>OX451736.1:1310317482-1310917482 GCA_948472305.1 Vicia faba | reverse complement strand
TACTAGTCTTATCCTTCTGAAGCTAACCATACCATTCAATTGAAGTTTCATGCCCTGTACACGAATTCACCATTGAAGCTTGCTAGGGTTTCGTAACTGTAAATTTGGGGATTTCCTCTTCAGGAAAAATTGAGACATGAGACCCACACCATTGAACTCAGCACGCTTGGACGATTCAGAACCACTAGTCGCGCTCAATTTATCATTCGCCAAATCCTATTCGCTATTTTCATGTTTTAAGTTTGTGGGGGTTTAAAATCCCCGTTATTTAAATGTTTTTTTGTTTCAGAACAATGAAGAAGACGATGCGTGGAAGACGGTGATTGGGCTATTCAAAGTTGGCGCGCGTTTTATTAATTCAGACCACTAACTCTTGTTTTTCCTTATAATAATTGCATTCTATTTATCTTTTGAATAAACGCGCTGGCACAATTGGTTGAGAGAGACGTTTGCAAGCCTTGGGACCTGGGTTCGAATCCCAGGTCCCCCATATTCTTCAATGTTTTTATTCATAACACGTTCAGGTACAATTCCTGGCCTATGGTCCATCATACATCCAATATCTTGGTACGCCACATGTCCATAAGAGTCAATCCAAAGGTCAAGATTTGAAGAACACCATGGGCACCAGTCAACGCATACGCACGCTAGCATGAAAAGTCAAAAAGGCCAAGGTTCTATTGGGCCTGATTGCTACCATATAACCTCCAGATTGGGGTCAACACCCCATGGGTTTGCTTTCTTTCATTCTTTTTACTTTTTTTCTATTTTATTTGTTTTGATTAATTTTAATTTAATTCTTTAAATTGACTTGTTTTCTTTAATATAAAAAAATAATAAAAAAATCAGAAAGACAAAAAAATAAAATATATTTTATTTAATGTTATTTTGTAAATAAATTGTATTAATTAATTTAGTTAATTCTAGGTTTATACTTTAATATTTTTTGTAATAAATTAAAAAATGTAGAATTAGGGTTTTAATTGCTTTTATCTTTTTTTCTTTTTCACCATATTTAATTATTAATTATATTTTGTAAATAAAATTTACCATGTAAATAGTTAATATAAATTAGGTCAAATTTGAATATTTTCTTAATAAATTAAAAATAGTTAGAATTAGGGTTAATTAGCTTTTCTTTTAATTCCAATTTAATTTTCTTACTTAAAATCCATAAATACCAAAAACTCAAAAATTATTCCTTTTCTCATTTAAGTTAATTAATTTCATAATCGTAATTCAATTTCTTTAAAAGGGTCCAACGCCCTCGCATTCGATCACAATTCCAATTCGCGCGCTTATTTTATTTCCTTTTTCATGTAATTCTCCCAAAGCCATGTAATAGCTTAATTAGACGTTATCTTTTCCGCATTTCTATTTTCTTTCAAATCAGGTCCTGGATTAATTTGGCGATGTGGACCCGCGCCTTTGTAATAGCGTAGAACTTTTAATTCCGCACCTTTTAACTGTTAATTAATTTGCATGAAAGAATGAATGTCCAAATAAAAACAAAAGCGTAGATCACCATTACATGAACAAGACAAAATATCTGAAAACGACACACAAATCACACACCACCCCTAGGGTACGCCTCGCTGTTGCCTTGCCCCTCGAAAGGTGATCGTCGAGTAGAGGACGTTTTAGTAAGTCCTCATGTCCATGAACATGGCATGAGGGTAGCTTCTAAGGTGTCTTCCTATTGCTCCGGTGATCACCATGTCCCGAACCTTCGAATTGACCCGAACACCTCCAACGGTGGTGCTACCTACCTCTCAATGGTGGGATGGCACTACTTTAAGGACATTTACACAGACGAATTCCTTAGGGTAGGTAGACAACTCTAGATACTTGCTCTAATTTCAAAACAAATCAAAAAATACTTTTCACACCGACACCATTTCAAAAAGCTTTCGAAAGCAACTTTTCAAACACTCTTGAGGACCGATACAAGAGTCGAACTGAAATTTTCAAAGAAACTTTTTTAAAAAAACCACAGTTGAAAAGCAAACAAACCATTTTTGAAAACACAAATGAGCAAGTATCTAAGAGCCCATGGATAACCATGGATAGAAAGGGTGCTAACACCTTCCCTTTCTATAATCTACCTCCCGAACCGAGAGAAATCTCTATAAGGAATTTTTCTGTGCTTTTGTCCTTTCCATTTGGAGAAAATAAAAGACGGTGGCGACTCTTGCTTACCGCGACATTTCGCGAACCAGCGTTAAACAGTCAGTTCCAGATCCACCGATCACAGAACTGGCGACTCTGCTGGGGATACTTAAAGTGAGGTGTACCTTAGGAATAAGATCATTTGTGTTTTCAATTGTCTGAATTGTTTGCTTTATTATTGTGGGTACTGTCTTGGGAGTTCTATAGATCCTAACCCGGATCTGTGGGATACCTTCTTAGAAAGTAGCAACAAGGCTGTGAGGGAACTGTGCGGGGTATACCGACATGGTTGAAGCAGTCTGCTACGTTGATGTGGCACTTTGGTGTGTACCGGTAACCCTTGAGTCCAGTCAAGGAGAGTACGTGGCCGCCGCGTGGTGTCGTGAAGCATCAACTGACCTTAGGAACCTTAATTGAACCATCTTGGCCTCTTTAGGGTAGTGAGATAACTGACTTTGGTGCAGTCCGAGGTTGGTTGATACTCGATACTACACTCAATTGAGGGTTGTTTTCTTGGAATATTTCAGTCGCCAGTTCAGTGGCTAAATCAAAACGATGAACAATGAAAGCAATCCAATGATATTGGGACCCTTAGAACCCAGTTACTTTGATAGGACAGGTTTGAGCCCACCAACTTCAAGAGGGTAATACCCAGACCCCATGTTGGCCTAAACTCTAAGGGTTGTGGTGTGACTTGTGTGCTTTCGTACTTCACTACTTGTATGCTTGTTATCTGACACTTTCTTGCAGGTTTTATTTACAGTCCTTAATTAGGACTCATAACAGGGTTTACATATATCACTCCATGCATAGCATAACATCATACCATTGCATACATCCTACATAAGGACTAATCCATTTCAAGGATCTCAAGGGTTTATGGTGCAGGTCATAATGAACCAACTATCTAGCAAGGGGCAAAGAGGATTTATGTTCCTCTAGCCAAGGTTGTCAGGGGCTATGACCCACTCGATATGGTGAGCCTTGACCCTTGAAGAAGGACTCTCAACAACATGAAGTTCCTTCAATCAAGCTACCGGATCCCAACTCTAACAATTTTCTTGTTTACACCACGAGATCCTTGAAAACATCGCATGCATATCATACATATCATTGCATTACAGGTACCCTTGTTGCAGGTCACTTACCCTTCTTCGCTGTTTATTTCAGCAATGGCTTCCCAACAAGATAACCAGGACCTTCTTGCTCAAGAGACTCGGTTCGGGGAAATCCTCCTGAAACTATCCAAGGGGCAGGAGGAGCTGAGAACACTTCTCACGGGAACTTTGGTCAGGAACAGCACTGAGGACGAACGGGTGAAACGTCTGCAAACTGAAGTGGATGCAATGAGAGCCCAGATGCTGGGGCAGGTGACTATCATCCAAGACTTAGCTCAAAGACAAGAAGAGCTCGGAGTTCTCGTCAACCAACTGCTTCAGAGTAATCAACTGGGGCAAACGTCTAAGGGTAAAGAGCCAGTCATCGTTCAACCACCTTTGAGACAAGGAGATAAGGGGAGAGCTCCTCAAATGGTTCCAATGTCACAAATTCAGCATCAACTCACCAGCTTCAGCCAGACAAGCCCAGGAGGCAATTCACCCAGCTCAACATGTCGTTGTTTCAAGCTTTACAACGCTTGTTGAGATTGAATCTGATCACATTAAGGGCTCATCCCCGGAACCCCAACACAGCATCTCCTATCTATGATCCCAATAAAAGGTGTGCCTACCACTCTGCCAGTCCAAGACATGATACAAATGAGTGTTGGGCTCTGAAGAACAAAATCTAGGACCTGATCGATGAAGGAGCATTGGAGTTCACACAAGATGGTCAGGCTGAGTTTTTCTACCATCCCTCCAAGGCTCACCATTTGAAGTAACAAGCCCCTGAGATGAAGAGACTTTTGTTCATTAGGATTTTCAAGTTGTAATTTTCTTTTGTTCAAACATTTACTCATGTTAAACATTGGTTATTTCATTAATGCATTACACATGTCTGTTTTGAAGTAATTATTTCGTATTCACTATATGAAAACTGTTTTCATATTTTTGTGATGATCAACTCTTGATTGAAAATTCTAAGCCTCTTGAGGGAGGATGACGAAAACGATACCGCGATCTTTATAGTATGCTTTTGAACAGACCCCGCTGATGAGGTACAGACATTGTTTCAATTCCTAAACACTAGAGTTATAAGGAAGATAATCCCTCGTCAACCCCTCTGAGCCAAAGAAGTAGGAGTTTTTCTTTTCGAAATTTAAAACCCTTTATCATAACCTGGGGCAGGGTAGTTCTCTCAGTTGATCCAAGTGCATAACAAATAGCACCAAAGAGGTCCTTACAAAAAAAGAAGACAATGATGATTCCGAATAATCACAAGGATAGGAAGTCATTATATCTCTCAAAATAAAAAGCCCAATAAGTCAAAGTCTATGAAGGAGACTTACAAAACTGGGGCATCCCGCTGACTGTAATCATAAAAGAACAGTTCAGGCAAAAAAAAGGGGATAACAAAAATCAAAAAAGAAAGAGGTCTTACAAACCCTCGACAAAAAATGGCTGCCTATTCAAAATAAATTATCAACATCCGAACCATCACCGAAAAATCAGGACAAAAACTCAAATAAGGTCTAACAAACGATCAGCTGAGTTTAGGATTGAAGAACATCACGAAGAGCGGGTGGGTACAAATAATTTGAGCCTTTATCCTTTGTTTCTTAAACCATGAACCAGGCCACGTTATAACCCTTAAAAGTCCTAGCTAAAGCATGGGTTAGTTCGAAAGCATACTGTTACGAAAGGTATCCTGACTCCTTAAGGCCTACGGTAAATGCGGAGTTGACATCACGTTTTACAAACATTCACTTGTTTTATGAAAAAGAATGCATTTTCAAAATCTTCAAGACAGACATAAGCTTTGCATTTTTGATATAACATTGTTTTCATATAACCATTTGTTTGAACAGCAGGAAAATTCGCACGATGAATACCTAGTGAACAAAAGCACTTCCAATCAAGGGGCAGACGTGATTATTGTCCATCATCTGGGGCAATTCAGTCAAGATTCGGAGAATCTCTCAAAATGCCAAGATAACCAGGGGCAAATCTCCGCCTAAGTCACTTGGGGAATTGGACAGGAATTCCAGCAACAAATCTTGCACGATCAGACATCTTCTGGTAATATGGCTACACAATGCTACTGACAGGGGCACCCCCCTACATCCTGAGAGTGTGGACATAGTCGAAAAAATACTACGCACAATCAAAGACCCGCTAGGTTGACACACCTAGGCAAGAATAAGGGCTTCCCGGTGAACCAAAAGGGTTCGGGCAAAATAAGGGATGAAGATGAAAAATTTGTACACCCGACAAGTCGAAAACTTGAAAAGGCGGCTTGGGCAAAAATGGGTATCCCGGTGGACTGAAAACCCGAAAGGGCGGTCCAGGCAAAAGTTAGGGATCAAAGCGTACGACTACGTCCTATCATCTTGTCACCTGCCTACCAGAAGAAGGTTTGTCCATCAACAACTATCAGCACCTCACAGGTCTTCCTCTCCCTCCTCAGAAACAGGGGCAACGATGAGTTGTCCAAACGATCTAATGTCTCTGTCCACCAAGGTACTAAGATAGGTTCGGCTGAAGAACAACCAAGACACCTTAATTCCCCAGAGAGTGAGCTAGCAAGTCAGTGCACTCTCCCCAAGCAAAGCTATTATCAGCCTTAAGGAAGTTAGGTACCCCCGCAGATCTCAACATTCCCCGGCACATCATACGAACATTCCTAACAAGCATCCCCGGAAGTCTTGATCTAAGACTGTTCCCCGGCGGTATACCAGATGTTCAGCGGAGCCACTTCCAGTACATCCCAAAATTTCCCCAGGAGAGTCCAATCCAGATTTCCCTAGGAAAATTTGAAACCATCTCCTCTAGCAGGAAGCTTATCCCTAGTAGATTCTGGAAGTTATCCCCTACAGAGCACGAACGCGTCCCTCGGCTTTATTCAAAGGTTATTTCCTTACCAGGATATAACTGGGTTATCCTCAGCCAAAAGCCACGGAAAGATCGTCCTCGGTAAAGTCTGCATATCCCCAGCGAAGTCTATTAACACTTCCAACATCAACGGTATCCCCAGCGAAGTTACCATCAATATCCTAGCAAAGTACCTCTCTCCCCACAGAGTATTGCTCCCCAGCAAGATCGCTAGAGTAATTTTCTCCCCGCAGAGTAATCCATTCGCCAAGTTTATTCCCCAACGGAGTTATCTTCTCCTACCGGTATTCTTGCAACTATCATCCCCAGCGGAAGCAAAGATCTATTCTTCAACATCAGCCCAGGAGTGACTTCCCGGCACCCGTCAAGGATTTATTTTCCTAAGACGAAAAGATACATCCATAAACATCACATTTTCATACATTATAGCATGCATATATGCATCATATCTTACAAATCTCATTTATGTTGAGAACATCATCGCTTGATTCATATCATGCCTTGCATATGACTGACCTTTACCTTTCAGGAAAGATCCAGTTAAGTTCTCAGCTATATTTCAAGACTTTAGTCTGGTTCAGTTAAATCGACCCTAAGATTTTTCTGTTTCTTATCCAGTCAAAGGCCTTCTCTGGTTCAGTCAGATCGACCCTAAGATCTCCCTGATTCTTATCCAGTTGGAGATTTCAAGACCTAGTCTGGTTCAGTTAAATCGACCCTAAGATTTTTCTGTTTCTTATCCAGTCAAAGGCCTTCTCTGGTTCAGTCAGATCGACCCTAAGATCTCCCTGTTTCTTATCTAGTTGAAGATTTCAAGACCTTGACCGGTTCAGTTAAATCGACCCTAAGATTTTTCTGTTTCTTATCCAGTCAAAGGCCTTCTCTGGTTCAGTCAGATCGACCCTAAGATCTCCCTGTTTCTTATCCAGTTGAAGATTTCAAGACCTAGCCTTGTTCAGTTAAATCGACCCTAAGATTTTTCTGTTTCTTATCCAGTCAGAGGCCTTCTCTGGTTCAGTCAGATCGACCCTAAGATCTCCCTGTTTCTTATCCAGTTGAAGATTTCAAGACCTTGACCGGTTCAGTTAAATCGACCCTAAGATTTTTCTGTTTCTTATCCAGTCAAAGGCCTTCTCTGGTTCAGTCAGATCGACCCTAAGATCTCCCTGTTTCTTATCCAGTTGAAGATTTCAAGACCTTGACCGGTTTAGTTAAATCGACCCTAAGATTTTTCTGTTTCTTATCCATTCAAAGGCCTTCTCTGGTTCAGTCAGATCGACCCTAAGATCTCCCTGTTTCTTATCCAGTTGAAGATTTCAAGACCTAGCCTGGTTTAGTTAAATCGACCCTAAGATTTTTCTGTTTCTTATCCAGTCAAAGGCCTTCTCTGGTTTAGTCAGATCGACCCTAAGATCTCCCTGATTCTTATCCAGTTGAAGATTTCAAGACCTAGTCTGGTTTAGTTAAATCGACCCTAAGATTTTTCTGTTTCTTATCCAGTCAAAGGCCTTCTCTGGTTCAGTCAGATCGACCCTAAGATTTTCCTGTTTCTTATCCAGTCAAAGGCCTTCTCTAGTCCAGTTAAATCGATCCCTAAAAGATTTTCTTGATGAAAACTCAGTAGAAGACATCCAAGATTCTCTCAGCGCTACTGTTGAGGTTGAAGTCGCCCAAGATTCTCTCAGCGTTACTGTTGAGGTTGTAGTCGCCCAAGATTCTCTCAGTGTTACTGTTGAGGTTGAAATCGCCCAGGTTCTCTCAGCGTTCCTGTTGAAGTAGTAATCATCCAAGGTTCTCTCACCGTTCCTGTTGAGATAGTAACCGTCCCTGGTTCATTCATCACCATTTGAAGCTCCAGATTCACTTCCTGTAACCAGTCAGGGCACATCTATAAAGAGTTTGAAGACCAGCTCCTGTAACAGGTCAGGTAATCATTTTCTTTTTCAGGTACGCAAGTTCTCGCTAAGGAAACTCTTACGTGATTGACACCCAGATGGCATCTGTAAGCCCATCCACCTTCCATCATCTCTTAGCATGGCATCTATAAGCCCATCATCCTATTCATCAATCCCCAAATGGCATCTATAAGCCCATTCCCACCATCACACTACTATGTGAGCGCAAATTTCTAGGCACTCTAGTGTTCAATCATCTTCCACCTTCGGATTATGAAAGGCACGTCAGCCAATCTGCATCCTCAGGTCTAAGAAGATTGAACAGGGGCAACTGTTGTACCCCAAAATTTGCCCTCCCATATTCTTCAAGAATTGCCAAGTCAAAGCTTCAAAATCTCCCCAAGGGTTGCACAGTTCAAGGGCCTCCTAACAGTCAAAAACTAGGGTTTTGGTTATGACAAAGAAGTTGAAGTTTCCAAGGGTCCAATCAAGTCCCACATGCCTATAAACATGGTCAAGCATCCACATGCCAAGTTTCAAGACTTACAACACAAAATTGCACAGTCAAAAACCCTAATTGCTCAACAGTCAACTATAGGGGCAAAATGGTCATTTGACAGTCAAAAGTTCAAATTTTTGGTCTACATCTTATTTTGAAGCCACAAACATCATTTGATCAATTCTTGATCATGATTTTCAAGGCATGGCTCAAAAAGTCTCAAGATGCAAAAGTTTCCATATTTGGACAGTTGAAAAAGTCAACTGTAACTTGACCAAGGCATAACTTCCACATGCTTTATCAGAAAAATTCCATCCAAATCTCATTTTGAAGAGAAAGACATTTCCTACAACTCCTCTTCACACTTCAAGTCCAAGAAATGCTCTCACAAAAAGTTATCAATTTCAACATTATAGGTCATTTTCAAAAGTCAACAAAAAGGGACTTTAAGTCAAAGACCATAACTTGAGATTGGTAAATCAAAATGAAATGGGACCAACGGCATTGGTTAGAGGACTTCAAGACCTTTCCAAAATGTCCCAGAACATGATCAAAGCTTAAAACTTGAGCAAGATATGCCTTGTGGAAGTTGGGAAAGTTTTGGGAATTTTGAAAAGTCAACTTTGCTTCAAATGCCTCAAAATTGCTAATGGGCCACATTTTCTTCCAAGATTCATCATCCAAAGCATATGCACGACCATTTGGCCCAAAGGGGAATTATTTCATCATTTTTTATTATTTATTTGAATTTTTAATCACCATTAATTCATTTAATAAAATAAAATATGACAAAAATACTAAAATAAGGCTTTCAAATCTTTTTGTGCAGAATAAACTCTCATCAAGGCCTAAGGATCTCGTGCATATCAAAAGAGGAAAGATTTGGTGCAAATTGGCATGATTCTTCATGAAGAAAATATTGAAAAAGATTCATAAAAATCAAATCTTGAAAACCATTAAAGACAAAGCTTTGGGCTTGGATTATTGACCAAAATCGTTCCTTATACAAGCACAAACCTAACCCTAATGCCAAGAACCTGGAAGCTGCGCCCCATCTCAAAAACCAAGTTTGCATTTTTGTCAAAAAATCTGAAAACTGAAAACTGCCTTCTAGCACGATTCAAAGGAAAATAATCACACCATTAGCTTGCCAAGACATCATTGAACCTGACTGAATACTTTTCCACGCCCATAGCATCAAGAATTGGTACATAGAAGTCAAATTGTTTCATATTTTTTGCATAATCGTGTTTCATCATTCATGCCATAATTTTGATTTCTAACGCTTGTTTTGTACTAGTCTTATCCTTCTGAAGCTAACCATACCATTCAATTGAAGTTTCATGCACTGTACACGAATTCACCATTGAAGCTTGCTAGGGTTTCGTAACTGTAAATTTGGGGCTTTCCTCTTCAGGAAAAATTGAGACATGAGACCCACACCATTGAACTCAGCACGCTTGGACGATTCAGAACCACTAGTCGCGCTCAATTTATCATTGCCAAATCCTATTCGCTATTTTCATGTTTTAAGTTTGTGGGGGTTTAAAACCCCCGTTATTTAAATGTTTTTTTGTTTCAGAACAATGAAGAAGACGATGCGTGGAAGACGGTGATTGGGCTATTCAAAGTTGGCGCGCGTTTTATTAATTCAGACCACTAACTCTTGTTTTTCCTTATAATAATTGCATTCTATTTAGCTTTTGAATAAACGCGCTGGCACAATTGGTTGAGAGAGACGTTTGCAAGCCTTGGGACCTGGGTTCGAATGCCAGGTCCCCCATATTCTTCTATGTTTTTATTCATAACACGTTCAGGTACAATTCCTGGCCTATGGTCCATCATACATCCAATATCTTGGTACGCCACATGTCCATAAGAGTCAATCCAAAGGTCAAGATTTGAAGAACACCATGGGCACCAGTC
Organism: Vicia faba; assembly: GCA_948472305.1. Taxonomy (NCBI): domain Eukaryota; kingdom Viridiplantae; phylum Streptophyta; class Magnoliopsida; order Fabales; family Fabaceae; genus Vicia; species Vicia faba. Next base: position 1,310,907,004 of record OX451736.1, on the reverse strand, counting down.
AACGCATACGCACGCTAGCATGAAAAGTCAAAAAGGCCAAGGTTCTATTGGGCCTGATTGCTACCATATAACCTCCAGATTGGGGTCAACACCCCATGGGTTTGCTTTCTTTCATTCTTTTTACTTTTTTTCTATTTTATTTGTTTTGATTAATTTTAATTTAATTCTTTAAATTGACTTGTTTTCTTTAATATAAAAAAATAATAAAAAAATCAGAAAGACAAAAAAATAAAATATATTTTATTTAATGTTATTTTGTAAATAAATTGTATTAATTAATTTAGTTAATTCTAGGTTTAAACTTTAATATTTTTTGTAATAAATTAAAAAATGTAGAATTAGGGTTTTAATTGCTTTTATCTTTTTTTCTTTTTCACCATATTTAATTATTAATTATATTTTGTAAATAAAATTTACCATGTAAATAGTTAATATAAATTAGGTCAAATTTGAATATTTTCTTAATAAATTAAAAATAGTTAGAATTAGGGTTAATTAGCTTTTCTTTTAATTCCAATTTAATTTTCTTACTTAAAATCCATAAATACCAAAAACTCAAAAATAATTCCTTTTCTCATTTAAGTTAATTAATTTCATAATCGTAATTCAATTTCTTTAAAAGGGTCCAACGCCCTCGCATTCGATCACAATTCCAATTCGCGCGCTTATTTTATTTCCTTTTTCATGTAATTCTCCCAAAGCCATGTAATAGCTTAAGTAGACGTTATCTTTTCCGCATTTCTATTTTCTTTCAAATCGGGTCCTGGATTAATTTGGCGATGTGGACCCGCGCCTTTGTAATAGCGTAGAACTTTTAATTCCGCACCTTTTAACTGTTAATTAATTTGCATGAAAGAATGAATGTCCAAATAAAAACAAAAGCGTAGATCACCAATACATGAACAAGACAAAATATCTGAAAACGACACACAAATCACACACCACCCCTAGGGTACGCCTCGCTGTTGCCTTGCCCCTCGAAAGGTGATCGTCGAGTAGAGGATGTTTTAGTAAGTCCTCATGTCCATGAACATGGCATGAGGGTAGCTTCTAAGGTGTCTTCCTATTGCTCCGGTGATCACCATGTCCCGAACCTTTGAATTGACCCGAACACCTCCAACGGTGGTGCTACCTACCTCTCAATGGTGGGATGGCACTACTTTAAGGACATTTACACAGACGAATTCCTTAGGGTAGGTAGACAACTCTAGATACTTGCTCTAATTTCAAAACAAATCAAAAAATACTTTTCACACCGACACCTTTTCAAAAAGCTTTCAAAAGAAACTTTTCAAACACTCTTGAGGACCGATACAAGAGTCGAATTGAAATTTTCAAAGAAACTTTTTTAAAAAACCACAGTTGAAAAGAAAACAAACCATTTTTGAAAACACAAATGAGCAAGTATCTAAGAGCCCATGGATAACCATGGATAGAAAGGGTGCTAACACCTTCCCTTTCTATAATCTACCTCCCGAACCGAGAGCAATCTCTATAAGGAATTTTTCTGTGCTTTTGTCCTTTCCATTTGGAGAAAATAAAAGACGGTGGCGACTCTTGCTTACCGCGACATTTCGCGAACCAGCGTTAAACAGTCAGTTCCAGATCCACCGATCACAGCTAGCCACAATGTCATCCATGTTTGAACTCAAATGGGAAAACGAGGCTCCCCAGATCACCATTGAACGAATGGATGAACCAGCTCACTGTCACGAGATCAATACTTAAGAAGTAGTGTACCGACCTTGGTTTCACGAAGTCAAGAGGTATCTCGAGGCTCAAGAGTATCCGGAAGGAGCTTCAGTCAATGATAAGAAGTTCTTAAGGAGATTCTCTGCTAAGTTCTTCTTTAGTAATGGCATCCTCTACAAACGCAACCATGACTCTGTGTTGTTTCGTTGCATAGATAAGGTTGAGGCAAAAAATATCATGGCTGACCACTATGCCAAAATTGACTTTAGACAGCGCCACATAGACAACGCTTATGCCTAAAGTGCTGCTATAGGTTTTCAGAAAAATTAATAATTAAAATTAAAGGAGAAGCGCTGCTAAAGGTATACTATAGACAACGCTTATTATAAGTGTTGCTATAGGCCTTACCATAGACAGCGCTTTATTTCCCTAAGCGGTGCTATAGGTTTTCAGTAAAAAAAAATTAAAAAATTAGAATAAGCGCTGCTAAAGGTTATACTTTAGACAACGCTTACTAAAAGCGCTGCTAAAGGTGTTATTCTAGGAAGCGTTGCTAAAGCCTAAAGCGCTGTTAAAGGGTATACCTTAGACAGCGCTTTCCATAAGCGCTACTAAAGGTATACCTTAGACAGCGCTTTCCAGAAGCGCTACTAAAGGCATTACTCTAAAAGCGCTGCTAAAGCCTAAAGCGCTGCTAAAGGTAATACCTTTAACAGCGCTTCTTGAAAGCGTTGTCTAAGGTAATTAAATAGTGTCTTAATCCCTAAATTGGTTATCAGATTTCCAGAAATCCCAAGTTCCAACAAACGAATCCCCTGACAGCGCTTTCCAGAAATCGCTCCTGTTCATATTCTTCTCCAACTCGTCTCCTCCCATTCACCGTCCAACCGTGGTTCTTCCTCCAACTCTTCTCCAACTCGTCTCCTCACCGTCCAACCGTGGTTCATGCTAGAAAGCTTCTGATTTGTTGTCTCATTACATGAATTATAATGTGTTTGGAAATTGTCAAGATGATTGGAGTTTAGCAGAGAAACTGATTCAAAAACAGTGTGAGCCTTTACCTAGAAGAAGAGTTTCGCAAAATCGGTTTCATCTAAGGTAAAATCTCTTCATCCTTTTCCGGTTTCACTATGGAAGCCTGTTAGTAATAAAACAGTGAATTGGAATGGTTTTAACTGCAAGAGTTTCAAAGAGATTGTTTTTATTGCTTTGATTTGGTTAATGGATATGAGAATCAAAGATTTGTTAAGTCTAGGAGTAAGAATGATTTTCTTGTTGATGATGTTTTGCAATTAGGAAATGGTGGGATTAGAATAGGTTTTGATATTGGAATTGGTTCGGGGTCTTTTGCGGCGGTTATGGCTGAGAGGAATGTTACTGTGATTACTAGTACTCTTAATGTTAATGGTCCTTTCAATGATTTTATCGCGGCGAGAGGACTTTTTCCGGTTTACTTGAGTTTGGATCATAGGTTTCCGTTTGTTCAATCTAGTATTCAACTTAGTAATAGTAAAAAATAACATAAATCATGAATCTTCGAATGAGTTCACAACTAAGCTAATGTCTCTAAAATTGTAACATTGACAATCATTGATTGAATATGTTATAGGACCACAACAGTAACATGAACTAGGCCTCTAAGGTTGGACCACATTCATGGCTATGCTCCTTTCACTCACACGTTACAATCCTCATTTCTAGAATTGTTCTAATCACATGTTTGATTTTTGTTGACAACACACACTCTTTAAATTCATTGTACTCCCACCACATTGCTTATAATCCAAGTTAGTAATAATCAACACAAGAGGTTCACGTAACAATGACGTATTCACTTGAATAATAAAAGCATACACTATAGATTAAAATGAAAATCTAATGTGTAGTGAGATTCGTAAACTTGTGGTTATGGTATTGATAATGTGAAGAAAAAATAAATCATAATTAGGGGTGTTCAAAAAATCCACAGAACTGAACTGAACCACAGAACCGAACTGAACCGTTTTTAAATAACCGAACCGTTATTCATGGTTTGTGAACCAAACCACGTGTCATCAAACAGTTCAATAACTGAACTGAAACCATAGTTAACCAAACCATAACTTGCTGAACCGAACCGTAATTAACTACCCTTACTTATGATATGGTATTCCTTAGTTATGTTGGAACTTTAGATCAATTTTTATATTTTCTCCGAATTGATTTTTTAGAACTCAAATTTATTTTAAATCCGTGTATACTTTGTGTTTTGACAGAAACGCATTATACCGTTTTGTGCCCTAATTAGTGTTTTTTTTAACTTAGATAATAGTTAAAACCATGGATAAAAAATGGATGTGTGTCGATTGATTGTCAAAAGAGTACGAGAATGGGGTATTAGAGTTCGTTAAGTTTGCTGTTGAACACGCTGAAGACCCAAATAGAATGAAATGTCCTTTCTTGGGTTGTTGTTATGTGGGTCGGGTTGACGCAGATGGATTAAAATCACATTTACTAATGCGCGGAATTGATCGAAGTTATACGTGTTGGATATTTCATGGTGAGAAAAGCATCGAGAATGTTGAACCGGGGGTGAAAAGTAATGCGACCTATGTTTCGTACGACAATGCCACGGATACATATGATTGTGATCGATTCGAAGAGATTGCAGAAGCACTTGAAGAAGATCTTCAAGATTGTCCCAAAATGTTTGAGAGGTTGGTAAGCGATGCGGAGAAACCGTTGTATAAAGATTGCCCCAAATTCACAAGATTGTCTGCGGTATTAAAATTGTACAACTTAAAGGCGCGCAATGGATGGTCGGATAAAAGTTTCACACAGTTATTAGCCCTTTTGAGAGATATGCTTCCTGAGGATAATGTTCTTCCTAATCGAACCTACGAGGCCAAAAAAATGTTGTGCTCTATTGGCATGAGCTATGATAAGATACATGCATGTCTAAATGATTATATTTTGTTTCGAAACGAATACGCATCGTTGAATGAGTGCCCAAAGTGCGGTTTATCTCGATATAAGTAAAAAAATATCTCCACCGAAAGTCTTATGGTATTTTCCTATTATTCCAAGATTTAGACGCATGTTTCGTAGTGAAACCGATGCTAGACACTTGACTTAGCATGCAGATGAAAGAATTATCGATGGAAAGTTTCGACATCCGGCAGATGCACCACAGTGGAAGAAAATTGGTAATGATTATCCTGATTTTGGAGGAGAAACAAGAAACCTTCGCTTGGCATTATCTACGGATGGAATGAACCCGCATGGTCTTCAAAGTATCTCACATTCCACATGGCCTGTGATTCTTATGATTTATAACCTACCTCCATGGCTATGTATGAAGCGCAAGTACATGATGTTATCTATGTTAATTTTTGGGCCTAAACAACCAGGGAATGACATAGATGTATACTTGAAACCTTTAATCGAAGATTTGAAGATTTTGTGGGAGAACGGTGTGGAGGTTTATGATGGATATAGGAAAGAAAGTTTCAATTTGAGGGCGATGTTGTTTGGCACAATTAACGATTTTCCAGCATATGGAAATCTATCCGGGTATAGCATTAAAGGTGAAAAAGCGTGTCCTGTTTGTGAAGATGGAACCGATACGACACAGTTGAAACTTTGTCAGAAGAATGTCTTTCTCGGTCATCGTAGATTCTTAAATTCAAAACATCAATATCGTGGATGGAGAAAAGCGTTCAATGGAAATACCGAACAACGTAGAGCTCCACCTGGATTGACAGGTGATCAAATTTTTGAAAAGGTGAAAGATGTGAGTATTCAGTTTGGAAAGCCTTTTGCACATAAAGTTGTCACAGGTGGGTGGAAGAAGAGGTCAATTTTTTTTGAATTTCCATAGTGGAAATCTTTGTACGTAAGACATTTTCTTGATGTTATGCATATTGAAAAAAATGTATTTGAAAGTGTTATTGGTACGTTACTAAATATAAAAGGAAAGTCTAAGGATGGCCTTAAAGCAAGAGAGGACATGGTAGAGATGGGAATAAGAACTGAATTAGGACCAGTGAAGAAAGGAAGACGAACATATCTACCACCTGCTGCTTATACTCTATCTAGAAAGGAAAAGAAAATATTGTGTAAGTTTCTGAGTGAAGTTAAAGTTCCAGAAGGTTACTCCTCGGACATTAGAAGACTCGTGTCCATGAAAGACCTCAAGTTAAAGAGTCTGAAGACACATGATTGCCATATTATAATGGAACATTTTCTACTAATAGGTATACATTCTATTTTTCCAGAAAAAGTAAGAAGCGCTATAACTAAATTGTGTTTTTTCAGGTCAATTTGTAGTAAGGTGATCGATCCTGAGATCTTACCAGTATTACAAAAAGAAATTGTTATTAATCTGTGTGACCTTGAAATGTATTTTCCTCCATCATTTTTTGACACTATGGTACATCTTGTTGTTCATCTTATGAAAGAGACACAATTGTGTGGACCAGCTTATATGAGATGGATGTACCCTGTTGAACGTTATATGAAAATATTAAAAGGGTACGTGAAAAACCGAAGTCGTCCAGAGGGTTGTATCGTTGAGCGATACGTTGTTGAAGAAGCGGTTGAGTTTTATACTGATTTTTATCCAATGTGCAATCCATTGGACTCCCCAAATATCATTTTTTTCGAAAAAAAAAGAAGGTAAAAAATTAATTGGAAATGAAATTGTGACAGTATCAAGGGAAGAACGGGATCAAGTGCATTTGTATGTTCTACACAATGACATTGAGGTTGAGCCGTTTGTTGAAATGCATAAGGCTATACTCCGAGGTGAGAATAAAAGTAGAAATCAAAATTGGATAGTACGAGAGCACAATCAAAGTTTTATACAGTGGTTTAAGGATCATATATATTCAAAGTTTCATTCAGATCCCGCTTCAATATCAGATAGGTTGAGATGTTTGGCATATGGTCCAAGTTCGATTGTGTTCTCTTATAGAGGATACAGAATTAATGGATACACATTTTATACCAAAGAGCAAGATGAGAAAAGTACTATGCAAAATAGTTGTGTCACGGTGGTATGTGAAGCAATGCACATTTCTAGTATGAAGGACTTAAACCCCAAATATGAGAATTTGTCATATTTTGGGGTTATCAATCACATCTGGGTGTTTGATTACGAGAAGTTTCATATTCCTATCTTTGGTTGCAAGTGGGTACATACTAGTGGCATACGAATGGATAAGTCAGGGTTTTTGCAAGTGGATCTTAGTAGGGTGGGGGTACAAAGATGAGCCTTTTATTCTAGCCTCTCAAGCTAAGCAAGTGTTCTATGTCACAGACCCAAAGAGTACGAAATGGTCTATAGTGCTTTTATCTAACAAAGTGATTGATGATAAAAGTGTGGATCAAGGTGATGTTGATGTTGAGAATGAGTCGTATATTAGAAACGATCGAGATGAAAATACTACAGCGGATGAATCATATATCAGAAAAGATCATGATGAGGGCATTTGGATCAATCCCCCCATCTGCGTTCTTAAGAGACAAGTAATTCGGAATCCAACCAAGAAAAGAAAGAGATGTTAGTGAAAGAGGTAATATATATTCCTCCATACCTGTTAACACTTAGAAAACTTCTAATAAATGATATATTTGTCATTTTATATACTCAATTGATATTTGTCATTTTATATACTGAATAGATATTTGGAATTATATATTTGGAATTAAATATTTGTCATTAGATACTAATGTTTTTCTTTATTACAGGTTAGATGGCTAGTAACGAGGAGCACCCACATGATGATTCTATTAATGATGGAGACAATGATGGAGGAAAATCTAGTAAGGGAGTGGAAAAAGAAATTAAAATAGGAAAAACTATTATGAAGAATATCATTCGTGATAGAGATAGAGGTATAAAATACGATGTGCATTGGAGTCCAAATGACCAATTAATTGAGCCTAACGGTTCTAAATTGACAAGTTACATTGGTACAATTGTAAGGAGAGAAATTCCAATAACTTGTGATGAGTGGAGAGATGATAAGATGGATGATGCTAAAAAAAAATCTAGAGTGCGATACAGGTACTTTAAATTATGTCTTTAAATTACGATTATGTACTTTAAATTATGTCTTTAAATTACTTATATTAACGCACTTTGTGTATGTTTTTTGTAGAGGTCTTTCAACATTGATGACACAAGAAAAGATTATTGTCTTGGATTGGCTGGCAAAATACTAAGAGGGTTTAGAACATATTTAAACAGAAAATATCTTAGAGATGCCAGAAAAAAATTTGTTGATGTAGAGCGTCCAGCAGAATATGCATATGTGACTTCAGTTAAAGAATGGGATGTTTTTAAATCCAAACAAAAAACCCCAAAATTTCAGAGTGTAAGTGACGTAAATCGTCAAAGAGCATCATCTCCCGCATATCCATACAAAAAAGGGCGTTTGAGATATGGACGATTAGAACAAAAAATAGTAAGTATTTACAAATTGCAATGATATACTTGTTCATCAAGAGTTATAACTGAGCTTGTTTTTTGTGTTAATGTGTAGTTAAAAGAGGAGAGTAGTTCTGAAATATCTCTTCCGGAGCATGTTTTGTGGAAGGTTGCCCGTGTGGGTAAGGATGGAGTTCTTAAAGAAGATGTACAACAAATTTTTGAAAAATGCGTAAATATAACATTAATTCTAATTAAATCAAAATTTTATTAACATATAATATTCATGTTTTTCCAATATTCATATGAATTTCAGGAGAGTCTGTCTCAGTCTACATCTCCACTAGATGATTGCAGGAGCATAGTTAGTCGAGCATTAGATGTTCGTGAGTATTCTGGTCGGGGGAGGGGTAAAGGACACGGGGTTACTCCAAGCTCCTTGAAAAAGAACAACCCAAAGACAAAATCTGCTAGAAATAAAGAACTGCAGGCAAGGTTGGATGCATTAGACGCTGAAGTTCTTGAATTGAGGAAGGAAAATGCAAGACAGTACCAATTAGAAAAGGGAAGCTTCGGGTGTTAAAGAAACTAGTGACATAGCTAGTGTCAATTGTGCAGCTCAACCGAGTATTCCCGAGGTACTTACATATATTATTATGAAATTAAATTAGTGTAATGTATTTAACTGACATATGTACACATTAACGATGTCATATTTATTATTGATTTTAGGGCATTTCACCTTGTCAACTCTTTTTAGAGACACCGACTTATCGCATGGTTGGCAAGGGAAAAGTCCATAACACTCTGGGAGAAGTACTTCATCATAAACCGCTCCCTTCTGGATATTTGAAAGTGTCGATTGATATTGCTTTAGAGGAGGGTGCATTTACCAATCCTAGATGAATTTTTGGATACAACATTGGTGGGAGAGGCAATAGGAGTGTTTGTTGCATGGCCGTCAAGACTCGTTCACATAGATGATGAGGTATAATTAAAACCGTTATGAACCTTTTAGTACTCAAATTTTTTACATTCGTTTTACTTACATTTTTTTGCATGGTAATGTTAGACTCCTAAAAAACCCAAACCAAAAGATAAAGGGATTACGCGGCCAAAGGAGTCCGTGACAGCAAAAAAACAGGTATAACACAATTATATGATATTTATGCTTAGATAATGTTAATTTGTCATCCTATACTTGACCACTCTAATTTTATGATATTTAGATTATTCCTGCTAAAGATATTGAAGTTGTAAGTAAGGGTAAGGAGCTTGTAACTAGCAACATTCCCACAGAAACAAAGAGTGTTGCTAAGAGGACCGGGGCTAGAAAGAAAACTACTTCACAATATAGGTCGTGTCTTCAGACATATATAAGCTTCACAACTATTTCGCAAGGTGGTACTTCTCTTATACCCCTGGATGAAGGGATTTATGGTTTTGAAGGCATGACAGCAATTGGTAAGGAGGATTTGGAAGAAGTTTTTGGACACTTGACATTAGGCATGGCTGTTATCAATACATACATCGGGTATACTCCAATCAACTTTGTTTAATTAATTGCAGAATTTATTTACTCATTTCAATGAATAATTAATGTTAATGATGTTTTTATTTAAGGTTTCTGTATGACAAGTTGATTCGCCCACGTGGATTGGAGTCCAGATTCGCTTTCATAAATCCCAACATTGTCCACGCAGGGTCAATCATCTCAAAACCAGATGAAGTAATAGCACTTGTGCTCAGTTTATTTATGGCCAGCAAAGATACAGAAAAATTGTTCTTTTTACCATATAATACTGGCCCCAAGTAAGATTTTCATTCTAAATTTCCTGTATTATAATTTTTTGTTTTTTAACGTTGTGCAGAAAATTTCCATCTAACCTTTGTTTAATATTCCAATGGACACTGGTTATTGGTTGCAATTAATCCTGTGAGAGAAATTGTATATTATCTGGATTCATTGGGCAATGATTGGACAACATACCCAGATATGAAGAAGACGATTGACACGTAAGTGAGATTGTTCCAAAATATTACTGTGTATATTTAATTATTTATGTGCGATAGTTCTAAATATTCATTATTATTTTATTATAGCATTCTACAAAGTTTTCGAGCACAAAGAGATATTCAAGTACCAAGGAGTAGAGTCAACAATATTTCTTGGATCAAAGTGGAGGTATAGATTTTCACAATTTTGATTATATAGCGATGATACTTGATAAAACAAGTTAAGGTGTATATCTTGATGTATATCCGTATTTTATTTCCATGTGTAGTGCCCTCGTCAGCGCAATGGTGTAGATTGCGGTTATTTTATGTTGAGGTTTATGAAAGAAACTATTCTTTTGGACCGATTAGAGATTCCATCCACGGTATGAATTTCTAACTTAGGAGTTATTTTAATATTTCTCATAAAATGACTTAGTATTTTAATTAAATCATACTATGTTATATTATTATGTCGTACTTTGATGAATTCAAGTGTGCTTCATACTCAAAAGATCAATTGGATGAACTTATGGAGGATTGGTGCCAATTTGTTATGGAGTTGAGAGTTTTATTATAAGGTATAACTTTGAGTTTTAAGAATATAATATATGTCGTTATAGTTGTGTTACAATATTATTGTTTTTGTTGTTGTTATTTGGTAACTTGTATGAATTTTGATTTTTTAATTTTGTTTTAGGTTATATAAGTGCAACTCGATGTAGAAGATAAAGTTATTTTGTAATTCATTGTAGATTTTGTTTCATTGTTGTATATACTAATGTTGTTGTTGTGTATATTGTGCAAAAAGGATTGAAGAGATGAATATTGATGTTGTTATAATATTGTTTCATTGTGGTATATTGATGTTGTTGTTGTTTAAAATGTTATAATGAAGCTATAAATTTTGGTGCAAAAATTGTGAGATTAAATTTGATAGGCAGCGTTTTGTTTTAAATGAAAAAAAAAATTATATTTAAAAAAATAGTAAGGAAAAGCGCTGCTAAAGGGGGGGAATAGACAGCGCTTTTATTGAGAAGCGCTGTCTAAAGTGATAGAAAAAAAATTATATTAAAAAATAATAAGGAAAAGCGCTGCTAAAGGGGGGGGGGGGGGGATAGACAGCGCTTTTAATGAAAGCGCTGTCTAAAGTGATTGAAAAAATATATATTAAAAAATAATAAGGAAAGGCGCTGCTAAAGGGGGGGGGGGGGGGGAATAGACATCGCTTTTAATGAAAGAGCTGTCTAAAGTGATTGGAAAAAAAAAATATTAAAAAATAATAAGGAAAAGCGCTGCTAAAGGGGGGGAATAGACAACGCTTTTACCAAGCGCTGTCTAAAGTTCCACATTAAAAGTGTTGTCTAAAGTGTAAGCGCTGCTAAAGGGGGTAACTATAGCAGCGCTTTTGAAATTACATAAGCGTTGTCTATACCTTTAGCAGCGGAGGTTTTAGCAGCGCTTTTAAGCGCTGTTAAAGGCCTAAAAAAGTGCTGTCTAATCCCTTGTTTGGCATAGTGGACCTACATGAAGGCACTTTTGGCACCCATTCCAGCGGGCATACGATGGCAAAGAAGATCCTACGGGCAGGTTATTACTGGTCTACCATGGAAGAAGATTGCTATAAGCATTCTCAAACTTGTCATAAGTGTCATATCTATGCTGACAAGGTGCATGTACCTCCAGTTCCTCTAAATGTCCTGACTTCTCCATTGCCATTCGTGATGTGGGGCATTGATATGATTGGAGAAATCAAACCCACAGCCTCAAATGGACACCTCTTCATCTTGGTGGCCATTGCCTATGTAATATGGTGGGAGAACTGACTTGAGGGTTTTGCGTTTGATCGCAAATGTTGCGGTTAGCAAGAGTCTCCACCGACTTTTCTTTTATCCAAAAGGAAAGGTGAAAAAGTACAGGAAAGACCTTTGAGATTATTTCTTGAGTTCGGGGGGTAGATTATGAAAAGGGAAGGTATTAGCACCCTTTTCATCCATGGTTTTCCATGGGCTCTTAGTTACTTGCTAGATCACTTGCTTTTGTTTGAAATTGTGATTTGTATGGTTTTTGAAAGTATTTTATAAAGAGGCCATTGTTTAGGCAATCTTTGTAATGATTCTCGTTCGTAAGAATGTATACAAAGATGTTGATCTTTTGAAAATGTTTTCAAGTTTTGTAAGATGTTTTGAAAGTGTAAGTGTTTGTTTTTGAAAATAGCAAGGATGTTTGTTTTGAAATGGAGAAAGTAATTAAGAGCAATCTACCTACTCAAATGTCTTTCTTGTTCATTTTCTTTTCCTTTGACATTGTTATCTTACCATTGATTTGGTAAGAAACCCTATCTTTGGATGTAAACGGAACGGGCGTGGGTCATCGTATAACCATGATTAGAAATGTTGCAAGGTATCTTAGCATTTTTTATTTAGGGACTAAGATCATTTGGAAGGCAACTTAGATAGCATCATCGAGGGACTGTGATCTTGTATTTTCTTGTTTTTGCTAAGATACCTCACATACGTAATATGGCCATTTTGTATAAGGCAACCAAGTGGAATAACCCTAGGGGTGCTTGTGTGCAAGTGTATTGTTTTCATGCTTGATTTAGTCTTTGATTAGGGTTTGCTACTTATTGGTTTTAGTCTTTCCATACTGTGATTGGTGGAAATAGAACTGACTGTTTTTAGCTGGTTTCGCGAAATGTCGCGGTAAGCAAGAGTCGCCACTGTCTTTTATGTTCTCCAACATGGAAAGGACAAAAGCACAGCAAAATTCCTTCTTTGAGAATGTTTCTCGGTTCGGGAGGTAGATTTATAGAAAGGGAAGGTGTTAGCACCCTTCCTATCCGTGGTTATCCACGGGCTCTTAGGTACTTGCTCTTATGTTTTCAAAAATTGTTTGCTTTTCAAAATGCGAGTGAGTTTGAAAAAGTTTCATTGAAAGATTTCTGAATAACTCTTGTATCTGTCCTCAAGAGTGTTTGAAAAATTGTTTTGAAAGCTTTTTGAAAGTGTCGGTGTGAAAAGATTTTGTTTTTTTTTTTAGAGAGCAAGTATCCATGAGTCATCTACCTACCCTAAGGAATTAGGCTGTGTAAATGTCCTTAAGGTAGTGCCATCCCACCATTGAGAGGTAGGTAGCACCACTGTTGGAGGTGTTCGGGTCAATTCGATTGTAGGGACAGTGTGGTCACCGAAGCAACAGTAGGACACCTTAGAAGCTACCCTAATGTCCTAGATCCTTTTTTTAATCCGAGGCAACCGTTTCGAGGCAACTGTTTTGAGGCAACTGTTTCGAGGCAACTGGATCATGGACATAAGAGCGACCGCTAAAACGTCCTATACTTGATGACCACGTTTCGAAGGCAACAGGTGAGGCGTACCCTAGAAGTGGTGTGTGTATTTGTGTGTTTTTCATGTTAACAATTATCTTTGATCATGTCAATGTGAGCTATACGTTGTTTTTAATTACCATACATTCTTTCATGCAAGTTTAGCAGTTAGGAGTGCGGAAAATTAAAAGACGGAAATATAAAAGCTACGCTATTACAAGACGCGGGTCTATACATCGCCAAAATACAAAGACCCGTTTTTGATAAAGGTGCGGAAAGTAAAAGAAAAGCGATAAACCTAATTACTATTACATCCTTGAACAGTTACATAATAATCATAAGAAAATAATGCGCGAAAAGAAATTAAAATTGAACGTCCAAGGGTTTTGACCCTTTGCTTGAAATTAAATTAAATTAGAGCCTAATTATTATTTAATTAAAGAAAAGAAAATATTTTTTATGTTTTTGTATTTAATAAAATAAAGAAAATAAAATCAAGAGAAAACCCTAATTCTAAGTTTATTTTAATTATTAAGAAAATATTAAAGTTAACCTAATTTACTAGTTAATTAATTTACATGTTTATTTACAAAAATAAATAGTAATTAATAATAATAATAATAAATAATGAGGAAAATAATTAATTAAGAAAAGGATGAAAATGTCAAAAAAAAACCTAATTCTATATATTTTTTATTTATTAAGAAAAAAAGATTAAAGTTTAAAACCTAAATTAAACTAAATTAATTGTTAGTCATTTATTTACAAAAATATGTTAGTGGTGAAATTAATAATAATCAAATATATTTTACAATTTTGATTTTCTGATTTTATTATGAAAAGTTGATTAATGGTGAACTAATAAAAACAATTAAAACAATTAAAAAGAATTAGAAAGAAAAGAAAATTAAATTAAAAAAAGTATGCAAACCAAGGGGGGTGTCTGGCCCAAAGTGGAGGTTAATTGTGCAATTCTGGCCCATCAAGACAAGGCCTTGTTTGACTTTCAGGAATCAGGTGCATGCTTGTTTGACTGGACCACACCATGGGTGTTGTTTCCTGACCATTGGATTGGATCTCCTGGCCACTTGGCAAGGCACGCGTGAGAGTGCATGATGGACTTCTAAGCATACGCTGCATGTGAACGCTTTATGAAAAAATAGAACAAATTATATGGGGGACCTGGGGATCGAACCCAGGTCCCAGCACTCACCAAGCCACGTCCCTTGCCAATTGAGCTATTGCGCGCGTTTGTCATATGAATGGGAAACAATTATTATATAAGAAAAACAAATATTATGGTATCAAACAAAACAAAAACGCGCCAGATTTGAATGTCCCAACCACAGGATGCCACCTATGCTTCTTCTTCGTTTGTACCTGTAAACATGAATAAAATAGCGGGGGTTTTAAACCCCCACTAAGTGTAATAGTGAAAAATAGCGATTACGCCCACAAATGATATAAATTGGGCGCGAGTATCTCAATGAATCAGGCTTGTTGTAACGAGTTCGTCCATATTGGTCTTGAGGTCCAATTTTACAGTGCAAGGAAAGCCCCAATATGGGAGCTCTGAAACCCTAAAACGTATCAATGGCAAATCGTGATTCAGAGCCCTATAATGCAATTAAACTATGTTATTAGCTTCAGAAGGTTCATGTGAATACAAAACAACCAATAATATGTATCAAATGCGCATGAATCATGATATGAAATTCTGGAAAATATGGCAAACCGTAGGGCTTGTTCTTGCGCGTTCTTTGGGTTTCAGGACTCGTTCTTGATGCCAATAGACTCTTGGAGACTCAAGCAAGGTGATTGAATCCTTTTTAGGCTTTGAAACGTGCTGCAAGTATGATTTCAGTTTTCAAGTTTTTCTCCAAAATTTGCAAATTGGTTCTGGAATATCGGCAGCTTTTTTCGTGTATCTTTTAGTAGGGTTAGCTTATGCCTTTGTATGTGAATGGAATTAGGTCAAAAATAAGCCCACAAGTCCATGGATTAATGACTTGAATATTTGATTTCTAATCATATCTTTTTTCAATCTTTTTCCATGGAAACCTTGCCAATTATGGAAGATCTTGTCTTATTGATTGAGAAATGAGTTGCCAGCTTGCCCTAGTCACATTTGCTGCACAAAAAGATCTAAAAAAGCATATCTTTGAATTTTCTTATAATTAAAACCAATTAAATGAATTAATATAAATATAAATCCAATTAATTAATTAAAAATAAGAAAATAAATTATTTTGAGCTCAATGGGTCGTGCATAGGCTTTGGGTAATGATTCAAGAAAGAATTTGAGGCCCATTAGCAAATTTGAAGCTTTTTAGGCAAAGTTGACTTTTGAAAGTTCCCAAAAATTTCCCAACTTCTCCAATGCATATCTTGCTCAATTTTGAAGCTATGAACATGTTCTTGGACATTTTGGAAATGTCTTGAAGTCTCTAACCAATGCCTTTGGTCCCATGTCATTTTGATTTACCAATCTCAATTTATGGTCTTTGACTTAAAGTGCCTTTTTGTTGACTTTTGAAAATGACCTATAATGTTGAAATTGATAACTTTTTGTGAGAGCATTTCTTGGACTTGGAGTGTGAAGATGAGTTGTAGGAAATGTCATCCCCTTCAAAATGAGCATTGGATGGCATTTTTCTGATGAACCATGAAGAAGTTATGCCTTGGTCAATTTGCAGTTGACTTTTCAACTGTCCAAAAATAGAAACTTTTGCATCTTGAGACTTTTTGAGCCATGCTTGTGGAATCATGATCAAGAATTGATCAAATGATGATTGTGGCTTCAAAATGAGATGTTGACCAAAAAATTTGACTTTTGACTGTCAAATGACCATTTTGCCCCTACAGTTGACTGTGGAGCAATTAGGGTTTTTGACTGTGCAATTTGATGTTGTGAGTCTTGAAACTTGACATATGAATCCTTGAAAATGTATGTAGGAATATGGGACTTGATTGGACCCTTGGAAACCTCAACTTCTTTGCAAGAACCAAAACCCTAATTTTGACTGTGTTAGGAGGCAATTGGACTGTGCAACCCTTGAGGGTTTTTGAACCATGATCTTGCCAAATCTTAAAGAATACGGGAGGGCAAATTTTGGGGGACAACAGTTGCCCCTGTTCAATCTTCTTAGACATGAGGATGTAGATTGGCTTGCGTGCCTTTCGTAATCCGAAGGTGGAAGATGATTGAACACTAGAGCGCCCAGAAATTTGCACTCACATAGTAGAGTGTTAGCAGTGTGATGGTGGGAAT
This sequence comes from Vicia faba, assembly GCA_948472305.1. Taxonomy (NCBI): domain Eukaryota; kingdom Viridiplantae; phylum Streptophyta; class Magnoliopsida; order Fabales; family Fabaceae; genus Vicia; species Vicia faba. Next base: position 1,310,890,306 of record OX451736.1, on the reverse strand, counting down.
GGGCTTACAGATGCCATTTGGAGAGATGATGGATAGGAGGATGGGCTTATAGATGCCATCTGGAGCTGTAACAGAATCTTGTCGGGAATGGGCTTATGGATGCCATTAGGAGACTGTGATGGGAGAATGGGCTTATAGATGCCATCTAGGTGTCGATTGCGTAAGAGATTCCTTAGCAAGAAACTTGCGTACCTGAGAAAGAAAGATAATTACCTGGCCTGTTACAGGAGTTGATCTTCAAACTCTTCATGTAGATATGCCCTGGCTGGATACATGTATCGAATCTGGAAATAGTCGTCAACAGATACACCCTGGCAAGATACAGGAATCGGATCTTCAAACTCTTCAGATGTGCGCTGGCAGGATACAGGAATCGAGTTTGGAATTAGTCATCAACAGATACACCCTGGCAAGATACAGGAATCGGATCTTCAAACTCTTCAGACGTGCCCTGGCAGGATATAGGAATCGAGTCTGGAATTAGTCGTCAACAGATACACCCTGGCAAGATACAGGAATAGGATCTTCAAACTCTTCAGATGTGCCCTGGTAGGATACAGGAATCAAGTCTGGAATTAGCCGTCAACAGATACACCCTGGAAAGATACAGGAATCGGATCTTCAAACTCTTCAGACGTTCCCTGGCAGGATACAGGAATCGAGTCTGGAATTAGTCGTCAAAAGATACACCCTGGCAAGATACAGGAATCGGATCTTCAAACTCTTCAAACGTGCCCTGGCAGGATACAGGAATCGAGTCTGGAATTAGTCGTCAACAGATACACCCTGGCAAGATACAGGAATCGGATCTTCGAACTCTTCAGACGTGCCCTGGCAGGATACAGGAATCGCGTCTGGAATTAGTCGTCAACAGATACACCCTGGCAAGATACAGGAATCGGATCTTCAAACTCTTCAGACATGCCCTGGCAGGATATAGGAATCGAGTCTGGAATTAGTCGTCAACAGATACACCCTGGCAAGATACAAGAATCAGATCTTCAAACTCTTCAGACGTGCCATGGAAGGATACAGGAATCGAGTCTGGAATATAGTCGTCAACAGATACACCCTGGCAAGATACAAGAATCAGATCTTCAAACTCTTCAAACGTGCCCTGGAAGGATACAGGAATCGAGTCTGGAATTAGTCGTCAACAGATACACCCTGGCAAGATACAGGAATCGGATCTTCAAACTCTTCAGACGTGCCCTGGCAGGATACATGAATCGAGTCTGGAATTAGTCGTCAACAGATACACCCTGGCAAGATACATGAATCAGATCTTCAAACTCTTCAGACGTTCCCTGGCAGGATACAGGAATCGAGTCTGGAATATAGTCGTCAACAGATACACCCTGGCAAGATACAGGAATCGGATATTCAAACTCTTTAGACGTGCCCTGGCAGGATACAGGAATCGAGTCTGGAATATAGTCATCAACAGATACACCCTGGCAGGATACAGGAATCGGATCTGGAATTACGACAGTTGATAGTAATCATCGTTGTATTGACTTTCGTCTTGAAAAGACAAAACGTTAGTTGTATGCGATGTCATGATGTATGAAATGTGTGATGTTCTCAAAATAAATGAGATTGTATGCTCATGATGCGTATGTGCATGCTATAATGTATGAAGGTCTGATGTTTATGACTGCATTTCCGTCTAGGAAAATAAATCCTTGACGGATGCCGGGAAATTAACTCCTGGGCTGATGTTGAAGAATAGAGCTTTTTGTTTTCGCTGGGGATGATGATTGCAAGAATAAACCGGTAGGAGAAGATGACTCCGTTGGGGAACAAACTCGGCGAATAGATTACTCTGCGGGGAGTGAACTCTGTGGGGAAAGAGAGGTACTTTGCTGAGGTTGACGATAACTCCGCTGGGGATACCATTGTTGAATTCTGTTGGAAGATTTGATGAACTCCGCTGGGGAAAGGAAGACTTCGCCGGGGACGATCTTTCCGTGGCACTTGGCTGAGGATAACCCAGTTATATCCTGGTGGGGAAATAACCTTTGAATAAAACCGGGGAGGTGCGTTCGTACTCTGTAGGTGATAAGCTTCCAGAATCTACTAGGGATAAGCTTCCTGAATCTGTTGGGGAGATTGATTGAGTTCTCCTGGGGAAACTTTTCAGATTGGACTGGGGAATGGCTCCACTGGATGTTCGGTATTCCGCCGGGGACCAATCTTAGATCAAGACTGCCGGGGATGCTTGTTAGGAATGTCTGTGTACTCTGTTGGGGAATGTTGAGATCTTCGGGGAATAATGCAACTTCCTTAAGGCTGATTGAGGATAACTCTGCTCGGGGAGAGTATTGCTAACTTGCTGGAGATATCGTGCCTTGTTAGGGTTGATGGGAGACCAACTGCTTGAGAGAGAATTGTTGAATCTTGTCTTACTCGGTGGGGAGTGAAGGTATCTGGGTTACGTTCTTCAGTCGAACTTACCTTGGTACCTTGGTGGACAGAGCAATTAGATTTCTTAGACAACTCATTATTGCCCCTGTTTCTGATGTTACCTGTAATTAATCCTTTGTTTCGCATGCAAATATTTATGAGTTAGCAATTAGTGTCAAATGCATATATCACAATTGAACATTGGATGTTCTTTGTAAAACAAAACAGAAAAAGGAAAAACAACTGGCAATTGGTCTGAAAAGTGAATTTGTATTGATTTTTGAATTTGCCTGTAAATAGGCGTTTATGTACAAGAGGCTGACGTCCTAGTAAGAGAACGCCGCCGAACAAACAGAGTTTATACAATTTTTTTGTGAAAAAGGAAAACAAAACAGCTATGTGAAGAGAATAATCCCACTGGGTTCCAACTCTGCTATCGCCTTTATATCTTCGAGCGTCTCATCACTTGGCTGCTTAGTTGAAGATGAAGCTGATCGATCGATGTCGTCTGAACTTGACGGTTGATATCGGATTCTGGATGCAAGGTGATCCAATGAGACATAGTATTACGCTTTAATCCCTAACTTTTGCCTGGACCGTCCTTTCGGGTTTTCAGTCCACCGGGATACCCATTTTTGCCCAAGCCGCCTTTTCAGGTTTTCGACTTGCCGGGTGTACAGATTTTTTCATTTCATCCCTTATTTTTGCCCGAACCCTTTTGGTTCGCCGGGAAGCCCTTATTTTTGCCTAGGTATGTCAACCTAGCGGGTCTTTTATCATGCGTAGTATCTTTTTACTATGTCTGCATTGGCGGGGTGAGGAAGGTCGTCACCATCCATGGTGGTTAGGATCATGGCTCCTCCTGAGAACACATGTTTAACCACAAATGGCCCTTCGTACGTAGGGGTCCATTTGCCCCTGGGATCACTTTGTGGAAGAATGATGCGCTTGATTACCAAGTCCCCAACTTGATACTCTTGTGGTCTGACTTTCTTGTTAAATGCCCTGATCATCCGTTTTTGGTACGTTTGACCGTGACAAATAGCAGTGAGTCTCTTTTCGTCAATTAGGTTTAATTGATCAAGTCGAGTCTGGATCCAATCATCTTCGCTCAAGCCTGCATCCTTCATTATCCGGAGAGAGGGTATCTGGACTTCAATCGGCAAGACTGCCTCCATGCTGTAGACCAAGGAAAAGGGAGTTGCCCCGGTTGACGTTCTTGCTGAGGTACGGTACCCATGAAGAGCAAACGGTAACATCTCGTGCCAATCTTTATAGGTCACTGTCATCTTCTGCACAATCTTTTTGATATTCTTATTTGCTGCTTCTACAGCTCCATTCATCTTCGGCCGATAAGGAGAAGAGTTGTGGTGCTGTATCTTGAATTGCTCGCAGAGCTTAGCGATCATCTTGTTATTATTGGTACCATTGTTCGTAATGATCCTTTCCGGGACGCCGTATCGACAGATCAGGTTGTGTCGAATGAACCGTGCCACGACATTCTTGGTTACAGTGGCATAGGAAGCTGCTTCAACCCACTTTGTAAAATAATCAATCGCCACCAGGATGAAGCGATGCCCGTTGGATGCCGTAGGTTTAATCTCGCCGATCATATCAATGCCCCACATTGCAAAAGGCCAAGGTGCAGTCAAGACATTTAGAGGAACTGGAGGAACGTGCACCTTATGTGCATAAATCTGGCACTTGTGACATGTCCACGAATGTTGGTAACAGTCGGCTTCCATTGTGGACCAGAAATATCCTGCCCGAAGGATTTTCTTTGCCATGGTGTGTCCACTGGAATGTGTTCCGAAGGTACCTTCATGCAGCTCTGCCATGATCCTTTCTGCTTCAGTCTTATCCACACAATGCAGTAAGGTTGAATCATGGTTTCGCTTGTATAGAATGTCGTTGCTGAGGAAGAACTTTGCTGCGAACCTTCTCAGAAACTTTTTGTCATTGATGGATGCACCTTCAGGGTATTCTTGAGCTTCCAAGTACCTCTTCACTTCATGATACCAAGGTTTTTCAATTAGCTCTTCACCCTCAAGATCACAGCAATGTGCAGGTTCGTCCAATTTCTAGATAATGATCCGGGGAGCCTCATTGTCCCATTTGACTTTGAACATAGAAGACATCGTAGCCAATGCGTCCGCCATCTGATTCTCCTCTCTTGGGAAGTGTTCAAAAGTTATCTCTGTGAAATGGGGGATCAACATCAACACACATTCTTTGTAAGGAATAAGGTTTGGGTGTTTCGTATCCCACTCGCCTTTGATCTGATTGATCACGAGAGCGGAATCTCCGAAGACACTCAGAAACTTGATCCTTAAGTCAATCACAGCTTGAAGACCCATGATGCATGCCTCATACTCCGCCATGTTGTTGGTGCAGTTGAAGCATAGCCGAGCAGTAAGTGGAGTATGAGTGCCTTGAGGGGATATGATCACAGCGCCGATACCATTACCCAAAGCGTTGGAGGCTCCGTCAAAGTGCATAGACCATCGGGATCCTTCCTCAGGTCCTTCATCCGGTCCAGGTACTTCACAATCAGTCACTACCATGATGCTCTCGTCAGGAAATTCAAAGTTCATTGACTGATAGTCGTCCACTGCCTGGTGTGCCAAATGGTCTGCCAACACACTTCCTTTGATTTCTTTTTGAGTCGTGTACTGGATGTCGTATTCAGTCAAGATCATCTGCCATCTTGCTATTCTTCTGGACAAGGCGGGCTTTTCGAAGATGTACTTTCTTTGATCCATTTTTGAAATCAACAGAGTAGTGTGAGTCAGCATATACTGTCTCAGCCGGCGAGCAGCCCATACCAAAGCGCAGCAAGTTTTCTCGAGCAGTGAGTATCGGGTCTCACAGTCGGTAAACTTTTTGCTAAGGTAATAAATGGCATGCTCTTTTCGGCCAGACTCGTCATGCTGCCCCAGCACACACCCCATTGAGTTGTCAAGTACTGTCAAGTGTAGTATTAGAGGTCTCCCTTCAACCGGTGGCATAAGAATGGGTGGTTCTTGGAGATACTCTTTGATTCTGTCGAAAGCGGCCTGGCATTCATCGTTCCAACATACTACTTGATCTTTCTTCAGCAGCTTGAAGATTGGTTCACAAGTAGCAGTTAGATGTGAGATGAATCGGGCAATGTAGTTCAGCCGTCCTAGAAAGCCTCTGACTTCTTTCTCTGTCTTGGGAACTGGCATCTCTTTTATGGCTTTAACCTTGGAAGGGTCCACTTGAATACCTTTGTCACTCACGATGAAGCCTAGCAACTTTCCAGATCTTACCCCGAAGGTACACTTGTTCGGGTTCAACCTTAGCTTGTACAACTTCAGACGGTCAAACAACTTCTGTAGATGGTCAAGGTGTTCCTCCTTAGTTTGAGACCTTGCAATCATATCATCGACGTACACTTCAATTTCATGATGGATCATGTCATGAAATAAAGCAACCATGGCACGTTGGTAGGTTACCCCAGCATTTTTCAACCCAAAAGGCATGACCTTGTAGCAAAAGGTGCCCCACTGAGTGACAAAGGTAGTCTTTTCCATATCTTCCAGAGCCATCTTAATCTGATTATAACCTGAAAAACTATCCATGAAGGAGAACACCTTGTGCTGAGCAGTATTGTCAACCAGAACGTCGATGTAAGGTAGAGGGAAGTCATCCTTGGGGCTCACCCTATTCAGATCCCTGTAGTCAACACACATTCTGACCTTACCATATTTTTTCGGTACCGGAACCACATTGGCAACCCACTGAGGGTAAGAAGTCACTGCTAGAAACCCGGCATCGAATTGTTTCATAACCTCAGCTTTGCTCTTCTCGGACATCTCTGGACGTATACGGCGGACCTTTTGTTTAACCGGAGGGCAGTCTTCCTTGGTAGGCAGGTGATGGACCACAATGTCGGTATCCAACCCAGGCATGTCTTCGTAGGACCAGGCGAAGATTTCCACATAATCATGTAACATCTGAACCAACCGTTGTTTCACGCTGAACTCCAGATTGGCACCAATCTTAACTTCCTTTCTATCTGTCTCAGTACCCAGGTTTACCGTTTCCACTGGCTCTTCATGTGGCTGAATGGCCCTCTCTTCCTGGAGTAACAGTCTTGCAAGCTCGCCAGGCACTTCGCAATCATCTTCACCTTCGTCTTCGGCTAAGTTGATCGGATTTTCGAAGACATAACTGGAAGTAGCAGAGTCGTTACCAGTGAGATCCAGAGTGGATTGAAACCTGTATGAGTGAGTGTGTGTAAATATAGCTGTTTTGCAATATATAACGAAAGAAATAAAGGGAGCACAAGATTTGAAATGCGAAAAACGTCCAATGTCTTTATTCATGATATATGGAAATGACAAGTAATAAGCCCTCACAAATGAAGCCAACGGTGCCCCGGGTAAGACACCGTGCCATAAAGTTTCACATTATTGTTCATTACAAATTTAAAAACAAAGGAATTCATTACTGAGTAACAAAAGTAACAGGTATGTAGTCTTTTGCAGTCCAATTGTTCAGTCCACCGTCGGTCGTCGGGTAGATCCAGCTATCAAACTCTGATTCCTCCGCATCGCCTTCAATAGCATTCACTCCCGGGTTGGTGATGAACACGGGAGGTCTTCCGATCCTTGCTTTGCGTACAGCCCTCTGAGCCTCTGCAGTAAAACCCAGCCCAAACTTGTCAGTCTTAGGAGTAAAATCAGGGAGCCTGCCCCAGTTTGCACATTCACCTTTTTCAATCACAGCCCGAGCGTCCTTCAAGGAAGCCATCTTCAAAGGAGAGTCTTCTTCAATTACTGTCTCAGCTGACGCCAATGTTGGAGGCACCTCTTCGAAATGTTGAAAGGGGGTCTCAATGAACTCCCCGTCCATCTCTATATACCGGAACGAGTTCAGATGACTAACCATGTATTCCTCCCCCCCCCCCCCTGCACTGTAACAATCTTTCCTCTGACAGGGTATTTGAGCTTTTGGTGTAGAGTGGATGTCACAGCCCCAGCCTTGTGGATCCAAGGTCGACCTAGCAAATAGGAATAAGATGGACGAATGTCCATCACATAGAACGTCGAATCAAAGACTTGAGAACCAACCCGGATCGGAATATCCACTTCACCATGTACCATCCTCTTTGACCCATCAAAGGCTCGGACAATGATGTTACTAGGCTTCAACTCCAAACCCTCACAATCCAACCTGTCTAAGGCCTTCTTGGGCAATACATTTAGCAAAGAACCGGTGTCTACCAACACGTGTGCAAGGGTAGTGCCCCTGCATTCAATGGAGACATGCAGGGCATCATTATGGTTCTTTCCCTTGGCGGTCAGATCAGCATCAGAGAAACCCAACCCATTGTCAGCGGTCAAGTTGGCCACACAATCAGTAAATTGGTCCGTAGATGTCTCTTGTGGCACATGGGCCGTCTTCAGAAATGAAATCAGGGCCTTGGCATGGGCCTCTGAGCACAACAACAATGATAGCATAGAGATTTTAGAGGGGGTGTGCCCCAGCTGCTCAACGACGTTGAAATCGCTCTTCTTGATGATCTTAAGGATTTCCTCCATCTCTTGCTGGGAGGCTTCAACATTAACGGTCTTTGGTGCCTCCATCTGGGCGGGCATATCAGTAGCAATCCCCTTGCCCCGAGTGTCAGATGACTCGGAAACAGGGGTAGAAACTTGATCAGGAGGGGAAACAGGCACACTGGAAGGTGTGATGATAAGAGGTCTTCGGATGACTGGTGACGCAATGTCAGGCGAGAAGAGCCTGCCACTGCGAGTAACTTTAGCGGGACCGCTGATGTTACTGATACCGGTACTAGTGTTGAACTCCTGCTTTACTCCAAGTACATACACATCTTCCCCATAGTGCCATGGGACAACCTTGTCAGATTTATAGGGGAGGGGCCCCGGAACAGTAATAATGATAGGTGCAACAGACATGATTTTGACTGGCTTCCTCGGGGGAGCCTTGGTAGGATTGTTGAAGATGGTGACAACAGATACTTCTCCAGTAGGAACAACAGGAACAACGGTCTTCTTGAACAAGATCTCCTTGCTATCCATCAGGTTTTGGACGCCTGACTTCAGCAACGGACAACCAGCAGGGGAAACGGCATACAGAAGGCAACCCTTGCTACAACCCGGAAATAAACCGGCCAGCAACAGGTTCCTCTTGACAGTCAATAAAGGGGTAGCAACATCCTCCACAGAAACTACATACAGGTCTTCCTCAATAGAATTTACTCCATGCTGGGGCATGGGAGCAGTCACAATGTTGGGCCTTTCGGGCGCCTCAAACTGTATTTCCTTGGCATCGATAAGGTCCTGAACCTTATTTCTTAGGGCCCAGCAATCATCAGTAGAATGCCCCGGGCTATCAGAGTGATAAGCACAATGGGCGTTGGGATTATACTTCGGAGATGTTGTGTTTACCACCTTCAGAGCTTCTCTGACGGTTACCAAGTTGGTCGATAGCAGTTGCGGCAAGATCTGCGACAAGGTCATACTAAGCCGAGTAAATTCTCTTCTGGGTCTCTCACCCCTTGGTTGGTTAGGTTGCCGAAGAGCGGCAGCAGGCTTTGCAATTACCACCGTGTTGACAGCTTGGCGGCATTCCGGCTTGTTTTGCCTCATAGGGCCATACACAGCACTGGCTTCCTTTTTGAAAGGCTTCTTCTCAGAACTTGAGGACGCACCTTTCTGTATTTTCCCTGATTTCATCCCAGCTTCTATCCTTTCCCCAGTCAGAATGAGGTCTGTAAACCCTGCAGATGAATTACCGATGAGATGGTTGAAGAACGGCCCGGATAGGGTCCCCAAGAACATGTCCACAAGCTCACGGTCGGTTAACGGTGGCTGCACCCTGCCAGCCAGGTCCCTCCACTTCTGCGCATACTCTTTAAAACCTTCTCCCGATCCTAGCGACATACCCTGGAGTTGGGTACGTGTAGGAGCGAGGTCGGCATTATACTGATACTGCTTATAAAAAGCAGTAGCCAAGTCCTCCCAGTTACGAACCTTGGTTCCATCTAGCTGATAGAACCATTCGAGACGAGTCCCTGAAAGACTCTCCTGGAAGAAATGGATCCATAAGTTCTTGTCCACAGTATACGGCTGGATCTTCCGCACATAAGATCTGAGATGTAGCTTAGGGCAGGACGCCCCGTCATACTTTGCGAAAGATGGTGCCTTGAACTTATGTGGGATCACCACACCAAAAGATAGACCTAAGTCTCCAAAATCCAACCCAGACACTTGTTGAATTTCCATGGCATTCAGACGATCCTCTAACTGCTTGTACTTGTCTTCAGCTGGAGGATACTGCTCCTCATTAAAATCAGTCTCGTTGTCAGAGACCATCGGACTAGGAACCCTTCCCCCTTGGGGACTGCCTTTCCCTACAGAAGAACCAGCTTGATCAACCTCATTCTGCAGTGTGTTACCAAACCTCCGGCCAGTGTTGAATAGTACAGTTCTCTTCTTCTTCTTCTTGACCAGCAGAGCCTTCAACTCCTCTTGACCTTGGGCTAAACTCATGATCAGCTCTTGGAACTGGGCGTTTTGAGCCTGGAGGGCCTTGATGGATTGCTCAGTAGATGATTCAGGATTCATGATGAGACGAGCTGAAATAAACAGCGAAGAAGATTAAACCACCTGTAAAAAAGAGTACCTGATATGCACATGATGCATGATATGCTGTTTATGCAATGCATTCAAGGGTTCGAAAGTTCAAATTTGTTGTAGACAAAAAGAACACACGTTATCATTAAGAAATAATTGTTCAGTACATCAAGGCCTCGTGGGCAAAACATTACAAAGTGAACTAATCCCAAAAGACACTGCGCATCCTCTTTGGAGCTATGTAAGTGTTGAGAGTCTTTTCCTCGTGCAGTAGGCGGGTGAGCTCCAAGACCTTCTTCTCACTGGCATGCAGACTGGCTTCAAGAGAATTCTGTTCTTCCTTAAGCTAGATCCAGCTCTTCTACATTTCTTCCCAGGATGTAGGCATGTCAGGACGTTGAATGGTGTACAAGACCTCTCCTTCCAACATTGGCTCTTTGATCACAGGGAGAACATGAGGATATGGCATCACTAACTTCTGGGAGCGGGCTCGTACCCACTTGAGATAAGGCTCCAACGGGATGGAGTTCCTATGCCCCAGTGTCTTGCTGTCTACCTTGTCGGGCATCCTCCAAGCTCTGATAAACCTCTGGCGAAGTCCTTGTGCATCGTTGTCAAAGTCAAAAACTATGTCAGGAAGCAACATGTCGTGAGGGCCATCCCTCCGAGCATAACCAAACTGTCTCAAAGCCAAGCATGGGTTGTAAGTAATACCTCCTCTGATTCCAAGTAAAGGAACATTAGGAAACTCCCCGCAACGATCAATGATAGTGACATCCTCTCTGGACAGAGAGCACCAATGTATATCTGCATGCGTAAGAGTCATCAATCGTTGTGACCATCTCAAACCCCGCTCGTTTTTCAAAACTGATTGTGGAAGGTGCGAAATAAACCACCTTCCCAAGAGAGGAGTGCAGCACATAAGAACACCTCTTTTTCTCATGGTTCGAGTGTAACATGAGTGAAGGATGTCCCCAAGCAACGTAGGTATAGGGTTCATGGACATGAAGATCTTGACGGCATTGATATCTATAAGCTGATCGGGATTCGGGAACAACACCAACCCATAGATAAGGAGGGACACAACTTCTTCAAAGGCTTGTAAGTCAAGGGAATTCCAACATTCTTGGGCCTTCTCAAACAAAAACCTGGCCAAGAACCCTTTGATACCACTTCTAACTTCCCAATGTCCCTTGATGTCAGATGGTTGTAGGCATAATGCTTTAGCAACCTCTTCGAGTTTGGGTTTCTTTTCTGTACCGTTGTAGGGTAGTTGACTAAGGATAGGGATCTTCACAAGTTGGGAGAACTCTTCCAATGTAGGCACCGGTTGATAATCCAGGAAAGTAAAGCAGTGGTGCAGAGGGTCAAAAAACTGGAAGAGGACCTTTATCATATCTTCCTCAATGTTGGTGTTGACCAAACTGATGAGTCTTCCATGCCTCTCACTGAAAGAAGAGCTCTCGGGAATCCTGGATGTAAGTTCCTTAAGTTGAGGAGGGATCCTTACAAGGCTGATCTGAATTGTCTTTCTGCGGATAGTTTCCATGTCCTACAAAACAAGAAAAAAGATGAAGATTCGAACCCCTGAAATGGTTAGTGGATGCATGTGATGCTGTATGATGTTATGATGCTATGATAAAAACACACCACAAGTATCCACAAAAAGCAAACATGGTAAGGCACACAAGTCCCACAAGACAACCCTTAGAGTTCAGGCCAGCATGGGGTCTAGGTATTACCCTCTTGAAGTTGGTGGGCTCAAAACCTGTCCTATCAGAAGTAACCGGGTTCTAAGGATCTCAATATCATTGGATTGTTTTCTGTGTTCATCGTTTCGATTTAGCCACTGAACTGGCGATCGAAATATTCCAAGAAAGCAACCCTCAACTAAGTGTAGTATCGAGTATCAACCAACTTCGGACTGCACCAAAGTCAGTTATCTCACTACCCTAAAGAGGCCAGGATGGTTCAATTAAGGTTCCTAAGGTCAGTTGATGCTTCACGACACCACGCGGCGGCCCCGTACTCTCCTTGACTTGACTCAAGGGTTACCGGTACTCACCAAAGTGCCAAATCAATGTAGCAGACTGCTTCAACCGTGTCGGTATACCCCGCACAGTTCCCTCACAGTCTTGTTGCTACTTTCTAAGAAGGTATCCCCCAGATCCGGGTTAGGATCTATAGAACTCCCAAGACAGTGCCCACAATAATAAAGCAAACAAAACAAAGCAATTGAAAACACAAGTATGAGCTATCCTAAGGTACACCTCACTTTAAGTTTTTCCCCAGCAGAGTCGCCAGTTCTGTGATCGGTGGAAATAGAACTGACTGTTTTTAGATGGTTTCGCGAAATGTCGCGGTAAGCAAGAGTCGCCACCGTCTTTTATGTTCTCCAACATGGAAAGGACAAAAGCACAGCAAAATTCCTTCTTTGACAATGTTTCTCGGTTCGGGAGGTAGATTTATAGAAAGGGAAGGTGTTAGCACCCTTCCTATCTGTGGTTATCCATGGGCTCTTAGGTACTTGCTCTTATGTTTTCAAAAATTGTTTGCTTTTCAAAATGCGAGTGAGTTTGAAAAAGTTTCATTGAAAGATTTCTGAATAACTCTTGTATTTGTCCTCAAGAGTGTTTAAAAAATTGTTTTGAAAGCTTTTTGAAAGTGTCGGTGTGAAAAGATTTTGTTTTGTTTTTTAGAGAGCAAGTATCCATGAGTCATCTACCTACCCTAAGGAATTAGGCTGTGTAAATGTCCTCAAGGTAGTGCCATCCCACCATTGAGAGGTAGGTAGCACCACCGTTGGAGGTGTTCGGGTCAATTCGATTGTAGGGACAGTGTGGTCACCGAAGCAACAGTAGAACACCTTAGAAGCTACCCTAATGTCCTAGATCCTTTTTTTAATCCGAGGCAACCGTTTCGAGGCAACTGTTTCGAGGAAACTGTTTCGAGGCAACTGGATCATGGACATAAGAGCGACCGCTAAAACGTCCTATACTTGACGACCACGTTTCGAAGGCAACAGGTGAGGCGTACCCTAGAAGTGGTGTGTGTATTTGTGTGTTTTTCATGTTAACAGTTATCTTTGATTATGGCATTGTGAGCTACGCGTTGTTTTTAATTACCATACATTCTTTCATGCAAGTTTAGCAGTTAGGAGTGCAGAAAATTAAAAGACGGAAATATAAAAGCTACACTATTACAAGGCGCGGGTCTATACATCGTCAAAATACAAAGACCCGTTTTTGATAAAGGTGCGGAAAGTAAAAGAAAAGCGATAAACCTAATTACTATTACATCCTTGAACAGTTACATAATAATCAAAAGAAAATAATGCGCGAAAAGAAATTAAAATTGAACATCCGAGGGTTTTGACCCTTTGCTTGAAATTAAATTAAATTAGAGCCTAATTATTATTTAATTAAAGAAAAGAAAGTATTTTTTATGTTTTTGTATTTAATAAAATAAAGAAAATAAAATCAAGAGAAAACCCTAATTCTAAGTTTATTTTAATTATTAAGAAAATATTAAAGTTAACCTAATTTACTAGTTAATTAATTTACATGTTTATTTACAAAAATAAATAGTAATTAATAATAATAATAAATAATGAGGAAATAATTAATTAAGAAAAGGATGAAAATGTCAAAAAAACCTAATTCTATATATTTTTTATTTATTAAGAAAAAAAGATTAAAGTTTAAAACCTAAACTAAACTAAATTAATTGTTAGTCATTTATTTACAAAAATATGTTAGTGGTGAAATTAATAATAATCAAATATATTTTACAATTTTGATTTTCTGATTTTATTATGAAAAGTTGATTAATGGTGAACTAATAAAAACAATTAAAACAATTAAAAAGAATTAGAAAGAAAAGAAAATTAAATTAAAAAAAGTATGCAAACCAAGGGGGGTGTCTGGCCCAAACTGGAGGTTAATTGTGCAATTTTGGCCCATCAAGACAAGGCCTTGTTTGACTTTCAGGAATCAGGTGCACGCTTGTTTGACTGGACCACACCATGGGTGTTGTTTCCTGACCATTGGACTGGATCTCCTGGCCACTTGGCAAGCCACGCGTGAGAGTGCATGATGGACTTCTAAGCATACGCTGCATGTGAATGCTTTATGAAAAAATAGAACAAATTATATGGGGGACCTGGGGATCGAACCCAGGTCCCAGCACTCACCAAGCCACGTCCCTTGCCAATTGAGCTATTGCGCGCGTTTGTCATATGAATGGGAAACAATTATTATATAAGAAAAACAAATATTATAGTATCAAACAAAACAAAAATGTGCCAGATTTGAATGTCCCAACCACAGGATGCCACATATGCTTCTTCTTTGTTTGTACCTGTAAACATGAATAAAATAGCGGGGGTTTTAAACCCCCACTAAGTGTAATAGTGAAAAATAGCGATTACGCCCACAGATGATATAAATTGGGCGCGAGTATCTCAATGAATCAGGCTTGTTGTAACGAGTTCGTCCATATTGGTCTTGAGGTCCAATTTTACAGTGCAAGGAAAGCCCCAATATGGGAGCTCTGAAACCCTAAAACGTATCAATGGCAAATCGTGATTCAGATCCCTATAATGCAATTAAACTATGTTATTAGCTTCAGAAGGTTCCTGTGAATACAAAACAACCAATAATATGTATCAAATGCGCATGAATCATGATATGAAATTCTGGAAAATATGGAAAACCGTAAGGCTTGTTCTTGCGCGTTCTTTGGGTTTCAGGACTCGTTCTTGATGCCAATAGACTCCTGAAGACTCAAGCAAGGTGATTGAATCCTTTTTAGGCTTTGAAACGTGCTGCAAGTATGATTTCAGTTTTCAAGTTTTTCTCCAAAATTTGCAAATTGGTTCTGGAATATCGGCAGCTTTTTTCGTGTATCTTTTAGTAGGGTTAGCTTATGCCTTTGTATGTGAATGGAATTAGGTCAAAAATAAGCCCACAAGTCCATGGATTAATGACTTGAATATTTGATTGCTAATCATATCTTTTTTCAATCTTTTTCCATGGAAACCTTGCCAATTATGGAAGATCTTGTCTTGTTGATTGAGAAACGAGTTGCCAGCTTGCCCTAGTCACATTTGCTGCACAAAAAGATCTAAAAAAGCATATCTTTGAATTTTCTTATAATTAAAACCAATTAAATGAATTAATATAAATATAAATCCAATTAATTAATTAAAAATAAGAAAATAAATTATTTTGAGCTCAATGGGTCGTGCATAGGCTTTGGGTAATGATTCAAGAAAGAATTTGAGGCCCATTAGCAAATTTGAAGCTTTTTAGGCAAAGTTGACTTTTGAAAGTTCCCAAAAATTTCCCAACTTCTCCAATGCATATCTTGCTCAATTTTGAAGCTATGAACATGTTCTTGGACATTTTGGAAATGTCTTGAAGTCCTCTAACCAATGCCTTTGGTCCCATGTCATTTTGATTTACCAATCTCAATTTATGGTCTTTGACTTAAAGTTCCTTTTTGTTGACTTTTGAAAATGACCTATAATGTTGAAATTGATAACTTTTTGTGAGAGCATTTCTTGGACTTGGAGTGTGAAGATGAGTTGTAGGAAATGTCATCCCCTTCAAAATTAGCATTGGATGGGATTTTTCTGATGAACCATGAAGAAGTTATGCCTTGGTCAATTTGCAGTTGACTTTTCAGCTGTCCAAAAATAGAAACTTTTGCATCTTGAGACTTTTTGAGCCATGCTTGTGGAATCATGATCAAGAATTGATCAAATGATGATTGTGGCTTCAAAATGAGATGTTGACCAAAAAATTTGACTTTTGACTGTCAAATGACCATTTTGCCCCTACAGTTGACTGTGGAGCAATTAGGGTTTTTGACTGTGCAATTTGATGCTGTGAGTCTTGAAACTTGACATATGAATGCTTGACAATGTATGTAGGCATATGGGACTTGATTGGACCCTTGGAAACCTCAACTTCTTTGCAAGAACCAAAACCTTAATTTTGACTGTGTTAGGAGGCAATTGGACTGTGCAACCATTGAGGGTTTTTGAACCATGATCTTGCCAAATCTTGAAGAATATGGGAGGGCAAATTTTGGGGTACAACACATACAAACCCTAATTACTAGCATGTTATATAAAAGCGATAAATTACGAAATTTAAAGTTACTACGCTATTACAACATTTGTGGGGAGGAGGTGTACAAGTTGAATGGGGATTGCAACAATTAAACCTATTTAATCTATTACAACCAAATTGAATGGGTATGAATATACAAGGAATTTAAATAAATACAAAGTATAAAAATAAATGTACAAGGATGCAAAATGAAAAAGAAATGATTTTTTTGTTATTATGAAATGGTTTTATCTTGACCTAAATAAAGGGGATGATTAATTATAATTAAATAAAATTAAATCAAACTATTTAAGAAAAGAAATTAATTTGAAAAAGGATTTTTAGGGCTTTTTATGAAAAGGTTTTAAATTAATGAAAATAAAATAAAGATTAATTAATTAAAATAGATCTAAGTTCTAAATTAATTTTAACTAAGAAAAAAAAATAATATACTAATTTATCCTAAGTCTGAAAAATGATTATTCAAGAAAAGAAAGGAAATTTATTTATTTTAAGAAAAATGTTTTTTTTTATCTTTTGTTTTATGGAAAATAAAATACATGAGTACAAAAAATAAATAAAAATAAAATTGGATTTTTTATGATTTTTATGAAAATAATAATAATAATAATAATAATAATAATAATAATAATAATAATAATAATAATAATAATAATAATAATAATAATAATAATAAAATAAAAGTAAAAATATAAAGAAAAGTCCAGGGGGGTTAATCAGCAAGGCAAGGAGTATTATGAGAAGAAAAAAAGACTAAGCCCACATGAAGAGCCCACATGCTGCCAAAAAACACAAAAAAGTCAGAAAATTGTGGAAAAAATAGCAAAAGGTCGCGTTGGGGCTTGAACCCAGGACCTGAGGGTGAACAGGCGCGCGCTTTACCACTGGGGTGGCTATACATCCATTAATATAACTGAAACAATAAATACATAACACAAAATGCGCCCTGATTACACTTCATCTTCAACCTCCATCCAAAGGACCTGTATCTTCTTCATTTCTCAATAAAAATAAAAAGTTCTAACATGAAAGTTGTGGCATTTCTTCCCACGAATCCAACCATATAAATAACTTAAGCTAACAGTCAAAGATGAATGATAATTTTTCTGGCCCTAATTTAAAACCTACAAATTTCAGAAAACTTCAACTCTAAAATTCTCTAAGCTCAGGCCATATAAATGCAAACTATGGATATGTATAGCTTCTTGGCAATGTTATCTACACTTTATCTTTACAAATCAAAGCTTAACAATGCCTAAATATAAAGATAGAAGTTCAAGAAAAATACCTCAAAACTGGAAATCGTGAAATGGATTTTAGCTTATTTCAGGAAGTGGTGATGATCATGTTAGCTTCCTTGTGAAGGGGTAAGAAAACACTTAGAAGGGGGTGGGGGGGGGGGGGAGGGGGGGTGGGGGGGTTGAATAAGTGACTCTTTTTGTTTTCAATACAAAGCTCAAACAATAATGGAATAACACAATTATTATTATCCTGGTTCGTTTAAACTCAAACTACTCCAGTCCACCCGCCAAGGTGATTTCACCTTTCTCAACAAGGACTTAATCCACTATAATCAACTGATTACAATCACACAGCAACTGTTGTGACTAACAATGCACAAGTAAACTTACAAGTGACTAACACCACTAAGACTTAAATCTAGTCCTAGTCTGCTTGAGAAATCTGACCAACCTTGGTCTCTCAAGGAACAAATACAGGAGTTTAATCTTAACAGATAATGAAATAGAGTTTGCTTCCTATCAAGCTATATCACAATTGTGATTTTTCACTTAGAATATAATACACAAATTGTATGAACAATGAGTTTGTGAGCTTTTGGATCTTTCACGTAGTTTCTTGTTTGAACGTTGTTGTTGGCTTGTAATAAATGTCCTTCTACTTATAGTAGGAATAATAAGACCGTTGTTGCCTTTAGAGAAAATGGAGAGCATTAAATGCTTTGCGTGTATCCTTTCAATATTCCATTTTCCAAGAAACTAGTTGTAGGCACTTGAGTGCTTTCAGCCGTCTTTGCATTAATGAGCAAACATCCGAATGTAAGAGCGTGTTTCCTTTTATTTGACAAGACAAGTTGGTTTAAACGTTGTTTCAGAATTTTCTTCCAATGTCTTTAAGTCAGAACATGATTCATTCAACTTCTGGGCAGAGCGTTGTTTGCTAAGAGCTTTGAACAACACTTGCTTTCAAGTTATCTTCCGAATCAAGGAGCCTGCTAGAAGTTAGAAGATACATTTAACGAGTAAAGGTTCTTACCAGAGTCAGCAAATGCGTTTGAATAAAAGGTTCTTTAATCAAATAACTTCTTCATAAACTTTGCTTAGTACTTTAGAATATTTTCTGTCAGAACATTAACTAAGACATTCAAAACACATTCATCAAAGCATAAATTATCTTAAAATGTAATTTAGTTATCATCAAAACTCTTGAGATAGGTCAGAACTAATCTTGTTCTTTCAATCTCCCCCTTTTTGATGATGACAAAAAAATTATTTTAGATAAAGAAAAGAAAGGGATTAAGAGATAAGAATCTCCCCCTGAAATGAACATTTCTATGCATAAGACATCCTGAGATTATTTAGTCAGAGTAATACACAACCTTCTTGAATTTCTTCAGAACTTCTTCAAGAAGATAAATCTTAGTTGGAATATTCTTTCAGAGTTAAAGTGATACCTGCAAAAAAAATTCTTTTGCACAGAAGGAATTCTTGCAAATTTATTAGAGTGTCTGAGACATCGTCCCATAACTGTTAAACAGTGATTATTTCAAGAATGCACATTTTCTCCCCCTTTTTGGCATAATCAAAAAGAGTAATAAATGAGAAATTTTGAAAGATTCTATAAAAAAGTTAAAAATAGATATCCATAAGTACAAAACAAAACATTCAAATAAGAGACAAAAAGAAACTATGATTTCTTAGTGACAAGAGCTATCAGAAGATTCTTGATTTCAAAGGCAGATTCGTTTTTCATTGCCATCCAGTTCTTGATCTCTAGATTTGTTTGATCTTGCTTATCCATGCGTTTATTCAAGACTTCATTCTCCTTCTTTAGCTCTTTCAGAGTGTTCATAATGAGTGAGGTAGGAGCAGAAGATGATGAAGCTTCAGTAGAAACAGGCTCAGAAGCAGCAACTGATGAGTCAGACTTCACAAAGGTGAAGAGCAGAGTGCCCAGATCTATTGCAAGAGTTGGCACAGGTTCAGGTCCAGCTTTAACTGAAGGTTGATTCAATAGAACAATAGCCAGAGGATTTGAATCTTCAGAGGATTCTTCAGATTCATCTTCTTATATGTCCATCTTATCAACTGGTGTATCAACAATCATTAGCGAAGACTTCTTATTCCAAGTGTCAGCAGCTTCTGTCTTGAAAGCATGCAGAAGTTTGGAAAAGTTGTCTATCACCTGAGAATGGCACAAATCCTGTAACTTCCGTGATTCAGCAACCAAAGTTCTTCTGAAGGTTTCCCATAGAAGATTTGTTGCTGCAGTGTTCACACTTCTAAAGCAATCTTCTTTCAGCGGTTGTAACCATGCTTGAACATTTGTTATAAAATTCTGAAACAAAGTATTTACATCTGGTTGAATGGGTTTAGGGACAGCCGTTCTGTAAGTTTTATTTTTCAAAAATTGTAGAGATTGAAAGTCCACTACAGTTCTTAAAAATCTATTAGGTTCAGGATTATTTGTAGATTCAGGTTCAGGTTGGTTAACACAAATAGGAGGTTCTGATATTTCATGAGGTACGGATGGTTCAGCAATTTCAGTTTGTTCAAAAGTTTGTTGTTCTGGAATTTGAGGAGTTGAGAGTGGTGTTGTATGTTGTGGTGAAGTGGGTGGAGTGACATCAGGCGAAATTATTATTGTATAAGCGGGAGTGGGAATGGGATTTTGAGGTTGTGGTTGATTCATAGCAAAAATATTCTCAGATGGTAGGTTGAAAGGAGGTTTTATGGTTGCTAGAGGTTCATTTATCCCTGGAATTCTCCAAGAGCCAGCATCATACCATCCAGTGGGTCTGGGTGATAGAGGTCTGGGAGGGGGTCTTGAAAAATGTTCAGTAGGAATAGGTTGAAAAACAGATGGTTCAGGGGGTTCTGATTGAGAGGGTTCTGATTGGCTGTCAGAATGTTCATCAGAGTCAGAATCACTTAAATCTGTTGAAAACTTATTTTTACAAGGGTAGTCAGCAAGGGGTTCAGATGGTAAGGTCAGATTAATGTCTACATCTAAGTCTCCTAAGGTTTGAGAGGATTCAGAAGATGCAGATACATTTTAAGAATTATAAACAGGTATAGTTTCAGCATGATTACCTGTCTTCTTTTTCTTCTTCTGAGGAGTGTCAGAAGGTCCTTCTACAGCTTTTCTCTTCACAGATTCTTGGAGAACAACATCAGGAGCAGCTTGATTTCTTCCTTGAAGCCAAGCTGGATCAATGGGTGATCCTATTTCTTTGCAGGTCTCAAGATAGTGCAAAACCATACGAGGATGCTCCCCTGAGTTGAACATAGGAAAATTAGCAATAGGAATTCTTCTCCTTTTCACAATAGTTGACAGACATGGAGTGGGTTCCACCAGCAGTTTGTCAATAATTTTCCTTTTCAGCAAGTTCTTTCCAGTCATAGTCTTACCATAGATAGGTTCAAGCTCCCCCAGAAGATTTACTTCTTTTAGGTGAGCAATCAGACCATTCTCAGTCAGAATGTCTGATAATAACCTCCCCATAGGAATCCAATTCCTCTTAGATTTGGGATTCTTCATCCTTTCAACTTCTCTGGTTTCTTTGACATGGTTCCAGAGATGTTCAAAAAGCAAGTAGGGCAAATCAATTTTGACATTGGTTCCAAGGCAAAACAACAAATATTGTTGATCAGCGTTAATGTAATCAGGAGAACTGGTGTCTTTCCTGTGGTGAATACATCCATGAATAATCCTTGCCCAAATCTTATATTTGTCTTTCAAGTCCCTGACTTTGGAGGAACCTTGACCGTTGGTAAAAATCTCTGAATATACCCTAGACATCTCCATTCTCCCACTGGGCATTCCTGTAACTCCAAGTCCTTTAAATCCCAGCAACCTTCTGATTTGATTTTCTGTAATGGATATTTCCTTGCCCATTACAAAGGAGAGAATAACCTTGGGAGTTGCAATAGCATGAATCCAGAATTCTTTCACCAAAAGTGGAAAGACTGGACTAATAAGATGATCAAATTAGCTTTCCCAACCTTGAAACTTCACGGCAGGGAACAAGTCAAATCCATTCTCTCTGAGATTCTCAAAGTCTACCATTAGCTCACTCAAAACATCCAAACTTTCTATCGGAATGAGAGTTGTCCTTTCAGGTATAAAGTATTGCTCAGAGTGGTTAGAAGAAGAAGAAGCCATTGAAGTTCTTTAGAAATGAGAAATTGAAGAAAAGGGTTTTAAGAGAGAAGTACAGTAAAAAAAACTTGATTTGAAAGAGACAGTAAAGAATGAAAAGGGTTTTTCAAAAAGTATTTATAGGCATTAATTTCAGAAAATAGGTTTAGAATTAAAATTAAAAGTAATTAAGATACAATTAAAATAAAGATTAAAACGGATTTAAAAACGAATCTCATCATTACTTGCATTTAATGATTTGCTAAAAATGAGGGAAAACGTGGGATTATGGCTAATCATCAACAGTTACCTAGAACGTCATCAGTAGCTTTTGCATGCTTGACCTTTCAGAAACACACCACGTGTTCGTCTCCTGAAGGATGCATGTAACAGTTGTTTATTCTAATGAATTTATGAACTACACTTGGACATGAAGCGTTAGAATGTTTCATAACTTTTCATATAACTTCTGTTACAACTTCTCTTCTAACTTCTGAAGAGTTGTTGATCAGAGCATTCATTTCAAAAAGTTCTGAAGTCAGTCACAGAAAATAAATATTATTTTATTCAGGACATAATTTCATACAAATATTTTTCAGAATGAAATTAAATCTATCTTCTGAAAGGGGTTTGGTAAAAATGTCATCTCATTGATGGTCTGTTTTTACAAAAATCAAGTTTAATATTCCCTTCTAAATATAGTCCCTTATGAAATGATATTTAATTTCTATATGTTTGGCTTTAGAATGTAAGATTGTATTTTTAGAAAGACAAATAGCAGAAGTATTATCACAGAAGATAAGAATCTTACTTTCATAAAGGTTGAAATCTTCTAGTTGACTTTTCATCCAAATCATCAGAGAGATACATCCAGCAGCAGATATATATTCAGCTTCTGTAGTTGATAGAGCAATTGTTGCTTGCTTCTTGCTATACCATGAGATAATATTGTCACTCAAAAACTGGAAGCTTCCAGAGGTGCTTTTTCTTTCAATTCTATCTCCAACAAAGTTAGCATCACAATAACCTGCTAGTTTGTAATCTTGTGATCTTCTGTAACACAGACCAAGATTAGAAGTACCTTTGAGATACCTAAGAATTCTCTTAAAAACTGTTAAATGAGATTCTCTAGGATCTGATTGGAATCTAGCACACAATCACATGCTAAATAATATATCAGGTCTAGATGCAGTCAGATAGAGAAGGGATCCAATCATACCTCTATAGAGCTTCTGATCTGCTTTCATACTTACCTCATCTTTACCTAGAATGCAGGTTGGATGCATAGGTGTCTTGGCATCTTTGCTTTCTGACATTTGAAATTTCTTCAAAAGTTCTTTAACATACTTCGTCTGATGTATGAAAGTTCCTTCTGGAGTCTGGTTGATTTGAATTCCAAGAAAGAATTTCAATTCACCCATCATGCTCATTTCAAATTCTGCCTGCATGGTCTTAGCAAATTCTTTTCCATGAGAGATATTAGAGGTTCCAAAAATTATATCATCCACGTAAATTTGACAAATTAAAAAATCATTTTTAAATGTTTTTCTGAAAAGAGTCGTGTCCACTTTCCCTCTGGTAAAATCTTTTTCTAATAGAAAATTACTCAGACGATCATACCAAGCTCTGGGAGCTTGTTTTAAACCGTACAAAGACTTTTTCAATTTAAAAACATGTTCTGGATGTTTTGAATAATTAAATCCAGGAGGTTGATGGACATATACTTCTTCTTCAATATAACCATTTAGAAATTCACTTTTAACATCCATTTGATATAATGAAATGTTATTTTGTACAGCAAAAGAAATTAATAATCTTATAGATTCTAACCTGGCGATTGGGGCAAAAGTTTCATTATAATCAATTCCTTCTTGTTGACTATAACCCTGTGCAACCAGTCGTGCTTTGTTTCTGATTACTTCTCCTTGTTCATTCAATTTGTTTCTGAAAACCCATTTGGTTCCTATAACATTGAATCCTTTGGGTCTTGGAACTAGATTCCACACATCATTCTTGGAGAATTGATTTAGTTCTTCTTGCATTGCTAAGATCCAATCATTATCTTCCAGGGATTCATCAATGGTAGTTGGCTCAATCAGA
This sequence comes from Vicia faba, assembly GCA_948472305.1. Classification (NCBI taxonomy): domain Eukaryota; kingdom Viridiplantae; phylum Streptophyta; class Magnoliopsida; order Fabales; family Fabaceae; genus Vicia; species Vicia faba. Next base: position 1,310,866,656 of record OX451736.1, on the reverse strand, counting down.
GAGACTAAACCAAAAAAATATTCTTCATTGATTCTGAGAGAGGATCTTGTTCTGATGGGATCTTCTTTTCTTCCAATGATTACGTATTCTTTGTGAGCTGAAGATATTCTAGGAAACCTTTTCGGTGTGGGTTGGTCAGAGATTCTGAGATTGTTCAGAGCATTGTCAAGAGGATGATCTTCTACGTCTTCTTTTGCTTCTGAACTTTCAGAGTTTGAGTGATGATCTTCTGTACCTACAGAAAAATTAATTGCTTTGGCTGTTGCTGGCCAAGCTTATCATCAAACCTGACTTTGATTGATTCTTCAACAATCATAGTTTCTGTGTTGTATACTCTATAGCCTTTTGAGCATTCAGAGTATCCAAGCAGGAAACACTTTTGTTCTTTGGAATCAAACTTATTCAGAGTTTCTTTGGTGTTTAGAATAAAACAAGTACATCCAAAAGGATGGAAATAAGAAATGTTGGGCTTTCTGTTTTTCCACAATTCATAGGGATTCTTTTCAAGAATAGGTCTTATAGAGATTCTATTATGAATGTAACACGTTGTGTTCACAGCTTCTGCCCAAAAGTGCTTAGCCATATTTGTTTCATTGATCATGGTTCTGGCCATCTCTTGTAATGTTCTATTCTTTCTTTCTACAACTCCATTTTGTTGGGGAGTTCTAGGACAAGAAAAATTATGAACAATACCATTTTCTTTAAAATATTTTTCAAAATAATCATTTTCAAATTCACCACCATGATCACTTCTAACTTTTCTGATTTTAAAATCTTTTTCATTTTGCACTTGAGTACAGAAGTCAATGAATATAGAATGTGACTCATCCTTGTGTTTTAAAATTTTTACCCATGTCCATCTGCTGAAATCATCAATGATGACCAATCTATAATTCTTGCCTCTGATGGATGCAATTTTAACTGGCCCAAACAGATCAATATGAAGTAACTCTAATGGCTTATAGGAAGAGACAACATTCTTATATTTAAAGGAAGGTTTTGAAAATTTTCCTTTTTGACATGCTTCGCACAGAGCTTCTGATTTGTACTTCAGATTGGGAAGTCCTCTGACTAAATTTAATTTATTTAGTTGAGAGATTTTTCTAAGACTGACATGTCTCAATCTTCTATGCCATACCCATTGCTCATTGCTAACAGACAAAAGACATTTGACGTTTTGAGATTTAAGATCTGATAAATCAATTTTGTAAATGTTGTTCTTTCTCTTGCCAGAAAAGAGGATTGATCCATCCTTTTGACTTACAGCTTTACAGGAGTTTTGATTGAAGATAATGTCATAGCCATTGTCACTTAATTGACTTATGGACAATAGATTATGAGCTAATCCTTCTACTAATAAAACATTTGAGATAGAAGGAAGGTTACCATTTCCTATGATTCCAGAACCAATAATCTTCCCTTTCTGATTACCTCCAAACTTCACATCTCCTCCAGCTTTAAGTTCCAAGCTTTGGAACATAGACCTTTTTCCCGTCATGTGTCGTGAGCTGTTAAGGACATCTACAACAAATATTATTTTATCCTTAGGTACCCATATCTTTTTGGGTCCTTTTGGGTTAGCATAAGAGTTTCCAGAATGATGTATATTTTATATCATGTGAGTGTCCAAACTTGAATTGCTTATTTAGAGGTTTGTAAGTGAAGGTCATTTTAGCAACATGTTTTGGAATGTATGTCTCTTTCCTTTGGGAGGTTCATATCCAATTCCTCTTCTGTTTTTCCTACTAACTCCATAGATCATTGAAGCCATTTTTCTTCTGTCTATGCCTTTAGCAAGAAAAGATTGAAAGCTATAGTCATATTCTTTTAGAATATCTTTTGAACCAGACACAGACTCTAAACTAAAATTCTTTTGAACAATTTGAATTTCCTTTTTAAGTTTAAAATTGTTTTCTAAAAGTTCAGATTTTTCTGTTTCAAGTTTCTCAAAATCAGATGCAAGACTCTTCTTGAGTTTCTTGTATTTGATTTTGAGCTTACTATAGTTTTCCAGAAGTTCTGATAAACTATCAGCAAGTTCTTCTCTAGAAAATTCAGAAAATACCTCTCTTTGTTCTGACTCACAGTCTGAGTCATCTTCTGTGATAGCCATTAGAGCTAGGTTGGCATTTTCATCTTCAGAACCAGATTCATCTTCAGAAGAATCTGAGTTATCCCAAGTTTCCATCATTCCTTTCTTCTTTCCAAATCTCTTCTTTGGTCTTTCTTTTTGAAGCTTTGGACAATCACTTTTGAAGTGACCAGGTTCTTTGCATTCATAACAGATGATCTCTCTTCTGTTTGACTTTTTGTGTCCAGAAGATTATGGTTTATCTTCTGACTTTTTGAAGTTCTTGAACTTCTTTTGTCTGTGCTTCCATAGATGATTGATCCTTTTGGAGAGTAAAGATAGTTCGTCTTCTTCTGAAGCTGATTCTTCATAGTTTTCTTCTTCAGCCTGAAAAGCGTTAGTATCAAATTTCTTAATTGATTTAAGGGCTAAAGACTTACCTTTCTTTTGAGGCTCATGCTCATCCAGTTCAATCTCATGACTTCTGAGAGCGCTGATGAGTTCCTCCAGAGACACATTGTTCAGATCTTTTGACACCTTGAAGGCAGTGACCATAGGTGCCCATCTTCTGGGTAAGCTTCTGATGATCTTTTTCACATGATCTGCTTTGGTATATCCTTTGTTCAAAACTCTCAGACCAGCGATCAGAGTTTGAAACCTAGAGAACATTTCTTCTATAGACTCACTCTCTTCAACTTTGAAGGCTTCATACTTCTGAACTAAAGCCAGAGCTTTAGACTCCTTAACTTGAGCGTTTCCTTCATGAGTCATTTTGAGAGACTCAAACATATCATGCGTTGTATCTCTATTAGTGATTTTTTCATATTCTACTTTAGAGATAGCATTTAAAAAAATATTTCTATCTATGTGATGATTTTTAAAATCAGCTTTTTGTTGTCTATCCATTTTTTTTCTATCCACCTTGTTTCCTTCTGAATCTGTAGCATGTTTATAACCATACAAGACTATATCCCAAAGATCACTATCATGACCTAGAAAGAAACTTTCTAGTCTACCTTTCCAGTACTCAAAATCTTCTCCATCAAACACTGGAGGTTTGTTGTAACTATTATTGTTTTGTTCAGCGGCCACTGTGTTTTCTTCTGGATCTTTTCCTGACACGGTTAAGTGTTGTGCTCAGAGTCAAGCTCTGATACCAATTGAAGGGGTAAGAAAACACTTAGAAGGGGGGGTTGAATAAGTGACTCTTTTTGTTTTCAATACAAAGCTCAAACAATAATGGAATAACACAGTTATTTTTATCCTGGTTCGTTTGAACTCAAACTACTCCAGTCCACCCGCCAAGGTGATTTCGCCTTTCTTAAAAAGGACTTAATCCACTATAATCAAATGATTACAATCACACAACAACTGTTGTGACTAACAATGCATAAGTAAACTTACAAGTGACTAACACCACTAAGACTTAAATCTAGTCCTAGTCTGCTTGAGAAATCTGACCAACCTTGGTCTCTCAAGGAACAAATACAGGAGTTTAATCTTAACAGATAATGAAATAGAGTTTGCTTCCTATCAAGCTATATCACAATTGTAATTTTTCACTTAAATATAATACACAAATTGTATGAACAATGACTTTGTGAGCTTTTGGATCTTTCACGTAGTTTCTTGTTTGAACGTTGTTATTGGCTTGCAATAAATGTCCTTCTACTTATAGTAGGAATAATAAGACCGTTGCTGCCTTTAGAGAAAATGGAGAGCATTAAATGCTTTGTGTGTATCCTTGCAATATTCCGTTTTCCAAGAAACTAGTTGTAGGCACTTGAGTGCTTTCAACCGTCTTTGCATTAATGAGCAAACATCCGAATGTAAGAGCGTGTTTCCTTTTATTTGACGAAACAAGTTGGTCTAAACGTTGTTTCAGAATTTGCTTCCAATGTCTTTAAGTCAGAACATGCTTCATTCAACTTCTGGGCAGAGCGTTGTTTGCTAAGAACTTTGAACAACACTTGCTTTCAAGTTATCTTCAGAATCAAGGAGCCTGCTAGAAGTTAGAAGATACATTTAACGAGTAAAGGTTCTTACCAGAGTCAGCAGATGCGTTTGAACAAAAGGTTCTTTAATCAAAGAACTTCTTCATAAACTTTGCTTAGTACATTAGAATATTTTGTCAGAACATTAACTAAGACATTCAAAACACATTCATCAGAGCATAAATTATCTTAAAATATAATTTAGTTATCATCAAAACTCTTGAGATAGGTCAGAACTAATCTTGTTCTTTCACCTTGGACCTCTAGGAAGCTAATGCAATGCTTAGCTTGAGTTGAGGGTGGCTGAAATGACTTGGAGAAGTCAATGTGCAATGCTCTATTTTTGGTTATGGAAGATAGGGTAAATGATGTTACAGAAATGAAACAGGTACAGGGATAAGCTACACTTGATGTAAGGAAGCTTTAGAAACTAAAAGGCCAAGAAACGAACGAGGGAAATGGGAGTTTGAGGTTCAAGGTCAGAAACTGTGCAACAATGGAGTTTTTGGGTAATTTTTGATTTGAGGGAGTTTTGGTGTATTTCAGAGTGCTCAAGCTCGTGTTCTAGCTCACAAATAGTGACTATTTATAAGCAACAATTTTGGAATGCTCTAGTTGATCAGAATTCAAATTTACATGTTTAAGTTAAACATGTGATTTTTTGACAAAACAAGTTTCCATGCCTTGTGTACTTGCTAAGATAGAGTGGTTATGCTTTAAACAAGCTTGCTTCTGACTTTGTGGATGGAGTGTGATTAGAGGGAACAAGTTAGAGGCTCAATGTGAACTTTATGCAAAAAGCTTGTTTTACAAGAATGGCATTGTTAACTTTGTGTCATAAATGGAAATGCAACTTGGACAATAGCTTAATTGCTTGGATTAAAGCCCTAACAGATGTGTAAAAATTTAATTATGGAGTGGAAAAAAAGTTTGAGGCCTTCAAAGCAAGGATTATGCAACCTATCATGGATTTGGTTCAAGTGTTCATCAAAAATGACTTGTAATTCAAGTGACAAAACCCTAACTTCATCTCTTCGATTCTCCATACTCAAGAATGATCTCAAGGAGTTCTTAGACATTTTGGAAAGCTTGCAATGTGCTCTATAACACATATTTGAATTGATTTTGAATATTCCCCTTTGAAATATATGAAAAAGTGTCATGAAGTTGGGTCAAAATCCTGACCAAATTAGGGCAAAATTTCACTAAGTGTTTAGTTTCATGACCCTATGTTCATAAAACTATAACTTGAGATCCAAGATTTTTTGGAAGGAGTTGTGTAAATAAAAATTGTAGATTTCATGGAGATCTACAAATTTCATGTTGGAAGTTTCTCTTGAATCATCTTGCATCATGGTGAAAATTTTGTCCAAAGTTATGAAAAAACATGAAATTTCCAACACTTAAAAATTTCTAAGTTTAGAAATTTTGACTTTTCAAAATGAAATCTTGAATTTTTGATTTCTTGATGAATAAGTTTCATATTTCTACATGTTTTGATGAATTATAATTTTTGGCACTTGAATTTGACCAAAAAGTCAAAGTTTGACTTTTCAGTATACAGTTGACTTTTGATCAGTTGACTGCAAAATTCATCTGTCAATCCAATGGACTTGCAATGTTTTGAACCATGCCATTAGATAAAAATGATGCACTTGGACTCTTGAGACCATTACTTAAACCAATTAACCATTTTCTAGGTCAAAAATCAGAAATTGCCTTTTCCCAGTCAAAACCTTAATTTTGACCATTTTGCCCTTTTGGAGATTTGATCAAATTTCTTGAGGAGTTGTGGTCCAAACTTGATCAAATGATACATATGAGTTTATAATATTTATGTGGATAAAAAATTATGGAGTTTGACTGTAAATTGGCCATGATTGACTTATTTCCCAATACAACTGATTTTTAGGTCAACTGCTCAATTGACTGAGCAAAAAATGTGATTCAAGGGCTTGAAACTTGGCATGATTAATCTTGGGGGTCCATGATGATCCATGAAAGTCACATGGGACATTGGAAGTTAAAAAATCCTTGTGCAAACTCAAACCCTAATTTTGGTCATCAGTGTTTGAGGAGGTGTCTTGAGCTGATCAAACCCTAGTGCAGTCTTAAGCCCAAGGAGATCTTGTGAGTAAATTCTTGATAAGTGAGAGGGGAAATTTTGGGGTACAATAGAATATTTCACGAAGTTGGTTGAGGTGGCTTCTTTCTCTTCTGTTACCAAGAATGTTGTAGCCCAGTTCATCAAACAAAATCTCATCTATCGGTACGGTATCCCGGAGAGGATCAACACAGACAATGGTATGAATCTTAACAATACTATGATCACCGCACTGTGTACACAGTTCAAGATCCAGCACTACAATTCTTCTCCTTATCGGCCAAAAATGAATGGTGTTGTCGAAGCCGCGGATAAGAACATTAAAAAGATCATACAGAAAATGACAGTAACCTACAAGGACTGGCATGAGATGCTACCATTCGCCCTCCACGGTTACCGTACCACGACGCGCACATCAATCGGGGCAACACCCTACTCCCTGGTATACGGAATGGAGGATGTCTTGCCTATTGAGGTCCATATCCTTTCGCTGAGAATCATGAAGGATACATGGTTGAATGAAGACGATTGGATCCAAACTCGACTTGATCAACTGAATTTGATTGATGAGAAAAGGCTTACTACTGTCTGTCATGGTCAAATGTATCAAAAACTGATGATCAAGGCTTTCAACAAAAAGGTCAGACGCCAAGTGTATCAAGTAGAGGATTTGGTGAAGATGTGAAAAACACAAGAAGGGGGGGTTGAATTGTTAAAACATAAATCAAATGCTTAGACACCACTGTATTTTTATCCTGGTTCGTTTGAACTCAAACTACTCCAGTCCACCCGTCAAGGTGATTTCGCCTCTCTCCAACGAGGTCTTAATCCACTATATTCAAAGGATTATAATAACTACTTTAACAACTGTTAAAGCCTTCTTGAGTATAACCACATACCGGTTTATCTCAAGGAAATCTCTTACAAATAGTTTGAACAATGATGTGTTGATGTTTTCTAACAAAACTATATATCACAACTGTGATAATTACACAATTTAAGCTTGGAATAAAAAGGAATTTGCTAAAGCGTTTGAGTAGGCGTGGTGTTGAAGGCTTGGCAAATTATGAGTGCATGCGTATGATTAGCGTAGTCTTTTCTCACACAGACTTGTTTATATAAACAAGGCAGAGATACATTGTCCATAAAGCCATTTTAATGCTGATAACGCACTTTCCTTTTTGAGAAGATCTTGTCTGAATAAAGCCGTTAGTAATTAATTTTGTCTTGAATACTTAGTAACGCTTCAGAGTCTTCTTTGCTTATGATAATCAGAGCGTTCTTTGCTTTAACTTATGATGACGCTTCTGAGTGCTGATGACTTGGAAAAGATCTTTGATCAGAGTCAGAGTGTATAGTTATGCGCAGATTCTGGTCATCAAGCTTCAACGTATAATCTGGTAGCTTCAGCGTGTAGCACATGTTACTGATCTTCTGATGCTGACATATTACTGATCTTCTGATGCTGATGCTGATTCCATCAGAACTTCTGTATATACAAAACATAATTTTAAGTAGCATATTTGTCTTATATATAAATCTTACAATTTAATTATTCTTTGTATTTTGTTATCATCAAAACTCTAATTAAGGGTTGTAGAATCAAACTATGTTCTAACAATCTCCCCCTTTTTGATGATGACAAAAACCAGATTTTTCAATTAAAAATAAAGAATAAAAAGTATAGAATTAAGAAGAGAAAACTCCCCCTGAGTTGATTACTTCCCTTTAATTCCATGAGTCTTTGAGCATCAGAACTTTATTATATCTTTCCTCAGAGTTTTGTACGTGTTCAAGCTTTTCAGAAGAAAGAAATTTAAATAGATCAGAATGTTTGAGACATATGTCTCAGTAATCCGTTATTGAAAAATATCATTCTTTCTCCCCCTTTTTGTCAGTTATCAAAAAGAACAAATAATCAGAGCCAAAATGAATTTATATTAAAAACCAGAAGCAATGATAAGTTCAAAACAATGTAAAAATATTACAGATAAACAAGTTATAAAAATGAGGAATTTCTAAGAAGGAGGAGGTAGACGCGTGAACAAGGCCTCCAACATGCTTTTGATCTGGGTGTTGGTTTCCTGTTGCTGGGTTAACATGCTTGCGATTGCATCAATTTTGTTTTCCTGTTTATCCATTCTTTCCTTCATCAGCATATCAGATCTTTTCAGGTCTTCTAGAGTCTGCCTGTCAAGGGAGGAAGCTTGAGGATCTTCAGAAACAGGATGCTTCTCAGAGCTTTCTGCAATATCCTTTTCTTGACCTAGTTCTTCAGCAGGAATCATCTGCTCTTGAGTATCAGGTTGAACTTTGGATGCTGGACGATGTTCAGACCAGGGAGCATTGTCTAGAGAGAGAACTTCTTCCTTAAGCAGCTTGCTCAAAACTGGACCTTCAATTTATTTAAGCAGATTGCTGAAGTTATGTTGAGCTTGTCCGTAGCTATGTTCTTGCAACTTATAAGTTTCTGAGCATACCCATCTTCTAAACTTTGTCTAAAGGTAGTCTGATGCAGCAGGATCAACTAGCTCAAGACTAGCTTGTTTCAGAGAAGTGATCCACTTCTGTACTTCTATTTCAAATGTCAATAAGCTGGTACCGACATCTGGATGTTTTGGTTTAGGGATAGCTGTTTTATGGGTTATGGCAGCAAGACGTTCAAAAACTGTTAAGTCAACGACAGTCTTGATGTTGTCTTCTGGATTGTTCTTTGGTGAGGGAGTGGGAGAGTCAGGAATTATGATTGGACTTGATGGGGAGTTTGGTGGAGTTGATTCTGGTGAAGAGGGAAGTTGGGGAATATTCACAATGGTACCAAGGGGCATACAAATGGCCAGAGGTTGTGTGATTCCAGGAATGGGAGTGGTATCAGAATCAAAAGTTTGGTTTGATTGATCGTTATGAGGTTCTGGTTCTGGTTTAGAAGGTTGAGCCTCAGAAGTTTGAACTTCTGGGTGAGATAGTTCAGGTTGTGATGAAGGTTGATGAATTTTTGGTTGAGGAGATGGAGGTAGTGGGATTTCTGGTTCTGGAGAGAGGGGAATTTCTAGTTGTGGTGAGATGGGAATTTCTGGTTGTGGTTCTGTGGTTGTTTCAGGGTTTGGATTTTTTGGCATGGGAGCAGAAGTGTGTTGGTCTATATCAGATAGAACTTTTGCAAGTTCTTGTTGGGTTTCATCAATATTTGGATTTTGAGGTTGGGAGCGAGATCTTCTAAGAGTTAAGGATTCAGAGGGGTCAAAATCAATGTCAAAGTCATCAAAAGTTTGTGGTGTGGGGTTTTCAGATTGAGTGGGAATTGGTATAGATGTTGATACAGAAATTGAATCTAAAACAGTTATAGAAGAAGGATTACCTCTCTTTTTAGGAGTCTGCTGAGATGATCCTTCTGCTACAGCTTTCCTTTTCTTTGTTTTCTTCAGCACAAATTCTGGAGCCTTCTGCTGCAGATCCTGAATGTTCAAATTTGGAGTTGTACCATCCGCCTTGCAAGCATCCAGATATCTGACAATTATATCTGGTTTAGAATCAATCTTTGAGAATAGAGGAAAGTTATCCAGAGGGACTCTTATGCTGGAGATTGCTGCAAAAGGAGTGACGCTGGGTTCCTTCTTGATGTTCTCAATCAACTTCATTTTCTTCAGATTCTTTGCATTCAGCTGTTTGCCAACAGTAGCTTCCAAAGAGCTGATTTCCTGAGCCTCTGTAAGATGATCAATCAGCTTATTCTCTGTTAGAATATCTGATATAAGTCTTCCTAGGGGTATCCAATCCCTTTTTGTGCGCTCCTCTTCTCTGGTTTCCTTAACACTAGTCTTCAGATGGTTAAACAGCAGATGAGCCAGATTCACCTTAATCTTCTGGGAGATGAAATAGATCAGAAATTGCTGATCAATATTGATGTAGTCAGGAGAGCTGGTAGGCTTCCTGTGGTTTATGCAATCCAGAATGATCTTGGCCCAAATTATGTGATGGTCTTTTAAATCCCTTATCTTGCTGGAGGGAAGACCCAAAGTGAAGATTTCTCTAGCAATTAGGGCAACATCAGCGCATCTTTCAGCCATGTCAATACAACGAACACCACCACCACTGTAGCCTATTAATCTTGCAATGAGGTCCTCAGTAATAACAATCTTCTTCCCCATTATGTATGAAGTAACTTGATGGTTGGAAGATGAAGCATGAATCCAAAATTCCTTTACCAGAATTGCGAATGTTGCACCAACCATACGGTCAAAGTATCTTTCCCAGCCTTGAGCCTTAACCTCTTCAGAGAGATTAAACCCATTCTCTTGAAGACTATTGAAATCCATGATTAATTCTGACAGAACTTCTAGATTTTTTATTGGTGTGAGAAGCGTTCTGTAGGGTTCTTCATATTGTTCAGAGGAATCTGTTTTCTGAGAACTTGAAGTAGGAATGCTTGAATAAGCCATGTTCACACGAAGTTTTTTGAGAAGAGATTGAAAGGGTTTTTGAGAAAGTATGTAAACTGAAAACAATAAGTTTGAGAGAAAATGAAAGTGAAGGTAAAAGAGTGTAAATGGTGAGAAAAGTGTTTAAATAGATTTCTAAACAATTTTGAAAACATAAACGGCAAGAGAGAGAAATTAAATATAATGATTATGAGCATTTAATGATAGCTGATTTTAGGGGATTCAGAAAGATATTGGAACGGTTACCCATGACATGTGTCTCAATGCATCCAATCAGCGCTTTTGCCCTTTCAGAAACGTGAACGCGTGTTCAGCCTCAGAAAGTAGCTGATGACTGAATGACACTTGTTTGCTTGAGTGAACTACACATTTCTATCCTTGAAATGAAGTGCTCAGATCTTCATGGATAGATTCTGATAGAATCTGTACTTCTAAAGATCTGAAGAAGGATTGCTCAGTAGTTCACGAAAAATAAACAATGTTCTGAAGGTTAAGATATGGAATCAAAACAGTTTTATTCTGGGCAGAGCTTCATGCTGAGATGTTTCAGAATGAAGTTGAACCTATCTTCAGAAAGAGGTTTTGTAAAGATATCAGCCCATTGATGGTTTGTGTTAATAGATTTTAAATTTAGAATCCCTTTCTGAATATAGTCCCTAATAAAATGATGTTTTATTTCTATATGCTTAGCCCTAGAATGCAAAATAGGATTTTTACTAAGACAAATAGCAGAAGTATTGTCACAGAGGATAGGAATGTTACTCTCAAATATCTGGAAGTCCTCAAGTTGACTTTTCATCCAGAGCATTTGTGTGCTGCATCCAGCTGCTGCTATGTATTCAGCTTCTGCTATTGATAGAGCAATTGTGGATTGTCTTTTGCTGGACCATGAGATCAGATTTTCTCCCAAAAACTGGCAGCTTCCAGAAGTGCTTTTACGTTCTACTCTGTCTCCAGTGAAATCAGCATCACAGTATCCTACTAAGCTGTAATCACTTGATTTTCTATAAAATAAACCCAGATTAGTAGTACCTTTCAGATACTTGAAAATTCGCTTAACTGCTGTTAAGTGAGATTCTCTAGGATCTGATTGGAATCTAGCACAAATGCAAACACTGAATAGAATGTTAGGCCTTGAGGCCTTCATATAGAGAAGAGAACCAATCATACCTCTGTAGACCTTCTGTTCTACCTTTTTACTTACCTCTTCTCTTTCCAGAATGCACGTGGGATGCATTGGAATCTTTGATGGCTTACATTCTGAGAGATCAAATTTCTTCAGAAGTTCTCTGACATATTTGCTCTGATGAATGTAAGTTCCTTCTGGGCTTTGATTAATCTGATTGCCCAGAAATAATTTCAGTTCCCCCATTAGGCTCATCTCAAATTCTGCCTGCATACATTTAGCAAACTTTCTTCCCATAGAGGGTTTAGTGGATCCAAAAATGATATCATCAACATAAATCTGACATACTAAAATGTCATTCTTAACTGTCTTACAGAACAAGGTTGTGTCCACTTTCCCTCTGGTGAATTCCTTTTCTAACAGGATGTTACTTAGTCTTTCATACCAAGCTCTGGGAGCTTGTTTCAGACCATATAGTGACTTCTTTAGTTTGAAAACATATTCTGGATTTTTGGAAATTTCAAAACCAGGGGGTTGGTGCACATATATCTCTTCTTCTATATAGACATTTAAGAATTCACTCTTAACATCCATCTGATACAGAGTGATGCCTTTATTAACAGCAAATGAATTTAAGAGTCTGATAGATTCTAACCGGGCGACTGGAGAAAAGGTTGTTGTATAGTCTATCCCCTCTTGCTGACTATAACCTTGTGCAACCAGTCGTGCTTTGTTTCTGATGACTTCACCTTGTTCGTTCAGTTTGTTTCGGAACACCCATTTTGTTCCAATGACGTTGAATCCTTTTGGTTTAGGAACTAGATCCCATATGTCATTTCTTGTGAATTGATTTAGCTCCTCTTACATTTCTAGAATTCAGTCATTGTCCAGAAGTGCTTCATCAATTGTTGTTGGTTCAATTAAAGAAACCAGTCCCATGAGGGATTCTTCAGAGTTTCTGAAGCTAGATCTTGTTCTGATTGGATCTTCCTTTCTTCCTATGATTATTTCTTCTAGGTGATCCATGCTGCTTCTGGATGGTCTTTTCTGGAGTTGATCAACAAAAGGTGTTGGATTGCTTGTAGTGCCTCTTTCTGATGTTGAGGGAGTGTCTCTGTTGAGAGCTTCTGATGATTTGTCTTCAGAACCTGTGAGTTCAACTTCCATACCTGCAAGGAATTAATTCTGCTTTGACTTTTGAGAGTCAAGCTTATCATCAAAATGAACACTGATTGACTCTTCCACAATCTGTGTTTCTGTATTGTATACTTTGTACCCTCTTGAGTGTTCAGAATATCCTAACATAATACACTTTGTGCTATAGAGTAAAACTTGTTCAAATAATTTTTTGTATTCATAATAAAACATGTACATCTAAATGGGTGAAAATAGGAAATGTTGGGCTTTCTGTTCTTCCACAATTCATATGGAGTCTTTTCCAGAATAGGTCTTATGGAGATTCTATTCTGAATGTAACACGCTGTGTTTATTGCCTCTGCTCAGAAGATCTTAGCAACTTTAGTCTCGTTGATCATGGTTCTGGCCATTTCTTGCAATGTTCTGTTCTTTCGTTCTACAACTCCATTTTGCTGGGGAGTTCTAGGACAAGAGAAATCATGCAGAATGCCTTTGTTATTAAAGAATAACTCAAAATCTTTGTTTTCAAATTCTCCATCATGATCACTTCTGACTTTGATGATTCTAAGATCCTTTTCATTCTGAACTTGGTTGCAGAAGGTAACAAACACAGAGTGTGACTCGTCCTTGTGCCTTAAGAACTTTACCCATGTCCATCTGCTATAGTCATCTACGATTACTAACCCATACTTCTTGCCACTGACTGAAGCAGTTTTAACTGGTCCAAATAAGTCAATGTGCAGAAGTTCTAATGGCTTGGAGGTGGAAACAACGTTTTTAGATTTGAAAGCTGGTTTTGCAAACTTGCCTTTCTGACATGCTTCACACAGAGCATCTGAATTGAACTTCAGGTTAGGAAGTCCTCTGACCAGATTGAGTTTGTTAATCTGAGATATTCTTCTCATACTAACATGTCCCAATCTTTTGTGTCAGATCCATTGCTCGTTGTTAACACACAGAAGACACTTTACATTCTGACTTTTTAGTTCATAAAGTTTTATTTTATAAATGTTGTTTCTCCTCTTTCAATTAAATAGGATAGTCCCATCTTTCTGACTAACAGCTTTGCATGAATTTTGATTGAAGATTATATCATAACCGTTATCACTTAATTGACTTATGGATAACAGATTATGCATTAATCCATCAACTAGTAACACATTACTTATAGAGGGAAGATTTCCATTACCTTCTGTTCCAGAGCCAATGATCTTTCCTCTCTGATTGCCTCCCAAACCTACGTGGCCTCCAGGCTTAAGTTCCAGGCTTTGGAACATATGCCTTCTTCCCGTCATGTGTCGTGAGCAGCCAGAGTCCAGGTACCATGATTGGTGTTTTTGCTTTGCTGCTAAAGATATCTGCCACATGTATTATTTTATCCTTAGGTACCCATATTTTCTTGGGTCCTGATTTGTTAGTTTTACCAAAACTCTGGTTGAATTTTGGTTTGACAGAGTAATCACTACTTGTATATTTTATGTCATGTGTGTGCCCATATATAAAGTGTGAATCAAGTGGAGTACATTTTATAACTAAATCCATGGCATTTTTTGGTGTAGGTACCTTACCTTGATATCCTACCCCTTTTCTGCCATTTCTGCTAACTCCATAGATCATTGAAGCCATTTTGCTTCTGTCTATGTTTTTAGCTAGAAACTTCTGAAAGCTGTGATCATACTCCTTGATGATCTCATCAGCATTCTGGGAGTTTCGGGGATTGTTTCCTTCTGAGAGTTTTGCAATTGATTTTCTAATTTTGAAATTTTATCTTTTAACTCAGAATTCTCCAATTTGAGACTCTCAGTCTTATCAGAGTCAGAAGCAAGATTCCTTTTCAGGTTTTTGAATTTGACTCTGATCTGCTGATATCTTTCCAGAATTTCATTAAGGCTTTCAGCTAGTTCAGCCTTAGTAAAGTTTATAGCAAAGTCAGGGAATACCTCTTCTGTATCTGATTCAGACTCAGAAGCTTCACTGTCTTCTGTTATGTTTGCCATGAGAGCTATGTTTTCTCTTTCATCATTTGATTCTGATTCAGCTTCAGATGTGTCAGAATCATCCCATGTAGCCATGAGACTTTTCTTCTTTTCCTTGCCAAACTTCTTTTTGGGCTTTTCCTTCTGAAGCTTTGGGCAATCACTTTTGTAGTGCCCTTGCTCATTACATTCATAGCAGATGATGTTTTTGTTGTTTGGCTTTCTGTTTCCTGAAGAACCTTCAGATCTTCTGTGTCCAAAGGAGGATTCTGACCTTCTGTATCTGGAGAAAGATTCATTCTGCTTTTCTGATCTTCTGGGATTCCTGAACTTCCTCTGCCTCTGCTTCCACAATTGGTTCACCCTTCTGGAGAGGAGAGATAGTTCATCTTCTTCTGATGAGGACCCATCAGAGGTTTCTTCCACAGCCTGCAAAACTTTGGAGTCAGATTTTCTGTTAGATTTTAAAGCTCATGGCTTACCTTGCTTTTGAGGTTCATCTGCTTCTAGCTCTATCTCGTGACTTCTGAGGGAGCTGACAAGTTCCTCCAGAGAGATTTTGTTGAGATCCTTGGCTAGCTTAAGCGCTGTGACCATTGGCCTCCATTGTTTTGGCAAGCTTCTGATGATCTTTTTAACATGATCAGCAGTAGAATACCCTTTGTCAAGAACTTTTAGACCAACAACAAGAATTTGAAATCTTGAGAACATAGTTTCTATTGATTTACTCTCTTCCATATTGAAGGCCTCATACTTCTGAATGAGTGCAAGGGATTTGGTTTCTTTGGCTTGAATGTTTCCTTCATGCGTCATTCTCAGAGAGTCAAACATATTCTTTGTAGTGTCTCTGTTTGATATCTTCTCATATTCTAAATAAGAGATGGCGCTGAGAAGAATTGTTCTGGCCTTGTGATGATTTCTGAACTCACGCTTTTGCTGATCAGACATTGTTATCCTGTCAATCTTCTAACCACTTCCATTCGCTGGGTGCGTGTATCCATCAGTTACCATGTCCCATAGATCAGCATCATGGGCCAAAAAGAATCTCTCAATTATGTCTTTCCAGTAGTCAAAGTTCTCTCCATCAAAGACTGGAGGGTTGCCACTGAATTTGTCTCTTTCTTCATTGTTGTCATTGCTGATGTTTTGATTTGGTCCTGCCATTGTGTTTTTATGACGCTGGATCTTGTACTGACACAGTTAAGTGTTATAAGCTCAGAACCAGGCGCTCTGATGCCAATTGAAGATGTGTTAAACACAAGAAGGAGGGGTTGAATTGTTAAAACTTAAATCAAATGCTTAGACAACACTGTATTTTGATCCTGGTTCGCTTGATCTCAAACTACTCCAGTCCACCCATCAATGTGATTTCGCCTCTCTCCAACGAGGTCTTAATCCACTATATTCAAAGGATTACAACAGCTACTTTAACAACTATTAAAGCTTTCTTGAGTATAACCACAGACCGGTTTATCTAAAGGAAATCTCTTACAAATAGTTTGAACAATGATGTGTTGATGTTTTCTAACAAAACTATATATCACAACTGTGATAATTACACAATTTAAGCTTGGAATAAAAAGGAATTTACTAAAGCGTTTGAGTAGGCGAGGTGTTGAAGGCTTGGCAAATTATGAGTGCATGCGTATGATTAGCGTAGTCTTTTCTCACACAGACTTGTTTATATAGACAAGGCAGAGATACGTTGTCCATAAAGCCATTTTAATGCTGATAATGTAACACCCCTTCTAAATACCCAAATTAAAGGTAAAGATTAAAATCAGAGAAATAAAATTGCACGGAAGGGATGCCACAACACACATCACATTCCAAAGTTTTTAAGGAAAAACAGACAGGGTATGTTTGAAAGTATAAGCATTCCAACACAAAACAAACATACTATAAATATTTACTTCATTCTCTCGTGCAAACGCAACGGAGTTTCATAATTTCACATCATCTCCATTTATGGAGGAATCAAAACATAATTCAAGGCATCAAGCCATCATAATTCACATAAGCATATGTTATCAAGTATCACATATACAAAACATCATATACACGAATAAGGATTATATATATCATAATCCAAATACAAAATAATCGAGTTCGACACTAATAAATTCCCCCCCCCCATGTGTTACTACCAGAGCATTGACTCGACTCTAATCAAATAAAACAGATTGCAATCCAATGCATCCGTTAGCTAGCGCCTCGCACTACCATCCTCGGTACCTGCACAATGCCATCAAAAGCATTGGCCAACAAAAGGGTAAGAATTCCAATAATCATATAACATATAATTTTAAGTAAATGAAATGGCAATAATTAAAGCAATACATAATGATCATGTTCATTTTATCACTTGTAATATCCTTACTCAAGGAATCCATTTCTTACACATTAACCATGTAAACCGATTATCCGAATACTCACATCCTTGGCACATAACCATAATTCAAACAACAACAATATTGGCACATAATCAAACACATCAACACACATGCATAACATGCACAAATATACATGTGACTCACAACACGACTCAACGTATGCGAATGCGGTACCGACTCGTGGACCCAAAGTTCCACCACCTATGTTTCCCTTCCGGATCAAGGTCACTACGTCTTTTCCCACAATAGGGTCACCGTCTAGATATTGTGGACCCAAAGTTCCACCACCTATGTTTCCCTTCCGGATCAAGGTCACTACGTCTTTTCCCACAATAGGGTCACCGTCTAGATATTGTGGACCCAAAGTTCCACCGTCTCTGTTTCAAGACCACCATGCCATGCAATGTACAATATAACCAATACATGCAATTAAGACTCACAATGATCTTAACATACACATGCCATCAAATCCAACCAATGGAACATCAACTATTGTACATGCATGCATACATATAATTTATCAATCTCAACGTCAAGTAAAATGTATACAAACAAGATTACTTACTCAACCAAAACATAAACCATCAACTATCAACAATTCCAAATCGGAAAGTATATTTCAACATAAAGTCATTATCAATGAACCGACATTATTCTCAATGTATCTCATCGCGATCGAGTCACCGGAATGTAACTCGAACGGTTAGATTCGGGATCAAACTCAACTTATTTCATTCGCACTAAAATCGGGTCGATTCTTAAAAGTCGAAATTTCGCAAGACGAACTTCACTACGTCAAGCTACACGTCGGATTACACTAGCACGTCAATTTTCTTTGGATTCGGAGCAACTTGCTCTGTCGACGAATCTACCGAAATCGGAACACAAACGGGTTCTAAAGGAAGTGCAAAAATTAGAATTTTGGAGGCTACAGACGCATCAACACGGGCACCCGTGTGCTGTAACACGGCCCGTGTTGGGAGGCCATCAGAACGAGCCAAGAAAATGCCAAGTCAGAGCAGCAACACGGGCACCCGTGTGCCGCAACACGGCCCGTGTTGTGAAGCCTGCATGAAAATCTCATTCTTTTGAGTTTTTCTCATTCAACTACCATGGTTTTCTTTCCCATTTCAATACTCTTAATTTCTACAAGTTAGCACCTAATACACCCACAAACCATACTCCTAATCCAACTTTTCTAAACCATTCTAACAATCAACCAACAAAACCCTAAAAAATCAACTATCAATTTACCCCTAAATCCAAAATGTATCATACAAAACCTAACAATATGAGATGGAGAATCAAACCCCTTACCTTGGTGTGGGTTTTCTTGAAACAAGATGATGAAGATGTTGCAACTCCACCCTAGCTCCCTTTCTTCTCTTCTCTTCTTTTCTTTTCTTCTTCTACCACTCTTACTAACTCTCCTTCTCTCTTTTATAAAACTCCCTTCTACTACTAACTTTCCTCCCTCTATCTTTCTAAAATTACAATTTAGCCCCAACCATTATTTAATTCAAATTATAATATATAACCCTATTAAACAATATTACATTAAATAATATTTATTCTATATAAACCTAATCATGCCAATTAATCAAACAAAGTCAAATATTACTACACACCAAATTAATATTACTCAAAATAGTATTTTATCATTATGAATATTTTTATTTCAAATAACCGAATTAACATTTAATCAAAAACGGGGTGTTACAACTCTCCCCCACTTAAAAGATTTTCGGCCCCGAAAATTTGACCAAAACGAACAAATCGGGACATGCCTACGCATTCGTCCACCCAATCCTCGCGTTAATTAAACAACATACAAAATACACCTAACACAAGGGCATCTCCCTAGC
Organism: Vicia faba; assembly: GCA_948472305.1. NCBI lineage: Eukaryota > Viridiplantae > Streptophyta > Magnoliopsida > Fabales > Fabaceae > Vicia > Vicia faba. Next base: position 1,310,847,551 of record OX451736.1, on the reverse strand, counting down.
CATAACGTTTAGACAAGAACAACCATGCCGAGATGCGAAGCCCATACAATGCACTCGACAATCAACTAACACCCAACAACTAAACAAGTCGCAGACACACCGGTTATCTCGAGAACTAAACAAACAAGATCGATACCATCCTAACGTCTCAACCATAGAATTAGTCATACACTCGAACCGACGCCTCGGAAACGAGTCATCAAAGGTAGGAACATAAAGTCCTACGACACAACACCGACACCATCGCTAAAACAAAAACAACAAAATGGTTAACCTAAACTGAAATAATCAAAAATGATAAAACCACGCGTGCTACGCAAACACGAAAAGATGCCATCATTCACGCATAAGTACAAACTCAAGAATTACACTTGCCGTTATCGTTCTCATTCCAGAAAAATCACAAGGTCACATCGTCCTTGTAGATTACCAACGTACCACCCTTGAACAATACCAAGTTACCCAAACATAACTGAACTGCGACACACCACTCATCCTAGAACGTATACTGACGACTTGCGACTATAACTCACTAGCCCAAATCCAACAATCCCGCATACTCGCCAAAACTCAATGCTCGATACCTAAACCATGTTGTGTCACTTTATGCATAAGATGCCAACCGTAAAACAACTTGGTTAATCCTCAACTTCCCAATCACCCAAAATGGATACGTTCAAAGCGTACACCCATCAAGACACCTCGCAACATCAGCTTCATCAACTCGAAGAATCACTCTTTCATTCTCGATTGATCAACGTCCGTTGATCCTCTGAAATACACGACATAGTTTGACCTCTTCAAATACTGTCCAAATATTTCACTTGTGAAACTTCGATGTATACACTTGACTTCCACGAAGTCTTCCCTTATAACAATTCAATTCCCTGAGTTTAATTAAGTAATCACCATCCTCGCATCGCCGCAACGATTAATACACTGATTTCTTATTCGAAACATTTCTCATATTTTTCAATCTTCTAAAGTGGTAATCCAAACCAAAACACTCTCTCAAGAACTCTACTCATCAATTTCGTCTCATACTCCTGAAATTACAACATAGTTTGGACTTAGAACCATAACATCAATTTCTATGGAATCCAACATAAACACCGTCGCGACCGACTTCAGTCACAAACAGAACATCTTCCTCTATAAAACATCAATCATCTTTAAGTACTTGTGGTTACCAAACCATCACCAAATTCCTTACCGCCAAGACTTATTTTAGTCGTAATCTAATAATCCACCGCGACCATTAGTATCCGGTGAAATCCATATGGTAGTAGTGAACGAATCCTTAATAACCTTCTGAGTTTAATCTCAACAAGCGTCTCAAAACAAACATGCAACATTCTTTCAAAATAATAAATCTCAAATAAGATATTCTTGGGTTATCCTCAATATCAACTTAATAAATTCAACAACAGACGAAGTCTCTTTATAGATCATACTCAACTTGAATTGTCTTCAACAATTCCAATCTCCTTGTCGTTAACATCTGTACCTATAAGGTTCCAATGAGCATAACTGCATCAAACTCTAACCCCCGCATCCGATAATTTTCCATAAGAAAAATCAAATCGTTCCAAGTTAGTAATACACTTTTCCAATTCTATGTCGAAATATATCTTACGTCCAAAACAAAATATCACAACACGTCGCACCAGGTTCTTCAGTACAAAACGAAACCAAAATCAAGGCATTCGCTAAACTTTTCACCGGCTAAAACAAATTCGCTTCCCATTGCGAAGTCTAATTAGTGACTCAACCATTTCGGGTCAAAATACTCACGATCAATACCAACTCATAAAAATATCTTCCATCAAACTCGCAAAGTTAACCATCCAAAACAAAAGAACTTCTAAACTATGAATTATCCCCTTAAAGTCTTCGACAAGACCCAAAATAGATCTTCGCGGAACTGTCCAAAATATTGCCGTCTAAGTTGCTTACTTAAGACACTCACGTCCAACAGTTCCAAAACTCCTTCTTTAGAGGACTCAACATGCACCAATCTAACTCCACTACTGATAACGCAACACTCGGATGCTTGCCACAATCCCTTAACTTGATGTAAACCAAATAATATCCATGAACACGAAACAACTCTTCAGCTACTCATGAGAGTACTGTTGGAACATTTCAAAATCTTACCTGACGCATTAGTCACACTAATGACATCAGCTTATACTCGCCCGGACCATACACTATCTTGAAAAGCATTACCTGAACATCTTCAACCCTCACACTAACCCATAGGCAGCCAGACTTCAAAACGATCTCACTAAACACATAAACTCCAAATAACTGCTTCACTTAAATATCAATCCTCTGAAGCAGACACTCGTCCTCAACATCCGCTTCATTCCTTGACTACAAACAACACACCAACTTAGGTAACCTTTGCTCTTCTCGAACAACACAATCGGCGCACTCCACGGCGAACCATTCGAACAAACAAACTCTACTAAAACCAATATTCAAGTTGACTCTTCAACTCTAATTCAGAAACAAACATCCCTTAAGGATACTTCGAATCCCAACTAGTTCCAGAAACTAAATCCATCAAAACTTCACCTCGCACTACAGCGGTAATTCACTCACATTTCTACAAAAGGTTTCGGGAGAATCACAACAAGAAGCTCGCTTGCCAAAAATCTTATTTCTCACCAAAATCCAAATTCGCCCACAACTCAAGTAACCATGCACTGCCTTGTGCCAACTCATCTGCTTCACACACTATTAAGTTGGCAAGACAAGTCTATCCCAAACAACATAATTCCCGACTACTATCAACAAGAGATTAAGGATGATCAGTCCCTCAATTTGTCAGTAGACAGTCGACAATCATGAGGTGGCATTAACCATCGTTACCAAACCACAACAGCATCTTCAATCTTACCCCTCAAGGTAATTAAACATAACCATGCTTGAAGCATCAACTGCTCGGCAATACTTACATCCCACAATCGGCGGTATACTGAACCAACCTCTTGCACAAAACTTCAGAGAAGAAACTTCTCCCCCACTTATTTCACACGTACCTCTGCAGACAATGAAAAGGAAACAAACAAGTACCGACAGTGTTTCACACACATGTCGCATACTAAAAGGGATTAAACACATAAACAACCTGGCCGATAGACCGACCTGCTCTGATACCACTATTGTAACACCCCTTCTAAATACCCAAATTAAAGGTAAAGATTAAAATCAGAGAAATAAAATTGCACGGAAGGGATGCCACAACACACATCACATTCCAAAGTTTTTAAGGAAAAACAGACAGGGTATGTTTGAAAGTATAAGCATTCCAACACAAAACAAACATGCTATAAATATTTACTTCATTCTCTCGTGCAAACGCAACGGAGTTTCATAATTTCACATCATCTCCATTTATGGAGGAATCAAAACATAATTCAAGGCATCAAGCCATCATAATTCACAAAAGCATATGTTATCAAGTCTCACATATACAAAACATCATATACACGAATAAGGATTATATATATCATAATCCAAATACAAAATAATCGAGTTCGACACTAATAAATTCCCCCCCCCCCCATGTGTTACTACCAGAGCATTGACTCGACTCTAATCAAATAAAACAGATTGCAATCCAATGCATCCGTTAGCTAGCGCCTCGCGCTACCGTCCTCGGTACCTGCACAATGCCATCAAAAGCATTGGCCAACAAAAGGGTAAGAATTCCAATAATCATATAACATATAATTTTAAGTAAATGAAATGGAAATAATTAAAGCAATGCATAATGATCATGTTCATTTTATCACTTGTAATATCCTTACTCAAGGAATCCATTTCTTACACATTAACCATGTAAACCGATTATCCGAATACTCACATCCTTGGCACATAACCATAATTCAAACAACAACAATATTGGCACATAATCAAACACATAAACACACATGCATAACATGCACAAATATACATGTGACTCACAACACGACTCAGCGTATGCGAATGCGGTACCGACTCGTGGACCCAAAGTTCCACCACCTATGTTTCCCTTCCGGATCAAGGTCACTACGTCTTTTCCCACAATAGGGTCACCGTCTAGATACTGTGGACCCAAAGTTCCACCACCTATGTTTCCCTTCCGGATCAAGGTCACTACGTCTTTTCCCACAATAGGGTCACCGTCTAGATATTGTGGACCCAAAGTTCCACCGTCTCTGTTTCAAGACCACCATGCCATGCAATGTACAATATAACCAATGCATGCAATTAAGACTCACAATGATCTTAACATACACATGCCATCAAATCCAACCAATGGAACATCAACTATTGTACATGCATGCATACCTATAATTTATCAATCTCAACGTCAAGTAAAATGTATACAAACAAGATTACTTACTCAACCAAAACATAAACCATCAACTATCAACAATTCCAAATCGGAAAGTATATTTCAACATAAAGTCATTATCAATGAACCGACATTATTCTCAATGTTTCTCATCGCGATCGAGTCACCGGAATGTAACTCGAACGGTTAGATTTGGGATCAAACTCAACTTATTTCATTCACACTAAAATTGGGTCGATTCTTAAAAGTCGAAATTTCGCAAGACGAACTTCACTACGTCAAGCTACACGTCGGATTACACTAGCACGTCAATTTTCTTTGGATTTGGAGCAACTTGCTCTGTCGACGAATCTACCGAAATCGGAACACAAACGGGTTCTAAAGGAAGTGCGAAAATTAGAATTTTGGAGGCTACAGACGCATCAACACGGGCACCCGTGTGCTGCAACACGGCCCGTGTTGGGAGGCCATCAGAATGAGCCAAGAAAATGCCAAGTCAGAGCAGTAACACGGGCACCCGTGTGCTGCAACACGGCTCGTGTTGTGAAGCCTGCGTGAAAATCTCATTCTTTTGAGTTTTTCTCATTCAACTACCATGGTTTTCTTTCCCGTTTCAATACTCTTAATTTCTACAAGTTAGCACCTAATACACCCACAAACCATACTCCTAATCCAACTTTTCTAAACCATTCTAACAATCAACCAACAAAACCCTAAAAAATCAACTATCAATTTACCCCTAAATCCAAAATGTATCATACAAAACCTAACAATATGAGATGGAGAATCAAACCCCTTACCTTGGTGTGAGTTTTCTTGAAACAAGATGATGAAGATGTTGCAACTCCACCCTAGCTCCCTTTCTTCTCTTCTCTTCTTTTCTTTTCTTCTTCTACCACTCTTACTAACTCTCCTTCTCTCTTTTATAAAACTCCCTTCTACTACTAACTTTCCTCCCTCTATCTTTCTAAAATTACAATTTGGCCCCAACCATTATTTAATTCAAATTATAATATATAACCCTATTAAACAATATTACATTAAATAATATTTATTCTATATAAACCTAATCATGCCAATTAATCAAACAAAGTCAAATATTACTACACACCAAATTAATATTACTCAAAATAGTATTTTATCATTATGAATATTTTTATTTCAAATAACCGAATTAACATTTAATCAAAAACGGGGTGTTACAGATAACGCACTTTCCTTTTTGAGAAGATCTTGTCTGAATAAAGCCGTTAGTAATTAATTCTATCTTGAATACTTAGTAACGCTTCAGAGTCTTCTTTGCTTATGATAATCAGAGTGTTCTTTGCTTTAACTTATGATGACGCTTCTGAGTGCTGATGACTTGGAAAAGATCTTTGATCAGAGTCAGAGTGTATAGTTATGCGCAGATTCTGGTCATCAAGCTTCAACGTATAATCTGGTAGCTTCAGCGTGTAGCACATGTTACTGATCTTCAGATGCTGACATATTACTGATCTTCTGATGCTGATGTTGATTCCATCAGAACTTCTGTATATACAAAACATAATTTTAAGTAGCATATTTGTCTTATATATAAATCTTACAATTTAATTATTCTTTGTATTTTGTTATCATCAAAACTCTAATTAAGGGTTGTAGAATCAAACTATGTTCTAACATTTGGTAATCAAGCGCATCATACTGTCGCAAGGTGATCCCAGAGGCAAATGGACTCCTACATATGAAGGACCGTTTGTGATCAAAAGCATATTCTCTAGTGGAGTAATGATCTTAACCATTATGGATGGTGATGACCTGTCGCACCAGGTGAACACGGACCTAGTCAAAAGATACTACGCATGAGAGACCCGCTAGGTTGACACACCTAGGCAAAACAAGGGCATTCCGGCGAACCAGAAAAGGTTCGGGATAAAACAAAAAAAAATATGTACACCCGGATAGTTGAAAAACCGAAAGGGCAACTTGGGAAAAAAGGGTATCCCGGTGGACTGAAAACACGAAAGGGCGGTCCATGCAAAAGTTAGGGAATTAAAGCGTATGACTATGTCCCGTTGGATCACCTTACAGACAACCTTTGGCTTCGATTGATAAAATCAGCGGTTCTGATCAATCCAATCAACTTCCGGCAAGGCAGCAAGTGGACAAGGCGCTCAGACACGAAGGCTATAGCAGAATGGGAACCCCACGGGATTATTGCACATAGCTATCTTTTCTTTGTATCAAATTTTCATTTTTTTTCTACGACGACATTCTCTTACTAGAATGTTCGTCTCATTGTACAAAAATATTTATTCAAGTTAATACAAAGATACCCCTTCGAAAGTACAAAATTATCTATTTTTTTCTTTATTTCTGTGTTTTGTTTACAAAAACGTCCAATGATTTATTTTTGAACATATGCATTTGAACGTAAATACTGTTTACAAATGAACAAAAATAGAAAGACAATGACTAATGGCTTTAATAAATAAGATAATACCTTTAGACTATTCCATAAAATCCACCACAGTGCGCAGCTTAAATGACCTAAAGCTTTCTCACATCCCCGGCGGAACAAAACTTCCAGTTATCACTCCCCAGTAGAGGTCGCCCAATTTCTCAGGATTCCCCAAAAGGATTTCACAAGCAATACACGACGTTTCCCTTACAACAGAGTTTATTTCTCTAACAAATAGAAGCTCATCAACTCATCGGCACTTCAAAACATGATGACTTACACCCCACGTCCCCAACAGCAGTCAGGAATTTATTTTCCCTAATCCAACAGTATTACAACAGCATAGCTTACATTCCCATACATCACATCCATACGTCATAAACATCTATGGCACGAATGCATACAACATAATTTCATTCATTTGTTAGAACATCATTGTACAATGCATTTCATACGTCATGACATTGCATACAACTAATATTTCATATCTTCAAAAAAAGATCAGTCAGTAGATGGCTATCATCAACAATTTACAAAAAGGTCAGAGATTAATACCTGTAAAAAACCAGGGCAATTATCTACACGACCAGCTGAACCTTTAGATACAGTTCAGATACGCTCCAGATACGGACGCCATTCTGATACTCATTCAGATTCAGCTCAGATAGAGTTTAGACACGCTCCAGACACGGATGCCATTCTGATACTCATTCAGATTCAGTTCTCAGATACAGTTCTGATACGCTCCAAACACGGACGCCATTTTGATACTCATTCAGATTCAGCTCAGATACAGTTCAAATACGCTCCAGATATGGATGCCATTCTAATACTCATTCAGATTTAGCACAGATACAATTCATATACGCTCCAGACACGGACGCCATTCTGATACTCATTCAGATTTAGCTCAGATACAATTCAGACACGCTCCAGACACAGATGCCATTCTGATACTCATTCAGATTCAGTTCTCAGATACATTTCAGATACGCTCCAGACACGGACGCCATTCTGATACTCATTCAGATTCAGTTCTCATATACAGTTTAAATACGCTCCAGACACGGACGCCATTCTGATACTTATTCAAATTCAGTTCTCAGATACAGTTCAGATACACTCCTGACACGGATGCCATTCAAATTCAGTTCTCAGATACAATTCAGATACTCTCCATAAACAGATGCCATCTTGATACTCATTCAAATTCAACTTTCAAAAAACGAGTCAAATACAATCCATTTATAGATATTATTCTAGTACTCAACCCAACACATCGACTATTCCAGTCTAAATCAACTAGAGATTTATTTTAATACTTCTTCTATTCCTACCAGCAACCATTTTGGATGGCATATACAAGCCCATCTCTGAAAACTTTCCATCATCTCTCCAAATGGAATCTTTAATACCATTCCCTACACCATCAACCATTACATCCTCGAGCGCAAATTTCTGGCCACTCTAGTGTCCAATCATCTTCCACCTTCAAGTCACGAATGGTAAATCCGCCAATCTAACTCTTCAGGTTTAAGAAGATTGAACAGGGGAAGTTGTTGTACCCCAAATTTTTTCCCTCTCACTTATCAAATATTTTCTCTCAAAGATCTCTTGGTCCAAGACTACACTAGGGTTGATCAACTCAAGACACCTCCTTAAGCACTGATGACTCAAATTAGGGTTTGAGATTTCACAAGGATAATTGAAATTTCAATGCATCATATGAATTTCATGGATTATTATGGTCCCCCAATATTACTTATGTCAAGTTTCAACTCTTGGATCACATTGTTCCTCAGTCAATTGAGCAGTTGACATAAAAATCAGCTGTATTGGGGAAAAAGTTAACTATGGCCAATTTACAGTCAAACTTCATAATTTTTGATCCACATCAAAATTATAAACTCATATGTATCATTTGATCAAGTTTGGACCCTAATTCCTCAAGAAATTTGATCAACTCGTCAAAAGGGCAAAATGGTCAAAATTAGGGTTTTGATTAAGAAAGGGCAATTTCTGATTTTTGACCTACCAAATGGTTAATTGGTTTGAGGAGTGATCTCAAGAGTTAAATTGCATAATTTTGACCTAATTTAATGACCCAAAACATTGCTCAAGATCAATTTGATTGATAATTGATTTTCAGTCAACTGATCAAAAGTCAATTGTGCACTGAAAAGTCAAACTTTGACCTTTTTGGTCAAAATCAAGTGTCAAAAATCACAATTCACCAAACATGTCAAAATATGAAACTTGTTCATCAAAAAAATCAAAAAGTCAAGATTTCATTTTGAAAAGTCAAAGTTTTCAAACTTAGAAATTTTTCTAAGTGTTGAAAACTTCATGTTTTTCACAACTTTGAGCCAATTTTTCACCATGATGCGAGATGATTCAAAAGAAACTTTCAACATGAAAGTTGTAGATCTACATGAGATATAACACATTGCTTTATAGAACTTCTCCTAGAAATGCTTGGATCTCAAGTTATTAATCCATGAACTCTTGGTCATGAAACTAAAGCACTTGGTGAATTTTCAGCAAATTTTAGTCAGGTTTTTGTCCCAACTTCTTGGCCAATTTTCATAAAGTTCCAGCTTGATTTAACAAAACTGGAAAACATGAAAGTTGTAGGGGAGGTTCCAATCTTTCCAAAAAGTCCAAGAACTCATTGAGATCATTCTTGAGTTGAGAGGATCGAAGAGATGAAGTTAGGGTTTCATTCTTGAATTACAAAGCAAAATTTGTGATGAACACTTGACTAAAATTCCAACCAAAGCTACAAGATATCTATTTTCAGGCTATGTTCTCTCCAAATCTATGCATAATCAAGCAATTACATAAACCCTAAGTTTATTACACAAGCATTTGAAGCTTTGTCCAAGTCTTGATACCATTTATGGTTAGAAATGCAAAAGCAACATTTCCATTTGCATAAAGCTTCACTTTTCCAACCACTCTCTTCTTTCAAAGCTTGAAATATGTTTCAAAGATCACAGAAAAATCTCTCAACATCAGAAGCAATCCACAAGACCTGTAAAGCATGGCTAAGTTCCTTAATTAACTCATTTCTTCATCATGAAGCAACTTGTCTTTATGAATTTGAAAAAAACATAACATGTGTTTTTCAGAAGTCTTAGTTTTTCAAGTCTCAAACCCTCTATATAAATAGAGAGGCCAATTGCAAGAGAAAGAGGTTAGAAAAAAAATAGAGATAAAATCCATAAGTTTTGTTGATAAACCCTCAAAATCTCATATTCACAAAAGCCATAAAAGTCCATAAAGCTTCCATTTCTTGAGCTTTTGAAATCCAAATATTAGAACTCTACATATCTTACAAGTTCTACCCAAAAATCTAAGCACCTCACATACATCACCTAGAAATTGTTCAAACTCAAGAACAAGCTTCTATAACACCTCTGTTTTCTTTCCAAGTTCAAGAATAGTCAAGATAACAACTCAAGCTCATAGTATAAGATCTAGCTCCAAGGTAAGTCACTTGACTTTATTTCTTCATTTCAAGCATCATTAGTGATTCATTTATGAAGGCAAAATGTAGTAACCATTTCCCTTGAAGCTAACCTTTTATTTGTCTTCCATTCTTTTCATTTCTGTGTTGAGAACTAACCCATGTATGCAGCAAAACAATGTTGAAGTAAAAAATGACAGTATGAGTCAACACATAGCCTTATGAGTCGATACATACTGCTATACAAACCTAAAATAGAAGGAAAAAGAGTGTATGGGTCGACACAAAGCACATATGAGTTAACACATGCAGTGTATGAGTCGACACATACCATTATGTATCGACACATACTTAGTTGATTTGGCAAAAAAGGGGCAAGGAAAGTTATGTGTCGATGCATAGGAGCTTGTGTCGATACATAATAGTTCAAAATGAAATTTTTCCTTCTTTTTACATTGTTTTCACATTTATTTCGTTGTTATTCGACATGGTTGTAATATTTAAGTTCCTATTTCATCCCCATTTGTAAATTGTACCCCCATCCCCTAAACAATGTAATAGCGTAAGACTTTATTTTCCGCAATTTAACGCTTTCAAAATACAAATGTTAGTTACTAGGGTGTGTATGGCAAGATAAAAATCAATCTTAGACAATCCTAATCAAAGATAAATCAAGAATGAAAATTAATACACTATTCACACATGCACCCTTAGGGTAATCTCACTTGTTGCCTATCGGAAAATAGTCATGTCCCTCTAACATGGGCGTTCTAGAAAAGACCCTCGATAAAAGATCGTAGTCCCTCGATGGCCCACAATGTTGCTTTCGGTAAACGATCTAGTCCCTAAACGACATTGCTAAAACATCCCATGGGTTGCCTTCTATGACTATACAAACGTCCCGCACCAGTTCCTTTACATCCAAAGATAGGGTTACTTATCAAATCAATGGTAAGATAACAATGTCAAAGGAAAGAGAAAATGAATATGAAAGACTTTTGAGTAGGTAGGATGTTCTTAGTTACTTGCTCAATTTCAAAACCAAAACACCCTTGCTATTTTCAAAACAAACACCTAAACTTTCAAAACATCTTACAAACTTGAAAACATTTTCAAAAGAGAAAACACTTTGTATACATTCTTACGAACAAGAATCATTACAAAGTTTGCCTAAACGATGGCATCTTTACATAATACTTTCAAAAAACCACACAAAAGCACATTTTCAAACAAAAGCAAGTGATCTAGCAAGTAACCAAGAGCCCATGGAAAACCATGGATGAAAAGGGTGTTAATACCTTGCCTTTTCATAATCTACCCCCCGAACTCAAGAAATAATCTCAAAGGTCTTTCCTGTTCTTTTTCACCTTTCCTTTTGGATAAAATAAAAGTCGGTGGCGACTCTTGCTAACCGCAACATTTGCGATAAAACGCAAAACAACCAAGTCAGTTCTCCCACCGTGTTACAGGGATGTACCAAAATAAAGAAACAGGAAAGAAACCCGACCAGGAAATAAATCATTGGTGGATTAAAAGACCCGACTTAGAGAGGATGGTAAAATGGTCAAAGGATACACCAATTCTTACCAAAGGCGAACCTACCAACGTTCATTGAAGGTAGAAAGAGGAAAGGAAAAACAACACCAACGTTCACTGACGGTGAGCTACCAACGTTCACTGAAGGTAGAAAGAGGAAAGCAAAAACAACACCGACTTTCATTGACAGTGAGCTACCAATATTCACTGAAGGTGGAAGGAAAATAAATATCATAGCACCGCCGTTCACTGACGATGAACTACCAACGTTCACTGAAGGTAGCAAAAAGATAACAATCATAAACTTTCACTGAAGGTGACCTACCAACTTTCACTGAAGGTAGAGAGGAAATATATCATAGCACCGCCGTTCACTAACGATGAACTACCAACATTCACTGAAGGTATCAAAAAGATAACAAGTTTCCCCAAAATTCTAGCATTTCACCTAGAAAGGGTCTCAACTTCTTATTTAACTGAGGCACTCTGCCTGGAACTGGTAATATATAAACTATCTCAAATAAAGAGACTATCACCTGCAAAGATTGCACAATAAACTGTCTCTGCGAATTTGAAAGTCTTGCCATCCACTGGCGTAAATTGACAACAGACTGCAAACTATCCACTCATAGAGGAGATAGCAAAAAAATTTATGTCGACTTTTACAGGGAAGAACAAGTTGCTCAAATAAAGAGACCTACTACTTGTTGTCATGGAGGATTGTAAAAAGAAATAACTTTCTGGGGAGAGAAATATGGCTTCCTGGGGAAAGAAATATGACTTCCTGGGGAAATGCCACTATATTCCTATTGAGGAGATAAAGTCTTCTCGTGCAAAATAAATGCACAAACCAAAACTCGAAGCTTTCAGAAATCCAAAGTAAATAATATTGTTGTGGAACCAAAGATTCAAACCAGAAATAAACTGGAATGAAATAGTCAACCAAAATACATCCTTTGAGAAATAAACTCAAGAGGGAAAACCAAATCCATCCAAACAAGGAGTTGTACAGGAAGGCTAATGCAAAAATCTTCCACGAGGGATAACTCAGTGGGGAAATTGAAAGAATATATGCTTTCTACTTAAGGCCAACACTCTATTGAAGAGAGGATAACATAACTCATCAAAACAAGGTGATATGTCAACAAAAATATTAACAAATGTTAATGAATAATTATTTGTCAATTTTAGCTATGCATGATGTATGTGTGAATGTATGAGTGTTATCGTGCGTATGCTGATAAAACAGATATACATCACTGGGAGTAACCAGGAAAAACCACCTCGGGCACAATCAATACTTGGCGAAATTATAATCAAGATGAATAATCCTAGAAAAAGTAAGCGCCAACTGAGGAAACATAACCTATTACCTGGTTTAACTTTACTGGGGAGAAGCGTAATCCGGAAGTAAACAAAACATAGCGACCAAACAGTACAAATACAGAGATACAACATCCTTCTCCAGGCTTTACCAGGTGTACCGCTCAGACTTTAGCTAGAAATCAAATATTTTCAAAAGTAATGCTTCTACTGGGGATTTTGAAAAATCAATTTCAAGCAGAGCAGACGGTCATCAAATCATCAAAACATTCATTGGGGAATTCAGGACCATTCTAAAAGACGAAGCACACAAACTTTGTTAAGGCGTACAATGTCCTATCACCAAGCATTAATTGTGGCTTTCGCGCTGATTTCACTAGGGAGGTTAACACCACATCCTCAAAGAGAAAACCAATATACATTCTTCACTAGAGAAACTGGAGACCCGCATTCTCCAAGAGTAGTTATTGTACCAACTTCTCTAGGTAGAAAGAACCTATATTGAATCTTCATATCATGCAAACTTGGAAAAGAGGAGAAATGAACCACAACTTGACTGGGGACACTGGAGTCACAAACCCAATACAGCGAGATCCTGAGAAAAACTTCCCCGGGAAACAAAACTTCTCAAAACAATTGGAGTCCGTCCATTCCCGGGATCACCACTTTTGTTTTCCTATTGCATCACAAATTTTAAAGTAACACTAAATTGTAAATTCTTTTTGAAAATCAATTTTGTTATTTAATCTTTTTGCTTTGAAAGTTATTATCAATAATAAATGGAGCCTTTGCAAGCTGAATAAAATAATAGCTATAAAGAATTGGGTAAAAGCTCAAATTTCATTAATAGAATGGTAGTCTGCGAATGGCGAGACTCCGTGGATGATTACAAAGTTAGGAAAATGGTAATATATAATGGAAAAGATACATTGAGATACAATGACCACTATCCCTTTTAACAACTTCTGAAATCCTAAGCAACAGCTTTCGTTGAAGTATGATGAGGATTCAAGAAGATTGTTGCTTCAACAATCAAGTCTTGTCTGATGTAGTTACTTGCCAAGAAAGCCCCTAACTTTTGCCTAAGCTTCCCTTGTGGGTTTTCAACTTAGCGGGAAATTTATTTTTTTTATGTCTCTAATTTTTTCCTAGACCTCCCTTTCGGGTTTTTAGCCTACCGAGACGCTCTTTTTTGCCTAAGCCGCCCATTAAGATTTTCAATTTAGCAAGTTGTTCTTTTATTTCTTTAGGAAAAGTATTTCTTGACTGCATCAGCATTCATGGGACGTGGGAACTCCTCGCCATCCATAGTTTCAAGAATTAATGCACCGCCGGAGAAGGCTTTCTTGACAACATATGGGCCTTCAAAATTGGGAGTCCACTTGCCCCTAGAATCAGTGTTGAAAGACATGATCTTCCTGAGCACGAGGTCGCCTTCTCTGAATTCACGAGGCTTAACCTTCTTATCAAAATCTTTCTTCATTCTCTTCTGATATAACTGTCCATGACACAAAGCTTTCATTCTCTTTTCTTCAATCAAATTCAATTGGTCAAACCTATTCTGGACCCATTCAGCCTCTGTCAACTTGGTTTCCATTATCACACGCAAAAATGGGATCTCAACCTCGATTGGGAGTACAGCTTCCATTCCATACACAAGGGCAAACATGGATTCTCCTGTTGAGGTGCAGACAGATGTTCGATATCCATGCAAAGTAAAAGGGAGAATTTCATGCCAATCCATATAAGTAACAACCATCTTCTGGATGATCTTCTTGATATTCTTATTAGCAGCTTCAACAACCCCATTCATCTTTGGCCTGTACGGAGAGGAATTATGATGGACAATCTTGAATTCTTCACACAGTTCTGTCATCATTTTATTATTCAGATTCGAGCCATTGTCGGTGATAATTCTGCTCGACACACCATACTGACATATAAGATTATTCTTGATGAAGCGCACAACCACCTGATTAGTGACATTAGCATATGAAGCAGCCTCCACCCACTTGGTGAAATAATCAATTGCTACCAAGATGAAACGGTGTCCATTATAAGCTTTGGGTTCTATCATCCCAATCATGTCAATACCTCACATAGAGAAAGGCCACAAGGAGGAAATCACATTGAGAAGTGTCGGAAGCACATGGACCTTATCTGCATAAATCTGGCATTTATGACACTTCTTTGCAAATTTGTAATAATCAAATTCCATTGTCAGCCAATAGTAACCCGCCCTTAGATTCCTTTTAGCCATCGAATGTCCATTGGCATGAGTTCCAAATGAACCTTCATGAATCTCATGCATCGGCATGTCTGCTTCATGCATATCCTCGCATCTGAGCAAGACCATGTCATAATTTCTCTTATACAACACATTTTCACTAAGGAAGAAACTGCCTACCAATCTTCTCAATGTCTTTCTATCTTTATTCGATGCACCAATTGGGTATTCCTGAGTCTGGAGAAAATGCTTGATATCATAATACCAAGGCTTCTCATCTGCTGCCTCCTCTGTTATAAACACATGAGCGGGCCTATCCAGTCGCCGAACCATAATTCAAGGTATATCATTCCAAGTATTTACTTGATACATAGAAGCCAAAGTTGCCAGAGCATTCGCCATTTCATTTTCATCTCTTGGAATATGATGGAATTAAACTTTATTAAAGAAGGGTAACAACCTTCTATCATAATCTTTGTAAGGAATCAAGTCAGGGTGATGAGTATCCCATTCTCCTTTAATCTGGTTTATTACCAAAGCTGAATCACCATACACATCTAGAATTTTAATTCTGAGGTCAATAGCTTCTTCGAGACCCATGATGCAAGCCTCATATTCTTCCATATTATAAGTACAATCAAATGTCAACCTTGTAGTAAAAGGAAAGTGAGATCCATGTGGAGTGACAGTCACAACACCAATTCCTTTACCATAAGCATTCACAGCTCCATAAAATACCATACTCCAACGAGATTCAAGTTCAGGACCTTCCTCGGGCAATGGTTCATCACAATCTTTCACTTTCAGGAACATCACATCCTCATCGGGGAATTCATACTCTACATACTGATGATCCTCCACTGGTTGGTGAGCAAGATAATCTGCCAACACATTGCTTTTAATAGCTTTTTGAGTGCGGTATTTGATATCATATTCAGATAGCAACATCTTCCAGCGGGAAATTCTCCCAATAAGAGAAGGCTTTTCAAAAATGTACTTGATTGGATCCATTTTGGAGATCAACCAAGTAGTGTGATTCAACATATACTGCCACAAACGTTTCGCCACCTAGGCTAGAGCATAACATGTCTTTTCCCTGTTTCATCTTGTTATCCCAAAATACAACCCATGGATTTATATAACACTGTCAGATACATAATCAACGGTCTTCCTTCGACAAGAGGGAGCAAGATAGGAGGTTCAAGAAGATATTCTTTAATACTTTCAAATTCCCTTTGGCAGTCATCCGTCCACACATAAACTTGATCTTTCTTTAACAACTTAAAGATCGGTTCACATGTCACAGTCATGTGGGAAATGAATCTGGAAATATAATTCAAACGCCTGAGGAACCCTCTGACTTGCTTTTCAGTTCTTGGCGTTGGAATCTCTTGAATTTCTTTGAATTTATCAGGGTCAACTTCAATTCCTTTATGGCTAACAATGAAACCCAACAATTTTCCTGATCGAACACCGAAGGTGCATTTATTTGGATTCAAGCGGAGACGATACTTCCTCAAACGCCGAAACAAATTCAACAAATATTCTACATGCCCTTCTTCAGTATGGGATTTAGAATATCATCAACATATACCTCGATTTCCTTCTGCATCATATCATGGAATAGGGTTGTCATAGCCCTCTGGTATGTTGCACTAGCATTCTTCAACCCGAAGGGCATCACTCTATAACAGAATGTTCCCCAGGGTGTGATAAATGTTATTTTTTCCATGTCCTCCGGATCCATTCTTATTTAATTATAACCGGAAAATCCTTCCATGAATGAGGACACTTTGAATTTTGTTGTGCTATCCACTAACATATCAATGTGTGGCAATGGAAAATCATCTTTGGGACTAGCTTTATTTAGATCTCTGTAATCTACGCACATGCGGACTTTTCCGTCCTTTTTTGGTACTGGGACAATATTGGCAATCCATTGAGGATACACTGACGTCACAAGAAAACAAACATTAATCTGCTTTAGAACCTCCTCTTTGATCTTTACTGTCATATTTGGGTGAGTTCTTCTCAACTTCTATTTAATTGGAGGACACTCTGGTTTCAACGGTAAACGGTACTCCACAATATTTATATCTAGACCAAGCATATCTTGGTAAGACCAAGAAAAAATATCCACATACTCTTTCAACAACTCAATCAACCTGCTCTTCACATCAGGATGCAGAAATGCTCCAATCTTGACTTCTTTCAGATCTTCTTCTAAACCCAAATTGATCACTTCCAATGGATCTTTATATGGATGAATGGTATTTTCCTCGTGCTCAAGCAACTATGAGACCTCTTTTGGAATATCATCATAGTCTTCTTCTTCGGCCCCATACACATGACATTCAAAGTTGGGAGAGGGTGCAGGGTCATTGTATTCAACGAGTTTTTTAATTAATTTGCACATATTATTTATGATTGCTTTTAGAAACTGATACATATAACAAGTGATCATGCATATTGAATTTCAGTTATTATTTATTTTGAAAGGTTTTTTTTCTTCTGATTACCATTTTCCAAGAAAAAACAGAAAATAAAGACACAATTTGGGAAACAAATACAACTTTTATTATTAATTCTAAAAGTCATAGCAAACAGATAAGCCCTACAACATTAATGCTTCCACCTTGGGAAGAGTGAAAGCTTTTCAAGAAAATTTAACAAATCAAATTACTTTGAAACATGTATGCAAGAGGGGACATCAGTGGTGATCCAGTTCTGAACCCTAACTCCATGCATCACATAATTCGGCATTTCCTGCTCTGCTTCATCTTCCATAATGGCATTGATCTCGGAAATAGTTAGATGAAGATAACCCCCACTACGGAAAATGTCTTGATACTTGTTTGTAGAAAACTTCGGTTTCATGATCTTACCTTTGTCATTCTTCAGGGAGAATCCCAAGCCGGCTATGTTCTTGTTCACAGGTGGATTCACAATCCGTCCCCATACCTTGCTATGACCCTTTTGCACAACTTGTTACGCATCCTTAAGAGAAACCGTGGAATTCTCATTTCCTCTTATATTGTCAATGGATAAGGCTTAAAACTGGGTTCCAACAGCAGCTTCATCCGCCTCCACAATGCTGAAAGAGGACAAATGAGATATCAATAGTGCCTGTTCCCCATTTATGATTACTACTTTCCCTTCACGTACAAATTTTAGTTTCTGGTGTAAAGTTGAAGTGACAGCCCCTGCCTCATGAATCCATGGTCGTCCCAACAAACAACTATAAGCGGGAACAATGTCCATGACCTGGAAAGTCATCTGAAACAAATGTGGTCTTATATGAATAGGCAAGTCCACTTCACCAATAACAGATTTCCTTGATCTATCAAATGCTTTCATAATGATGCCACTCGGGCGCATAAGCGTTCCGTGATATTTCAACTTCATAAGAGTGCTCCTCGGTATAACGTTCAAAGCGGATACATTATCAATCAACACATTGGATAGTGAATCATTCTTGCAATTCATAGAGATATGGAGGGCTAGGTTATGATTCCTTCCTTCATCTGGAAATTCATCATCACAGAAACCCAAGTTATTACATGATGTAATATTCCCTACTACGCAACTGAATTGGTCTATTGGCATATCACTCTCCATAAAAGCTTGGTCTAATACCCTCATCAATGATTTTCTATGAGCAGATGAGTTCATCAATAAAGCTAAGATAAATATTTTTGAAGGAGTCTGCAGTAGCTGATCTACAACTCTATAGTCGCTCATCTTGATTATCTCAAAATATCACCCACTTCTTTCTCTAACGTAGCCCCACTAGTCTCACTCGTAGCCTTCCTGGGTTCAACATTCTCATCAATTTTCTTTCCAGCACTAACATCTCCTCGAACAACTGGTGCAAACACACGACCGTTGCGGGTCACTCTGCTATTTTCATCAATATTTCCAACATCAGGCATTGGCTGGATGGGAACTTCCACTCCATCCTCTAAGATTGTAGCATTGTATTTGTAGGGCATAACCTTATCTAACTTGTAGGGAACAGGACTCGGCAAACTAATCACCAATGGGGTAACAACTGGCTTGCTATAATATTCAACTTCAAGATGGGTGGGTGCCCCAAAACAAGGTACAATTACGTTTACCCCTTCTTCAACATAATCAGTCATTATTGAGTCATTTCTGGAAACCAAAGCCTCATCTGAGGAGAAATACTCATCTGCAGAGGCATACTCTTCATCCGACTCTTCTTCAGTCAAGCAAACCTCAATCAAATCAACTTCATGGTAATCATCCCTTTGACCTGTAACCTTGATAGTTCCATTATCTAACAATAACTGAACACCTTTCTTCACGATTGAACATCCTCAGGAGTCCCGACAGCAAATTCGGCAAGACCCATATTGGTGTTCTACCTGACCAGCCATATGGAAAAAAGTAGCATGCAATTGCACAAGGTCCTCATTCATATACTCTACATTAAAAATTCTGAATTCTCCAGGACATCTAGAAACCATGTTTACTTCCTCTTCATGCTCTACCCTAGGCCTGATTATGTGGATGAGGCCCTCGTCCATCATCTCCTGCAAATCAACCTTTATCTTATCGCAACTTTGTATGTCTGTACTGCAAATAGCACAACCGGAATGGTCATGCATATAGTAGCTAAATTCAGAGGTCTGCATGCATTTTCACCAAATCTCCTCTAACCAAATTAATATCAAAAATCTGGAAGTCGCCTGGACAACCGGCCACCATATTCACAACATTTACTCCTCCATGCTTGGGTAGAGGATTGTCTTTCACATTAGGGCCCACATCCTTGAAAGATAGAATACCAAACTTCACCAATTTCTGCACCTCAATCTTCAAAGGATAACGATTCTCAACATTATGCCTTGGTGCTCCCTGATGAAAAGCACATGTTTGGTCTGCCTTGTAATACCAAGGCAATGGTGATGGTACAGCGGGAGGTGGTCGGATCTGAACCAACTTTTTCTGAATCAATGTTGGTAGTAACTCTGTATAGCTCATAGTAATAGGGTCATAACTCTCCCTTCTCTGATTATACCCTTGATTCCCATGCTGGGATGGTCTCTAATAAGCAACAGTAGTTGGAGATGCACCCACAACTAGAGTAACTAAGGTGGCTTGCTGATGATGCTGATAATTCCTTTTAGGAGTATTAACCCTCCTCTCTTGCATAAAAGAATTTTCAACCCCTTCCTTCTTCTTGGTAAACCCATAAGATGGCTTATTCGCAACTCCAGATCCTTCACTTCTCGATAAATGACCCACTCTTACAGCCTCTTCTAAGCGGATACCCATTCCTACCATTTCAGTAAAGTCACTTGGCGCACTTGATACAATCCTCTCATAGTAGAAAGCACCCAGATTTTTCAAGAAAATCTTAGTCATCTCCTTCTCTTCCATGGGAGGAATCACTTGGGCGGCTACCTCACGCCATCTCTGTGCATATTCTTTGAATGATTCCCTGTCTTTCTGAACCCTGGCCCTGAGTTGATCACGGTCAAGCGCCATGTCCATGTTGTACTTGTATTGTTTGATGAACGCTTCTCCCAAATCATTGAAAGTATGGATGTTAACACTTTCTAAACTCATAGACCACTTCAGCGCAACACCGGTCAAACTATCCTGAAAAAAGTGAATCAGCAGACGCTAATCATCAGTATGGGTAGACATTCTCCTTACATACATCACCAGATGAGCACGAGGGCAAGTGTTGCCCTTGTACTTCTCAAACTCCGGGACCTTAAAATTAGCAGGTATCTTAACATTTGGGATTAAGCATAACTCATTCATATTCTTCTCGAATAAC
Source organism: Vicia faba (assembly GCA_948472305.1). Classification (NCBI taxonomy): domain Eukaryota; kingdom Viridiplantae; phylum Streptophyta; class Magnoliopsida; order Fabales; family Fabaceae; genus Vicia; species Vicia faba. The sequence continues at coordinate 1,310,826,396 of OX451736.1, read as the reverse complement.
TCTTTTCCCCTGAGGGCCTTCATCTCCCTCTGCATCATGTCGAACTGCTCTTGAAAATCATCCATTCTGTCATAAAGACCCAAGTCTTCACTCGGTGGAGGGAAAGGACGACACACATCATCGTTAACAAACAGAACCATATTCATCGAAGGAGGTGCAGCAGGAGCAGCATGCACCACAGGAGGTGTCGGAGTAATAATAGTCTGAATAATTGGAGTATCTTGAGGACCAAGGTTGAAAATTTCAGGCGCAAAATTCTCTGTCATTCCTCAAGGGTAACCTTGAGGCATGCGATTTTGAACAACTGCTGGAGTAGCAGATACAGGAACAACCAGAGCTTCAGTAGTAACCCTTGTTGGCTGGGGTTGAACACTCAGTGGTTGATTCTGAGCAGCCACCAGAGATTCCATCAGAGCAGTAAGATTGGACATGCCGGCCTTCAAAGCAGAAACCTCTTCGCGCAGCTCGCGATTCTCTTGTTCTAAGTTGTCCATATTCTTTTTGAAATTAGCCCGAGTGTTGTAGTGATGAGTCAGCTTGCTGAATGAAGTAAAGAAGCTTGGTAAGACACCCGGATATGCATAATAAATGCAATAAATATGTGCAATATGATGTATGATATACAATGCACATGATTTTATTTTATTATTTAATATTTCAAGGGATTTTAAATTTATTGACATATTGCAAATATCAAAGTAATAACGCATTTGAAATACTGAAAATTTTTATTATAACAACTCGAAAATGGATTACAAGTTTCAATGATCCCAAGTACAAGATGAAAATAAAATCTAAAACCCTGAGAAGTAAAGCTGATGGAGATCACTCTATACGTTGGAGATTCCCTGTGAGCCTAGAAATCTAAGCCTTCAACCTCTGTTTTTCTTCCGCATATCTGGTGGCAACCTCCTTCCAATCACCTGAGTCAGGGAGTGAGAAAATGGCATTGACTGAGGCTTAGGAGAAAATAAATCTCCTTGCCTCTCCATGGTCTCTACAGCCCGTCTCTCAAGAATCTAAATTAAGTCATCTTTCTCCTTCAAATCTGCTCTATAAGAAATCTCTAATGTTTGGCACTTGTTCTTCCAAGCTTTCTTTTCCTGTTGCATCCTGACTAAAGCAAGTTGTAGCTCTTCTAGATCATCCAATAAGGGAGGAGTGGTCTTCACAAACAAATCAGGCATAGGTGTTTCCCGGGAATATGGCATCTTCAACTAAATAGCTCTTGTTTGGACCCACTGAAGATATGGCTCCAAAGAAACAGCACCCCTAGGTCACAAATCCTTCCTACTCTTCTTATGAATCTGACGCCAGGCCTTCGCAATCTTCTCCCTAGCTTCCCTATGGTCTTCTCCCTCCTTCATAAAGAAACTACTCAAATGAATACTATTTGGTTTATCCCTCATTGGATAACTGAACTTTCGTCGTGCAAGAACAGGGTTATAGTTAATTCCTCCCTTTGTACCAAGAAGAGGTACATTGGGGAAACTACCACAACTCTCAATAATCTCTATATCCTGGTAAGCTCGATGATACTAATCAATATCCGAGTGATTAAGTGTCATGATCTTAGGAGCCCAACGGGGTTCCTTCTTGACATCTCAAAAAGCATCAGACTGAGGCATATGAGAGATAAACCACTGGTACAACAGAGGCGTGCAACATATAATCATCCCCCATGGTAAGAATTCCGAAGATGAATAGAGTAATAAGCATCATCCAACAATGTAGGAACTGGGTTTCCAATCATGAAGATCCTGATAGCATTAATGTCAACAAACCTGTCCATATTAAGAAATAAGAAAAACCCATAAGCAAGTAGAGAAAAGATGGCCTCAAAAGAGATTGTACTCTTCATCCTAGAAAAGTAGCAAGCTTTCTCCAAAAATAACTGAGCTGGTAATCCTATAATCCCTCCTTTAGTAGTCACATGGACTTCAACCTCAGACTTCCCCAGATGGATCAAAGCAACAATCTCATGTGATTTTGGCTCATACTTTAAGCCAGTAAAAGGAACACGACTGGTAACAGGTAAATCCAATAGATAAGAATACTCCTCTAGTGTAGGCATCAACTGATAGTCGGGAAAAGTAAAGCAATGATACATCGGATCATAGAACTGGATCAAGGTCGAGAGAATACCCTCCTTCATCTTCAGCTTCATGAGAGGAATGATGGATCCATACTTCTTCCGAAAATATACAGAACACTCAATCTTGAGAATTAGGTTGATCAACTCATCTATCTTGGGATCCTTGAAACTGTACTTCCCGGTCTTTCTCTTTCCAGAATCCATGGTTAAAAAGTACCTGAGATATTCACAAATGGTCAACTTTTAAATCCCTTGAAATAAGATCTCTTCAAAAGATGCTTATGAGTGCATGGATGCATGATGCAACAATCATACACAAGATCACACATATAGGGTTCATAGGTTCAACGTCATGAGCATGAGGTCGAAGGTACTACCCACAAGGTTCTAGAGGTTCCCATAGTCTACATCCTTCTTTCGGATATTACCAACTTCCCGACTAAATCGGTAATTAGTAATATTCTCAAGAAAAAACTCGTCCGAGCGTAGTATCGCGTGACAACTATTTCCGGCTTACTCCATCATAGCTTCCATACTACACCTAAAAGGCCAATATGGGTTAGGTATTCTATGGTCCTCAGCTTCAGCAGGCTCCCAGGTCGAAAGCAGTACATCTTCTTGATTACACGTTAATGACATTACAGCCAAAGGGGCCTCCATTGAGTGGGGGATCTCATGCCTCCTTTTTTGGGATTACTCCCTCAAAGTTAACATGACTATACTTCCCGTCCTATCTTAAAGTTTGCCCAAGTGCTGGTATAGGACTTCTGAGTAATCACCAAGTACCCTAAAAACCAGGAAAATCCAAATAAATATATATTCAACATATAACATATAAACAACGATAGCACATGTACAGATATAAACAAAGATAGGCTCAACCCACTTAGAGATGCACCAGTAAAAGGTCAATCTTTCCCCAGTGAATTCGCCATTTTTCTATAGTGGTGGAAATGTTTAAGACTAAGCCATGGGATTGACTAGACTTGTACAAATCAAAATAAAATCGCCACCACGCTTTATTGTTTCCAAAGGAATGAGAAAAGAGCGAATAACCCAAAAAGAGGGGGAAGGATTCAAGGTAAGGGGGTTGGTTATGTAAAGGGAAGGTTGCGAACCTTTAGTGCCTACGTACCACCTTTTCGTGCAATAGGGGATCAAAGTACACGTAGTTCCTCTTTAAAAAATTTAAAATGTAAGTGTGTTGGTTAATTTTTATGAGATAAAACATCATCGTCATTGTCCGTGTGGAAAACATACCTACTACCCACAATCATGAGAAAGGAGAATTTGTATCATCTCAAAGTGGAAGATATGGCTTGGATTTTAAAATCAACAATGCCTCACTCAACACCCAAGTGGAAAATATCTCTATTTACTACATATTATAGAAGTATAGTTGTTTGCATCACTACAAGGATTGACAAGAGTCTAATCTTTTGAGAAAGGTTTTAAAATAAGAAATCCAAAGTGGAAAAAATGATTTGAAATGAGATTGATTGACTTTTAGTCTTCTCACAAAAAAAGAATGATGTCAAAATATTATTAAGTTGATTGAAGTTTATTCATGAAAATATTTTTGAAAATGCATGGACCTAAGTCCAAGTTTATTATGAAAGTGGTTCAAGTTTCAAAACAAGAGGAGTTTTCAAAAGGAGGAAGAAGATTTTTTGAAATTAAAGAAGATGGGAGGAGAAGAAGAGACTATCCTAAAGCATAAGGTAAAAGGTAGGGATAGGAACCGTCTAACCAACAAGAAGCCAATACTTGACATTATGAGCCAAGATAGAATTCCCATTATTTTGATTGAAACCAAGCAAGCAAAGATACTAGATCTCTTGAAAGGACCAAACAATAAGTGTATTAAGTCTTCTAAAAATTGGGCAGAATAACGGCTGTATACGGGTGAATTCCATATTACAAACAAAGAATGTAATCACAATAACCTGCACACAAAACAAACAAACAACCCAATGTCTTGAGGTAAACCTCAAGAACTCTAGACAAAATATCAATTAAGGTTAAAAAGTCTCCAATCATAAGCCAAGGTTTCCAATCCTAAGTCCAAGAAGTCCAATGCTCCATAATGCCAAGGATAGTAACCAAATAGTCCAAGTATTATTAAATTTTTACGATTTATGTTGATTATTAGGTGTCTTAGAAGAAAAAAGAAAAGGCTCAAGTGAGTAAAAATGAAGATAGCATGAAATGTAATGCTTAAAGTAAATGGTGCATAAAGCATAAAAAAATAAAAGGGCATGAAGTAACAACAAAGGGTAAAATTAATTATTAGTGATTAGTGGTTAGTTGGGTGATCATCTTGAAACTTGCATTTGGAACTCATTAGAGGATTGGTAGAACCAAAGCCTCCACACAACAAGTTGCATTTGCTTTTTGTCAAGTATATTATCCATTTGGAATTCTCAAAAAGTACCATTTAATGATCAACAATGTTTAAGTGATCCACGTTGACCAAAAGTGTTGTAGATCCATTAGAAGATTGGTAGAACCAAATCCTCCACACAATGAATCTCAAGGTTATTGGATCAAAGAGATCAAATTAACATACTTGGGCTTGCAAATATAGGTTTGGTCCACGAATGATCATTTATTCGAATCGGGACAAAATTTAGCGCTATGTTAAGCAACCGTAAGTGGACTTATGTAGAAGTCACACCTATTTTGAGGTTGGTCAATAGCAATTTATGCACCATTTGTTTTGAGACATGATATAGAGATCATGCTCCAATAACACTTAGTGCAATAAGAAAGGGATGAGATGGAGAGGTGTGGGGAAGAATATACAAACCACATTTGAATTAAAATTTAATCAAACTATTATTAAGATCATTCATCCATTTTTGTGGAGTTAAACTCAACACCATGGATCCAGTGATGTTAATAAAGTTCATGATAAAAAATTCAACCCAAGAATAGCCAAAAAATAATCACAAAATAATATTGCATTTTAATATATACATTAAAAAAGGTTTTAGAAATATTTAAAATAGAAATAAGGGATAAAAATATAAACTATGTTCAAACTAATCAAGAAATAAAAAGTAAGATCATAGAAAAATCAGAAATGGACTCAAATATTTTTATAAATTTTTTGGTAATTTTTTAAAGTCAGAAACTATTTTTAAAATTAAAAGAAATGAGTAAAATAAACCAAAAATGATAAAAAAATACAAAATTCAGAAATAAAAAATAAGTGAGGTCACCAATATTTGTCACAATATCATTGGATCATTCCATATTTTTTTCAGAATTTAAAAATGCATAAAGGTATTTTTAAACATTTAAAACAAATCAAATAAAGTGAAATTTTATAAAAAAAATACCAAAACACAATAAAATTGTGAAAAAATAAAAATCGGAAAGAGAAAAATCAAAAATATTTTTCATAATTTTTAAGATTTTTTGGACTAAAAATGAATTTTCTATGATTTTTTTAAATTTAAAACAATTAAATATAAAAATCAGAAAAGAAAATAAAAAAAATAGGGGTCATCTGATTAATGTTAAAACACGTTAGTAAACAGATCAAGTGGACTTGGCGCGCTGTGCATGTTATGGACTTTAGTGGATAATGCATTGAATCATTAATTAAATCAGATTTCAAAAAATACAAGTGGCGTGCCATTATTGGTTGGAAGATGACACGTTGGTCATCTTCAACCTCCAGCCAGCGTGAATTGCAGGTCTCTCAAACTGTAAAATCAGAAGCTCAGACCTATGACATTCGCTTGTCTCTTCAAGACGAAGACAACCGCACCTTCGCGACAAATTTATATAAACTGTAGCTCAAGCAAATTGGAAGGAAAGTTTTGAAAAGGGATTTGAAATTTCGTGGTCAAAATAAGTTTCCAAATTAAAGTAAGTGTTACAACTAGAACCAGGGCAATGAGAGCATCACAATGATATCAAAGTTTTGAAGAATTGATGAAGGAATCTACCTATTGGAATTGAGTTGCAGAGCACTGAAACTGGAGTTCTATGGAGCAATCTAAGGAACGATTCTTGAATGTAATTATATGGTTAGCTTCAGGGAAGATCAAGGAAGGTGAATTGATGGAAAAATTAGATTGAAAAAGGCTTGAAAACAGATTTCGAAGTAGCATAATTTTAAGTTAAGGAACAAGTTTGGCAGGGTGATTCTGGCTATCCAAGCTTGAGGAAATGAATGGGGGATGACCCTCTATTTATAGGGAATCAAATGGAATATCCAAGCGCGTGAAATGATGAAGTTTGGAGGGAAATCGTGTGAAGTTGCAAACAAGAAAAGTGTGACTTCCAATTTGATCAAAACTCATCCAAAACACGCGTTTTGTTGTGATAATCAATTCTGGAACTTCACTAAACATGTTTAGAGGCAAAAACGCGTGGAAAACTTGTGATTAGAAGCCAAAACAAAGATTTCAAATTCTGACTTATGGAGATACTTCAGTTCCAAGTTACCAAGTTCAATCCAATGGCATTCTCAACTCAAGGGGTCTTAAGGTATGATTCTTGATGCTTTAGAAAGATGAGGTTACAAGCTTTGCAATGGAAAAAGAATGGAATCAAATGGATGCTTGAGCTGAAAGTTGCATTGAGTCAAAGTTGGGGAAAAAAGGTTGACTTTCCATACTTAGAAATATTTCAAGTTTTCAAAAGTGACCTATAATGTTTTGCATCCAAACATGGATTTCCTCTTGGAATTTGCTCTTGACCAAAAAATATGGCATGCAATAGACCTATTGAGTGACATTTTGAAACTTGAACCATCTAAAATATCCAAAAATTGAGAGAGTTATGGATTGTTGAAGTTGGAAAAAAATCATGAAATGACCTATAATCTTTTGTATCCTTAGGGCATCTTCTATCCAGTTTCTCACTTTTCACATAAAAGAAGGAATAAAGTTCACATACTCAAGATCATTTTGGAAAAAGAGTGGGCTCAATTTGATAATAATTGACCAAGTTATTATAATTTGAAGTCACACATAGGAAAATGGGGGTTCATCTGGAGGACTTGTAATCTTTCTTCATCATCAAGTTTCTTCCACATGAAAACTCCTTGGAACTTTTGAAGTGATTTGCTTATAACCCTTTAAAGAGAAGGATATATTTGGAATCACTACAAAATACCAAAAGATTTACAAGATATGCTTCTTTGAAGTTCAAAACCCTAGCTCCTAGATTAAGAAAAATGCCTTGAGGAACTTTGACAATTTTGAACAAACTTCTTATACCAACACAAATGCTTTATAAATATAAGTTGTTGAGGATGATAATGAGAACTCATAACAACCACAAAAACTTACATATCTTGATAATTGAGAGAAATATGCATTTGTTACCAATGGGAACAAAGCCTTGTCCAAGCATGATAACTTCTCCAATCAATCCCCTATGCTTTTGAACCAAATTTGATAATTTTGAAATGTGGTGAACCAAAATAACCTTGCCATGCCATTTCTTCCAAAACAAATTCAATGGTGAGGTTTGGATTTCTCAAGCTTTATTGACTAGGGCATGGAAATAAACTCATGAACCTATTGAGCAACTTGTTGAATCTTATTGCCTTTACCTACATGAGTAACAAACAAGACAAACCAACATTGCATTTTATTAATTAAGATAAGAAATCAAGACAAAAAATATTCATGATCACAAAAGAACACAAGTCAAGGTGCTTGGTGATTCCTCAAAGAGCAAAGCTAAATATAGGGAGGGGAACCAAGAATCCTAATGTGATCTTGTTGTGATGGAATCGACATGGTATGGTGAAGGGATCTTAGGGGCAAAAATTGGGGTACAACACTATGCTAGTGAAAAGAAAGTATTGGAGCTGACAAAACGACTCCACGAAGAGTATAGGCTTAATGCATATGTCAACACAAAGAGGAAGCGTCCATGGGAGACTTGATACCTTAGGCCTCAGGAATTTTATAATTTAAGTCTTTTGTCTTCATTGTAAGCCTAGAAGACAATTATAATTCAAACTTACTACTAAGTTTCTTTGTTTCCTTTTTTTTAAACAAATTTAAATTCCGCGAGGTCCTTCAAAACATTGCATATGCATATACATTTAAATACCATATCATTGTATAACAAGTATTCCCAAGACAAGTTTTCTCATCTTCGTGCTGTTTATTTTAGCAGAAATGGCTCTTGAACAAACTGTCAAAGATCTTCAAGCTGAGAATGCCCAGTTCCAGCAGATGTTCCTGAACCTAGCCAAGGGACATGAAGATTTGAAAGCACTCATCACCAAAGAGAAGAAGAAAAAGACAAAGAAACCAACCGACATCCTTAACATGGGAAGAACATTCAGGGGTCCAGTCAAGAGGGTTCAAGATCCCGATACTCCATTAGACGAAGATGACGAACAGGATAAAGACGATAAGAGTGGTGAAACTGAAAAAAGCAACCATGGTCCTATTAAATATTCTGATGAAGAGGAAGAAGATTATTTGAATAAACAGTGTCTCTCTACTGATAAAAAATATAAGCAGCTAGAAGATCGTCTAAATTCTATGGAGAACCAGAAAGTGCCTGGGTTGGATTGTGATAATTTGGGTTTAGCCTCAGGAGTTTTTATTCCTCATAAGTTCAAATTCCCCCCTTTTGCAAAGTATGACGGTGTTTCTTGCCCAAAGCTTCATTTGAGGTTATATGTCTGGAAGATTCAACCATACACTGCTAACAAGAAGTTGTGGGTGCATTTCTTTCAAGAGAGCCTATCTGAAACACAGTTGGAATGGTTCTATCAACTAGAAGGGACTAATATCGGTACCTGGGAAGATTTGGCTGCTGCTTTCTATAAGCAATACCAGTATAATGCTGATCTTGCACCAAGCCGTATGAAACTATAAAGTATGACCATGGGCTCTAACAAAGGATTTAAAGAGTATGCCCAAAAATAGAGAGATCTAACAAGAAGAATTCAACCTCCCTTGTCTGATAGGGAATTAGTTGACATGTTTATGGGAACTTTGACATGTCCTTTTTTCAATCATCTAATTGGAAGCTCTTCAGTTGGGTTCACCGAGTTGATATTAACAGGGGAACATGTTAAAGGTGGAATCAGAAGCCGAAAAATTCAGGTGGTCGGATCTTCAAGTACTGCGAAGAAGTCAACAGGAAGATAGAAGTTAATGTTGTGTACAACCAGAAAGGTCGTAGTAAAGGTGACCGCCATCAATCTGTGGGGGTAGTAAAGATTTCCAATATTGCACCAACGCAACATCAACGACAAGGCAATCGACATAGGCAGGATGCACCCAGGAGAAAATTCACCAAAATTAATATGTCGTTGTCTTAGGCATTACAACACCTATTGAAGGCAGAACTGATTACATTGAGAGATCCTCCTTAAAATCCCAACACTTCCTCTCCCTAATACAATCTCAATGTAAGATGTGCCTATCATTCTAATAGTCCCGGACATGATACAAATGGTTGTTGGGCTCTGAAAAATAAGATCTAGGACATGATTAACTCTAAGAATGAATTTGACCCTCCTGAGACTCCTAATGTGATCACTGCAGCTATGCCTAAATCATGACAAGGGTGTTAATGCTATTAATTCTGTGGAAGATGCTGATAGCGACAATGACCTGGATAACTGGATCTTGCCGACTACTGAAAAAAGGGCTCACCAACTGGACAACTGAAGACTTTGTACCAATCTCTTTTAGTCAGGAGTAAATGCCATTATCTGCTTTCTATTTCCAAGTTTTTGGTTATGTAATTTGAACAACAATTTTAAGCCTTGTGCCTTACCGGAGCACAACTGTCCATTTGTTAGGGTTGTCATGTTTCATTCGCATGTTTTCATTTAATATAATTGTTGAACGTTTTTCATTCATGTTTTGCGCTCTTTGTCTTTCTTTATTACTTTCAAAATAGTTATGTATTATTGCATACACCCACACAACAAATTGCAGATCCATATCCACCCTGGATCCCATTAATAATAATTCTGCTATTTCCAATTATGACTTCAAAAATCCGATCTACCAAGCCGAGGATGAAGGTGAGGAAGATTGTGAAATACTTGGAGAGCTTTCTACGTTGTTAATGCAAGAAGAAAGAGCCACACAACCGCATGAAGAACCAATCGAGGTTGTGAACTTAGGTACTGAAGAGGACAAGAAAGAAATCAAGATAGGTGCCAACCTAGAAGACAATGTCAAAAAGAGGTTAATTCAGATGTTACGTGACTATGTTGAGATCTTTGCTTGGTCGTACGAAAACATGCCCGAGCTTGATATTGGTATTATGGTTCACCGTCTACCGATGAAGGAAGGTTGTCCCCCTATAAAGCAGAAGGTTCATCGTATGCATCCTGATATGTCTGAAAAGATCAAGGTTGAGGTTATGAAACAATTCAATACAGGTTTCTTAGTTGTGATGTCCTATCCTCAGTGGGTTGCAAATATGGTGCCAGTACCTAAGAAGGATGGCAAGGTGCGTATGTGTGAAGACTATAGGGATTTGAATAGGGAAAGCCCCAAAGACGACTTTCCGCTTCTGCATATTGACGTTTAGGTTGACAACACTGCTCAGCATAAAGTATTTTCTTTCATGGGTGGTTTCTCCTGTTATAATCAGATCAAAATGGCACCTGAAGATGTGGAGAAAACTACTTTTATTACACAGTGGGGCACTTTTTGTTACAAGGTTATGCCTTTCAGTTTGAAGAATGCCGGTGCGACATATCAGCATGCCATGGTAGCTTTGATCCATGATATAATCCATCATGAGATAGAGGTTTACATCGATGACATGATATCCAGGTCTCAAACTGAAGAAAAGCACTTTGATCTTGCACAAGCTATTTGAGAGATTGAAGAAGTACAAGTTGAAGTTGAATCCAAACAAGTGATCCTTTAGGGTAAGATCTGGTAAACTCATAGGTTTTTTCGTCAGTGGTAAAGGTATTGAAGTTTATCTCGCTAAGGTTAAAGCCATTCAAGAAATTCTAGCTCCCCGTACTGAGAACGAAGTTAGAGGTTTCTTGAGACGATTAAACTATATTGCCAGATTTATTTCCCATTTGACTGCTACATGTGAGCCAATCTTCTAGTTACTAAAGAAAGATCAAGTAGTGAAGTGGAACGGTGATTTCTAGATATCCTTTGACAAAATCAAAGAATATCTTAAGGAACCTCCAATTCTGATTCCACCGGTTAAAGGAAGACCTCTGATCATGTACCTAACAGTGTTAGAGAATTCAATGGGGTGTGTATTGGAGAAGCATGACGAGTCTGGTCGAAAAGAGCATGTAATATACTACCTTAGCACTGAAATGAGATACTCATTGCTCGAGAAAACTTTTTGTGCTTTGACATGGGCTGCTCGCCGACTAAGACAATATATGTTGACTCATACTACTTTGTTAATCTCTAAGATGGATCCAATAAAATACATATTCGAGAAACCCGCTCTCTCCGGAAGAATAGAAAGATGGCGAATGGTCTTGACCGAATACGACATTCAGCACACTACTTAGAAAGCAATAAAAGGAAGTGTATTGGCAGATCAACTGGCTCATCAGGCTGTAGACGATTATCAGTATATGAATTTTGAGTTCCCAGATGAGAATATTATGCTAGTTACTAATTATGAAGAACCTGGACTGTATGAAGGACCTGAGCCAGGATCCCGATGGACTATGGTTTTTGATGGAGCTTCTAACGCGCCTGGTAATAGGATTGGTGATGTGATTGTCTCTTCCAAGGGTTTCCATACGCCTTTCACCGCCAGGTTGTGTTTTTACTGTAAGAACAACATGGCAGAGTATGAAGCATGCATCATGGGTATCAAGGTTGCTATCAATATTATATTTAAATTATTAAATGTATACGAGGACTCGGCCCTTGTAATCAGTCAGATTAAAGTAGAATGGGATAAGAAACATCCAAATCTCATTCCTTATCGGGAGCATGTGTTGATATTAATTACGTACTTCGAGGGAATCACTTTTGAACATATTCCATAAGAAGAGAATCAATTGGCAGACACATTGGCTACCATGTCGTCCATGTTCAAAGTCAGATGGGATAATGAGGCTCCTCGAATTACTATCGAGAGACTAGACGAACCTGCATATTTCTACGAACTTGATACTGACGGAGTAGAGGAAACATTGTGGTACCATGAAATAAAAAGATACCTCAAGGCTCAAGAATATCCTGAAGGGGCATATATTAACAATAAGAAATTCCAAAGAAGGTTCTCTGCCAAATTCTTTCTAAGTAATGGAATTTTGTACAAGCGCAATCACGATTCGACTCTGCTTCGTTTTGTAGACAAGAAGGAAGCTGGGGAGATTATGGAGGATATGCACGAAGGAGTCTTTGGTACTCACTCCAGTGGACATACAATGGCTAAGAAAATTATGAGAGTGGGTTATTATTGGTCTACTATGGAAACTGATTGCCATCATCATTATAGAACTTGTCACAAATGCCAAATTTATGCTGACAAAGTACATGTGCCTCCAGTTCCTCTAAATGTCTTAACTGCTCCTTGGCCATTTGCAATATGGGGCATTGATATGATCAGAGAGATTAAGTGTTGTATCCCAAAATTTGCCCTCTCATATTTTTCCAAGATTTTTCACTTAAATAGGTGATTACAAACACTTGATTAAAGAAAAAATAAATTTTTTTGAAGATCAACAAAGTCTTTTGATTGGCATGTCAAAGGGTCTTTCGATTGGCATCTTGACAGGCTTTGATTGAGCACCTAACCTCCTCCAAGCTTGTTTCAAATTTCCAAGCTTCGATTGAAGCCTTGGCTTTTTACTTGTTTGCTGTATACAGGCTTCGACTGGGCATGTGTTTCCTTTGAAACAACCTCCTTCGATTCAAAAGGGAAGGGCCTTCTCTACGCTTGCCTTCAACTCACAAGGCAGGACCTTCCTTCATGCCAGAAACCACAAAGAAATGGCCTCCTGCATACATCCTTAGATTACACCACTGGCTTTACATAATGGCTTAATTCACAATGCAATGGCTACCTGCATGTAGGCTTAATTCCTGCTTCGATTGGGCATTTGATTTCTTTGGAGAAAGCTTGATCCCTGCTTTATTTGGGGTATTTGATTTCTTTGGAGCAAGCTTGATTCCTGCTTCGACTAGGAAAATACCCCCTCGGTGCGTGCCTTCAGCGCACAAAGAAAGAATCCCCTACAAGTTTGTTTCGCTTCACCAACATTGAACTCCTGTATACTAGCTTCGATTAGGCGCTGAGTATCCTTCGATCAAACCTAGTTCACAAAAGCTCCCACTGGGAAAAAGGCCCCTCAGTTTGTCACCAGCGCACGTATGCCTCTTCATTCTTGCCTTGGTTTAACAAGGAAAAAGCCCACCAGCATGCCTTTAATTCACAAGGCAAAAGGCCCCTCTCACTAGTCTTCGATTCACAAGGCAAAGACCCCATCTTCAGCTTGCCTTCAGCACACAAGGCCAAGACTCCTTCATGTTTTCCTTTGATCCACTAGGCTAAAAGCTTCTTTTGATCCAACAAGCAAAAAGTTTCCTTCGACCTATAAGGCATTGGCTACTTTTGTACCAGCTTTGCCTAGGCAATAGCCTCATTTACGCTTGCTTTGACCTGCCTCATGCTAGCATCCACAAGGCACAGGCTTCCCTTATGCCAGCTTCAACTGGGAAATGGCCCCCTTTGAAACAATTGTGCACACTTCAACACATATGATAGCCCATTCAAAAGATACACCTTAGTGGCCCATTCGAAGAGAGCACAAAGCATACATATGAAAGACACTCAAAAAGTCCATTTGAAGGAGGAAACCAAGAGCCCATTCGAAGGGTACACAAAAGGTCCATCTAAAGACCCATTCGAAGGATGTACAAGAGGTCCAATCGAAGGGCAGGAACTGAAGGCATTCAAAGGCCATTGATATCCACATTCATTCAAATTTCAAAAAAAGGACAAGATTCCATGTTTTTGGCCAAAGTTACAAATTTTCATTCATGGATTTCAAACACATAATCAAGGCTGTTTAATCCTATGATATCTTGTCTCCTCACTCCTCTCTATATAAACAAGACATTAGCATGCATTTCGACAAATACAGAGCCCCAAAGAGTCACACGAAGCTTACAAAAAAGCAAGGTTGTCAAAATTCAAAAACACAATTCCAGCCATCATCTGTCCAAACTAAGGGTTCAAACACCTTCCTAAGACTTCCAGTAACTCAACCCAACCATTATTCAAGCAATCTCACGCCCATAATCTATGAATCGAAACCCTTATTGTTGGTAATTTTCTAGAATTTATATTTGTAATTTCATGATGTATTAATACTTTTCCATGCTTGCTTCATGATCAGGTTGATCTATAGGACAAATCTAATGTAGAACATGCAATAATAAGGGCCAGAACAGGATCGTGCCATATTAGAGCACGATCTGAGTTTCTTCATCGTATCTCAATAATCAGAGGTTTTCAGGTCAAAAGGACCTCATTTTTGAAATCATGAGGAAAAATTAAGGGAGGTAGGATCAATTTGGATCTTTGAATCTCATTGTTTTGGCAGGTTGATTTTCCAGCCCATCGGAGAAGATGACCAGAGAGTTGACTCCGGTGGGTTGACTCCGGCGCAAACTTGTCTCACTCCCATTAGCCTATTCAAACTGCGCGCATTTTTTAAATTCTCAGATATTGACGTTTTTTTGTATATTATATTTTTGTTTTATATTATGCATGATTGAACAGGTGGCTCAGCTGGTAAAGGCGTGTGTGTATAAGGGAGAATACCTGGATTCGAATCCCAGGTCTAGCATTTTATATTTTCTAATTTGTTTCATGCAGATTCCATGTGCTATGCTGCCTGGGATTCACCATACTCCATCAAACCTTTGCCATCAGATGTACATTTGATCAAGATGGACGCATTTAGTGTGCAAGCTCACCATGTAACCTCAAGGCCTCATCTCATCAGATCATAAAGCAACATGGGCTTCACAATCTGGGCCCAGCGTAAATTCAAATTAGCACCCCCTTGCATCTTTTACATACTTAGGCCCATTTATCATTTTTTGTATTGTTTTAATTTCTCTTTTTTATTATTTTGTTTTCTTTATTTATTTAATTACACAAATAATCAAAATCACAAAATATTAGTTTTAGGTTTTTTTATTATTAAACTAATTTTGTAAGTAAATTAATAAATAATTTTAACTATTTTCTTAATTTAAAATAAATTATAATTTAGGATTTAATTTAACTTTAATTATTTTCTTTTCATAATACAAAAACCAAAAAGAACTTAGACTATTTTCTTTAATTTAATTTTAATTATTTTCTTAAATAAAAAAAAAGAACAATAAAAAGATTTTCTTATTTCATTTTTACTTACTAAGTTTTTAGACGTACTTTTAACTTTCACGCGTCATTTATTTTCTTTCGTATTTTCATATTATTGTACCTGTACACTGGATGTAATAGTTAATAGGATTTTATCTGCTTTCTTTATTTTTCTTTCCCTAATTTTTGTATATTGTAAATCCCCTCCCCGAAGCCATGTAATAGTGTAGGTTTATATTTCCGCACTTTATATTCTGCAATATATATTAACTGCTAATAACTAGGCATGTATGATAAGACTGGAATTTAAACGTTAGCAAACCTAACACAAAAGATAAAAAATAACTGAATATAACACACATTGCACATATACCCCTCTAGGGTACCCTACTTCGGTTGCCTTTGGAAATAAAGCAGTCATGTCCCTCGAAACGGGGACGCTTTAGCAAAGACCCGTAAATCAAAAAGATCATAGTCCCTCGATGACCATACAATTGCCTCTTGGTAAATAATCTACTCCCTAAACAAAACTGCTAAAGTGTCTCCACAAGTTGCCTTTGTGACTGTAACGTCCCTTCGAATGTCCCTTATACATCCAACGATAGGGCTACCTACTCACTATAGTAGGATAGGACTGTCTAAAGGATAGGAGGAAAAGAACTACCTTTTCGAGTCCAAAGTAGATAGCTGTTAGAAGTTTGCTCAAAACATTTTGCACTTACACAAATACTACTTTTTAAAAACATTTTCCAAAACACTTTGTATACTTTCTCCAATATTCTAAGAAACATTACAAAGTTCGCCGTACTAAGGCATTCTCAAAAACATTTTCAAACACGCAAAGCAGAAAGGTATTTCAAAATGAGCAAATCTCTAAGAGCCCGTAGATAACTACAGATGGAAAGGGTGTTAACCCCTTCCCTTTCCATAATCTACCCCCTTACTCAAAAACTCTCAAAAAGGTCTTTTTCTGTTCTTTTCACCCTTTCCTTAATTTGGATAAAAGAAAAATCGGTGGAAACTCTTGCTTACAGCAACATTTGCGAACATAAATGCAAAACCAGTAATAACATTCAGTTCTTCCACCGTATCACAGAAATGGCGACTCTGCTGAGGAATAATAAAAAGTGGGGTTTACCTTAGAGTTAGTTCATTATTTAACTGCTTTTGTATGCTTTATTTGCTTTATTTTGAGGCCTTTGTTTGGGTTACTATAGATCCTACACCCGGATCTGGGGAACCTTTTAGGTAAGTAGAAATAGATCATGGAAATTATGTGGGGTATACTGACATGGTTAAAGCGATAGCTACGTTGATGTGATACTTTGGTTGGTATCGGTAGTCCTTGAGTAGTCAAGGAGAATATGGGGCCACTGCGTGGTATCATGAAGCATCAACTGACCTTAGAACCTTTAATTGAACAACTTAGCCATTAGGAAGTAGTGAGATAGTCGTCTTTGGTGTAGCCCGAAGTCGGTTGATACTCAACACTACACTCATTGAGATTTGACTCCCGAGTTTTGTTTGGTGGCAAGTCAGTTGTCAATCGGAATGAAACTCGTGGGAAAGATCAATGATATTGAGATCCCTTATAACCCGGTTACTATTGATAGGACAGGTTGAGCCAACTAAACTTCAAGAAGGTACTTACCTTAAAACCCATGCAAGCCTTAAACCTAGGCCTTTGTTTAATTTGCTTGTGCTTGCTATATTTGTGTTCTCTTAGCATAATCATGATATCATAACATCATAACACGGTATATCACACTAACCATTTCAAGGATTTTTAGGGCTTATCTTTGTGTTGTTTTTTAGGACATGACATCCACTCGCAGGAATACTATCCAAGTCAAACTCATAAGGGTGCCTCCTCAACTCAAGGAATTAGCATCAAGGGTTCCTGAGAGCTCTCTGTTCACTCAAAGACATGGTCGACTTCTCGATCTGGTCACAACAAGCCCTAATGAATAAATGTTGAAGGTGCTCTTTCAGTTCTTCGACCTTTTACATCACTGCTTCACCTTTCCTGATTACCAATTGGTGCCTACCATGGAGGAATTTTCCCAGTTATTGGGGGTGCCCATTCTTGATCAGTTACCCTTCAATGGTATGGAAAGAGACCCAAAACCGGAAAAGATTTCTCAGGCTCTGTCTTTACTACGGTCCGATGTAGTGGAAAATTGGGAAACTAGAAGAGGCGTTAAAGGGTTTCTAGCTAAGTTTCTATTTGAGAAGGCTCATCATTTTTGGGATACCCTGGATTTACAAGCTTTTGAATAAGTGTTGGCACTTCTCATCTATAGTATGGTACTATTTCCTAATCCAGACCAACTCATAGATGTGAATGCGGTTAAGGTTTTTCTGTCTCATAATCTTATGCCTACTTTACTTGGAGACATCCTACACTCTCTGCATACCCATACTGTAAAGAGAAAGGGGACCCTGCTGTGCTGCACTCCTCTGTTGGCTAGTTGGTTTATTTCGCACCAGCCTCGATCTGTGTTGAAGAATGAGCAGGGCTTAAGATGGTCTAATAGGTTGATGTCCCTCACACATTCAGACATTCATTGGTGTCCTCGATCCTTGGAGAATGTTACCATTATTGTCCATTGTGGAGAATTCCCTAATGTCCCTCTCCAAGGCATTAGGGGAGGAATCACTTATAATACTTGTTTGGCGTTGCGACAGTTTAGCTATGCTATGAGGGATGGTCCTCATGATACAATTGTTCAAGGAATCATTTTTGACTATGAGAATGATGTTCAGGGTTATCACTAGAGGTTCATAAGAGCTTAGGGCATGGTGAACAAAGTTGATAGCAAAACATTGGGGCATAAGAACTTCATTCCTCTGGAGCCTTATCTTAAGTGGGTACGACCTCGTGCTCAAAGTCTCAGGATGCCTTATGAGCCCATTCTACCCATCATCATGGAGCCAGTTGCTGAGGGAGACACTCCTTACATTGTTCTTCATCCTGACATGCCAACTAATTTTGAGGAGTTACAAAAATCCTGGATTCAAATCAAAGAGGAACGGGATACCTTTGAAACCCAATTTTATGCCAGCGAGAAGAAAGTTTTAGAGCTCACCAGGCTACTTCACAAAGAAAGGAGTATAAATGCCTACATTGAACCAAAGAGGATGCGCCCGTGGGAAGCTTGAGTCCTTTTTTGATTTGAAAGTTCATTTTTGCTTTGTTACTTTCTTTGTAAGCTCAAGAGGCATCATTGTAACCGCTAAAACTTCTTAATAAAATTAACGTTTGTTTTCCCTTTGGCTAAGAAAATTTAAGTCTTAGAAATCTTTGAAAACATTGCATATATATATCATACATATCATTGAATAAACAAGTTTCAGGATAGGCTTCTTATCTTCTTCACTGTTTATTTCAGCAATGGCTCTTGAATAAACAGTTAAGGAACTTCAGGCACAGAATGCTCAATTCCAAGAAATGTTCCTGAATATGGCTAAGGGACAAGAAGATTTGAAAGCTCTGATTCTCAAGGACAAGAAGAAGAAAAAGAGGCTAGTAGGTGTTATGAATTTGGGAAGAAGGTTCAAAGGACTAGTGAAGTAAGTTTCAGAGCTCGCAACTCTGGAGAGAGAGAGAGAGAGAGAGAGAGAGAGAGAGAGAGAGAGAGAGAGAGAGAGAGAGAGAGAGAGAGAGAGAGAGACAATCAGGAAGAAGAGCCAAGATAAGAAGACCACAGTACAAGGGAGTCTGAAGAAGATGAACCTGACTATTCTGAGGAGCAGTATCCTCCTGCTGATGATAAATACAAACAGTTAGAGGATCAGCTCAATGCCATAGAGATCCAAAGGTTACCCGAGTTGGATTTTGAAGAGCTAGGACTGGTCTCTGGGGTGGTCCTCCCGCGGAAGTTTAAGGTCCCTACATTTTCTAAATACGACAGTGTCTCCTATCTTAAGTTGCATTTAAGGTCGTATATCAGGAAAATTCAACCCCACACTACTGATATGGATCTGTGGGTATACTTCTTCCAGGAAAGTTTGGCAGGAACTCAGCTGGAATGGTACTATCAATTGGAAAGAACTAACATGCGTAATTGGGAAGATCTGGCTGCTGCTTTCTACAAGCAGTACCAATATAATGTTGACCTTGCCCCGAATCGTACACGGTTGCAAAGCATGCCTATGGGTTCTGACGAGGGTTTTAAGGACTATGCCCAAAAATGGAGAGACCTTGCGGGAAGAGTCCAGCCTCCGTTGTCTGATAGGGAGCTGGTGGGCATGTTCTTGGGCACATTATCTGGGCCATTATTTAACCACCTGATTAGAAGTTCTTCTCCTGGGTTTATTGAATTGATCTTGACGGGTGAACGAGTAGATGCTGGCATCAAAAGTGGTAAAATCCGGAGAGAAGCATCCTCTAGTACAACAAAGAAACCATTCATGGGAAAGAAGGAGGTCAGTGCAGCTTACAGCTAAAGAAATCATAACAAAAATGAACGTCATTCGACGGTAGGGGCTGTTATGATTTCCAACCCTGCAGCTACTCAACAACAAAATAATCAGTCCATAACAGATAAGCCTAGAAGGCAGTTTACCCAGATCAACATGACCATATCCCAGGTTTTACCGCACTTGCTAAAATCCAATTTGGTGACCCTAAAGGAGGCTCCGAAGAATCCCAACACTACATCTCCTCACTACAATTCAAATGCTCGGTGTGCTTACCATTCTAAAAGTCTACGCCATGATACAAACAATTGTTGTGCTTTGAAGAACAAAGTGAAGGATTTGATTGAAGAAAAGGAGATTGAATTTGACGCTCTGGAGACCCCTAATGTTATAAATGTCCCTATGCCCAAGCACAGCCGTGGTGTTAATGTTATTGATGATGACATGTTTGTTGCTTCTGTTGATGAACTAGTTACCCCACTCCTGACTATTAAAAGGAATCTCTTGCAGGCCGGTTTATTTTCGGGGTGTGGCGAAGGTTGCCACTTATGTTTTTGCTTACCTAATGGTTGCCATTTGTTAAAGGAAGGTGTTCAGCACCTGATGGACGATAAATAAATTCTGTTTGAGAAGACTCCAATTACAAGTGCTCCGTGTGAAGACGTTTCTATCATTACCATTTTCGCCAATCCTTCCAAGGTCTCCTCCAAAAGATCTGTCAGGATTACATCTGTTTCGAAAGTTACTCCATTGATAATTAATTTCCCTAGACCTATACCATATTCATCGGATAAAGTTGTTCCCTGGAACTATGGGCTGACGTCTATTACCATGGCGTCAAGAAGGATTTGCTGGTTGTTAAAGATAAAGATGTCGAAGACGCTGATCCTGACATTAGTAATATCGACGGGACCAGTAAGATCACCAGAAGCAAAAGAGTTTTCTCTTCTGAGATCTCTCCTCCTAAAACTGTTACTACTCATGTGACCATCCTTATTTCTCCTGTCAATATTCCCATAGCTACTCCTGCTGTTAGTCCTACTGTTATCCCTACTACTGAGTCAGCCGAGACTCGGGACAAAGAGATATTGGTTGAGCCTGTCCAAAAGAAGGCGCACCTAGAGGTCATTCTCGAGGCTTCTAAAAAGGTGATGGAAGAGATATTAAAAATAATAAAGAAGAGTGACTACAATGTGGTTGAACAACTGGGGAAGACCCCTTCCAAAATCTCAATGTTGGCCCTGTTACTATGCTCTGAAGCCCATGCCAAGGCTTTATTAAAATTCTTGAAGTCTGCCCACGTGCCTCAAGAGACCTCTGCTGATCAATTCGAGAATTGTGTGGCTAGTTTGACAGCTGACAATGACCTGGGATTCTCTGATACAGACTTAACTTCCAAGGGAAGGAAACATAATGATGCTCTGCATGTCTCTACCGAGTGCAGGGGCACTACTTTGGCCCATGTTCTAGTGGATACAGGTTTATCGCTGAATGTTCTGCCCAAGAAAGCCCTTGACATATTATATTGTGAAGCATTGACTCTGAAACTCAGTAACATTGTGGTGAGAGCCTTCGACGGTTCTAAAAGAATGGTGCATGGGGAGGTGGACATCCCAATCAAAATGGGTACTCGGACTTTTAATTTCACTTTCTATATGATGGACATCCGCCCATCTTACTCATGTTCATTGGGTCGACCCTTGATCCATAGGGTTGGCGCTGTGACTTCCACCCTACATCAGATGCTGAAGTACCTAGTCAATGGGAAGATTATCACAGTTTGTGGGGAGGAGGAGTACATGGTGAGCCACTTGAACTCTTTCAGGTACGTTGAAATGGATGGAGAGTTCATTGAAATCCCCTGTCAAAACTTTGAGGAGGTTCCACATACAGTTGCTGCAACCAAGACCATTGCCAGTATTCCTAAGACTACTAGGCCTCTGCTAAAGATGGCTTCTCTGAAAGATGCCAAGGCAGTAGTTGAAGAAGGTGGGTGTATAATTTGGGGCCAACTTCCGGATATTCCCTATAAATTTGAAAATTTTGGTTTGGGTTTTACTTCAGTAGCCCAGAGAGCTGTTCTTCGTGCTCGTGCCGGGGGACCACCTTTGTGGATCAACAACCATAGAGTCAATGCCCTGGAACACAATGATAGTGATTATGACCTGGACAAGTGGGTATTCCCAACCATCAGCGATGGACTCAGTAATTGGGAGGCTAAAGACTTTGTACCCATTACATTTATTCAAGAGTAATTTGTCTTTTTGTTTTAAGGAAATGTAATATTTGAACAATTGAAACATTAAAACCTTGTGTCTTACCCGAGGCACAATGGTCTATTTGTGTGGGTCATTACTTCATTTTCATATGTCATCACTAAAACATTGGACATTTCACATACAAATTTTACGCTCTTTGTTTTTCTTTTCTGCCTCTTTATTTTATCAAAAATATACAGTTATGCTCTTACACACACTCACATATCAAACTTCAGATCCATATCCACTCTGGATCCCATTGATAACGGTTCTGCTATTGCTCATTATGACTTTGAAAATCTGATCAACCAAGCCGAGGACGAAGGTGAGAAAGATTGTGAGGTACCAGGAGAGCTTTCCAGACTGTTACAACAGGAAGAAAGGGCAATGCAGCCTCATGAGGAGCCAGTTAAGATAGTGAACTTGGGTACTGAAGAGGACAGAAAATAAGTCAAGATAGGTGCCGATCTGGAGCCCAGTGTCAAACAACAGTTAATACATATCCTACATGACTATGTTTAGGTTTTTTCATGGTCGTACGAAGACATGCCAGGACTTGACACTGATATTGTGGTTCATCGCCTACCTACAAAAGAGGATTGTCCTCCATTGAAACAGAAGGTTCGTCGTATGCGGCCGAATATTTCAGAAAAGATCAAGGCTAAAGTCATGAAACAATTATATGCCAGTTTCTTAGTTGTCACGTCTTACCCATAATGGGTTGCTAATGTTGTTCCAGTACCTAAGAAAGATGGTAAGGTACGTATGTGTGTGGATTGTAAATACCTGAACAGGGCAAGCCCCAAGGATGACTTTCCGCTTCCCCATATTGATGTTCTGGTTGACAACACTGCACAACATAAGGTATTCTCCTTCATGGATAGTTTCTCCAGATACAATCAGATCAAGATGGCACCTGAGTACATGGAGAAAGCGACCTTCATCACACAGTGGGGCACTTTCTGTTATAAGGTCATGCCTTTTGGACTAAAGAATGTCGGGGCAACCTATCAGCGCGCCATGGTAGCTTTGTTTCATGATATGATCCATCACGAGATAGAGGTCTACGTTGATGACATGATATTTGGGTCTCAACTGAAGAGGAGTACCTTGATCACCTACAGAAACTATTTGACAGGCTGAAGAAATACAAACTGAGGCTAAACCCGAATAAGTGCACTTTCAGAGTAAGATCCGGTAAGCTCTTAGGCTTCGTTGTCAGTGGCAAAGGTATTGAGGTAGACCCTATAAAGGTCAAAGATATACAAGAAATGCCAACTCCTCGCACTGAGAAGGAAGTTAGGGGATTCTTGGGACTCCTAAACTATATTGCCATATTCATTTCACATATGACCGTTACTTGTGAGCCAATCTTCAAGTTACTGAATAAATATCAAGCAGTGAAGTGGAATGAAAATTGCCAATATGCATTTGACAAAATCAAGGAATATCTCCAAGAGCATCCAATTCTGATGCCTCCGGTTGAAGGAAGACCTTTGATAATGTACTTAAAAGTATTAGATAATTCAATGGGGTGTGTGCTGGGGAAGCATGACAAGTCTGGTCGAAAAGAACATGAAATATACTACCTTAGCAAAAAGTTTACCGACTGTGAAACAAGATACTCACTGCTCGAGAAAACTTGTTGTGCTTTGGCATGGGCTGCTCACTGACTAAGACAGTATATGCTAACTCACACTACCTTGTTGATATCTAAAATGGATCCTATCAAGTATATCTTTGAGAAGCCCGCTCTCTTCGGAAGAATGGAAAGATGGAAAATGATCCTGACCGAATACGAAAATCAGCACACAACCCAAAAAGCAATTAAGGGAAGTGTAATAGCTGATCAAATGGCTCATCAAGCTGTGGATGACTACCAATCCATGAATTTTGATTTCCCGAATGAAAACATCGTGTTAGTAACTGATTGTGAAGAACCTGGACCAGATGAAGGACTTGAAAAAGGGTCCCGATGGACTATGGTTTTTTATGGAGCTTCCAACGCTCTTGGAAATGGAATCGGTGTTGTGATCATATCTCCTGAAGGTTGTCATACTCCTTTCACTGCTAGGCTATGTTTCGACTGTACCAACAATATGGCTGAGTATGAAGCGTGTATCATGGGTCTCAAAGCTGCAATCGATTTAAGGATCAAGTTCTTAAGTGTGTTTGGAGACTCGGCTTTGGTAATCAGCCAGATCAAAGGAGAGTGGGACACAGAGCATGCTAATCTCATCCCGTACAAAGAGCATGTGTTGACATTAATACCATACTTTGGAGAAATCACCTTTGAGCATTTTCCACGAGAGGAAAATCAACTAGCGTATGCTCTAGCTACAATTTCATCCATGTTCAAGGTTGGGTGGGATAATGAGGCTCCTCAGATCACCATTGAGAGGATGGATGAGGCAGCATACTGTCACGAGATTGGTACTGAAGAAGTAGTGGACAAACATTGGTTCCATGAAGTCAAAAGATATCTCGAAGCCCAAGAGTATCCTAAGGGAGCTTCAGTCAATGATAAGAAGTTCCTAAGAAGGTTCTCTGCTAAGTTCTTTCTCAATAACAGGATCCTTTACAAGCGTAACCACGACTCTACCTTACTTCGGTGTGTAGACAAGAGTGAGGAAGAAAGGATTATGGATGACTTACAGGAAGGTACCTTTGGCACTCATTCAAGTTGACTTTTAATGGATAAAAAGATCCTACGGGTAGGATACTACTGGTCCACTATGGAAGCAGATTGTTATCAGCATTCGCGGACTTGTCACAAATGCCAAATCTATGCTGACAAGGTACATGTGCCTTCGATTCCTCTGAACGTCTTGACTGCTCTATAGACGTTTGCAATGTGGGACATCGACATGATTGGAGAAATTAGACCGAAAAATTATAATGGGCACCGCTTCATCCTGGTTGCCATTGATTACTTCACGAAGTGAGTCGATGCAACTTCATTTTCTTCTATTACCAAGAACGCTTTGGCCCAATTCATCAAACATAACATTATCTGTCAGTACGGTATTCCAGAAAGAATCATTAAAGATAATGGTACCAATCTCAACAACACTATGATCACTGAGAATTGAACACAATTCAACATCCAGCCTCATAACTCTTCTCCCTATCAGCCGAAGATGAATGGCGCTATTGAAGCTGCTAACAAAAATATCAAGAGAATCATACAGAAGATGACGATGACATATAAAGATTGGCATTATATGTTACCATTTTCTCTTCATGGTTACCGCACCATAATGCACACATCAACAAGGGCAACTCCTTTCTCTTTGGCATATGGTATGGAAGTTGTCCTGCCCATTGAAGTCCAAATCCCTTCCCCGAGAATCATGAAGGATGCAGAGCTGAATGAAGAGGAATGGGTCCAGACTCGAATCGACCAGTTAAACCTGATTAACGAGAAGAGGCTCGCGGCTGTCTACCATGGTCAGATGTACCAAAAACGTATGATCAAAGCTTTTAACAAGAAGGTCAGATGCCGGGTATATTAGGCTGGTGATTGTGTTGCACCCCAAAATTTGCCCTCCTAATTTCTTTTATTCTGGCTTAGACTTTGCATTGATCTACATCATTCCAATAGGTCATGTGCATAGAATGCATTTTCATAAAAAATAGAGCACCTGGGGTTCAAAAAATCAGTAGTTATGAAGCTAGGCTTTACAACGGATTTGAAGTGTATATGTCCTATAAAGCCCGAGTTACTTAGTTTTCCTTTGAGCATCTGAGCTGTGGAATTATGGTTTTTTGAAAGTATAGTTGTTAGGAATATCTTCTTCAAAGGGTATTCTCCATCAACATTCACAAAGGCCAAATAAATTGGGTTTCTAATCCCTCATGTCTAGGCACGACACTGTTTCGACCGAGAATCCCATGGATTAGGGTTTTGGTTAATAGTTGTCTTGAGCATCTTTATCTCCAATTATCAGGCTCATGCTCCACCTGAATACTACCCCAAATACTTAACTAAACTGACATACATTTATTCATTGGTCGTCTTTGATTCAGAGTGTTCACTATTGTCAGGCATGTCAATTGAGCAATGGTTCTTAAATACTTCATCTTGAGATACATGGTTCTTGAGGATGTGGAATTAAGGATTCTCTAAGATATTAGTATGGTTTGTAGGGGATTATGGAACAAAAGTGATGATCATTTCTTTGGTCGTGGCTTGTATCATGTCAAGTTCAAATAGATGTTATCAAGACATGTTCATGATTCATTCTAGATCAAAAGGCCTTAATTAAAGAAGCTTGAGAATGGTTCATTTGAAAAAATAAATTTGCTTTAAACATATGGACTTTATCATTGAATTTACAAGATTATATGTTCATTTAGAAGGGTTTTACCAAGGCAGAGGGTTTATGGATTGAATTGCTAACAGTATGAGGAACATAGTCTTTTGCATACAAGGTTGGAAAAAAGTCATATGACTTTATTAGCTAACAAGTTACAAGCTTAAAGCATTCATCATGGTTCAATGGCTTTCCCTCCGAATCCACTTTTATTTGAAAAAGCAATGCATTTGGAAGTTTCATTCATGTGATTTACTTGAAATGCAAGCAACAAGTACAAAGTGTGAAATTCAATTTTGATGTTGTCGGTTGAAGGAAGACCTATGATCATGTACTTAACATTATTAGAAAATTCAATGGGGTGTGTGTTGGGGAAGCATGACGAGTCTCGCCAAAAAGAGCATGCAATATACTACCTGAGCAAAAATTTTACCGACTGTGAAACCAGATATTCACTACTCGAGAAAACTTGTTGTGCTCTGGCATGGGCTGGTCGCCGCCTAAGACAGTATATGCTGACTCACACCACTTTATTGATATCTAAAATGGATCCTATCAAATACATATTCAAGAAGCCCGCTCTCTCTGGAAGAATAGAAAGATGGCAAATACTCCTGACCGAATACAACATTCAGGACACTACCCAAAAAGCAATAAAAGGAAGTGTACTAGCTGACCATTTGGATCATCAGGCTGTGGGCGACTATCAATCCATGAATTTTGAGTTCCCGGACGAGGACATCATGTTAGTAAATGATTGTGAAGAACTTGGACCGTATGACAGACCTGAACAAGGATCATGATGGACTATTGTTTTTTATGGAGCTTCCAAAGCACTTGGCAATGGAATCGGTGTTGTGATCATATCTTCCGAAGGCTGTCATACTCCTTTCACTGCCAGGCTATGTTTCAATTATACCAACAATATGGCTGAATATGAAGCATGCATTATGGGTCTCAAAGATGCTATCGACTTGAGAATAAAATTCTTGAGCGTATTTGGAGACTCGTCCTTGGTGATCAGTCAAATCAAAGGAGAATGGGACACGAAGCATCCTAATCTCATCCCTTACCGAGAACATGTGTTGACGCTGATTCCACACTTTGAAGAAGTTACCTTTGATCATTTTCCACAAGAAGAAAATCAATTAGCAAACGCGCTAGCTACTATGTCATCCATGTTTAAAGTCAGATGGGATAATGAAGCTCCTCAGATCACCATTGAGAGATTGGACGAACCAGCATACTGTTATGAGATGGATACTGAAGAAGTAGGGGACAAACCTTGGTTCCATGAAGTGAAAAGATATCTCGAGGCCCAAGATTATCCTGAGGGAGCTTCCATCAATTATAAGAAGTTCCTAAGAAGGTTCTCTGCCAATTTTTTCCTCAGTAACGAAATCCTCTACAAGCGTAACCACGATTCTACTTTACTTCGATATGTAAACAAGAGTGAAGCAGAGAAGATTATGGAAGACATGCATGAAGGTACCTTTGGCACCCATTCTAGTGGGAACACAATAGCTAAGAAGATTTTGAGGGCAGGATACTACTGGTCCACTATGGAAGCAGACTGTTATCAGCATTCCTGAACTTGTCACAAGTGCCAGATCTATGTTGATAAAGTACATGTGTCTACAGTTCCCTTGAACGTCTTGACTGCTCCCTGGACTTCCAGTTCCATTGAATGTCTTGACTGCTCCCTGGACTTTCACAATGTGGGGCATCGATATGATCGGAGAGATTATACCTACCGCTTCTAATGGGCACCTCTTCATCCTGGTTGCAATTGATTACTTCACAAAGTGGGTCGAGGAAGCCTCATTTGCTTTTGTTACCAAGAACGTCGTGGCCCGGTTCATAAGATATAACCTTATCTATCGGTATGGTAATCCAAAAAGAATCATCACAGATAATGGTAGCTGTTGTACCCCAAAATTTGCCCTCTCATTTTCTCAAAACATTTGTCACAAGATCTTCAATGGTTCAAGTTTGCAACACTGATACATCAAATTAGGGTTTGAGTTTGCACAAGGACAATTGGACTTTTAATGCCTCAAATTACTTTCATGGATCATTATGGATCTTCAAGATTGCTCATGTCAAGTTCCAAGCCTTAGGTCACAAAATTGTTCAGTCAATTGATCAGATGACCTAAAAACAGCAGTACTGATGAAAAAAGTCAACTATACCCTAAAAAGTCAAACTTTGACTTTTTGGTTAACATTACATTCCAAAGATCAAAATTCATCAAGACATTCAAAAATATCAAGCTTGATCCTCAAGAAGTCAAGAAATTCAAAAGTCAACTTGAAAAGTCAAGATTTCCAAGACTTAGAAATTTTCTAAGTGTTTTTATACATGATAATTTCACCACTTCACACCATTCTTTCACCAAGATGCAAGACGTTTCAAGGAAAACTTTCAACATGAAAGTTGTAGATCCTAATGAGACCTACAACTTTGATTTGCTGATCAAATCCTAGAAGTTCTTGGATTTTGAGTTATAAATTCATGAAGTCATGATATTTTCATTTAACACTTAGAGAAATTTTCAACAGATTTTGTTCAGGATTTTATCCCAACTTCTTGGAATTTTTTCACATAGTTACAAGAGGATTTTGTCAAAATGGACAACATGAAAGTTATAGAGGATGTTTCAAGCTTTCCAAAACATCTAAGATCATGAATTTATCATACTTGAGCTAGGAGATTCAAGGGCTTGAAGTTGGGCATCCATCCTTGAATTGCAAGTCATTCTAGTGAAAAACACATAACAAAACTCTCATGATTTGCTGCATAATCTTATGTTGCAGGCTTCTTTGCTTGAAAATCTCATCATAATTTAATGCATACACCCACTCTTGAGCTATTACCCAAGTGTTTAAACCATTGTACAAAATATCTTTCCATTTATGGCATAAAGGCACCATTGCTATTCTTGAAAAGCAAGCTTTTTGTACAAAGTTTGTGTTGAGCCCATACCTTGCTGGTTGCTGATTATACTCCACCATAAATCATGGAAAGTAGCTCCTCAATACCAGCAACTTTGGTACTTCATCTTGGGACTGTGGAGTACTTGACTTAGTTTGATCTTTGTAATCCAACCAAACCTAACATGCTGTTTTAAAAACCTAATCAGCTCATATGCACAAACCCCTTGCATATAAATAGAAGAAGCATTTGCCAGAGAAGAAGGTTAGAAAAAATAGAGAGAAAAGCCATAAGTTTTGTTGAAAACTAGTCATCAAGATCCCATACTCTCCAAAAAGCCATAACTGTACAAAAAAAAGCTTCCACTCTTGAGTTTTAAAGTCCAAATATTTTGAACTCTCACACCTTGCAAACTCTGTCTAAACATCTAAGCACTCACATACATCACCTAGAATTTATTCAAACTCAAGAACAAGCTTCTACAACACCTTTTTTTTCTTTTCCAAGTTCAAGAACAGTCAAGACAACAACTTAATCTCAGAGTATAAGATCCAGCTCCAAGGTAAGTTTCTTGACTTTAGTTCTTCATTTCAAGCATCATTAGTAATTCATTTTTGACGACAAAGTGTAGTAACCTTTATTCTTGAAGCTAACCTTTTGTTTATCTTCCATTCTTTTAATTATGTGTTGAGAACTAACCCATATATGCAGCAAAACAATGTTGAAGTAGAAAAAAATGACTGTATGAGTCGACAGATAGCCTTATGAGTCGATACATACTGCTTTACAGGACCAAAACAGAAGGGAAAAGAGTGTATGAGTCGACACAAAGCATGTATAAGTCGACATATGCAGTGTATGAGTCGACACATACCATTATGTATCGACTCATACTGAGTTGATTTGGCAATACAAGGGCAAGGAAAGTTATGTGTCGATGCATAAGAGCTTGTGTCGACACATAATAGTTCAAAATGCATTTTTTACCTTCTTTTTACACTGTTTTTTACATTTCCTTCATTATCATTTGATATGGTTGTAATATTTAAGTATCTATTTCATCCCCATTTGTAAATTGTACCCCGATCCCCTAAACGATGTAATAGCGTAGGACTTTATTTTCCGCAATTTAATGCTTTCAGATGCAGATGCTAGTAATTAGGGTTTTGTATGGAAAGACTAAAACAAATCAATAGAATACCCTAATCAAAGATAAACAAGCATGTAAATCAATACACTTGCACACAAACACCCCTAGGGTAATCCACTTGGTTGCCTTATGAAAATGGCCATATTACGCATGTGGGGTATCTTAGCAAAGACGTGCAAAATATAAGATCATAGCCCCTTGATGACACTATCAATGTTGCCTTTCAAAATGATCTTAGTCCCTAAAGAAAAATGCTAAGATACCTTGAAATATTGCTAATCATGTTTATACGATGACCCACGCCCGTCCCTTTTACATCCAAAGATAGTGTTACTTACCAAATCAATGGTAAGATAACAATGTCAAAGGAAAGAGGAAATAAATAAGAAAGACTTTTGAGTAGGTAGAATGTTCCTAGTTGCTTGCTCATTTTCAAACCAAAACATCCTTGATATTTTCAAAACAAACACCAACACTTTCAAAAACATCTTTCAAACTTGAAAACATTTTCAAAAGATCAACACTTTGTATACATTCTTACCAACGAGAATCATCACAAAGTTTGCCTAAACGATGGAATCTTTACAAAATACTTTCAAAAAACCACACAAAGCATATTTTCAAACAAAAAAGCAAGTGATCTAGCAAGTAACTAAGAGCCCATAGATAACTATGGATGAAAATGGTGTTAATACCTTCCCTTTTCATAATCTACCCCCCGAACTCAAGAAACAATCTCAAAGGTATTTCCTGTGCTTTTTCACCTTTCCTTTTGGATAATAGAAAAGCCGGTGGTGACTCTTGCTAACTGCAACATTTGCGATAAAATGCAAAACACCAAGTCAGTTCTCCCACCGTATCACAGAACTAGCGACTCTGTTGGGGATAATTCTAAAAGTGAGGTTACATTAGGGTTAGATCATATTTACTTACTTTCTTTGTTTGAATTTTATGCTTTACATTTTGGTTCTTTGTTTGGGTTTGAATCCTCTACCCGGATTTAGGATACCTTATAGGTAAGTAGCAATACGTTGTGGAAATTGTGCGGGGTATACCGACACGTTCTAAGCAATAGCTATGTTAGTGTGACATATTTGTGGGTACCGGTAGCCCTTGAGTAGTCAAGGAGAATACGGGGCCACTGAGTGATGTCATGAAGCACTAATGAACTTTTAGAACCTTTACTTGACCAACTTGGCCTTTAGGATGTAGTGAGATGACCGGCTTTGGTGCAGTCCGAAGTTGGTAGATACTCGATACTACACTCATTGAGGTTTAGATTTTTTGGATATTTCGGTCTCCATTTAAGAGGCTTGCGCTGAAACAATGCCCGAGAAAACAAATCAGTGATATTGAGCTCCTTAGAACCCGGTTACTATTACTAGGACAGGTTTGAGCCATCTAAACTTCAAGAGGATACTTACCTATGAGACTCCATGCAAGCCTAAACCTAAGGACTTGTTTGTTTTGTTTGTATATATATATATATAACATCATAAAAATCATAACATCATACTCATACTCACTAACCATTTCAAGGATTTTTGGGATTTATCTTTGTTCTATTTTGTAGGACATAGATTCTATTCGCAGGAAAACCATTCAAGTAAATCTCGTAAGGATCCCTCCTCAACTCAAAGAGCTAGCATCAAGGATCACTGAAAATTCTCCATTTACCGAAAGACATGGTCGCCTACTAAACTTGGTTACCTCCAACACTGATGAGGACATGATGAAGGTGCTCTTCCAATTCTTTGATCCTTTACACCATTGCTTCACTTTTCCCGATTATCAACTTGTGTCGACTTTGGAAGAATTATCCCAACTCTTAAGGATTCCCATTCTCAATCAACTACCTTTCAACGGTACAGAAAGAGATCCAAAGCCAGAAGAGATTGCTCAAGCTCTACACTTGCAACCATCTGATATCACAACTAATTGGGAAACAAGGAGCGGTGTCAAAGGTTTCCTAGCAAAGTTCTTGTTTGAGAAAGCCCAAAACTGTTGGAACTCTTTGGATTTGCAAGCCTTTGAGGAAATTGTGGCTCTCCTCATCTATGGGATGGTTTTGTTCCCAAGCCCTGACCAACGCATAGATGTGAACACCGTCAAAATCTTCATGTCTCGTAATCCGGTGCCTACTTTGCTATGGGACATCCTACATTCCTTTCATACTCGCACTATGAGGAAAAGAAGTATCCTTATATGTTGTACTCCTCTCTTGGAAATATAGTTTATTTCGCATCTCCCCCAATCTGTATTGAAGAATGAGCAAGGTTCAAGATGGTCCCATAGGTTGATGACACTCAGACATTCAGATATTCATTGGTGTTCCCTCTCTTTGGAGAATGTTACTATTGTCGACCGTTGTGGAGAATTCCTAATGTCCCTTTGCTTGGCATTAGAGGAGGTATCACCTACAACCCTTGATTATCCTTAAGACAATTTGGTTACCCCCGAAGGGATGGTCCACACAAGATGTTTATTCAAGGTTTGGTATTTGACTACGAGAGAAATGATCAAGGTCACCGCCAGAGATTTATCCGAGCTTGGAGGATGTTGAACAAGATGGATAGCAAGACGCTAGGAAACAAGAATTCCATTCCCCTCGAGCCTTACCTCAAATGGGTACGAGCTCGTGCTCAGAAAATTTTGATGCCTTATCCCTCCATCTTACCAGTCATTATGGAGCTTGTGGTTGAAGGAGATGTTCCTTACACTATCCTCCATCCCGACATGCCTATCTCTCTCGAAGACTTGCAAAAGGGTTGGATCCAGCTGAAGGGAGAACGAGATACTTTCAAGGCTCAACTCTATGCTAGTGAAAAGAGGGTCTTGGAGCTTACTAAGCAGCTACAAAAAGAGCAAAGTGTGAACTCTTATCTCGTACCGAAGAGGATACGTTCAGTATTTTCATCTTAGAAAGTTATTTTGTAAGCCCAAGAGGCATGATGTAATATTTCTTGTTTTGTCTAATAAGAATTAACGTTTGTTCATTTCTTTTGTCTATACAAATTTAAACTTCATTAATCCTTGAAATCATTTTCATGTACATATTCCATGCATCATAACATGACAGGTTTTCGCATAATAGGTTTCCTTATCTTTCTGCTGTTTATTTCAGCAAGATGGATCTAGAGAAGACTGTGACGGATCTCCAAGCCCATAATTCTCAGTTTCAAGAAGCTTTACTAGCCCTAGCCAAGGGGCAGAAAGATATGATGGCTTTGCTGGCCGTTAAGAAGAAGCCAAAGAAGAAAGCTCTGCTCAACATGGGTAGAAGGTTCAAGGAGACAATTCATCAAATCCCAGTAGGAGGAGACTCATCTGAAGAGGACGAGAACCAGGTTGGTGAGGTCAAGAGTACTCAGGTTGAATGTGCTAATGATCAAGAATCTGATGATGATTATTTCAACGAGCAGTATCCACCCGCTGATATCAAATACAAGCAGTTAGAAGACAGATTGAAAGCTGTTGAAATCCAAGCCGTCCCCGGTTTAGATTTTGATAATTTGGGTTTGATATCTGGGGTAGTCATTCCCCATAAATTCAAAGTACCACTCTTTGTAAAGTACGATGGGGTTTCTTGTCCAAAACTCTATTTGAAATCTTATGTGCGCAAGATACAGCCGCACACTGCTGATAAGAAGCTCTGGGTTCACTTTTTCCAAGACAGCTTAGCTGGAACACAACTTGAATGGTTTTATCAGTTAGATGGTTCTCGTATCAATGCTTGGGAGGATCTAGCTATTGCCTTCTACCATCAGTTTCAATACAATGTCGACTTGGCGCCAACGAGGGTGCAGTTGCAAGATATGACCATGGGAAAGAATGAAGGATTTAAGGAATATGCACAAAAATGGAGAGACCTTGCCAGTAGGGTCCAACCTCCCTTGACTGATAGGGAGCACATCGACATGTTCATGAGCACTTTATCTGGTCCTTTCTTCAGTCTGCTGGTTGGCTGCTCTTCTTCTGGTTTCACCGAATTAATCTTAACCGATGAAAGAGTTGAAAGTGGCATCAAAATCAGGAAGATCTCTGTGTCATCTACCTCCATTCCCAATCCTA
The DNA here is from genome assembly GCA_948472305.1 of Vicia faba. Classification (NCBI taxonomy): domain Eukaryota; kingdom Viridiplantae; phylum Streptophyta; class Magnoliopsida; order Fabales; family Fabaceae; genus Vicia; species Vicia faba. The sequence goes on along the minus strand of OX451736.1, from coordinate 1,310,791,821 downwards.
TAAAGAAACCTTTTGCTGTAAAAAAGAAAGTCAATGATGTGTATGAGGCAAGGGCCCATACCAAGAAGAATGATCACCCGTCCGTCAACGCTGTCCGAATCTCCAATCCAACTCCTACTCCAAGACCATCTACAAATCATCAACATTTTGAAACTCCAACAAGATAGTTTACAAATTTAGGCATGTCACTATCTCAAGCCCTTCAACATTTGCTCAAAGCTAATTTAGTGACACTACGCGATCCTCCCGCCAACCCTTACACCTCGTCACCAAAGTATAATCCGAACGCTAAGTGTGCTTACCATTCAAACAGCCTCGGGCACGAGACTGACAATTGTTAGGCCTTGAAGAACAAAATCCAGGATTTGATTGACAACAATATTATTGATTTTGATCCTCCTCCAACACCGAATGTAATTACCGCTATGATGCCGAAGCATGACAAGAATGTTAATGTTGTTGAAGATACACTTTTTGTTGCCTCTGTTGAAGAATTAACCACTCCGCTGAATGAAATCAAGAATAATCTGTTGAAAGCTTGGATTTTCCCTGGCTGTGAAAAGACTGTGTGTGTTGTACAAGGCAACTCAATGGATGTGGGGGGCTGAATAAAGGCATTCAACGCCTTATGGATAGCCATAAAATTTTATTTGAGGAAACCTCACTTGCCAAAAGTTTGATTAACAAATGTGAAGACCTCTCCATTATTACCATCTCCAACAAGCCTCTTAGGATCACCTCCAAAGGTCCTATTAGAATTTCAAAAGAACCCACTGTTGCTCCCTTAATAATTACCAATCCTGGACCAATTCCTTATTCTTCAAATAAAGCAGTACCATGGAATTACGGTGTTGAAGTGTTCTATCATGGGATTAAACAAGATGCTTGGATCGAGGAAGAAAAAGATGACAATGTTGGCAACATAGCTGGATCAAGCAAAGTAACTAGAACTGGGAGAATATTTTCACCCAATATCTCACCACCAGTTGTTACAAGGACGCCCATCCGCATTACCGCCACCAAGCCAGGTACTGACGCAAGAGGGAAAGAGAAGGTTGCTGAGCCTGTTGTGATTGAAGTACCCTCCAAGGAAGTAGTTGATGAATAACCCTCCACTCGTGAGATGGAACAGATTTTGAAGATCATAAAAAGAAGCGACTTCTAGATTGTAGAACAGTTGGCGCAAACCCCTTCTAAGATTTCAATGTTGTCATTGCTTCTTTGCTCCGATGCCCATGCTCAGACATTAATCAAGTTCCTGAAAAAGGCTCATGTCCCCCATGAGACAACAACGGACCAATTTGAGAATTATGTAGCTAGCCTGACAGCTGATAATGGCTTGGGATTTTCAGATGCTGACTTAACACCTCTCGGTAAGAATCACAATAAAGCTTTACATGTTTCTATCGAGTGCAAAGGGACCACCTTAGCACATGTTCTAGTCGACACTGGTTCTTCTCTGAATGTATTACCCAAGGGGGCGTTAGACCGTCTTGACTATGAAGATTTAGTCTTGAAGCCAAGCGATATCATTGTAAGGGCATTTGACAGATTAAAGAGGACTGTTCATGGAGAGGTAGATCTTCCAATCAAAGTGGGCTCCCAAATCTTTAACTCCACCTTCTATGTTATGGATATTCGTCCGGTCTATTCTTGTCTGTTAGGTCGCCCGTGGATCCATAAAGCTGGGTTTGTGACCTCAACCCTCCATCAGAAACTCAAATATCCAGTCAAGGGCAGAATAGTCACCGTCTGTGGGGAAGAAGAGTTTATCGTGAGCCACCTTAACTCTTTCAAGTACATAGAGATGGACGGAGAATTCACTGAAACCCCATGTCAAGCCTTTGAGGTTTTACCACCGATGATTGTTGCTACTAAATGTTCTTCTGATGAGTCTAAAGCTGTTAAGGCCACGCCAAAGATGGTTTCAGTTAAGGATGCCCGTGCGACAATTGAAGAAGGAAACTGTGATACTTGGGGGCAACTCCTCGATATCCCTTTTAAAGTAGATAAATTTGGTTTGGGCTTCACCGTCAAATCTCAGAAGGAAGTGAGGCGTGCACGTGCTGGAAAGCCACCTCTCTGCATTGGAAGCCATGAATTCAACACCGTGGGTGATTCTGAAGAAGAAGTTGCATTCAAAGAGTGGGTGTATCCAACTACAACAGAGATGAAGAATTGGCATGCGAAAGACTTTGTGCATGTCTCCTTCATTGAGGAGTAATCTACTTGTTATTTCTTTTCTTTCAATTCAAGAACTTGTTGTCTGTAATATTTTAACAATGACTTTTCAGCCATTTTCCTGGCCTGGGGCATTTTGGTCCATTTGTCAAGGGTTTTATTTATATTCATCTAATCATATGATCATTCAGTACATTGGACTCTTTTGCATTAAAACATTTGTGTTCATTGTCTTTCCTTTCTTTCAAATACATTTTTCAAAAAAAAATAGCCATGTATCTTACATGTACATACACACACACTCTTGCAGGTCCACATCCACTCTGGATCCTATTGCCAATGACTCTACTATTTCCGACTATGACATTGAATGTCCTATCAACCAAGCCGAAGATGAAGGCGGGGAAGATTGTGACATACCGGGAGAACTAGCTAGACTTCTATTACAAGAGGAAAAAGCTATTCAACCGCATGAAGATTCGGTTGAAGTTATCAACCTGGGTACTGAGTCAGATAAGAAGGAAATCAGAATCGATGCTAATTTGGAAAGCAGTGTCAAGAGCAGGTTGGTTCAAATGTTGCATGATTATGTGGAAGTATTTGCTTGGTCTTATGAAGATATGCCTGGGTTGGATACCGACATCCTAGTTCATCATCTGCTAACGAGAGAAGACTACCCTTCGCTTAAACAAAAGGTTCGTCGCATAAGGCCTGATATGTCCGAAAAGATCAAAGCTAAAGTGATGAAACAATTTGATGCAGGGTTCCTAGCTGTGACATCCTATCCTCAATGGGTTTCCAATGTGGTGCCAGAGCCAAAGAAAGACGGGAAAGTTCGCATGTGCATAGACTATAGGGATCTAAATAGGGAGAGCCCCAAGGATGACTTCCCTCTACCACACATTGACGTCTTAGTTGATAATACTGCTCAACATAAAGTCTTCTCTTTCATGGATGGATTCTCAGGTTATAATCAAATAAGGATGGCCCTCGAAGACATGGAGAAGACTACATTCGTTATGCAATGGGGCACCTTCTGTTACAAGGTCATGTCGTTCGGATTGAAGAATGCAGGGGCAACATATCAAAGGGCTATGGTAGCTTTATGTCATGACATGATTCATCATGAGATAGAGGTATATGTGGATAATATGATTGCCAGATCACAAACCGAAGAAGAACATCTCGATCACCTGCACAAATTATTCGAGAGGCTGAAGAAGTACAAGTTGAGGTTAAACCCTAACAAGTGCACGTTTGGAGTACGATCTGGAAAGCTTCTAGGTTTTGTCGTTGGCAATAAAGGCATTGAAGTTGGTCCTGCCAAGGTAAAGGCCATCCAATAAATGCCAGTCCCTCATTCTGAGAAAGAAGTCAAAGGATTCTTGAGTCGTCTCAATTACATTGCCCGTTTCATATCTCACTTGACTGCTACTTGTAAGCCACTCTTCAAACTCTTGAAGAAAGATCAGGTAGTCAGATGGAATGATGAGTGCCAGATTTCCTTTGACAAAATAAAAGAATACATATAAGAACCTCCTATTCTCATTCCTCCAGTTGAAGGAAGACCCTTGATCATGTACTTTACAGTATTAGAGAACTCTATGGGGTGTATTTTGGGCCAACAGGACGAGTCTGGCTGAAAAGAGCATGCTACTTATTACATGAGCAAAAAGTTTACCGACTATGAAACCAGATATTCACTGCTCGAGAAAACTTATTGCGCTCTGGCATGGGCTGCTCGCCGGCTAAGACAGTATATGTTGACTCATACCACTCTATTGATTTCTAAGATGGACCCAATCAAGTACATCTTCGAGAAACCTGCCCTTTCTGGACGGATAGCCAGATGAAAAATGATCTTGACTGAGTATGACATTTAATACATGACTCAAAAGGCTATCAAAGGAAGTGTACTAGAAAATCATTTGGCCCATCAAGCTGTGGATGATTATCAGTCAATGAACTTCGACTTCCCTGATGAGAACATCATGCTGGTAACCGACTGTGTAAAACCTGGACCATATGACGGACCTGAACAAGGATCCCGATGGACTATGGTATTCAATGGGGCTTCCAATGCCTTAGGTAACGAAATTGGTGCTGTGATCATCTCCCCTGAAGGTTTCCATGCTCCTTTCACTTCTAGACTATGCTTCGATTGCACAACCAATATGGTCGAGTATGAAGCATGCATCTTAGGTCTGAAAGCTGCTATTGACTTAAGGATCAAGCATTTGGATGTGTTCGGGGATTCCTCCCTAGTGATCATCCAAGTAAAACGAGATTGGGACACTAAACACCCTAATCTTATCCCTTACAAGGAACTTGTGCTATCCCTAATTCCTTACTTCGAAGATATCACTTTTGAGCACTTCCTTAGGGAAGAAAACCAGTTGGCTTACGCTTTGGCAACCATGTCTTCAATGTTCAAGGTCATATGGGACAACGAAGCCCCTATGATAACAATTGAAATATTCGATGAACCTGCACATTGTTATGAGCTTGACACCGATGCGGAAAAGCCATGGTACCATGAGGTGATGAGATACCTTGAAGCACAAGAGTATCCATAGGGGGCATCTATCAATGACAGAAAGTTCTTGCGAAGATTTGCAGCCAAATTCTTCCTAAGTAATGGGATATTATACAAGCGCAACCATGATTCAACTCTACTCTGATGTGTGGAGAAGAAGGTGGCGAAGGAAATTATGGAAGACATGCATGATGGTCTCTTCGATACTCACTCAAGCGAACATACGATGGCTAATAAAATCTTAAGAGCCGGTTACTATTGGTCAACAATGGAGACCAATTGCCATCAACATTCACGAACTTGTCACAAATGCCAAATCTATGCTGACAAGGTCCATGTGCCTCATATCCCTCTAAATGTCATGACTGCTCCGTGGCCATTTACAATGTGGGGAATTGACATGATTGGAGAGATCAATCCCACCGCTTCTAACGGACATCACTTCATTCTTGTTACTATCGACTATTTTACCAAATGGGTCGAAGTCGCCTCATTTGCCTCAGTCACCAAGAATGTGGTAGCCAGATTCATCAAACACAACCTCATCTGCCGTTATGGTATCCCCAAAAGGATCATCACTGACAATGGGACTAACCTCAACAATGTTATGATCACTGAGCTTTGCACTCAGTTTAAGATCAAGCATCACAATTCTTCTCCGTATAGACCGAAAATGAATGGAGCAGTCGAAGCGGCCAACAAAAATATCAAGAAGATTGTGCATAAAATGATAGTAACCTATAAAGATTGGCATGAGATGTTGCCGTTTTCTCTACATGGTTACCGTACTTCAGCTAGAACATCAACTGGGGCAACTCCTTTTCTCTAGTCTATGGCATGGAAGCTGTTTTGCCAATAGAAGTTTAGATTCCCTTGCTGAGAATTATGAATGAGGCAGGTCTAGGAGAAGACAAGTGGATTCAAACGAGATTCGATCAGCTGAACTTGATCGACGAAAACCGATTAGCTGTTTTTTTTCATGGCCAGACGTACCAAAAACGGATGATCAAGGCTTTCAACAAAAAGATCAAGCCTCGAGTATATCAAGTTGGTGACTTGGTGATAAAACGCACCATTTTACCACAAGGCGACCCCAGAGGCAAATGGACTCCCACCTATGAAGGGCCATCTTTTGTCAAGAGAGTTTTCTCTGGAGGCGCCATGATGCTGACTACCATGAATGGTGAAGATTTCTCACATCTTATAAACGCGGACATAGTTAAATAATACTACGCATAAGAGACCCTTTAGGTTGACACACCTAAGCAAAATAAGGGCATCCCGACAAACCAAAAGGTTTGGGCAAAAATTAGGTATATATGCAAAAGATTATACACCCGACAAGTTGAAAACCCGAAAGGGCGACTTGGGAAAAAAAGGGTATCCTGGTGGGCTGAAAACCCGAAAGGGCGGTCCAGGAAAAAGTTAAGGATTAAAAGCGTATGACTATGTCCTGTGGAATCAACACAGTCAATTTTATCACAGAGGTCCAAGTTCAAACGGTCCAAGATCAATCCAATCAACTTCTATCAATGGCAAGGGATATTCGAAGACATTGGGGCAATAGTAGAGCTGTAAGGAAATGAGATTATTTCACATGGCTATTTATTTTCATTCTCAATTTTGTTTCGACGATTTTCTCTTATTAGGATCTCCGTCTCTCTGTACAAAAATGCCTATTCATGGGCAAAATATCAATACAAATATACTTTGAAGTGCAAAATTTATATCTTTATTTTGAACGCAAATTTGTCCAATGACTAAAATTGAATAAACAAATGCATATGAACATAATTAAAACTATTTGGCACATGTGTCTTGCTAAGCAACAACAAGCATATCTTTAATGTATATGAAATATCTCCACATAGTTATCTCATTATCATTATCCCCACAAGGACGGCTACAATGAACCTTTCCCCAACGGAGTTTCCCATAAAGTCCCTTTGTATAGGATAATCTCCGACCATAGTCTTAATCTCTTGGCAACTTTGTCTCCAGCTAGGTCGATTTTTTACAAGTTGAAGCCTCGTGGATATCTTCCCAAAAGAAACTCATTTCCCCAACAGGGTTCACCTCCTCAACAGGGTTTATTTCCCCAATAGGTTTCATTTCCCTAACAATCATCGAGGAATCACATAACTCCCCGGCCGAGTTTAAATTTCCCCAACATATAACAATCAAGATACCACGGAGTTCCCCAGCCGAGCCTGTCTTCCCCAACTAAGTATATATTCCCCAGCCGAGTACATTCTCCCCAACCGAGTTTGTATTCCCCCGACATAGTCCATCCTCCCCCAACTGATTCCGTTATTCCCCAGTTGTGTATATCCTCCCCAGTTGAGTGTATCCTCCACAAGTTGAGTTTGTCCTACCCGACTGAGTCTACACTCTCCAGTTTGAATTTTCCTTTCAGATTATTGCAAATCATAGGGCCACAACCCCTGATCCCCAATAAAGTCGTCAGTAAAGCCTTTACTATTTCCAAAAGATATTATAAAGCCTGGACCCGGCCAGATTTTAGCACAATTTTCAAGTTATTACTGAAGCCTAGACCCGACCAGATAATAGTGTGACTTCTTCAATTGCCGAAGTCTGGGCCCGACCAGATAGCAGTTTAATTCCTGCAAAATCATTAACAAAACTCCTCTTCTCCAGTAGAGTTTTCCTCTATCCCAACAAATTATTGTGAAACATGGATCCGACTAGATATCAGTTTTCAATTTCATCTTTTCAAGCAAGTTGTTATGAAGCCTGGATCTGACCAAATAGCAATTACCCTCAGAGATTCATTGTGAATCCTGGAAACTGACCAGATAACAACTAAATCCCCAAACAGTTTATGGTGAAACCTGGACCCGACCAGATAACAATTGACCTCGTCAACATCAAAAGTCTGGAAAGCCTGGACCCGACTAGATGACTTTTTTTAAACTGTTTATTGTGAAACCTAGAGCCCGACCAGATAAAAATTAACTATGATCCCCAGAGAGACACTATGAAGCCTGGACTCGACCAGATAATAGTATAACTTTCCAAATAAACCATGAAACCTGGACCCGACCAGATAGTAGTGACCACTTCAAGTTACTGCGAAGTCTGGATCCGACCAGATAACATTTAACTTTCGTATCCCCAGTAAGTTGTTGTAAAGCCTGGATCCAACCAGATAACTATTCAATTTCAAGAGATTTTCTGCAAAGCCTGGAATTCAACCATATAACAGTTAATTCGCATCTTCCCTTAGTAAGTTGCCTTGAAGCTTGGATCCGACCAGATAGCAGTTGACTACTTCATCCTTAGCAAATTGTAAAGCCTAGATCCAACCAGATAAAAGCTGACATTCAAGAGATATTCCCCACCGAAAGAATCCTTTCAATAAAGTTTGAAGATATGCATATTCTTCATCCCCAACAGCAATTAGGGATTCAACCTCCCCAGAATTTCCACAACAGCAGTCAGGGATTTATTTTCCCAGACTGAAACATACATCTCACATTCATACATCATAGCATGTACATACCATATGCATTTAATGTAATACCACATCTGGTGAACATCATGCACGCATCTGCATTTTACTAACTCTTTTTCTCACAGGTAAAACATCAAGTTTTAATATAAATCAACAAGAGATTTGTGTTGATACTTCTTCCAGTGTTTACCAACATTCCTCCAAATGGAATCTATAAGCCCAACCAACCACCACATCTCCGAGTGCAAATTTCTGGGCACTCTAGTGTTCAATCATCTTTCATCTTCAAATCACGAATGGTGGGCTCGCCAATCTAACTCTTCATGTTTAAGAAGATTGAATAGGGGCAGTTGTTGTACCCCAAAATTTTCCCTCTCATTTTCTCAAAACATTTCTCACAAGATCTTTAATGGTTCAAGTTTGCAACACTGATACATCAAATTAGGGTTTGAGTTTACACAAGGACAGTTGGACATTTAATGCCTCAAATGACTTTCATGGATCATTATGAATCTTCAATATTTCTCATGTCAAGTTCCAAGTCTTAGATCACAAAATTGTTCAGTCAATTGATCAGATAACCTAAAAACAGCAGTACTGATGAAAAAAGTGAACTATACCCTGAAAAGTCAAACTTTGACTTTTTGGTCAACATTACATTCCAAAGATCAAAATTCATCAAGAAATTCAAAAATATCAAGCTTGATAATCAAGAAGTCAATAAAGTCAAAAGTCAACTTGAAAAGTCAAAATTTCCAAGACTTAGAAATTTTCTAAGTGTTTTTATACATGATAATTTCACCACTTCACGCCATTCTTTCACCAAGATGCAAGAAGGTTCAAGGAAAACTTTCAACATGAAAGTTGTAGATCCAAATGAGATTTACAACTTTGATTTTCTGATAAAATCCTAGAAGTGCTTGGATTTTGAGTTATAAATTCATGAAGTCGTGACATTTTCATTTAACACTTAGAGAAATTTTCAACAGATTTTGTTCAGGATTTTATCTCAACTTCTTGGAATTTTTTCACATAGTTACAAGAGGATTTTGTCAAAATGGCCAACATGAAAGTTATAGAGGGTGTTTTAAGCTTTCCAAAACATCCAAGATCATGAATTTATCATACTTGAGCTAGGAGATTCAAGGGCTTGAAGTTGGGCATCCATCCTTGAATTACAATTCATTCTAGTGAAAAACACATAACAAAACTCTCATGATTTGCTGCATAATCTTATTTTGCAGGCTTCTTTGCTTGCAAATCTCATCATAATTGAATGCATACACCCACTCTTGAGCTATTACCCAAGTGTTTAAACCATTGTCCAAAAGATCTTTCCATTTATGGCATAAAGGCACCATTGCAATTCTTGAAAACCAAGCTTTTTGTACAAAGTTTGTCTTGATCCCATACCTTGCTGGTTGTTGATTATACTCCACCGTATATCATGAAAAGTAGCTCCTCAATACCATAAACTTTGGTACTTCGTCTTGGGACTGTGGAGTACTTGACTTAGTTTGATCTTTGTAATCCAACCAAACCATAACATGCTGTTTTAAAAACCTAATAAGCTCATATGCACAAACCCCTTGACTATAAATAGAAGAAGCATTTGCAAGAGAATAAGGTTAGAAAAAATAGAGATAAAAGCCAGAAGTTTTGTTGTAAACTAGTCATCAAGATCCCATACTCTCTAAAAAGCCATAACTGTCCAAAAAAAAGCTTCCACTCTTGAGTTTTAAAGTCCAAATATTTGGAACTCTCACACCTTGCAAACTCTATCCAAACATCTAAGCACCTCACATACATCACCTAGAATTTTTTCAAACTCAAGAACAAGCTTCTACAACAACTCTATTTTCTTTTCCAAGTTCAAGAACAGTCAAGACAACAACTCAATCTCAGAGTATAAGATCCAGCTCCAAGGTAAGTTTCTTGACTTTAGTTCTTCATTTCAAGCATCATTAGTAATTCATTTTTGAAGAGAAAGTGTAGTAACCTTTATTCTTGAAGCTAACCTTTTGTTTATCTTCCATTCTTTTCATTATGTGTTGAGAACTAACCCATGTATGCAGCAAAACAATGTTGAAGTAGAAATAAATGACTGTATGAGTCGACACATAGCCTTATGAGTCGATACATAATGCTTTATAGGACCAAAACAGAAGGGAAAAGAGTGTATGATTCGACACAAAGCATGTATGAGTCGACACATGTAGTGTATGAGTTGACACATACCATTATGTATCGACTCATACTGGGTTAATTTGGCAATACAGGGGCAAGGAAAGTTATGTGTCAATGCATATGAGCTTGTATCGACACATAATAGTTCAAAATGCATTTTTTCCTTCTTTTTACACTATTTTTTACATTTCCTTCATTGTTATTCGATATGTTAATTGTATCCCCATCCCCTAAACGATGTAATAGCGTAGGACTTTATTTTCTACAATTTAATGCTTTCAAATACAAATGCTAGTAATTAAGGTTTTGTATGGAAAGACTAAAACCAATCAATAGAAACCCCTAATAAAATATAAACAAGCATGTAAATCAATACACTTGCACACAAACACCTGTAGGGTAAATCCACTTGGTTGCCTTATTAAAATGTCCATATTACGCATGTGGGGTATCTTAGCAAAGACGAGCAAAATACAAGATCATAGCCCCTCGATGACGCTATCTATGTTGCCTTTCAAAATGATCTTAGTCCCTAAATAAAAATGCTAAGATACCTTACAATATTTCTAATCATGGTTATACGATGACTCACGCTCGTCCCTTTTACATCCAAAGATAGGGTTACTTACCAAATCAATGGTAAGATAACAATGTCAAAGGAAAGAGGAAATAAACAAGAAAGACTTTTGAGTAGGTAGAATGTTCCTAGTTGCTTGCTCATTTTCAAACCAAAACATCCTTGCTATTTTTAAAACAAACATCAACACTTTCAAAAACATCTTTCAAACTTGAAAACATTTTCAAAAGATTAACACTTTGTAAACATTCTTACGAACGAGAATCATCACAAAGTTTGCCTAAACAATGGCATCTTTACAAAATACTTTCAAAAAACCACACAAAGCACATTTTCAAACAAAAAATCAAGTGATCTAGCAAGAAACTAAGATCCCATAGATAACTATGGATGAAAAGGGCGCTAATACCTTCCCTTTTCATAATCTACCCCCCGAACTCAAGAAACAATCTCAAAGGTCTTTCCTGTGCTTTTTCACCTTTCCTTTTGGATAAAAGAAAAGTCAGTGGCGACTCTTGCTAACCGAAACATTTGCGATAAAATGCAAAACACCAAGTCAGTTCTCCCACTGTATTACAATATCAATCTCAATAATACTATGATCACTAAGCTCTGCGCCCAATTTAAGATTCAACATCATAATTCTTCTCCTTATGAACCGAAGATGAATGGCGATGTAGAGGCTACCAATAAAAACATCAAGAAGATCGTACAGAATATGACGGTGATATACAAAGACTGGCATGAAATGTTACCAATCTCTCTTCATGGTTATCGTACCTCAGTATGCACGTCAACAGGGGACACTCCTTTATCTCTGCTATACAGTATGGAAGTTGTCCTACCCATCAAAGTCCAGATCCCTTCCCTGAGAATCATGAAGGATGCAGGTTTGAATGAAGATGAATGGATTCAGACTTGACTTGACCAATTGAACCTCATTGACGACAAAAGGCTCGTGGCTGTCTGTCATGGTCAGATGTACCAAAAGTGTATGATCAAAGCTTTTAACAAGAAGGTCAGACGTCGGGAATATCAAGTTGGTGACCTAGTAATTAAACGTATTATCCTACCACAAAGTGATCCCAGGGGAAAATGGACTCCCACATATGAAGGACCATTTGTGATCAAGAACATATTTTCTGGTGGAGCCATGGTATTAAACACTATGGACAGTGACGACCTTCTACATCCTATAAACGCAGACATAGTTAAAAGATACTACGCATAAACAGAGACCCGCTAGGTTGATTGGCCTAGGCAAAAATAAGGGCATCCCGGCGAACCAAAAGGGTTCGGGCAAAAGTTCGGGATATATATATATATATATATATATATATATATATATATATATATATATATATATATATATATATATATATATATATATATATATATATATATATATATATATATATATATATATGAAAAAATTTGTACACTCGGCAAGTCGAAAAATTGAAAAGGCAGCTTGGGAAAAAAAGGGTATCTCGGTGGACTGAAAACCTGAAAGGGCGGTCCAGGCAAAATTTAGGGATTAAAAAGCACACAACTATGTCTCGTTGGATCACCCCGCAGACAGACTTCAGTATAAAGTGTCGAATTCAAATGGTACTAATCAATCCAGCCAGCTTCGGTCAAACAACAAAGTGATGAGACGCTCAAAGATATAAAGGCAATAGCAGAATAGGAATCCAATGGGATCATTTCACATAGATGTTTTTTTCTTTGTATACTGCTTTGTATAGTTTTCATTTTTATGACGACATTCTCTTACTAGGATGTTTGTCTCCCTGTACAAAAACGCATGTTGTAGGCAGACTTTTTCAAATTAATACAAAAACTACCTCTTTGAAAGTGCATAAACTATCTGTTTTATTTTCTTATTTTGTTTTGAAAAAAAAAACGTCCAGTGTTTATTTTTAATATATGCATTTGAATATAATCACCATTTATAAATATACGCATAAAAAAACAGAAAGATGGTTATTAATGGCTTTAAGAAATGAAACAATGTCTAAAAAAGGAATCTGCAAATCCCCAAGCAGGTTACAAAGTTTTCTTTTCCCAGTAGAGTTTATTTCTCTAGCCACGAAAGTCCATCTCCTGGCAATTCAATTTCAACAAATAACGAAGAATCACATTCTTCATCCCCAACTGAGTTGGTCTTTAAAAAAAATAGGGAACCACGCGGATTTCTCCCTGAAGAAAACACCTCCCCAACAGGTCGTCAAAATATTCTCTTCAACAGAGTTTATTTCCCCAACAAACTGTAAATTCCCCAGCTTGAGTTTGTTTCTTAGACGACTACAAATCAATGGACTAAACTCTTCCTCCCCAGTAGAGTTTGCCACTTTTCCCAGCGAGTTACTGCAAAGCCTAGAATCCGATCAGATAATAGTTAACTTCTTTATCCCTAACAAGTTGTTAGCTTTCATTCTCTCCAATCAAGAGATAACTCCCCAGTAGGGAAGCGGATAATTAAAACTCCTGAAATCTTTTCCCTCAAGCAAAATCAATGTCCCTCATTGGATTTCTCCTCAAACAACAAAATAGGAATTACCAGTGGAAACATTCTAAACAAGGTTGAAGATGCACATACTCTTCATCTCCAACAGCAGTTAGGGATTTATTTTCCCTTAATTTAATGAAACTACAATGAATAACCGATCAGTTCATATGTTGCATCCATACATTACTTTACAAACATCATAGCATATGCATAACAAAATACAATAGCACAATCTCATTCATTTTGAGAATATTATTACACAATGAGTGTCATGTATCATGACATTGCATATAGCTATTTCTTTACCTTTTCAGGAAAGATCAACAAACAAATATCATCATCAATTTTGAACAAGTTCTAGATTAATACTTGAAATAAGACAGGACAACTATCTGTGAATGACTGATCATAGATTAATACCTGAAACAAGACAAGGCAATTATCTATATGAGCAGATTAAAGATTAACTCCCAAAACAAGTCGAGGAAACTATCTTTCTTTCTCTAAGGTTAGAGATTAATTCCTGAAACAAGCCAGGGTAACTATCTCTGAAGCCAACAAAAAACAAGTTCCAGATTAATACCTGAAATAAGACAGGACAACTATCTGTGAACGACTGGTTATAAATTAATACCTGAAACAAGATAGGACAACTATATACATGAGAAGATTGAAGATTAACTCCTGAAACAAGACGGGGAAACTATCTTTCTTTCTTTAAGGTCAGAGATTAATTCTCGAAACAAGCCAAAGCAATTATCTCTACGAACAACGAAAAAACAAGTTCCAGATTAATACCTGAAACAAGACAGGACAACTATCTATGAATAAATTGATTTTAGATCAATTCTTGAAACAAGACGGAGCGACTATCTACATGACAAACACTTCCTTCAAGACATCTATTGTTTCAATATAAATCTACCAAAGATTTATTCTGATACTTCTTCCAATTTCTACCAACAGTCACTCTGGATGGCATCTGTAAGCCCATCTCCGACAGACTCTCTATAACCTCTCTAAATGGCATCTTTAAGCCCATTCCCGACACAATCAACCACCACATCATCGAGTGCAAATTTCTTGGAACTCTAGTGTTCAATCATCTTCCATCTTCAAGTCACGAATGGCGGACTCGCCAATCTAACTCTTCAGGTTTAAGAAGATTGAACAGGGGCAGCTGTTGTACCCCAAAATTTCCCTCTCTTTTCTCAAGACATTTCTCACAAAGATTTTCAAAATATCAAGTTTTCACAAGTACAATTAGACTTTCAAGCGTCAGGTCGAAGAGGAAACTTTCAAAAGGGCAAAGTAGACAAAAAAGGTGTGTCAAATTCAAAATATGGTTCAGGCTGTTCGAACCACATGACTGATCGAAAGGAGTGGTTGGCAGATTTTGGCAAGTCGAAGAAGAGCAAGCTTGCTTCGATTTCCCAAGTTTCGACTGGGAAATGGCTTCCTTCATGCTTGCTTCGATTTCCCAAGTTTCGATTGGGCAATGACTTCCTTCATGCTTGCTTCGATCCACGAGGCAATGCATTCCTTCATGCTTGCTTCGATTCCACCTTTAAACCCTTCAACACAAATAGTTTCTACACTATGAATTACAATATGAGGTTTTAACATTTCAACTTTAGACCACTTAATCAACTGATGGTTACTGGTAGGAAAGCAATCCAGAAATTCTTTCGTTTTGACTATGCCAATGAGATCATCTTGTAGGCTCAAAGTGGTACATTCAGATGAATGTGGTCCATTAGAAGGACACACATTTGGTGGAAACAAATTTGTTTCATGTGTTCTTGAGTATGGTCGAAGGTTGTATGGTCTATTCGAAGGACACACATTTAGTGGAAACACATATTATTTCGTCTATTATTGAGTATGGTCGAAGGTTGTGTGGTCCATTCGAAAGGACACACATTTGTTGGAAACAAATATTATTTCGTCTGTTGTTGAGTATGGTTGAAGGTTGTGTTTTCCATTCGATAGGACACACATTTGTTGGAAAAAAATATTGCTTCGTCTATTGTTGAGTCTGGTCGAAGGTTGTGTGTTCCATTCGAAGGACACACATTTGTTGGAAATAAATATTGTTTCGTCTATTGATGAGTTTGGTCGAAGGTTATGGATCTATGTGATCAAAACAAAAGGGTGAAGTATTCAAGATGCTTGCTGAACAAAGTCCAATATGATGCCAAGCCCAAGCTTATTGTACTATCCACATAACAGCCTAAAACCATGTCAAAAACAGTATGCTGTGCTGCTATGAAACAGCCATGCACCAAGCTTCCATAACACTCCAAAACTGCTGTAAAACAGTCCTGCTATGCTGCTTGTAAACTAGTCCAATATTTGCACCAAACTAGCATATAAGAGCTTCACCTTGAAATCTATGAAAAGAACATACCCAAACTGTTAAAATTTTATTTGTTTTTCCCCCAAAAATCCCAGCAAGACTCTTCTATAAATAGTTTGTTTCACAACACATAAAGGAGGCTTTTGGACAAGAAAAAAGGAGAAGAAGAAAAAAGAGAGAGGAGAGAACACTAAGGCTGAAACCTTTGGAAACTCTTAAGTCCATAAACAAAAAAAAACACAACAACTATGTTCTTTTCTTTCGAACCCAGAACCAAAAAAACACAACACCTCTATTCTTATCTTTCGAACCTGAGAACATTCAAGGCAACAACTGAAATTCGAATCACAGATTCTAGCTTCAAGGTAAGTCTTCTTGAATTTAAACCCTTCGTTTCAAGCATCATTCGTGTTTCATTTTCGAAGATAACATGTAATAATCATTGCATTCGAAGAAAACATTTCGTTTGTCTCCCTTTCTTGTCAATTATATGTTAAGAACTAACTTGTACATACCATAAAACAATGTTGGAGTGAGAAATTATAGCATGGTTCGACACAAAGCCTTAGGCTTCGACACACACTTCTTTACAGGCCCAAAAAGAAGAAAAAAAGGGTGTATAAATCGAAGGGTGCATGCTTCGAACATACTGCATGAATCGAAAGATTCGTTTTTTCTTTGTGAATCGAAGGGTGCATGCTTCGAACATACTGCATGAATCGAAAGATTCGTTTTTTCTTTGTGAATCTAAGGGTGCATGCTTCGAACATACTGCATGAATCGAAATATTTTTTTTCTCTCTTTTGCGCTATTTTTGTTTTTTTATATTTTCTATATATTTTCCTTTCATTGCTATTCAATATAGTTGTAATAATTAGGACTTTTATTGCTTTGCACCCCCCATTTATTCATTTGTATCCCCCATCCCCTAATGATGTAATAGCTTAGGATTTTAATTTCCGTAATTTACCGCTTTAACTTAAATTATTAGTAATTAGAGTGTGTATGGCAAGATAAAATCAACCGTTAGAAAACTCTAATTTCAAAGACAAAATACATGCAATCAAACACATTATTCACACACGTGCACCTCTAGGGTAACATCATTTGTTACCTCAGAAAATAGTCATGTCCCTCGAATATGGACATTTTAGCAAAGACCCTCGATAAAAAATATTGTAGTCCCTCGATGTTGCCTCCGGTAAACAATCTATTCCCTTACGAAAATTGCTAAAACATATCATAAGTTGCCTTCTATGACTATACGATGACCCACGCATGTCCCTTCATATCCAATGATGGTGCTTCTTACCAATCAATGGTAAGATAGCAACATCTAAAGGAGGAGGAAAAGAACATAGACCTTTTGAGTAGGTAGGACACTCGTAGTTGCTTCCTCGCAAACTAAAACCATTTCCACACTTACACTTTCAAAAAACAAACACCTCTTTGAACTATTTTCAAAACCAACACTTTGTATAAATTCTTATAGAGACGAGAATCATTACAAAGTTTGCCGCAACAAATGCGTTTTCAAAATACTTTCAAAAACCCACCACAAACATATTTCAAACAAAGCATTTTTCAAAGTGATCTAGCAAGCAACTAAGAGGCCATAGATAACTATCGATGAAAAGGGTGCTAACACCTTCCCTTTTCATAATCTACCCCCGAACTCAAGAAAATATCTCAAAAGTATTTCCTGTTCTTTTCACCGTTTCCTTATTGGATAAAAGAAAAGTCGGTGGCGACTCTTGCTATCCACAACAATTGCGATAAAATGCAAAACACCTAAGTCAGTTCTCCCACCATATTACAGGAACCAGTATACATCTGGTGTTCATTTACTTTCCAAACTTTATTGCTTTCATCACCATAATTATAAAAATAAGAACTTTAAAAAGAAGGCAAAAATTGACCATCACCTAATTCACCCCCCCCCCTCTTAGGCTCATTATTAACTTACATTTGGAATCAGAGCAAGTTAAGGTAACTTATTCCTATTCGATCCAGAATGGCTTCCGCACAACCAAATTTCAAAGATGGTGGTAGTAACAACAAGCCTCTATTTTTTTGTGGTGAATATTTTGACTTTTGAAAAATTTGCATGAAGGCTCATCTAGAAGCACAAGGAGAAGAAATATGGAATGGTTTCCAAAATGGTCCATTTATTCTGATATGTGTTATCAATGGTGTTGGAACATCAAAGCCTAAAACATCATGGGATGATGATAATAAGAAAAAGGTCCTTTATGATATGAAAGAAATTAATCTTTTTCAAGGTGCACTTTGCATGGATGAATTATTTTGTGTTTCGGCATGCATAATGGCAAAGGAAATTTGGGATACTTTGGTTGAAACATACGAAGGAACATTTGATGCCAAAAGATCAAGATTGAATACCTTGAGTCAAGAGTTCGAGATGTTCAGAATGGAACCCGAAGAATCTTTTCTCAATATGCAAAAAATATTTGTTCATTTGAAGAATCATTTAAAAGCTCTTGATAAAACTCTCACCAATGATGAACTCAACCTAAAGGTGCTTCGATCTTTAACTAGAGAATGGCAACCAAAAGTAACGATTATTTCGGAAAAGAAGAATTTACCCAATATTTCATCCACAACTCTATTTGGTAAACTTCAAGAGTATGATACGGAACTTGGAAGACTTGTTAAGCATGAAAATCAAGAAAAGAAATCAAAATGCATTACTTTGAAGGTGGAATCCAAGGAAGTTGCTATTGAAGAAAATACGGAAGAAGATGAAAATTTCATGCTTCTTGTGAAAAGGTTAGGTAAATTCCTTGATCCTAAAAATAATTTTGGTAATTTTAACTTTGTCAAAAGGAATAAATTCTCAAAGAGAAAAGATAAAGAAGTCTTCACATCAAATGTTACATGCTATGAATATGGAAAGCAATGCCATATCAAACCGGATTGTCTAAACCTCTATGTAATATGGTGGGAGAACTTACTTGGGTGTTTTGCATTTTATCACAATTGTTATAGATAGCAAGAGTCGCCACCGAATTTTCTTTTATCCAATAAAGGAAAGGGTGAAAAGAACAGGAAAGACCTTTTGAGAATTTTCTTGAGTTCGGGGGATAGGTTATGAAAAGGGAAGGTGTTAACACCCTTTTCATCTGTAGTTATCTACGGGATCTTAGTAGCTATATCACTTTGAAATGCTTTGTAAATATGTTTGTGATTTGTTTTGAAAGTATTTTTGAAAAGTGCCTTCATTTAGGCAAACTTTGTAATGATTCTCTTCTCTATAAGAATGTATACAAAGTGTTGACTTTTGAAAATATTTCATGAAAGTGTTGGTGTTTTTGAAACATGTTTTGAAATGTTGTGAGCAAGAAACTATGAACATTATACCTACTCAAAAAGTCTTGGTTCATTTCCTCCTCCTTTAGATATTTCTATCTTACTACTGATTGGTAAGAAACCCTATCATTGGATGCGAAGGGATAAGGGTGGGTCGTCATACATTCATATAAGGTAACATTGTAGGATACCTTAGCAATTTGTCGTGAGGGTCTAAGATCGTTTACCGAAGGCGACATCGAAGGGTCATCGAGGGACTACGATCTTGTATTCTAGGGTCATTGCTAAAATATCCTACGTTCGAGGGACATGATTGTTTTATTCTAAGGCAACACGTGTGGATTAACCCTAGAAGTGCAAGTGTGCAAAGTGTTTTGATTTCATGCATTTTTGTCTTTGAATTAGGGTTTTATACTTGTTGATTTTAAATCTTGCCATACAAACCCTAGTTACTAGCAATAATATTGAAAGCGATAAACTGTGGAATTTTAAAGTTCTACGCTATTACATCATTTGAGGGATGGGGATACAAATTTACAAATAGGGAATGAAAGCGATTAAAATTCTAATTATTATTACAACCCAATTGAATAATGCATAAAATATACAAGAATGATAGATGATATAAAATAAAAATGTTTTTTTTCTTTATGAGTTTTGATAGAAAAAGGGTTTTAACCTAATTAATCAATTAGTTTTAATAAAATAAGTTAATTAATTACTTAATCTAAACCTAAAACTTCATTTGAAATTAAGAAAAATGAAACCTAGGTCTAATATTTATTTATGAAATAAATTAAATGTTAATATATTAATTAAAAAAAGTATTTTAAAGCGTGTAAAATGAACAAACCTAGTTCTAAAATAAATGTCTAAAATATTTAATAATTTAGTTATCTAAAAAATATATTTTTTGTGTTTTTTTTGTTTAAATAAAATAGATAGGTAACTAGATAAAATAAAATAAAAACAATAATGGAAATATAAAATAAATGAAAAGAGATGGACCGGGAGGTTTGAAAAAAATAAATAAGAGGTTTAATGTAGCAAAGCCCAAAAATAGTTTTTTGTTAGAAAATAGAAATGAAAAATAAAATAAAATGGGCCTGTGTGGTAAACAGCAAGTATGGGGAGTGTGCTGAAATAAAAAATGAATTGGGATGAATAAAAAAAGGTTGGGACAGAGCCCAAATCAAAATAGAAAAAAAAAAGGGTTGCATGAGTATGTATGGTGATATTGGTAGTAAAATAGACTGGGCCTGAGGGAGGTGAGGCCCGATAGGGTTTGTTGTTTAGAATTGGGGGTGTACAAAAATGGAGAGGAAATGGGCTTGGCCAGAAACTTGTAATAGGCCCAATCAATAATTAAAAACAAAACAGAAACACTTGTGAGTTATTTGTCACAAATTTTCTCTCTCTCATTTCTAAATTCTCTCTTCGTCCTCTCTGATGTTCTCTTGCCATAGAAGAGAGAACGGTCGTGCTGGAAATCTCCCTTGCAGTAGCGACAGTGGTGGTCCGATCATGATTTTTCTTACATCGTTAGCTTCATCCTCTCCTTCTGATTGGTAATCTCCTATTCGTTTTTGCAGAAAATCAACGATTTGGCCTAGATCTAAAAGGGAAGGAACAAACCCTAGTGGTTCCGATTTTTCTTCGCTCGCGTGGCCTTGGTGAGATCTTTCTTTTTTCTTTCTCTTTGTTGATTTCTTAGGGGTTATGGTTTTGCGAAAATGATGTAAAAATTAGGGTTTATGTTAATTGTTATTGTCTCTGTATGTCTCTCTTTTCTCTTTGTGACAAAATATTTGAAAGGGTTTGTGGTGGCTTGGTTTTACAGAAAAAGAATGGGGTTTTTTTTTCTTGGTGGTTCTATTTTCTGTGAATGAATTTGAAGGGTTTGATGGTTGGCTATTACAGAAAGATGAATGGAGGTTTGGTTATTATTGTGGCTTCCCCCCGATTCTGTATATTTTTTGTGAATTGTGTCCCCTCTTGGAGAATTATGGCTCTTTGGTTTTATATTGTGAACTTGTTTTCTTGTTGAAAATGATTTTGTGATGACAGGCCTCGAGAAACCCGTATTAGACTTGACATTTTTTACTTTCTTGATATGTCAACTTTGTACTTTTGCTATGCTGATTTTCTGACTTTGCTTGTTGTATTGGTTGCTTGTGTACTTGTTGTACTGGTTGCTTGTTTACTTGTTGTACTGGTTGCTAGTTTTGCTTTTGCTGTGAACCAAACAACTTTATTTGTTTTGAGATTTGTAGAAAAGCTAGGCCTATGATTATATTTTGTAAACTCTGACTTTTCATTTAAGTGAAACAACATGAGTCCCTTTGATTTTTGCATGAAAGCATGATGAATCTTATTGAAATTCTGACTTGAAACTTCTTTTGATTGTCTTTTGTCTTCTATGGACCAATCTTAGATTGTGTTTTGCAAAAGACATGTTTCTAGGCCAATGATAGAATAATATTGTTTTAGGATTTTGTTGGACTTGAATTCTGATTTGTGATGCTTCTTGGGCCTTTGAACCCGTGTCTGCTGTAAATTGGGTGGTTTGTGATGAAATTTTGTTTGCATTTTTGTTTGAATATGTCCTATTGTGAACCAATCCATTTGTGATTTGTAATAGCCTTAAGCCTATGATTAAACCAATTTTGTATGAGGCTTGTAGCTTGACCAAACTCTTTTTTTCTGATTCCTTAATCAAAAACCCTAATGATGAATAAAATACTCTTGGAAAATTCTTATTTATGTCCATGTTTCAATTACTAACAAACATTTTCTTTTGTTTCATGTATTCAAATGGGACATGAGGAAAGCTTTGAAGAATTGCAAGGCATTTGAAGGAGGAACAAGAAGATTGAAGAATTTCCTTTTCTTTGTATAGAATAAAATAGGAAATTTTCAATTTGTTTTAATTATAGTTGAACATGTATGACTTATAATTGATAGTAACACTAGAAACAAATTTGTGCTTGTAAATTTAAGTGACCATGAAATTTGTACAATTTTGAATTCTTTGAGCATGAATGGAGAAGATATTTAGAACTTTGAAAAATTAAAAATATTGGATGAATTGTGATGGAAAGTGTTTGACACTATGAAAGAAACTTGAATGTAGCATAGGTTCAGATTTTTGATGAACTAGACACTTTTGCCTTGTGATTTATGCCTTACCTTTCGAGAAATACACATGGCCAACCTTATCATGTTTGCATCTTAGAAACATTGATCTAATTGAACACATTTAAAAACTCGAATGAGTACTTCCACATAATGAGTTCAAATCAATTCTCACTCTTTTAAGGAAACCATAATTTCAAACCTTAAGTCCCTGTTAACTTGCACTACAAGCAATCAATTTAATTAAAAGGATAATGATGATGTTTAGAACCCATAAACTGTATCTTGTAACACAACCACTATCCCTTGAAAATGAATATGGAACTTAAGATATGGGGAAATAATGACCTAGATCGACTTGACATGTAAATCTAATGAACCCCATTTGATGGATTACCACATTTAAATGTCTCATATGAGAACCCTTACGCACAGACATCTTGTATGATGAAAATAAGATAAAACCTCATGAACATATTCAAAAGTCAAAATCCTAGCCCAAAACCAAAGGACAGGAGAAATTTTGAACACTTGCAGACCTGAACCCTTGATGAATCAATTGACATGTCTTGAAGTCTGAGAAGCCTTTGATAGTCTTGAATAGTTGAGAACCCTAAGAGAACGTTTTAAAGAAAAGGGATGGCAAATTTTGGGGTACAACAGCTGCCCCTGTTCAATCTTCTTAAACTTGAAAAATTAGATTTGTGTGCCCTCCATTCGTGATTTGAAGGTAGAAGATGATTAAACACTAAGGTGCCCAGAAATTTGCACTCGCTTGTGCATAAAGTAACATTGTTGGTTGATTGTATCGGGAATGGGCTTAAAGATGCCATTTGGAGATCGACATAATATTATCGGAGATGGGCTTATATATGCCATCCAAAAGTGATAGGGAGTCGTCTGAGATGGGCTTATAGATGCCATCCAAAGTGACTGTTAGTAGAGATTGGAAGAAATATCAGAATAAATCTTTGGCCGACTTATACTGAACCAGAGAAAGTGTCTACCGGAACAGAATCAGGATAAAACATTGGTTGATTTAAACTGAACCAGTAAAGGTCTGAATAATCTTTAACTGGATGACGAATCTGTATAAATCTTCAGAGCAATTTAACTGAACCAGAGAAAGTGTCTATCGGAACGGAATCAGGATAAATAATTGGTCGATTTAAATTGAACCAGCAGAGGTCTTGAATAGTCTTTAACTGGATGATGAATCAATATAAATCTTCAGAGTGATTTAACTGAACCAGAGAAAGTGTCTACCGGAACGGAATCAGGATAAATCATTGGTCGATTTAAACTGAACCAGCTGAGGTCTTCAATAATCTTTAACTGGATGATGAATCAGTATAAATCTTTTGATCGATTTAACTATACCAGAGAAAGTGTCTACCGGAACGGAATCAGGATAAATCATTGGTCTATTTAAACTAAACCAACAGAGATCTTGAATCCTCTTTAACTGGATGACGAATCAGTATAAATCTTCAGAGTGATTTAACTGAACCTGAGAAAGTGCCTACCGGAAAGGAATTAGGATAAATCATTGGTCGATTTAAACTGAACCAGTAGAGGTATTGAATAATCTTTAATTGGATAACAAATTAGTATAAATCTTTGGAGCAATTTAACTGAACCAGAGAAAGTGTCTACCGGAACGGAATCAGGATAAATCATTGGTCGATTTAAACTGAACCAGCTGAAGTCTTGAATAATATTTAATTGGATAACAAATCAGTATAAATATTCAAAGCGATTTAACTGAACCAGAGAAATTGTCTATCGGAACAGAATCAGGATAAATCATTGGTCGATTTAAACTGAATCAGCAGAGGTCTAGAATAATCTTTAACTGGATGATGAATCAGTATAACTCTTCAGAGTGATTTAACTGAACAAGAGCAAGTGTCTACCAGAACGGAATCAAGATAAATCATTGGTCGACTTAAACTGAAGCAGCAGAGGTCTTGAATAATCTTTAACTGGATGATAAATCAGTATAAATCTTCGGAGCGATTTAATTGAACCAAAGAAAGTGTCTATCAGAATGGAATCAGGATAAATCATTGGTCAATTTAAACTGAACCAATAGATGTCTTGAAGGAAGTGTTTGTCATGCAGATAGTCGCCCCGTCATGTTTCGGGAATTAATCTACAAACAGTTTTTTGGTAAACCCGTCCTATTTCGGGAGTTCACATCGTTGGTGATAAAGATAGTCGCCTCGTCCTATTTCGGGAATTAATCTTTATCTAACCAAAGAGAAAGAAAGATAGTTTCCCCGTCCTATTTTGGGAGTTCAATCTTCAATCTGCTCATGTTGGTAGTTGTCATGTCTTGTTTCAGGTATTAATCTACAGTCTATTGTTCACAGATAGTTGTCCTGTCTTGTTTCAGGTATTAATCCAGAACCCGCTTTTTGTTGGTCGTAGAGATAGGTGCACCGGCTTGTTTCTGGAGTTAACCTCTGACCTATTTGAGAAATGTTGGTGGTATTTGCCTGTTGATAACTGGAAGAGGTAAATCTACACCAGAAGAGGTCTTTTGTTCGCCTGTCTTTAATTGGAAGAAATAAATCTAACCATAAGATGTCTTTGATTCGCCTGTCTTTAACTGGAAGAAATAAATCTAACCAGAAAAGGTCTTTTGTTCGCATGTCTTTAACTGGAAGAAATAAATCTAAACTAGAAGAGGTCTTTTGTTCGCCTGTCTTTAACTGGAAGAAGTAAATCTAAACATGAGAGGCCCTTGATTCGCTTGTCTTTAACTGGAAGAAATAAATCTAACTTGAAGAGGTCTTTCGTTCGCATGCCTTTAATTAGAAGAAATAAATATAAACCAGAAGAGGTATTTTGTTTGCCTGTCTTTAACTGGAAGAAGTAAATCTAACCAAAAGAGGTCTTTGATTCTCCTGTCTTTAACTGGAAGAAATAAATCTAACCAGAAGAGGTCTTTCATTCGCCTGTCTTTAACTAGAAGAAATAAATCTAAACCAGAAGAGGTCTTTTATTCACCTGTCTTTAATTGGAAGAAGTAAATCTAACCAGAAGAGGTCTTTTGAATAAATTGTTCACTATCGATGGAATTCATCTATCGACTGATCTTTCCTCAAAATTAATGACACTATCCTATATGTTTTGTATGTATATGTCGTGATGTATGAATATTGTCAAAATATATCTTTGTTTGGGAAAATAAATCTCTGATTACTGCTGGAGAGTTTCGGGAAACTAAATCCTAGGCTATTGCTGGAGATGAAGAGTATGTGTATCTTCACCCTTGTTTAGAATGCTTCCAGTGGGAATTCATGTTTGTTGTTTGAGGAAACTCTGCAGGGAATGTTGGTTTTTGCTTGAGGAGTAGAATTCAGGAACCTTGGTTGACCATTACTCTACTGGGGAATTCTTATATACCCTAACTGGGGATAAAAGAGATGGATAATCTTTCGACATGTCTGAGAGGATAAAAGTTAACTGGTATCTGGTCAGGTTCTAGGCTTTGTAGTAACTTTCTTGGGATAGTATCAACTCTACTGGGGAAAAGGAATTTTGTCAGTTGATCTGTAGTAGTCTGAGGAATAGACTCAAGCTGGGGAGATTATAGTCTGTTAGGGAAATAAACCCTGTTGAGGAAAGTATTCTGGTGACCTTACTGGGGAAATGAATTATTCTAGGGAAGAACTTTTGTAAGGTTTCTTTTCCATCTTTGGAATACCAAATTTGGCTAGGGAATGTCAGAATATATCCAAGCCTCGATTGTATCTGAGGATGTATTGAATGAGTATCCGTATTTGAACTATATCGGGAAGAGAGTCTGGAATGAGTGTCAGAATGAATCTGTATTTAGATTGTATTTGTGTGTATCCGCAGGAGAATCTAGAATAAGTGTTAGAATGAATCTGTATTTAGATTATATCTGAACTGTTTCTAGGAAGGTATATTTGAATGAGTATCAGAATGGATCTTTGTCTGGATCTAATTTGAACTGTATCTTGGAAGATGCATTTGAATGAGTAACAGAATGAATCTATATTTAGATTGTATCTATATTTCATCTTCAACAGAATATGGAATGGATGTCAGAATGAATTTGTATTTAGATTGTATCTAAACTGTATCTGGAAGAGAACGATTGTGGGAAATCTCCCTTTGTCTGGGAACTGGCATGATTGTGTAATGTATTTTGTGAAGGTTACTTTATGGGGATAATCCCTGGAAATGGTTCTATGGGGATTTGTGGACAGCTTGAACCTTGTCTTATCTCCCAGAGTGACGAATCTCTTACTGATAGACAAGTGATAAGATAAAGGGACATAGTCGTACGCTTTAATCCCTAACTTTTGCCTGGATCATCTTTTCAGATTTTCAATCCACCGGGATACCGTTTTTTTCCCAAGCCTACTTTTCAGGTTTTCGACTTGCCGGGTGTACAATCTTTTGTATATATATCCCTAATTTTTTCCTGAACTTTTTGGTTCACTGGGATGCCATTATTTTGCTTAGGTATGTCAACCTAGCGGGTCTCTTTTATGCATAGTATTTTCCAACTATGTCCGTGTTCATAAGGTTTGGAGAGTTGTCATTGTATGATAACAAGTGTTGTAGAAATGCCATAAAATGTTTGCTTGATCGCATGCGACCTTTCATATGTGGGAGCCTGTTTGCCCTTGGGGTTAGTCTGGTGCACTTGATATTTGACCAAATGTCTGATAGTCTTTAACTTCTTAGATATCTTTTCTAAGAACTGTCATGGAAGGATCTGAAGACATGATACTGACACCATCAGATGCTACTGGTACAGATAAGCAATTTGGTGGTACCGAATATCTTTTGATCAAGTCTCAATATTTTCTAAGAACTATCATGAAAGGATCCAAAGACATGATACTGACACTGTCTGATACTACTGGCACAGACAAGCAGTTTGGTGGTACCTGAGAGTTTTCATAGTGGATTTTGTTAAATCCCATGATTAAATGTAACATTTCCCCCAAGTGGTTTGGATGGAGATCTGCCCCTGGCTATTCAGCATTTTTTGAGAGATTCTTTGAATCTCGACTTGATTTCCCCATATGTGTTGGACAATAATCATGTTATGCCCCTTGATTATGGGAAATTTGTCATTGGAAGCAGCTTTCCATTTGAAATGATTATGTTTATTGAGAGGATTTTCGTCCATTGGATATTCGTCGTTCGAATTTCTCCGTTGTCGAACAATTGGCCATATGCAAACAGTGGTATTCAAACAATGCAAAGTTTATGTCTGTCTTGAGAAAAAATTTGAAAAATTCACTTTTAATGAGCAACAAATATTTGTAAGAATATGAATTCAACTCAGGATCTACAGTAAGCCTTACATGAGTCAGGATACCTTTTGTAACAGTATGCTTTCGAACTAACCTATGCTTCAATTAGGACTTTTAAAGGGTTGTAACTTGGCCTGGTTCACGGTTTAAGAAACAAAGGATAAGGGTCAAAGTTTATTTGTACCCACCCGTTCTCCATGATGTTCTCTAGTCCTAAACTCAGTGAATTACGCGATTATCTCCTAATAGAATCTGGAATGATATTTTGGTGATGGTTTGGAAACTTGAAGTTATTCGAGAAGGCAGTCATTTTTGCAACCCTTTTCTGTTGTTGAGGATTTGTAATGACCTCTCTTTTTTTTATTTTAGTATCCCTAATTTTTACCTGACTATTTTTTCTTTGAGACTACAGTCAGCGGGATGCCCCAGTTTTTCTTAAGTCTCCTTCATAGGTTTTGACTCAGTGGGCTTTTCTTTTGAGATATAATGACTGCTTATTTTATGGGGAACCAACACCGTCTTTTGATTCAGAAGGATGTTTTTGTCGTGTACATAGTGACAGCTCGCGACTGAATGCACATTTTGAATTAAATGAGAAACTACCCTGCCCCAGGTTATGATTAAAGCTTTTAATTTGTGTGAAAAAGAAAACTCCTACTTCTTTGGCTCAAAAGGGTTGACTAGGGATTATCTTCCTTATAACTCCAATGTTTAGGGTTTGAATCAACTCTTGTACATCGTCAGCAAGGTCTGTCCAGAAGCATAATGTATGAGATTATGGTATTATTTTCATCATCCTCCCTCTAAAGGCTTACAACTTATAGCCGAGATTTGAATGTCATACAAAAAAGGAATGACAGCGTAATTTCAGTATTAGTGAAAACGAATGCATTAACTCAAGACAAACATATGCAATGCATTAGTGAGAACAACCAAAGTCTGACATAAAGACAAATGTTTAAGCAAACAGAGAAATTACAACTGAAAATTCGAATGAACAAAAACAAAAACTTCTCCACCTAAATTTGTCACTTCAGATGGTGTGCCTTTGAGGGATGACGGAAAAACTCAAGTTGACCATCTTGTGTAAATCCCAACACTACTTCGTCGATCAGGTCTTGAATTTTGTTTTTCAACGCCCAACAGTGGTTAGTGTCGTGTCCATAAATGTTGGAATGGTACGCGTAAATTTCATTATGTTTGTAAAGGGGAGAAGAAGTATTAGGTTTTTGAAGAGGCTCATTCAATGTAACCAACTTGGCCTCCAACATATGATGTAACGCTTGAGCCAAGGACATGTTGATCTCGGTAAATTGTCTTTCGGGCGTATTTTGCCTATGCTGACGACCCTGTCATTTTTGGCGAGGTCGTTGTTGGGCTTGCGATGTATCAGCAATTTTGAAAGGTCTACTCTCGACCAAGCCAACCACTTGTCTCATCGGGGGCTGTTTAATGACTTGATCCCCAATTCTAGCCGTTTTTCCATATGGTTGCATTCGTCTTATGAAGTTTGTTGATGAGAGTTCTCGACTCTTCTTACCCCCGAGCTAAGTTTTGGATAAGAACCATCTGTCCTAGCATCTGGATTCTCATCGTTTCTATCTCGGCTTGCAATTGTTTCAGCTAGTCATCCTTGTTATCTTCAAGATTCTTCTTGGTCATGCTCTCAATGAGGAGTTATTTCACTTCTTCTTGCCCCTTGGATACGTTCAAGAAAAATTCTTGAAGCTGATCATTTTGGGTCTGAAGATCTTGGACAGTCTATTCGAGAGCCATGTTTTACTGAAATAAACAGTAAGTGGATGAGAAAACATGTACGGGGAAAACCTATTATGATATGATGCATGATATGTGGATGTGATGTTTTCAAGGATCTCACGAGGTAAACACAAGAAAATGTTAGAAGTTGAACTTTGATTATAGCTTTAATTGGAGAACTTTGTATCATTGAATGTCCTTCTACGAGAATCAAACTCACTGTGTCAAGTGGATCATATCCCTCGACTCAAGATAACATGCTTTGGTCTTTGACATCATGGGTTAGAGGAAAATAAATTCCCTTGCTACTTGTTAGATGTCTTGTTCATCATGACCCTACATTACAGGCCCTTTGAGATCCTTGAAATGATCAATGGAAATGATGTGGTATGATGTCATGATGCGTATGTTATTCACCAAGAAAAAAGTGTAAGGTAGTGACTACAAATAAGCCCTTTAAGAAATTCAAGTTTGGTTAGATATTGAATACAGACAAACTCTGCAAGGAGTTCAAGTTGTCAGATCATAAATTCAAACAAGTCACACAAGTAGCCTTAGGTTCAGGCTTGCATGGGGTTTATAAGTAAGTACCCTCTTGAAGTTTTAGTTGGTTCAACCTGTCCTAGCAAGTAAATGGGTTATAGGGAATCTCAATATTATTGGTCTTTCTTCATCGAGCATTGTTTTAGCATAATCAATCTTTTCTTGCAGCCAAAATATCCCGAAAGTCCAATCTCAATGAGCGTAGTATCGACTGTTAACCAATTTTCAGCTTTGCACCAAAGTCGGCTATCTCACTACTTCCTAATGGCCAAGTTGTTCAACTAAAGGTTCTACGGTTAGTTAGTGCTTCATGACACCACACATCGGCCCCGTATTCTCCTCGATTCAACACAAGGGAGACTGGTACGAACAAATGTGTCACATTAACATAGCCATTGTTTTAACCATATCAGTCTACATTGTAAAGTCTCCATAATCTATTTCTACTTACCTAATAATTTTCCCAGATCCGAGTAGATGATCTTTAAAAACCCAAACATAAGCCATAATGTAAAGCATACAAGTCAAACAATGAAAACATTTGAAAGGTGATCTAATCTCTAAGGTAACCCCACTTTTAAGAAGTCCCCAGCAGAGTCGCCAGTTCTGTAATACGGTGGGAGAACTGACTTGCGTGTTTTACATTTTATCGCAATTGTTGCGGTTAACAAGAGTCTCCATCGACTTTTTTTTATCCAATAAAGGAAAGGGTGAAAATAACATGAAAGACCTTTTGAGAATTTTCTTGAGTTCGGGGGGTAGGTTATGAAAAGGAAAGGTGTTAGCACCCTTTTCATCCGTAGTTATCTACGGGCTCTTATTTTCTAGCTCACTTTGAAATGCTTTGTAAATATGTTTGTGATTTGTTTTGAAAGAATTTTTTAAAAGTGCTTTCATTTAGGCAAACTTTATAATGATTCTTGTCTCTATAAGAATGTATAAAGAGTGTTGACTTTTGAAAATATTTCATGAAAGTGTTGGTGTTTTTGAAATATGTTTTGAAATGTTGTGAGCAAGCAACTATGAACGTTGTACCTACTCAAAAAGTCTTTGTTCATTTCCTCCCCTTTAGATATTTCGATCTTACTATTGATTAATAATAAGCCCCATCATTGGATATGAAGGGACATGCGTGGGTCGTCATACATTCATAGAAGGAAATATTGTAGGATACCTTATCAATTTGTCGTAAGGTTCTAAGATTGTTTACCAAAGGCAACATCGAAGGATCATCGAGGGACTACAATCTTGTATTCGAGGGTCATTGCTAAAATATCCTACATTTGAGGGACATGACTATTTTATTCTAAGACAACAAGTGTGGATTAACCCTAGAGGTGGAAGTGTGCAAAGTGTTTTAATTTCATCCATTTTTGTCTTTGAATTAGGGTTTTCTACTTGTTGATTTTAAATCTTTCCATACAATACCCCCGGTAGGGTTTTTTGTTTAGAATTGGGGGTGTACAAAAATGGAGAGGAAATGGGCTTGGCTGGAAACTTGTAATAGGCCCAATCAATAATTAAAAACAAAACAAAAACACTTGTGAGTTATTTTTCACAAATTTTCTCTCTCTCATTTCTAAATTCTCTCTTTGTCCTCTCTGATGTTCTCTCGCCGGAGAAGATAGAACGGTCAAGCTGGAAATCGCGCTTCCAGTGGAGACGGCAGTGGCAGCGGTCAGATTTTGATTTTTCTTACATCTTTAGCTTTGTCCTTTCCTTCTGATTGCTAATACCTGGTTCATTTTTACAGGAAATCAACAATTTGGCCTAGATCTAAAAGGGAAGGAAAGAACCCTAGCAGTTCCGATTTGGCTTCGCTCGCGTGGCCTCAGTGAGATCTTTCTTTTTTCTTTCTCTTTGTTGATTTTTGAGGGGTTACTGTTTGATGAAAATGATGTAAAAATTAGGGTTTGTGTTTATTGCTATTGCCTTTGTATGTCTCTCTTTTCTCTTTGTGACAAAAATTTTGAAAGGGTTTGTGGTGGCTCAGTTTTATAGAAAAAGAATGGGGGTTTTTGTTATTGGTGGTTCTGTTTCTGTGAATGAATTTGAAGGGGTTTGATGGTTGGATGTTACAGAAAGATG
This sequence comes from Vicia faba, assembly GCA_948472305.1. Lineage (NCBI taxonomy): Eukaryota > Viridiplantae > Streptophyta > Magnoliopsida > Fabales > Fabaceae > Vicia > Vicia faba. The sequence continues at coordinate 1,310,759,834 of OX451736.1, read as the reverse complement.
AATGGAGGTTTTATTATTGTTGTGGCTTCCCCCCGATTATATATATTTTTTGTGAACTGTGTCCACTCTTGGCGAACTATGGCTCTTTGGTTTTATACTGTAAACTTGTTTTCTTGTTGAAACTGATTTTGTGATAACAGGCCTCGAGCAACCCGTATTAGACTTGTCATTTTTTATTTTTCTGATATGTCAACTTTGTGCTTTTGCTATGCTGATTTTCTGACTTTGCTTATTGTATTGATTGCTTGTGTACTTGTTGTACTGGTTGCTTATTTACTTGTTATACTAGTTGCTTGTTTTGCTTTTGCTGTGAACCAAACAACTTTATTTGTTTTGAGATTTTTAGCAAAGCTAGGCCTATGATTCTATTTTGTAAACTCTGACTTTTCATTGAAGTGAAACAACGTGAGGCCCTTTGATTATTGCGTGAAAGCATGATGAATCTTTTTGAAATTCTGACTTGAAACTTCTTTTGATTGTCTTTTGTGAACCAATCTTAGATTTTGTTTTGCAAAAGACATGTTTCTAGGCCAACGATATAATAATATTGTTTGAGGCTTTTGTTGGACTTGAATTCTGATTTGTGATGCTTCTTGGGCCTTTGAACCCGTGTCTGCTGTAATTGGGCTGCTTTGTGATGAAACTCTGTTTGCATTTCTGTTTGAATCTTTCCTATTGTGAACCAATCCATTTGTGGTTTTCAATAGCCTTAAGCCTATAATTAAACCAATTTTGTATAAGGCTTGTAGCTTGACCAAATTCTTTTTTTTCTGATTCCTTAATCAAAAAACCTAATGATGAATAAAATACTCTTGGAAAATTCTTATTTATGTCCATGTTTTAACTACTAACAAACCTTTTCTTTTGTTTCATGTATTCAAATGGGACATGAGGAAAGCTTTGAATAATGGCAAGGAATTTGAAGTAGGAACCATAAGATTGAAGAATTTCCTTTTCTTTGTATATAACAAACTAGGAAAATGACAATTTGTTTTAATTGTAGTTGGACATGTATGACTTGTAATTGATAGTAACACTAGAAACAAATTTATTCTTGTAAATTTAAGTGACCATGAAATTTGTACAATTTTGAATTCTTTGAGCATGAATGAAGAAGAAAAGATTTAGAACTTTGAAAAATTAAAAATCTTGAATGAATCATGAGGGAAAGTGTTTGACATTATGAAAGAAACTTGAATGTAGCATAGGTTCAGATATTGGATGAACTAGACACTTTTGCCTTGTGACTTATGTGTTACCTTTCGAGAAATCCACATGGACAACCTTAACATGTTTGCATATTAGAAACATTGATCCAATTGAACACATTTAAAAACTCGAATGAGTACTTTTACATAATGAGTTCAAATCAATTCTCACTCTTTTAAGGAAACCATAATTTCAAACCTTAAGTCCCTGTTAACTTACGCCACAAGCAATCAATTTAATTAAAAGGACAATGATGACGTTTAGAACCCATAAGTCGTATCTTGTAACACAACGACTATCCCTTGAAAACGAATATGAAACTTGATACATGGGGAATAATGACCTAGATCGACTTGACATGTAAATCTAATGAACCCCATTTGATGGATTACCACATTTAAATGCCTCATATGAGAACCCTTGCGCACAAATGTCTTGTATGATCAAAATAAGATAAAACCTCATGAACATATTCAAAAGTCAAAACCCTAGCCCAAAACCAAAGGACAGGAGAAATTTTGAACACTTGCAGACCTGAACCCTTGATGAATCAATTGACATGTCTTTAAGTCTGAGAAGCCTTTGATAGTCTTGAATAGTTGAGAACCCTAAGAGAATGTTTTAAAGAAAAGGGAGGGAAAATTTTGGGGTACAACATTCTCCAAGAATAATGGAAACAAATGAAGGAAAGACTCCAAGTACAAGAAATCCTACATCACTTGGGATAACAATAAAGTTAGTACATCATCTGAATCAGAGAATGATGAATGTGTAAATTTAGAATTGATGGCTACTCATGAATCTGATGATGATGAAAATGAAGAGGTTAGTACAAATTTTACACTTTATGATGAAAATGCTCAAGGTGCAATTGATGAACTTATAAATGAATGCAAAGTCTTGTATAAAAAGATATCAACACAAGAAAAGGAACTTATTTCTTTTCAAGAAAAGATTGATACTATGAACAAGGATCTTGAATGTCAAAAACAAGTTTTTCTTAAAGAAAAACAAGACTTTGTATGCAAAAAATGTGAATCATGTAATTTTCAAATTGTTCAACTAAAAAAAAGTTATTGAACGATATGAAAATGGTCAAATTGGTTTGGAAGGATAGCTTAGCCAACAAAGATATCCTAGTGACAAAAGTGAACTTGGTTATTCAAAAGAAAATAAATCAAGTTCCAACAAAATCATTTTTGTAAAGGCTAGTAATCAATCTGAAACCAAGAAAGCCAATAATGTACAAATTAAGCATATTTATCAAAAGAAAAAGAAAAGAGTTGTTAAGAAAAACAAGTTCCAAGATACAAGAGAAAATTTATTACAAATTGTTTTTATTATGGTATTCTTGGCCATACACCTAATGCTTGCTATGTTAGAAACTTTAGTATGGCAAGTGGACACTATATATGGGTTAAGAAAGGAACTAACTATGAAGGACCCAAGGCAAATAGGGTACCTAACAAGAAATAATTTCTTTTGTTTTTGTAGGTATGCTTGAAATCCACTCAAAATCTATGGTATCTTGATAGTGGATGTTTGAAGCATATTACAAGAGATGTTAACAAATTTTCACATATAACATTAAAAGCCAAGGGGTATGTCATCTATGGAGATAATACCAAAGGAAAAATTCTTGGCATTGGCAAAGTTGGTGCACCACCTTTCACATCCATTGAAGATGTACTTTATGTTGAAGGACTCAAGCACAATCTTCTAAGTATTAGCCAACTTTGTGACAAAGGGTTCAAGATCAAATTCAATAAAAATGAATGTTTGATCATGGACGAAACAACCAATGAGGTAAAACTCAAAGGTAAAAGAGTTAATAATATTTTTATGATTTCTTTAGATGAGTTATCTTTGAAAGTAAAATGTCTTATGGTAAACAATAAGGAATCATGGTTATGGCATAAAAGGGAATCTCATTTACATATGGAACATTTAAATAAATTAATCAAACATGATCTTTTCATTGGCTTACCAAAGATAAATTTTGTCAAAGATAAATTGTGTGATGCTTGTCAAAAGGGAAAACAAACTAGGTCAACTTTCAAATCTAAGAATGTGGTGTCTACTACAAGGCCACTAAAATTGTTGCATATAGACTTATTTGGACCATCAAGAACAAGAAGCTTCGGAGGTAATGTATATGATTTAGTTATTTTTGATGATTTTTCTAGATATTCTTGGACTTTGTTTCTTGTGCAAAAGAGTGATGCTTTTAAGGCATTTAAGTATGCAAAGAAAATTCAAAACGAGAAATCATTAAAGCTTGTATCCATAAGAAGTGATCATGGTGGAGAATTCCAAAATGAATCTTTTGAAAAACTTTGTGAAGAACATGGTATCTCTCACAAATTTTCAGCACCAAGGACTCTACAACAAAATGGAGTAGTTGAAATAAAGAATCGATTTCTAGTGGAACTTGCAAGAACAATGCTTGGTGATGCAAATATACCAAAATATTTTTGGGCGGATGCGGTTAGTACGGAATGCTATATTGGAAATCGAGTTATTATTAGACCTATATTAAAAAAGACTCTATATGAACTCTTCAAAAGGAAGAAAGCCAAACATTGCTCACTTTCATATTTTTGGATGCAAGTGCTTTGTCCTCAACAATGACAAAGACAATCTCAGTAAGTTTGATGAGAAATCTGATGAAGGTATATTCCTTGGTTACTCTATTTCAAGTAAAGCTTATAGACTATACAACAAAAGAACTTTAACTATAGAAGAATCTATGCATGTTTCTTTCCATGAAACTAACCCCTCAAAAGAGGATATAGTCTCTTGTGATGATGATGATATTTTAGATATTCCAATAGAAGATGTTACCAAGGCCAATCAAAATAACAATCAAGATTATTTCATAGAAGAAAGTTCTCTATAAGATCTACCCAAAGAATAAAGAACTCATCTAGATCACCCAATTGACAGTATTATCGGTGATATTAGCAAAGGAGTATCAACAAGACTCAATCTTCAAGATGCATGTCTACACATGGCATTTGTATCTCAAATTGAACCTTCCAAAATAGATGAAGCTTTGTTGGACAATCATTGGATGATTGTGATGAAAGAAGAATTAAACCAATTCGAAAGAAGTCAAGTTTGGGAACTAGTACCAAGACCAAACGAAAAACATATCATTGGAACTAGATGGGTATTCAAAAACAAACTCGATGAAAATGGGATGATTGTTCAGAACAAAGAAAGATTGGTCGCACAAGGATACAATCAAGAAGAAGGAAATTATTTTGAAGAAACCTTCACTCTGGTTGCAAGGTTAGAAGAAATTAGATTATTATTGGCTTACGCTTGAATGGATGTCAAGAGTGCATTCTTGAATGGATATATCAATGAATAAGTCTATGTCAAACAACCTTATGGTTTTGAAGACTTCAAAAATCCTTCACATGTCTTCAAGTTGAAAAAGGAACTTTATGGCTTAAAACAAGCACCAAGGGCATGGTATGATCGACTTAGCAATTTTATATGTGAAAAGTTACAAGTGAACAAGACGCTTTTATCAAGAAGATAAAGAATCATACTCTACTTGTTCATGTGTATGTCGATGATATCATCTTTGGATCAACAAATAAAGACTTATGTGAAGAATTTTCATCCGTGGTGCAAGGAGAATTCAAAATGTCCATGATGGGTAAATTGAACTACTTTTTGTGATTACAAATAAAGCAACTTGGAACGGGGAATTTTATTCATCAATAAAAATATTGTAAAGAGTTACTGAAGAAATTTGATATGAATTCATACAAACCTATTGCCACTTCAATGGGTTCAGGAACTTATGTGGATCTTGATGAAGCCGGTGTGCCCGTAGACGTGTCAAAATATCGAGGAATGATTTGCTCCCTATTATACCTAACGGAAAGTCAACCCGATATCATGTTTAGTGTATGTCTTTGTGCTAGATTTCAAGCCAATCTAAAGGAGTCTCACCTTGCTGTAGTTAAACACATTATGAAATATCTTAAGGGAACTACAGACGTCGGCTTATGGTATGTTAAAGGTAGTATGTGTTCTTTACTTGGTTATTATGATGCAGATTATGCAGGATGTAAAACAGATAGAAAAAGCACTAGTGGTGTGTGTCATATTTTTGGCAATGCTCTAGTATCATGGTCATGTAAGAAGCAAGCATGTGTGGCTCTTAGCTCGGCTAAAGCAGAATACATTGCGGTTGGAAGTTGTTGCGCTCAAGTTCTATGGCTAAAATAACAACTACATGACTATGAAATTAATCTTGGATGCATCCCTCTGAAATTTGACAATAAAAGTGTAATCAACATCACAAAGAATCCAGTTATGCACTCTCGGACAAAGCATATTAATATACGACATCATTTTCTCCGGGATCATGTGCAAAAATGGTGACGTAGAAATCTCATTTGTTGATACACACATCCAACTAGAAGACATCTTTACAAAGCCTCTAGCAAAAGATTGATTCTTCAAGATTCAACAAGAACTTGGTATATTAGATGAACATAACCTATGATTTATATCTCTGAAACATAAAAGGTGCGTGTATTATTTTCATTAACTTTTATATTATACTTACCAAGTATATCTCTCTTCATCCCACATTCAATTTGGATGGTTATATATAATGTTTATCTATATGTTTTAATGTCATATATAGGTTCTGGACTGTTATGTACTATTTTTTTCACTATTAGTAACCGGTTACCCTAAGTCAGTAACTGGTTACCATGCAAACAGAGGCGTTTTTAACTTTCCAGGCACCTTCAGTAACCGGTTACCCATATCATGTAACCAGTTACCGCATGAAGTTTTTCAAAAATTTGGTTTTGTCAAGGCATTTCTGATTTCCTCTTTGACCAAAATTATTTTCCACCTAAAAACTTCCCACCAAAAATTACTCTTACCAAAAATTACTCTTACCAAAAATTACTCCCTCCAATATTTACTTCACCAAAAGAGTAACTCCCTCCAAAAATTATCTACAAATACTCACTCATACTTACATCTTTAAACTCACAACACAAACACTCTCTCTTACATAAATCTCTCCATCCCAAACCCTTTATCTCTAAGAAAAACTCCAACCTTTGTCATGGGACCATCAAGAAAGGAGAAAGGCAATTCAAAAGAAATTGAAGGAGAATCCCAAAATCAAGAGGAACATGATCCAATCTTGGCATTCCGATTCTGCCTTCTCACTCCGGTAAAATATGGTAATCTCTCATCCTTCCCTTCAACAATTTTTAGTTTTCCATCAATGTTGGCTAGGCAAGGAGTAGGTGAACTCATCACCAAATATGGAGTTTACTACCCGGATTTGGTTCGTGAATTCTATGAAACTATGCAAATTGGTGTTGGCGGTGTTCTTTCTTCATGGGTAAAAGGGAAGCACATATTAATTTCAACCACTCAATTTGGAATATGCTTGGGTGTTCCTAGTGAAGGCTTACTCATCAAGCACGGGTATACTATTGATGTTGATGCTTACAATCGTACTCGCTACTACTATAGCATCACTCATCTCTCTGAAAAAGAAATCTTTGATAAGAAAAAGGAAGCCAGTTCTACAACAAGTCGGTTAATTTTGTATTCCTCCAACCTCACTATAATTGACCGTATGCTACATTACTTTATTTCTTACATTTTTCTCCCTAAGAACTCAAATTACTCTCAAATAAGTGATGTTGAGATGCAAGTCTTGTTTGCAATCAAAAATAATCTTTAAATAAATTGGACATACTCAATCATGAACTATATGGAGCATCTCAAAAATTTGTCTGGTGGACTTCCATATGCTCATTGGATAACCAAGATTCTCAAGTTTGGAAAAGTTATCTTCCGAGGAGAAACCGAAACAAAAATGACTTCAAGGGATTATGAAATTTCTATTACAGCGACAAACAAAAATATGGGCATTTTCAAAGATGGATATGGATTGTTCAAGCATGGAGAAAAAGGAACTTCCTCCAATCAATATGCACATCCTCCACCACCCACATATAACGGAGAAATATGAAATGAGATGATTTATCACAAACTTTGCTCAATGGAAAATTTCATGATTTCTGAATTTCGAGACATCCGTTAAGAATTGACAGCCCTTGAAACACAAATTCAAGAGGACTCTATGGTTGAGAGTGATGATGAATAATTATAAATGCCTTAGTACCTTTGTTTGTTGTTTATGTTCTTCATATGTAATGTTTTTATCTTTTGCATTTTTTATCGTATTTCCTTCCGTATCATTTATGTCTTCAAAGACCTAGTGTCCAATGTGTTTCTAAGTATGCGTTCACTTTGTATTTTGTTATAAATTGTGTTATATTTTACTTGTGTTTTATATTCTATTTTATTATGGTCTTTTCCCCATCCTTTTTTATATTGACAAAGGGGGAGAAGACATTGTGTGCTTGTGTTTAGTGATGCAGAATTTTTTTCCAAATTTTAAAGCTTCCTCTTTGAAAAACAAGTCTTTAAAGGCTACGTAAATTCAGGGGGAGATATCCAACTTAGGGGAAGAATGCACATCACTATGGTACACATACAAGAAACACTCAAATACCTTGATGCACAAGCTACAAATGTCAAATTGGTTGTCTACATCAAAAAGGGGGAGAATGTGATTGCATGCACTCCAATCAAAGTGTTTTAATAAAGACCATCATACATAAAATCAAAGAAATATCAAGGCCATGGAAAAGAAGATATTCAATATCATATAATATTTCAAGATCACTCTTTTAAGTCTTCTACATGTGTACAACCAACTTTCAAGATGAAGATTTATGAAGATCCATCAACAAGTTAGGTACAAGTTTTAATTTGAGGTTTTAAGATGATATAGTGCTCAAAATATACTCTAAACATTTTACATAAGTGTCATGATCATTTAAGACTAAAACATTGCATGTCCATCACTTAGAAAATAAATTTTTATCACTTTCACTCAGTGGTAACCGATTATAGGGTTACAATAACCGGTTACAGGGATTTGCAAAAATAAAATAAAATTTATGGTTCAGTGGTAACCGATTACAGATTTTGGATAACCGGTTACAGGCATGCAAATTTGAAAATATACACGTTATCGCACATGTGTAACCGGCTACAGCCCTACGGTAACCGGTTACTGCTGAAGAAAAATTCAAATATATTTTGTTTTACTTGGTTGTTGGATGATACCTCTTGGGGTCCAATCATTGCATATTTTTATTCATTTATGGTGTAATGAAAGGGTGAATTTCATATATAAAATTTGTTTGCACTCTAATCATAACACATAACACATATTATTCAAAATTTCAAAAATTCTTTAGTGTTATAAAACTTTGAGAATTTACATATTGCATGAAACATTGTTTAGAACTTTCATACTCATCATTGTTTCAGAAAATATTGAGCACTATATATGACTATAAACTTCGTATTAAATCTTGTCTTAGTATCTTTATAAGATTAACCTTGCATTACAAGATTATTGGAGCAAGTGTGTGCATTGAAGAAGATTGTTCTTCTTGCACTTAGTGTTGAAGATATTAAAGGTTTTAAGAGCCTTTGATCTCCCTATAGATTAGATAGTAAGGCATCACCTTTGGTGTGATTAGGCTTGTGCAGTCATTCTAAACTATAGTGAAATCTCTTTCGTGTTGGCAAGAGGAGTGGAGTACTCTCGATCTATGAGGGGAACCAGTATACATCTGGTGTTCATTTACTTTCCACACTTTATTGCTTTAATCGCCATATTCATAAAAATACGAACTTTAAAAAGAAGGCAAAAATTGACCATCACCTAATTCACCCCCCCCCCCCCCCCTCTTAGGCGCATTATTAACTTATATATAATTCCTTTTAAGGTTAATATTTTATTAATCCTTCTTGTGCACATTATGTACTTATCTTGTGAAATACTAAGAGGTTTTTATTGGTCTCTTGAGCCAATTTTCATAATCTTTTTTGTGGTAATCAATGATTTATGTATGATAGGTTTAAGGATAGTCTCTTGAGGACTTAAGAATCATATGAGTCCATTTGGACAATCCTTCTTTTGTCTTACTATTTTGAATGTACTTCTTTGTTGCTTGAGATACAAGGTGTGCACTTGTGCAACCTATAAGGAACCAATTTCCTTCACTAACTCTCATCACATGTTATATGATTGAGCTCATATTTATGAACCATTCAAGTACTCTAACATTGTCCCTTTGTTTCAAGTTATTTGTTCATCTTTTGTGATCATGGTTTAGGAGGATGCTTTTGTGCACTTCTACTTGAGTACCATTGATCCAAATTAATTGATATCTCTTGAACTTATTTCTGACCTCTAAGCTCTTAAATTCTTTCATGCATAGATCGTTTTATTCTTTGATTGACATTTAATTATCAATTCATCATGATGACAAGTTAGGAGCCACATTCTTGTTTTGACCTAGTTTGTGTGTGATGGTTTTTGAATTCTCTAAAGGACCATGAGTACAAAATATTTGTGCTTAAATTTTGATCTTAACCTCTATTCTAATCTTAATTATCCATGCTTCTATGATCCTTTTGGTTAAGCACTCACTTGCTAACCAACATGGTGACACTTTAGAAGCTACATTTTCTTTCTTACTTATGTTTTGAGCATCATTGTTTAGTGATTACTTCACGAGCTTTTGTGCCATGTATCTTTAATGTATCTTGATGTTGGCTATGTAAGAACAAGAAGTGTTTCTACATCTGGCCTTAAGATTTTGATGATAACTTTACATGTTATCTTAGAGAATAATTGTATACGCTGATGGTTTCGTTCTAGTGTGTAGCTGCTGCTATAATGTTCTGACTCTAGTACAAGGCATGTGACGTCATCAGGTTCTAAACATACATTACCAGAAGAAAACACGTGGTTACATGTTACAGTTGAAGTCAAGGTTGTGAATCTATCTTCTTCAATGTGTCTAAGGTACTTAGTACAAGAGGTTCTGATCGTGACTTTGTGTTTAAGATTTGGAGGCCTTATAAAGCTTTGTTCTATGTGTTATAAGTTCTGAAAATTATGAAGACGAGGCTTCGTTGAACAAGTTCTGATGATATGAAGAAAAGAAAGTTATTACAACCAAGTGCTGAAGACTCTAAGGACAAGGTTCTGTGTGACAAATTCTGAAGACTCCAAGACTTAGGTTCTAAGACTTAAGAAAGATTCTTCTACAACAAGCTTCAACGTTTAACATTCAAATATCTGAAGCCTCTGAAGATAAGAAGAAAGTTCAAAATGGTTAACGTGCAATGGTGTACAAAAAGTACATAAAGTGTCTGTGACCTCTACTCTTCTAGAGTGGCGCAAGGACAGTCCTTTCATACTTTAATGTGACCACTCTCATTATGATCGTTGAGAACCAACAACTAGATTTCTGATTACCTTTCTACCCTTTCAACATATCTCTTTTACAAGCTATAAAAGGAAGACTTGGAAGCTGAAGAAAAGTAAGAATCAACACTATAACGACAAATCTATCGGATTAAATCAAGCTCAACAAAACTACACAAAAGCGTTGTACAAACTCTATAGAGAAATTATTTGTGTGTATTTTTGTAAATATGCAAGGAGTTGTTGCTCGTATCTTGCAGTAGAAAACTTAGGTGTTTTAATTGTACTAAAAAGTATGTGCAATCTGCTTACAAGAAGCAAATCTGTAATACATTGAAAGTACTCAACTATTTTTGAATGATACCTTCAGAGACTGGGTGAAGGTCTAATCTCAAGAAGACTCATGTTGTGGCTTGAGTGGATTTACAATAAGGATCGACAAACTTATTGGGGTGCCAATAAGGTTGATCAGACTTATTGTGGGTTATTCTGTAATCAGTTTGGTTATAATGGATTAAGTCCTTGTTTAAGGTGAAATAATCCTTGAAGGGGTGGACAGGAGTAGCTTAGCTAACAACGAACCAGGATAAAAACCATCGTGTTCATTTAGTGTTATGTTTTAAGCTAACTTGTTCTTTCACCAATGAAAAGATTTTATTTGGTGAAACCAAATTCAAACCCTCATTTCTTGTGTTTCTCACACCTTCAATTGGCATCAGAGCTCCGGTTATGGTATTAATATGTTATCAAACACTTAACCGTGTAAGATAAATATCCAGGAGAGTTTTTTCATTGAGAAACACAATGGTTGAACCCACACCAGCTGCTACTACATCAGTTTCAAACGATAAAAGTTACAATGTTAAACCTATCATCTTTGATGCACAAAAGTTTGAATACTGGAAATATAGACTAGAAATTTTCTTTCTAGGTCATGATGTTGATCTTTGGAATATGGTAGTCGTTAGCTACGTACCCCCCACTGACAATACTGGAAAAGAAATAGCTAGGAGAGTTATGAATGATCAATAAAAGAAAGATTGTAAGAATCATCATAAATAAAGAATCGTCTTGCTGAATGCGATTTCTTATACTGAGTATGTGAAGATCGCAAATAGAGACTCTGTTAAGTCTATATTTGATTCTCTCAAAATGACTCATGAAGGAAATGATCAAGTCAAAGAAACCAACGCGCTGGCCTTGATTCACAAATATAAAGCCTTCAAAATGCAGGATGATAAAAGCGTCAAAGTCATGTTCTCAAGATTTCAAACCTTAGTTGCAGGACTAAAAGTTATGAACAAAGGATGTAAGTACGAAGTGCGCATAAGAGGGGGGTGAATTAGGTACTTTAAAATTTTTCTGTTTTTAGTGATGATGCGTATCATTTTTTGGTTTATGGTGAGTTTATGAAAGAGTAAAGTGCATAAAAATAAAGATACACAAGCGATATATCCTGGTTCCCCTCACAGTCTGAGAGTACTCCAGTCCCCTTTCAACATGAAAGAGATTTCCTTATAGTTAGCAAACTTAAACAAGAACTACCAAAACTAAGAACAATCCTATTGTACTAAGAATAATCCTCTTGGATTTTCACTATGTCAACAATGAGAACAATCCTCTCAAGGTGGCCTGACTTGTTTCCAATAATCCTGGAAAATAAAAACCACTAATCTTATTTCCGACAATCCTGAAAATTAAGAAAGTGTACAACAATAATTTGATTGAGTGAGTTTGTAGAGCAATAATCACTTTGAGTGATTTTATCAATAACTTGATCTTCTCTTCCAATAACAATGATATACAATGACTCAAGACTTAGATTGCTCAACAAGATATGAAAATATGCATAAAACTTTTTGAATGAAAGTGAAAAAGACTTAAGTTGAATATTTGAAAATTCAGAAAAATATTGATTGGAAGAGGTTGTTTTTTATTTTGAAATACTAGTATTTATATGTTTATAGCACCTCTTTGAAACAGAATAAGTTTATGTAAATTAATCATGAACAATTTTCAAGATTAAGTGAAAAGATTCCATGAAATGGTGTTATGAAAATGTATGTTCAAAGCTGCTGATTTTCAAAAACGTTCAGCGAGCAATCGATTGCATCCTTGATGCAAATCGATTGCACGGGTTTTAACAGCCAGGAATTTCAAATATTTTCAGTGAGCAATCGATTTCACAAACATGCAAATCAATTGCACTTTAAAACAGTAACATTTTTAACCAGAGAGCAATCGATTGCACTCTTGTGTAAATCGATTGCACTAAGAAACATAAGCAAAACAGTTGAAAATGTAAGTCATGCAATCGATTGCATCAATATGCAAATCGATTGCACAGATGTAAAAATGGATTTTTTGCTTAGAAAACTTGAGAAAAAGTTTGGACAATTTTAAAAACTTATTTTGATCATTGAGCATCTAAGACTTAAGTTCATAGCAAGAATTGTTATTATACCTTATGAAATTTGCCAAGATCTTGAACCAAAGACTTTTATCCATTGATGCTTTAGCTTGATCAACATATTTTCCTTCTTGCCATTATGGTTTGTATTCATCAAAACAAAGTTCATTGAGAGGCTTGATATTACATTCTCCCCCTTTTTGATGATGACAAACAATCTTTCTTGAAGCTTTGTTATTTCCGGAAAGAGACTTCTCCCCCTAAGATGTATAACTCCCCCTTTGTATGAGAAGCTTTGTAATCATTTGGATTTGCTCATCTTGAAGGATTCTTTGTACCTTAAAAGTTGAAGACAAGGAAATACACAAGCATGAAGTATAACATCCTTCTCCCCCTTTGACATTATCAAAAATAATGGAAAGATGCATAAAATATGGACAATATATATGTAATAATATTGCAAATTTAAACAATAATGTTAAATAAACAAAACATAGTCACAAGATAAAACAAAGATATAATGATAAACACAATAAAAATAACAGTAAATGTATAGAATTCATGGTTGGTTCATGTCGGGGTTGTTATAGAAAAATGGTCCTTGATTGGGAAATTATTGTTGAAGTGGAGGACCGGTATATTGTGGAGGAGGGAAAGTTGGGTTATTGGGATCATATGGAGGTATGTGGAGATGAGAGTAAAGGTAAGAAAACTGTTGATTCACATTTGTGCGAAAATCATTGATCTGGGTCGTTGTGGAGTCGTTGATAGCATTCCATTGGTTAATTATGTTGGTGTTGAGTGTAGCAAACGGTTGAGTCGCGAAGTTAATTACATCTTGATTACTTGTACCCAAAACATATGTGACAAACTTTCCTTTATAGTTCCCAAGTTGCTGTAGAATGTCAGCACCAAATCCAGGTAATAGTATCCATATGACAAAATGATTGGTTCCAAATCATAGGATGCTAAATCATTTTGAAATGTAAATCATTATTGAGGAAAGGATGATAACATACCATATTTTAGTGTTGAGACAATTTTCCATTGAAAATACTTTGTGAACCTCTCTTCTTGTTGTTGTGTGAGAGTTTGAATGAGTGGATTTTCCATAGATGAGGATCCAGCTTTCTTCCCTTTCTCTTGAATTGACAATTTTCTCTTTTGTCTGGATGCCATGAGGAAGGTGATTTTTGAAATTAGGGTTTAGAAGGTTTGAATATATCACAATACTTTGGAAGTTTTGAGAAGAGGATATGCGATGAGATGAATTTGGAAAGAAGGTTGTGTTATAGGATAGGATTTGTGAGTAGAGAGTTATGAGTGAGGTTTAATGTATTCAAAGTTATTTAATTGGTCAATAATGGAGGTGATATTTGGAATAGGAGAGGGTAGGAATTCTGACCAACATTAAAACATGTCATAAAGTTAAATTACAGCAGGTGCAATCGATTTGCACACATATGCAATCGATTTTCACACTAAACAGAAACAATAGAAAACTGAAATGAACAGCGTGCAATCGATTTACGCTATGGTGCAATCGATTTGCACTGAAACAGAAAGGTCAGAAAATAAAAACTTACAGTGAGAAATCTATTTACACAATGGTGCAATCGATTGCATCAACCAAAAATGACTAAAACACATTTTTCTTGAATTTAAACAATTCTTAAACATGAATTTTTCACATATAAACATGAATATCATTTTGAAAGCATTAAGAAAGGATAGAATGCGCCTTAGACGTCATGTTCATCCAAAATACCGAGTTCTCGTCGAATTTTGTAAAACAGTTCTCTTGCCAAAGGTTTTATGAAGATATCCGCAAGTTGATTATGAGTATCTACAAATGTGACTTCAACATCTCCTTGAATTACATGATCACGAAGAAAATGATGTTGTATATCGATGTGTTTGGTTCTTGAGTGCATGACCGGATTCTTTGTAATATTTATCCCACTTGTATTGTCGCACCGTATAGGAATGCATCCTAGATCGAGTTCGTAGTCACGAAGTTGTTGCTTGATCCATAATATTTGTGCATAACTACTACCCGCTGCAATATATTCTACTTCAGCCATGCTAAGAGCAACGCGTGCTTGTTTCTTGCAAGTCCATGATACTAATGCATTTCCAAGGATGTGACAAGTACCACTGTGATATGGTGGGAAGAACTGACTGTTTTTGGAATGCTGGTTTGTGTTTTGCGTTTGTGTTCGCAAAATGTCGCGGTAAGCAAGAGTCACCACCAACTTTTATTTTATCCAACAAGGAAAGGAAAAAAGAACAGAAAAATTCCTTTTTTGAGATATTTCTGAGTACGGGGGGTAGATTATAGAAAGGGAAGGTATTAGCACCCTTTCTATCCGTAGTTATCTACGGGCTCTTAGGTACTTGCTCATCATTTTCAAAATTGTTTTCTTTGTGCTTGTGGGTTTTGAAAAGTTTTTGTTTTAACTTCGATTTAACTCTTGCTTCTGTCTTCAAGAGTGTAATGAAGTGTATTTGAAATTTTGTTTGAAAAAGAGTGTAAGTGTGAGAAAAAAGTTTGTTTTGGATGAGCAAGTATCTAAGAACTAATCTACCTACTCGAAAAAGGAATTGTTCTATGCTAATTTCCTTTGGATAATGCTATCCTACTATTAGTGAGTAGGTAACACCGTCGTTGGAGTTTGAGGGTCAATTCGAAAGAGGGACATACAGTCACTAAAGCAATGTTAGGACGTCTTAGCGGTAACCCTAATGTCTTAGATCATTTGTTCGAGGCGACAATATCCGAGGCAAGCATTTCAGGGAAACTATGATCTTTTGGACAAGAGGGCGACCTCTAAAATAACCTATACTCAATGACTGTGTACGAAGGCAACCAAGTGGGGTGTACCCTAGGGGTGCGCATGTGCGAGTGTATTGTTTTTGGTTATTTTTATCTTTGCACATGTTTAAGGTGATCAAACTATTTTAAATTTAGACATTCATTCTTGTCATGAAAACCCTATTAACAAACATCTAGCAGTTGTATAATTTGCAGAATTAAAATGCGGAATTTAAACTAAATTATTACAAGGTGTCGGGTATTTACATCGCCAAAAGCAACCCTTTGAAAATAAAATAAAAGCGGTAAAAGTAAATGTCCTAATTAAAATTATTACAAACCAGGAGCAGATACAATAATTGAATAAAACAATAAAGCGCGCGATGCGAAATTAAATCGAATGCGAAATTAGGGTTTTGACCCTTTTAATTAAAGAAAATTTTTTTTATTTTTTTTATTTTTTAAGAAAAGAAATTAAGTCCTAAAAATTAAAATGCTAAATTAATTATTAAATAAATTAATTAATGAAAAATATTAAATGACATATTTTTGGAGTTTTTGTTAATTAAGGAAAGAAAATAAAATAATTAAACTAATGTTAAAACCTAATTATTCTAATTGATTTTTTTATTATTTGCAAAATAAATTAAAGTTATCTAAAATTAATATCCTAATTAATTTAATTAATATTTATTAATGAAAAAATAAAATTCTGAAATTTAATTGGGTAAAAATATTTTTTTTTAATTTTTTTTGATAAAAAGAAATTATTTTATTGGTTAGTAATTAATTAAACAAAAAGAGATAATTAAATGAAATATAGAAAATAAAATTTAAAAAAGAGAGAGATTGGGCCTGATTGGAGGGTGTGCATAGCAATAATTCTGGCCCATTTGTGAGGTCCGTTTGACTTTTTGTAATCCAGTGCATGCGCGTTTGACTGGGCTTTTGGTGCACCTTCAATAATGGCCACCAGATCTGGCCATCTGGCCATCTGTCACGCTGATGATGAATGTCCATGGTGGATAGTAGGCTTGAGTGTGCACATGATTACCTGAAATAATTAAGCAAAATAACAAATGTTGGAGGCAGGGATCGAACCCCTGACCTCCAGCCTCTAATGCCTTGATATCATGCGTGGCAACCACTAGGCCATGTGGTTCTTATTGTTAATAAAATACAGAGTAATAATAATATATAAAAAAAACAAAAGTTAGTAGTCAGAAACAAAAAAACGCGCGCTTGTTCAAACCAACCAACGGGATCTGGCCACGTCTTCATCCCTGTCATGGCACTGTTGCTAAAAGTCCAAATATCTATACCTACGGACAAATGTCCGTCGCTACAAGCCTGTCTATTCTGAAAATCTCATACAGGCCATGGAAATGAATTCTAAGACCATGGTTGAGGGCGTCTCATCCTCCTGGTCACAACCATAGCCATTATGAAGGCTAATTATTCCTGAAACAAAAAATCCTAAAACTAAATACAAAACCCTAGCAATGGTGATTCACGATATAGGACATATAAATAAATTGGCTATTGTAAAAAGCTTGCAAATGATATGGTGATCAAGAATATGCCATCAATTAATGTTAACAATGCCTAATTTTCAAAATACGAAATCAAGAACAGGGCGGGTTCGTGAGTGACTTACAGCGCGTGGGAGGGCCTGAAAACGTGTGGTTTTGCTTGCTTTAGGTTCCTGAGATTTCCAGGAAGAGATTGAGACAAGTACCAAGCCTTAAGGATGCCTCTAACCTCTGTTTCAATCTCACACTTTTGCCTCTTTTTATGCAAATTTTGTTCTGTCTCTCTGCTTGATCTCCAGCCTCGTTTTTGATATGCCTCGCGTCCTTATGTATTGTACAATGCATTAGGGTTGCAAATTCAGTCCAAATCCCTCTCCATCAATGACTTTGATATTTGATTTGATTCCCTTTAACAACTTTACAAATTTGGCCTAAATCCAATCTCCTTGTACACAATTTCCTTGATACGATTTTGATTGCCTTTCTAGCTGTAATTAGAGCCTGAAACAATCACAAAATACTTGTTATCAATGCTTTTGGATTTTATTTGATTTAATTTGATTTAATTTAGAATAATTCAAATAAAAACAAAATTAAATAATAAAAATATGATATGGACACATGGCCAAGGCTAGAGCACGTGGGTTGTAATGCCAACTCAAAACAAGTGAAAAAGAATGAGCCCATTTGGCAAAATTTGAAGTTTTGGGGATAGTTGACTTTTGACAATTTTGCAAAAAAGTCCAACTTCAATAATACATAACTTTCTTAATTTTTACTCTTTGGAGGTGTTCTTTGACTTTTCAGAAATCTTGAGATGTCCTTGAATCAACCCTTTTGGTCTCATCTCAATTTAATATTCCATGCTCATGTATGAAGCTTTGACAAAAAAGGTGTTTTTGTTGACTTTTCAAAATGACCTATAATGTCCAAATTCACAACTTCTTGTGAGTGCATATTTTGATCTTGGGAGCTGAAGATAGATTGTAGGTAATTGAATCCTATTCAAAATGAGTTTTGGATGGGTCATTTCTCATAAATTATGAGAAAGTTATGCTTAGTCAAAGTTGAGTTGACTTTTCCTACAAAACCCTAATTTAGCAACTTTTGAGTCTTGATGAATCTTGAGCAATCCTTGATGAATCATGATCAACCCTTGATCTAATGATGAAATATACTTCAAAATGAGAATGTTGACAAAAAATCTTGAAGTTTGACTGTATGTAGGTCACAGTTGACTTTTGCCCTAGCATAGTCAATTTTTGGACTTTTGAGCAATTGACTGAGCAAAATTCCTCTGCAAGGCTTGAAACTTGACATGGATGATATTGATAATATTTTAGGACATTGGTGAGAACTTGGGGTCACTTGGATTCAGGTATCTTGATGCAACATGAAACCCTAGTTTGGGGTAGACTGCCTTAGTAGAGGGCTTGTCTGGCTAACCCTTGGGTTATCTTGGGCAACTTGGAGATCATTCTTGAAATGTTTTGAGAAATATGAGAGGGCAAATTTTGGGATACAACAGCTGCCCCTGTTCAATCTTCTTAAACCTGAGGATGTAGATTGGCTTTCGTGCCTTTCGTAATCCGAAGGTGGAAGGGGATTGAATACTAGAGTGCCCAGAAATTTGCACTCACATGAAGCGGTAATTGTCTTGTGATGTTGGCAATGGGCTTATAGATGCCATTTGGAGGAGTATCGATCGCATAAGAGATTCCTTAGCGAGAACTTGTATATCTGTTGTTCAGGAAAGTTCCGCTGGGGAAGTCTGATCTTTGTTGAGAGAAGTAGAATTTTAGGAGCTTTGGTCGTCCGTCATTCTGCTGGTGAGTCATCCTTATTGATATTTAGGAACTTCGATCGTTCGTACTCAACTGGGGAATCAACTTTGCTGAGATTTAGGAGCTCATCCGTAATTCAACTATTTTGCTGAGATTTAGGAGCTCGTCCGTAATTCAACTGGGGAAATAACTTTGCTGAGATTTAGGAACTCGTCCGTAATTCAACTGAGGTACATATCTGTCGAGATTTAGGAACTCGTCTGTAATTCGACTATGGAAGCATCTCTGTTGAGATTTAGGAACATCGTCTGTAATTCAACTGAGGTGATACTTTTGTCGAGATTTAGGAACTTGTCTGTAATTCAACAACTCTGCTGAGATTTAGGAGCATGTCCGTAATTCAACTGATGAAATATCTGTCGAGATTTAGGAACTCGTCCGTAATTCGACTGAGGAAATAATTTCGCTGAGATTTAGGAACTTGTCCGTAATTCAAATACTTTGCTGATATTTAGGAACTTTTCCGTAATTCAACTGGGAGAATAACATCTTTGCTGAGATTTAGGAGCTCGTCCGTAATTCAACTACTTTGTTGAGATTTAGGAGCTCTTCCGTAATTCAACTACTTTGCTGAGATTTAGGAGCTCGTTTGTAATTCAACTGAAGTAACATCTTCGCGGAAATTTAGGAGCACGTTCGTAATTCAACTAAGAAACCATATTTGCTGAGATTTAGGAACTCGTCCGTAATTCAACCGAGGTAAACATATCTATCGAGATTTAGGAACTTGTCTGTAATTCAACTGCTTTGCTGAGATTTAGGAACATTGTCCGTAATTCAATTGGAGAAATACTTTTGTCAAGATTTAGGAATTTGTCTGTAATTCAACAACTCTGCAGAGATTTAGGAGCCTGTCCGTAATTCAACTAGAGAAATACTTTTGTCGAGATTTAGGAATTTGTCCTTAATTCAACAACTCTACTGAGATTTAGGAGCCTGTCTGTAATTCAACTGGAGAAATACTTTTGTCGAGATTTAGGAATTTGTCCGTAATTCAATAACTCTGCTAAGATTTAGGAGCCTGTCAGTAATTCAACTACTTTGCTGAGATTTAGGACTCTGTCCGTAATTCAACTGAGAAAATCTTCGTTGAGATTTAGGAACTTGTCCGTAATTCAACTACCTTGCTGAGATTTAGGAACTTGTCTGTAATTCAACTACTTTGCTGAGATTTAGGAACATCGTCCATAATTCAACTACTTTGCTGAGATTTAGGAACTTGTCCGTAATTCAACTACTTTGCTGAGATTTAGGAATATCGTCTGTAATTCAACTACTTTGCTGAGATTTAGGAGCCTGTCCATAATTCAACTGAGAAAATTTTCATCGAGATTTAGAAGCTCGTCCGTAATTCGACTGTGATAGAAGCTTCATAGTTTGAACTTTGTGAGAATTTAACCGTATCCTTCATGAAAGATAAAGGTTAGTTGTATGTAATGCATGATATGTATCAAGCAATGATGTTCTCAAAATAAATGAGATTGTGTTGTATGATGCATATGCATGTCATGATGTATGAAAATGTGATGTTTTTAGCTAGAAAATAAATCCCGGATTGCTGCTGGAGAAAAGAATTGAATTCTTCATTTCTGCTGGAGATAATTGATAAAGATGCTTGTGAGAATAAACCTGCAGGAGAGGATAACTCTGCGGGGGAATAAACGGACGAGAGAATGACTTTGTGGGGAAGAGATGCTCTACTGGGGATTTCGTTGATAAATGCAACTGGGGATGAATTACCGTTGCTGGTGATAATGAACCTCGTTGGGGGTTGAATTCCTGTTGGTGAAAGGAAAGAACTCTGTTGGGGATGATTTTACATTATAGACCTTGCTGGGGATAACCCTTTTAGACTTTACTGGGGATGATCTTCCAGAGTCTACTGGGGGCAATTATTCCAACTCCACTGGGGATATTTTATACTCCGTCGGGGATGAACTCTTTTTTAGTGCTGATGGTAGATAAACTCTGCTTGGGGAGAATGTTACCGATTCATTCACAGCTGCGAGTCTCAGTTGGGGAGAATTAACACCACTGTCCTTTTCTTACTCTGCGGGGAGTGTAGATGTTACTGGGACGCGGGCTAAGGATATGACAATGACTTTGCATCGAGACTTTTCTACCCCTGTATCTGCGGGAGAAGGTGCCTACGGAGGCCTTGTGGATCGAGTATTATTCCAACCTATGAGGTGCTTGGTAATTGCCGATTGAAATGACAAATCTTCTTCTGGTAGGCAACTGATGAGATGACAGGACATAGTCGTACGCTTTAATCCCTAACTTTTTCCTAGACTGTTTGTTCATATTTTCAGTCCACCAGGATACCCTTTCTTGCTCAAGCCGCCTTTTCAGGTTTTCGACTTGCCGGGTGTACAAATCTTTTTTTGTTTTTATCCTTAATTTTTGCCCGAACCCTTTTGGTTCGTCGGGATGCCCTTATTTTTTCCTAGGCCTGTCAACCTAGCAGGTCTTTGTTCATGCGCAGTATTTTCTGACTATGTCCACGCTCTCAGGGTGTAGGGAGTTGTCACTGTCAGTAGCATTGTGTTGCCATACTACCAGAAGATGTTTGTTTGATCATGCAAGATTAGTTGCTAGAATTTATGTCCAATGCCCCAAGTGATTCAGATGAAAACTTGCCCATGGCTATTTGGCATCTTTGTGAGATTCCTCGAATCTTGACTCGGCTTCCCCATATGATGGACAATGATCACGCCGTGCCCCTTAGTTGGAAGTGTTTTTCCACTTGAGGTGATCCTTTTTATTGAGAAGTTTTTTGTTCACTAGATATTCGTCATGCGAATTTCTCTGCTGTTGAACAAATAGTCATATGCAAACGATGTTATTTTAAGAATGCAAAGCTTATGTCTGTCTTGAAATTTTTGAAAATGCATTTTTTTAGTTAAACAAATTTTTGTAAAATGTGATGTCAACTCAGGATTTACAGCAATTCCTACAGGAGTCAGGATACCTTTTGTAACAGTATGCTTTCGAACTAACCCATGCTTAAGCTAGGACTTTTAAGGGTTATAACGTGGCCTGGTTCACGGTTTAAGAAACAAAGGATAAAGGCTCAAATTTTATTTGTACCCACCCGTTCTTCGTGATGTTCTTCGATCCTAAACTCAGCTAATTGTGCATTTAGATCTCGTTTGAGTCTTTGCTCTGATATTCCAGTGATGGTTCAGATACTGATAGTTTATTTTGAACAGGCAATCATTTTTGTTGAGAGTTTGTAGGATCTCTTTCTTTTTTATTTTATTATCCCTGTCTTTTGCCTGAACTGCTTCTTTTTGTGATTACAGTCAGCGGGATGCCCCAGTTTTGTAAGTCTCCTTCATAGGTTTTGACTTAATGGGCTTTTATTTCTGAGAGATAATGACTTCCTGTCCTGACGATTATAAGGAACCATCACCATCTTTTATTTTGGAAGGACCTCTTTCATGCCATTCATTGTGCACCCGAATTAACTGAGAAACTACCCTGCCCCAGGTTGTGATTAAGGGTTTTAATTTGTGTGAAAAGAAAAACTCCAACTTCTTTGGCTCAAAGGGGTTGACTAGGGATTATCTTCCTTATAACTCCACTGTTTAGGATTTGAAACAACGCCTGTACATCGTCAGCAGGGTCTGTTCAAAAGCATACTATAGAGATCGTGGTATCATTTTTGTCATCCTCCCTCTAAAGGCTTAGAGTTTTTCAATTGAGAGTTGAACATCGCAAAAGGAAAGCAATTTAAATATAGTGAATACGAATGGATTGATTCAAAACAGACATATGCAATACAATGATAAAGTAACAAAGTTTGACATGAATAGATATTCGAATAATTAAAAGAAAATTACAAATTGAAAATTCTAATGAACAAAAGCCTCTCTTGTCAGAACTTTGTCACGTCAAATGGTGAGCCTTGGAGGATTGACAGAAACATTCCAGTTGACCATCTTGTGTGAATTCCAATGCTCCTTCATCAATCAGGTTTTAAATTTTGTATTTCACCTTCCAACAGTCGCCAATATCATGCCCCGGGCTGTTGGAATGGTATGCGCACCTTGCATCAGGATTGTAGTTAGGTGAAGAAGTCTTAGGATTCGGATAAGGTCCTACCAACGTCACCAGATTCAATCTCAACAGGTGTTGCAAAGCTTGGGACAGCGGTATGTTAAGCTTGGTAAACTGCCTCTTGGGCCTATCCGGCTTACTTTGATTAACCGGTTGTTTATGGCGAGGTTGTTGTTGGACCCGTGAGGTAGTAGCAAGTTGGAGAGGTCCATTCTTCACCAACCCAAACCCTTGTATTCTTGGATGTTGACCAACGACTTGATCCCTGACCTCGACTGTTTGCTTCATACTGTTGTATCTGTTTTGATGAAGCTGGTTGATAATGGTTCTCAGATCTTCTTGTTCTCGAGCTAAGCCTTGGATGAGATCCAACTGCCCCAGGACTTGGGTTCTTATTGCATCTACCTCAGCTTGCAGTTGTTCCAGCCGCTCGTCCTTATTGTCTTCAGGACTTTTCTTGACCAAGTCCCTAACGAGGAGTGTTTTCAACTCTTTCTGCCCCTTGGATAGGTTTAGGAATATTTCCCTGAATTCAGTTTCTTGAGCATGAAGATCTTGGTTTTCTTGTTGGAGAGCCATTGTTGAAAAAAACAACGAGAATATGAGAGACCTGTACTAGGAGACCTGTTATGCAATGATATGTATGATATGTATGCAATGTTTTCAAGGATCTCGCAGGGTAAACAAAAAACTATTAGAATTTGAATTTTGCAGCTTTGATTGAAGAAACTTCGTGTCATCAAGAGTCCTTCTTCAAGAGTCAAGCTCACCATATCGAGTGGGTCATAGCCACTGACTCAAGTTATCGTGTTTTAATCTCTAGACAACTTTGGCTAGAGGAAAATAAATCCCCTTTGCCCCTTGATGGACGTTTGATTTACCATAACCTACATCACAAACCCTTGATATCCTTGAAATGGTTAAGGAAATGTTAAGGCATGATGTTATGATGTGTATGCTATGCATTTAAGCAAATGCGAGGTGATGTAAGTAAGTAAATCCGGCAAGAAATCCAAGTTATTGGATAAGGACTGTAAACAAAACCTGCAAAGAACTCATGTTGTTAGATAACAAACATGTGCAAGTAGTTCAAGTTGAAAGCACACAAGTCACACAATAGCCCTTAAATTTCAGGCTGGCATGGAGTTTAGGTATTACCCTCTTTCAGTTTAGTTGGTTCAACCTGTCCTAGTAATAGTAACCGGGTTCTAGAGGATCTCAATATCACTGACCATCCTCGATCGGTCATAATTCCAGTTTATCAACCTTTTTTTGCGGCTGGAATCATCGTGAGAGTATGGTCTCAATGAGTGTAGCATACTGCTACTTTTTTATGGCCAAGTTGGTCAATTATAGGTTCTAAGCTCAGTTGGTGCTTAATGACCCCTTAGCAGCCCCATATTCTCCTTGTTCCTCCATAAGGGATATCGGTACAAACTAAAGTGTCACACCAACGTAGCTACTACTTCAATCGTATCGGTCTATGCCATACAGTTCCCTCACAGTCTATTTCTACTTACCTAAAAGGTATCCCCAGATCCAGGTTAGGATCTATAGTAACTCCGATTCAAACCCACAAAGATAAAGCATACAAATCAAGCAATTGAAAACATTATGATGAACTATTCCTAAGGTACACCCCACTTATTAACTCCCCAGCAGAGTCGCCCGTTCTGTGATACGGTGGGAAGAACTGACTGTTTTTGGAATGCTGGTTTGCGTTTGTGTTTGCAAAATGTCGCGGTAAGCAAGAGTCGCCACCGACTTTTATTTTATCCAATAAGGAAAGGAAAAAAGCACGGAAAAATTCCTTTTTCGAGATATTTCTGAGTACGGGGGGTAGATTATAGAAAGGGAAGGTATTATCACCCTTTCTATCTGTAGTTATCTACGGGCTCTTAGGTACTTGCTCATCATTTTCAAAATTGTTTTCTTTGTTCTTGTGGGTTTTGAAAAGTTTTGTTTTAACTTCGATTTAACTCTTGCTTCTGTCTTCAAGAGTGTAATGAAGTGTTTTTGAAATTTTGTTTGTAAAAGAGTGTAAGTGTGAGAAAAAAGTTTGTTTTGGATGAGCAAGTATCTAAGAACTAATCTACCTACTCAAAAAAGGAATCGTTCTATGCTAATTTCCTTTGGATAATGCTATCCCACTATTAGTGAGTAGGTAGCACTGTCGTTGGAGTTTGAGGGTCAATTCGAAAGAGGGACATACAGTCACTAAAGCAATGTTAGGACGTCTTAGCAGTAACCCTAATGTCTTAGATCATTTGTTCGAGGCAACAATATCCGAGGCAACCATTTCGGGGCAACTATGATCTTTTGGACAAGAGGGCGACCTCTAAAATAACCTATACTCAATGACCGTGTACGAAGGCAACCAAGTGGGGGTGTACCCTAGGGGTGCACATGTGCGAGTGTATTGTTTTTGGTTATTTTTATCTTTGCACATGTTTAGGGTGATCTAACTGTTTTATATTTAGACATTCATTCTTGTCATGCAAACCCTATTAACAAACATCTAGCAGTTGTATAATTTGCAGAATTAAAATGCGGAATTTAAACTAAATTATTACAAGGCGTCGGGTATTTACATCGCCAAAAGCAACCCTTTGAAAATAAAATAAAAGCGGTAAAAGTAAATGTCCTAATTAAAATTATTACAAACCAGGAGCAGATACAATTATTTGATAAAACAATAAAGCACGCGATGCGAAATTAAATCGAATGCAAAATTAGGGTTTTGACCCTTTTAATTAAAGAAAATGTTTTTTGTTGTTTTTATTTTTTAAGAAAAGAAATTAAGTCCTAAAAATTAAAATGCTAAATTAATTATTAAATAAATTAATTAATGAAAAATATTAAATGACATATTTTTAGAGTTTTTGTTAATTAAGGAAAGAAAATAAAATAATTAAACTAATGTTAAAACCTAATTATTCTAATTGATTTTTTTATTATTTGCAAAATAAATTAAAGTTATCTAAAATTAATATCCTAATTAATTTAATTAATATTTATTAATGAAAAAATAAAATTCTGAAATTTAATTGGGTAAAAATATTTTTTTTGATTTTTTTTTATAAAAAGAAATTATTATATTGGTTAGTAATTAATTAACCAAAAAGAGATAATTAAATGAAATATAGAAAATAAAATAAAAAAGAGAGAGAGAGAGATTGGGCCTGATTGGAGGGTGTGCATAGCAATAATTCTGGCCCATTTGTGAGGTATGTTTAACTTTTTGTAATCCAGTGCATTCGCGTTTGACTGGCCTTTTGGTGCACCTTCAATAATGGCCACCATATCTGGCCATTTGGCACGCTGATAATGAATGTCCATGGTGGATAGTAGGCTTGAGTGCGCACATGATTACCTGAAATAATTAAGCAAAATAACAAATGTTGGAGGCAGGGATCGAACCCCTGACCTCCAGCCTCTAATGCCTTGACATCATGCGTGGCAACCACTAGGCCATGTGGTTCTTATTGTTAATAAAATACAGAGTAATAATAATATATAAAAAAACAAAAGTTAGTAGTCAGAAACAAAAAAAAATGCGCGCTTGTTCAAACCAACCAACAGGATCTGGCCACGTCTTCATCCATGTCATCCTCCTGATCACAACCATAGCCATTATGAAGGCTAATTATTCCTGAAACAAAAAAACCCTAAAACCAAATACAAAACCCTGGTAATGGTGATTCACAATATAGGACATATAAATAAAATTGGCTATTGTAAAAAGCTTGCAAATGATATGGTGATCAAGAATATGCCATCAATTCATGTTAACAATGCCTAATTTTCAAAATACGAAATCAAGAACAGGGCGGGTTCGTGAGTGACTTACAGAGCGTGGGAGGGCCTGAAAACGTGTGGTTTTGCTTGCTTTAGGTTCCTGAGACTGCCAGGAAGAGATTGAGACAAGTACCAAGCCTTGAGGATGCCTCTAACCTCTGTTTCGATCTCACACTTTTGCCTCTTTTTTTGCAAATTCTGTTCTGGCTCTCTGCTTGATCTCCAACCTCGTTTTTGATATGCCTCGCCTCCTTATGTACTGTACAATGCATTAGGGTTGCAAATTCAGTCCAAATCCCTCTCCATCAATGACTTTGATATATTATTTGATTCCCTTTAACAACCTTCCAAATTTGGCCTAAATCCAATCTCCTTGTACACAATTGCCTTGATACGATTTTGATTGCCTTGCTAGCTGTAATTAGAGCCTGAAACAATCACAAAATCCTTGTTATCAATGCTTTTGGATTTTATTTGATTTAATTTGATTTAATTTAGAATAATTCAAATAAAAACCAAAATAAATAATAAAAATATGATATGGACACATGGCCAAGGCTAGAGCACGTGGTCTGTAATGCCAACTCAAAACAAGTGAAAAAGAATGGGCCCATTTGGCAAAATTTGAAGTTTTGGGGATAGTTGACTTTTGGCAATTTTGCAAAAAAGTCCAACTTCAACAATACATACCTTCCTCAATTTTGACTCTTTGGAGGTTTTCTTTGACTTTTTAGAAATCTTGAGATGTCCTCTAATCAACCCTTTTGGTCTCATCTCAATTTGATATTCCATGATTATGTATGAATCTTTGACAAAAAAGGTGTTTTTGTTGACTTTTCAAAATGACCTATAATGTCCAAATTCATAACTTCTTGTGAGTGCATATTTTGATCTTGGGAACTGAAGATGTTTTGTAGGTAATTGCATCCTCTTCAAAATTAGCTTTGGATTTGTCATTTCTCATAAAGTATGAGAAAGTTATGCTTGGTCAAAGTTGAGTTGACTTTTCCTACAAAACCCTAATTTAGCAACTTTTGAGTCTTGATGAATCTTGAGCAATCCTTGATGAATCATGATCAACCCTTGATCTAATGATGAAATATACTTCAAAATTAGAATGTTGACAAAAAATCTTGAAGTTTGACTGTATGTAGGTCACAGTTGACTTTTGCCCTAGCACAGTCGATTTTTGGACTTTTGAGCAATTGACTGAGCAAACTTCCTCTACAATGCTTGAAACTTGACATAGATGATCTTGAGAACATATTAGGACATTGGTGAGCACTTGGGGTCACTTGGATTCAGGTATCTTGATGCAACATGAAACCCTAGTTTTGGGTAGACTGCCTTAGGAGAGGGCTTGTCTGGCCAACCCTTGGGTTATCTTAGGCAACTTGGAGATCTTTCTTGAAATGTTTTGAGAAATATGAGAGGGAAAATTTTGGGGTACAACAACCACTTGTTCTTTTTATATCAGTTTTACAACCTACATAATCTTGCAACCGGAGCGAAAGTTTCTTCAAAATCGATTTCTTCTTCTTGATTGTAGCCTTGTGCTACCAACTTTACTTTGTTCCGAACAATTATACCGTTCTCGTCAAGTTTGTTCTTAAACACCCATCTTGTTCCAATGATGTGTTTTTTGCTTGGCCTAGGGACAAGTTCCCAAACTTGATTCCTTTCAAATTGGTTTAACTCTTCTTGCATAACAATAATCCATTGGTCATCGCCTAAGGCTTCATCAACTTTGGAAGCTTCAATTTGAGATACAAACGCCATGTTTATACAAGCATCTTTAAGATTTAATCTTGTTGTCACACCTTGACTTATATCACCAATTACTTTATCGATAGGATGATCTCTATGAGTTATACATTCCTTTGGTAGATCATTAATATTTGATTCTTGTTTAGATACTTCTTCTTGTTGAATTGGTTGATCCTTGTTGACATCTTTGGAAGTATTTTCTTGAGGAACTTCTAATATTTCATCATCATCATCATTACAAACAACATTATCCTCCTTGGAGGGGTTAGATTCATCAAAATATACATGCATTGATTCTTCAATTGTTAAAGTTCTTTTGTTATATATTCTATATTCCTTACTAGTAAGAGAGTAACCAAGAAAAATACCTTCGTTGGATTTTTCATCAAACTTACCAAGGTTATCTTTGTCGTTGTTTAGGACAAAGCATTTGCAACCGAAGATGTGAAAGAAAGCAATGTTTGGTTTCCTCCCTTTGAAAAGTTCATACGGAGTTTTCTTCAAGATTGGTCTTATGTTAACTCTATTACTAACAAAACATGTCGTGCTTACCGCATCTACCCAAAAATATTTTGGAAGATTTGAATCGCTAAGTATTGTTCTTGCAAGTTTTACAAGATATCTATTATTTCTTTCCACCACTCCATTTTGTTGAGGAGTCCTTAGTGCCGAGAAGTTGTGAGAGATTCCATGTTCTCCACAAAATTCTTCAAAGAGAGCATTTTGAAATTCTCCTCCATGATCACTTCTTATGGAGGCAATTGTTAAAGACTTCTCATTTTGAATTTGCTTAGCATACTTCTTGAAAGCCTTGAATGCATCACTTTCCTGCACTAAAAAGAATGTCCAAGTATATCTAGAGAAATCATCAACAATAACCAAAGCATATACATTACCTCAGAAACTTTTTGTTCTTGATGGACCAAATAAGTCCATATGCAACAATTGTAGTGGCCTTGTAGTAGACACCACATTCTTAGATTTGAAAGTTGATTTTGTTTGTTTCCCTTTTTGACATGTATCACAAAGTCTATCTTTGAAAAAATTTATCTTAGGCAACCCAATGGCAATATCATGCTTGATTAGTTTATTCAAGTGTTCCATGTGAATATGAGAAATTCTTTTGTGCCAAGGCCATGAATCATCGTTGTTCGCCATGATACATTTTACCTTCAAAGATGGATCATCAAGGGAAATCATAAATATGTTATTAATTCTTTTACCTTTAAGTATAACCTCATGTGTGACTTCGTCTTCTATCAAGCATTCATCTTTGGTGAACTTGATCTTGAAGCCTTTGTCACAAAGTTGGATAATACTAAGAAGATTGTGCTCTAGTCCTTCAACATAAAGAACATCTTCAATGGATGTGAAAGGTGGAACACCAACTTTGCCTTTGCCAAGAATTCTTCCCTTATTGTTGTCTCCATTAGTGACAAAACCCTTGGCCTTTAGCACTCTATTTGAAAATTGGTTTATGTATCCCGTCATATGCTTTGAACAACCACTATCAAGATACCATAGATTGCATGTGGTCTTCAAGCATACCTACAAAACAAATTAGGTTTTATTAGGTACCCAAGTTGCTTTGGGTCATTCATAATTAGTACCTTTCTTTACCCACACATAATGTCCACTTTCCACTCTAAAGTTTCTAACATAGCAAGCATTATGTGTGTGGCCTTTAATACCACAATAAAAACAAGTAGGTTCAAATTTACTTCTATATCTAGACGGATAAATTTTCTTCTTAGGAAATTTTTTCTATTTAGGATAATGATGAACCACTTTAGGTTTGTTCACTTTCTCTTTGGATGATTGATCACTAGCCTTAACAAAGATAGTTTTATTAGAACTTGGTTTTGAAAACATTGAATATCCAAGTCCACTTTATCATTGGAATATCTTTGTTGGCTAAGAACACCTTCCAATCCAATTTGACCGTTTTCATATCTCTCAATAACTCTTTTTAATTGGACAATTTGGAAAGAGAGTGATTCACAATTTTTGCATACAAAATTCTGCTTTTGCTCACTAAATTTTTGTTTTTCATCTTTGAGATCTTTTTCCATAGACTCACATTTTTATTCTAAAGATGAAATTTGTTTCTTTTGAGATGAAATAGTTTTTTACAGAATTTTGCATTCATTTAATAGTTCATCTATAGCACCTTGTGCATCATTATCAAAAAGATAAAATTCATTAATAACCTCGTCATCTTCACTATCGGAATGGTGTGAGACCATCAATGCTAGATTTTCACTTTCATCACTATCGGAATCGGACAAAGAACTTATCTCATTATCCTCTCATGAAACATAGGCCTTTTTGTTCTTAAATTCCGTTTTGCCTTTGTAGCCACCTTTCTTGGAGAGTTTCGGACAATCCGAATTTATATGACCTTACTTACCACATTCATAACATGTGACTTCTTGTGTTGATTTGGAAGCTTCCTTTTTCTTGAATCGTTTCTTTCTTTTTGCATGAGAAAAGGATTTTTCATTTCTACCAAAGAACTTACCAAGCCTTTTAACAAGAAGCATGAAATTTTCATCTTCTTCCGGATTGTCTTCCTTTTCAACTTCCTTGGAATCAATCTTTAAAGCAATATTCTTGGATTTCTTCTCTTGGTTTTCATGCTTTTCAAGTCTTCCGAGTTCCGTTTCATATACTTGAAGTTTTCCAAACAACATTGTGGACGTCATTGTAGAAAGACTTTTCTTTTCAGAAATTGTTGTTAATTTTGGTTGCCATTTCCTAGATAAAGATCTAAGCACCTTCAGATTTAGTTCATCATTAGTTAAAGTCTTACCAAGAGCACTTAGATTATTTTTCAAGTTCACGAATCTTTTCTGCAAGTCAAGGATGGATTCTCCAGGCTGCATTCAAAATAACTCGTATTCTTGACTTAAAGTATTTAATCTTGATCGTTTAACTTCAACGGTTCCTTCATGAGTTTGTATCAAGGTATCCCATATTTATTTTACCATTTTGCATGCAGAGACACGGAAGAATTCATCCATGCTAAGTTCACCTTGGAGAAGGTTGATTTCCTTTTTATCATAGAGGACCTTTTTCTTATCACTTTCATCCCATGCAGTTTTAGGCTTTGATGAACCAGCACCGTTGATCACCGTTATAGGAATAAATGGACCATTTTCGACGGTATCCCATATTTCTTCTCCTTGTGCTTCTAGATGTGCCTTCATGCGTATTTTCCAGAAGTCAAAATATTCACCACAGAATAGAGGAGGCTTGTTGTTACTACCACCATCTCTAAAAATATGATTTTGATTTGCGGAAGCCATACTGGATCTCTAGGAACAGGTTACTTATAACCTGCTCTGATACCAATTATAAGTACGAAGTGCGCCTAAGAGGGGGGGGGTGAATTAGGTAGTTTAAAATTTTTCTAGTTTTAGTGATGATGGATATTATTTTTCTGGTTTATGGTGAGTTTATGAAAGAGTAAAGTGCAGAAAAATAAAGAGACGCAAGCGATATATCCTGGTTCCCATCACAGTTCGAGAGTACTCCAGTCCCCTTTCAACATGAAAGAGATTTCCTTATAGTTGGCAAACTTAAACAAGAACTACCAAAACCAAGAACAATCCTCTTGGACCAAGAACAATCCTCTTGGATTTTTCACTATGTCAACAATGAGAACAATCCTCTCAAGGTGACCTGACTTGTTTCCAACAACCCTGGAAAACAAAAACCACTAATATTATTTCCAATAATCTTAAAAAATAAGAAAGTGTACAACAATATTTTGATTGAGTGAGTTTGTAGAGAAATAATCACTCTGAGTGATTTTATCAATAACTTGATCTTCTCTTCAAATAACAATGATATACAATGACTCAAGGCATAGATTGCTCAAAGTTTTTTGTTATACAAGATATGAAAATTTGTAGAAAACTTTTTGAATGAAAGTGAAAAAGACTTGAGTTGAATATTTGAAAATTTAGAAAAATATTGATTGGAAGAGGTTGTTTTTTATTTTGAAATATCAGTATTTATATGTTCATAGCACCTCTTTGAAACAACATAAGTTTATATAAATTAATCATGAACAATTTCCAAGATTAAGTGAAAAGATTCCATGAAATTGTGTTATGAAAAGGTATGTTTAAAGTTGCTGATTTTCAAAAACGTTCAGCGAGCAATCGATTCCACCCTTGATGCAAATCGATTGCATGGGTTTTAATAGCTATAAATTTCAAATATTTTCAATGAGCAATCGATTTCACTTTAGAACAGTAGCATTTTTCTACCAGAGAGCAATCGATTGCACTCTTGCGTAAATCGATTGCACTAAGAAACAGAAGCAGAACAGTTAAAATGTAAGTCATGCAATCAATTGCATCAATATGTAAATTGATTACACAGATGTAAAAATGGATTTTTTTCTTAGAAAACTTGAGAAAAGGTTTGGACAAGTTTAAAAACTTATTTTGATCATTGAGCATCTAAGACTTAAGTTCATAGCAAGAATTGTTATCATACCTTATGAAATTTTCCAAGAGCTTGAACCAAAGACTTTTATCCATTGATGCTTTATCTTGATCAACATCTTTGCCTTCTTGCCATTATGGTTTGTCTTCATCAAAACAAAGTTCATTTAGAGGCTCGATATTACAAAGGATATTCAATGGTAGATCATGTGAAGAAAATTATCAGAAGCTTACCATCCAAATGGAGGCTTATGGTAACTGCACTCAAGTTCGCAAAGGATCTGAACAACACTTTTCTAGAAGAATTGATAAGTTCTTTAAGAAGTCATGAGATTTAGCTATAGTAAGATGAACCTCAGAAGAAGATAAAATCTATTACGCTTAAGGCCATCAAGAAATCTGAGAAGTCCAAAGCTCTTCAAGCATAAGAGATTGAGGATTCTGAAGGAGATTCTAATGGTGAAGAAGATAAGTTGTCTCTGCTAACCAGAAGGGTTAGCCGTCTCTGGAAGAGAAATTAAGGCAATGTGTTTAGAAGTTCAAGAATGACTGGAGGTCGCTTCGAATCATTGTTTGGTCAAAGGAAGTCCAGTGGTAACGAAGTCATTTGTTATTAATGCAATGAGCCAGGACACTATAAGTATGAATGTCCTAAGCATCCAAAGTACATACCAAGGAAGAAAGCTCTCAAAGGAAAGAAGAAAGGGCTAAAGGCAACATGGGATGATTCAGACTCTTCTGACTGCGACTCAGATGAAGAACATGCTAACATGGCGCTAACTTCTCATGTTGGAACATCAAGTGAAGTATTCCCTCCAGAAGATGAAGATGATTCAGAAATAGAAGAAATACTCTGCCAAAAGGTATTCCCTGATCTTACTCATTCTAAATTGACATATTACTTAGTTGAAGCTCTGGAAAAACATGATTCACTCAAAATTCAGTTCAAGGATCTCAAAAAGACCCATGAATTTGTATCTGTTGAAAACAGTAAGCTTGAGGAAGAGATTTTTGTTTTAAAAGAAGATATTTTAAAAAAAATGAAAACTAAGACCTTAAAGGCATGAGAACTCTTCCAATAGCCTTTAAGAGTATTGATGGTGTCATTAAGAAATATGACAAAGATTTCCATAATCTTCTAGCTAAAAACATAGGGAGAAATGTGTTAGCCTCTATTATATATTGTATAAGCAGGAATGGATTTAATGATATTGGTTATGATCCTCATGAAAAATATACATCTGATAATAAAAACATACTAACCACCTTACACTCTCATTTTGTATTTGTTGGTTTTGTGCCAAAGAAAGATGGAAAAGATGAAGAGAAATATGATTCTAAATTTGATGGAAATCAACTGACTAAACCAAATAGTTTTATCTCTTGTAAATATGATTATTCCTCTGCTAAAACCAAAGTTGATCACAATTCTGGTAGAACTAAAAAAGACTCTGAAAATTATGGGTGCCAAAAGATAAGATGATTTATGCTGCAGATATCCTTAGCAGTGGAATTGATACACCTGTTATGGGTCCTGGACTCTGGCTACTGGTAACCCTTAATGGGAAAAAGGCATATGTTCGAAGACCTGGAACTTAAGCCTAGAAAGGTCATAGGTTTCTAAGATGATCTAATAAAGAGAGAATATAGACTTCAGAGCAGTAGATTATTTGGCATGAATACAACTTGCAAAATTTAAGAGTCTCAGTTCAAAAAAAAATCTAGAAGATACATAAATCCTAAATGATCAAACTCCTTTGAAGAAAGGCTCATGGCATGTCTACAGCAAGGTAAGTGTTTAAATACTTATTTTTTACCTTTCTATGAAATTTATGTCTGATTAATCTTGTGATGCTCTCACACAAATAAATTCTTAAGGAAGAAAAATTTATTGCTTTTATCTACGGGTGGAAAAACGGGTCGCCCACCACACCCCGCCTTAAGCCCGCTAAAAAAAGAGAGGGGCGAGCAAGCCCGCCAAGTGGAAATGGGCATAAAAATCTAGCCCTCCCTGTCAAGGTAGTGGGTTGGTAGGCGGCAGGGTTTCTCGCATACTTTTTATTTATTTATTTTTCTTCATTTTTCAATAAATTAGTAGGATTTTTTTAAATTTCAATTAGTTCTTTCATTTATATTTTAGAGCAATTTTTATAAAGCATCTTTGAAAATATTTTACTTCAAAAAATATTGCATATATTCAGAAATTAATATATAAAATAAAACCATAAAGAATTAGAATTGTTAGAATTAATTTAAAAAATTGTGGGATTTAAGGCGGGACAAGCTAAACGAATAGGTGCGGTAGGCCTTAACAAGTGGCAGGTTTTGGCAGGGAGGGATTTGGCGGGTGGTGGTCTTTAGTAGGGCGGATTTTGGTGGGCGGCAGTCCCAAAATCCCAACCCAACCCGCCATTTTATGGCGGATGAGCGGGTCGGCCCAGTGGGCCACGACCCATTTTGCCACCCCTACTTCTATCCTCTAGAATCTAAAGTATTTATAACAATTAAATGTGCTATTAAAAATCGAAAAGACTTCTGCTTTAATTTAAGACATTTGTCCTCTTTATAATCATGCTTAACAATTGAAGGAACATGTTAAAGAGTGAGTAGATCTTGAGAATAAATGAAAAATCTTTTTAATTTACCGTGTGTATGATTTTTTGGTCAATTCAAGGCTTTTGTATTTACTTCAAAAGGCATTTTCAATATTACCTTCTACCATTTTATTTCCCCTCTTCATAATCCTCTTAGCCCCAAATTATTTTAAACCCTAAAACTTCGCCAGCTCGCACCCTATCTTCCTTATCAATGGCATCTCAGCGAGTAACCGCTAATCTGAATTTATCTCCATCTGAACAACATTCCAAAGTATTCCTCTCTACCCCTATGAATAAGTTGGTAGTTCTTGCAGAAGCTTTGGTGGATTTCAAAAATCTTGTTGTGAACGACTGCGACTTACAGGATGTCGTTAGTTTTCAAAATTCGTAAAACTACTTAGATCGTCTCCACGGGCCAGTTTATACTGATTTAGTCAAAGACTTATGGATACATGCATATGTCTCTGTAAGTGGACACATTTGCTCAAGCGTCTATGGGAAGAAGATATCCATTACATAAGAAGACACAGCCATGCTCTACAGACTTGATAAATCGGTATTTACTCTGACTAACATATCAACAGAAGACTACAACGAATTTCTTATAGATGAAGTTATCTATCAAAAAGGGGTCGGGGAACCAAAGGCAAAATCCCTGATTCCTAAACTAAGAGTTTAGTTTAGAGTATTTCTGGGTAGTTTTACTAACTGTTGTCTAACAAAATCTCAAGACCATGTCAATTATGTCAAGAAATATCTTTTACATGATATTCAAACCTCCAAGAAGATTAACCTTCCAGCAATTCTCATCAATCATCTGAAAACCACCATTACTGATTCAAGGGATGGAGGATCGAAAAAGAAGATGAAAATTCACTTTGGAAGACTTATTTTGGACATTCTTATTGAAAGTTATCTTTTTGAGTCCTTGAACATTTCAGATCCTAATGTGATCATCAGAGCCTCCATAAATGGTATTACCCTAAGATATCTCGGTCTGAAAAAGGGAGAAGAAATATTGGATCCTAAAGAATCTAGTTCGTCAGATTTAAAGGAGAGAAAAATTCAAGTAATAGGATTCCCAAAAAATTTATGCTTGATCGATCATCCATAATCAACAATAAACCCCTCATTGCTCCCATTCCAAAGAGAAAGAGAAAAGTGGTTAAAAAATCCAAGGCTAAAGAAGACTTTGTAGCTACCAAGAAAACAAAGACAACCAGAAAATGTGTTATGATTCTTGAAAGCTCAGATAGCTCAAAAAACTGTAAGGCTACTAGGACTTTAAAAGGAACAAATGCTCCCTTCAGAGCTAGAGCTTCTAAAATAGAATTAAATGAAAATTCAGTAGCCTCCAACCAAGAAATCTTAAAAACCTCAGATGAAACTATCTTTATTCCTATTGAGCCCCAGAAAAATCAAAAATCTTTTGAACCTCCATCTCCACACTCCTTTTTCATTTCCCCTAAAGGTATTAACATTAACTCTCCTCCATCCAACCACCTCTCCCAGTCTACAGAAGTTCTTGTTGATAATTAATATGTTTCCCTACCTGAAGAAGTAATTATAGAGGCTATTGTTGTGCCTAACAGGGATTTGTGTCCATATTCTATGAAACCCTTTATATATTTTTCCAAAATTGACATTCAATATATTCCTCTGAACGAGTTATTATGTCCTTTTGTAGTACATGTCGAGAATGCTCTGAAACTGGTAGAAAGAAGAACCTTAACTAGCATAAATCCAGAAGAAGTTGAAGAGAATTGGAAGTCATTTAGTTATTGGATGGAAACAAACTCCAGAATCATGAAATCATATGGTCTTGTTGAAGCTACCAAGAAGCACAAAGCCTGGGAAGAATCCACCGCAAAAGTTCTTCTCTTACCAGCTCCAAAACCAAAAGTTGTGTCTGTCTTAGAAGCCATTCCATCATCAAGTATTTCTGGTACTACATTAGCAATAGTTGACCCATCTTGCTCTAAAATGAAGCTTACTATGAACATTGAAAAGGAAATCAATGGGTTGAAGGAAACTCTTGAAAATTTCCAAAAGAACAATTTGTGTATTCAAGAACGACTGGACAGAAATGAGGAAAGCAACATTGCTCAAGCAACCTCCTTCAATTAGATGGCTAAGATGTTAAAGCAGATTATGAAGAAGTTCAACAGGGAATCTTAGGATTAGAACTTTGTCTTAATAACTTAAGATTCATTTTCTTTTGTTTCTAAAAAAATTGTATCTTTTAAACTCGTTGGTTATCAATCAAAGTCTATTTTCTGTCTCTATCACCTTTTTGATTTTTGACAAAAGGGGAGAAATTAAAATGATTTTAATAATGTTTATTCTTATAATATCTAACTCAAACATATAAAATGATGTTTCTACTAACTATTTGTTTGATGTTTTCTATCCAGGAACTCTAAACAAGTTCACTAAGTTTATTCTAAGACAGGTTAAAGATGAAGATCCTAATGTTAAGGTTGAAAACCTTATGGATGAAATCGACTCTGGTTTTATATAGAAGATGTTGTACACTTTGTGAATATATGTATATTCAAACAGATGGTACAAACACAATTCAGAAGTTATAAACTTACTAAAAGTAAGGTAATCTTGTTTTATATCATAGTGTTCAGAAGTTGTTAACTTTCTGAAAGTATGGAATTCAGACTTAAAGCTTCAGAAGTTGTGCTCTCCTGAAAGGAAAATAAGTCAACATTCTAATGCATGCTCTCATGCAGAGATACCACTAAGAAGCTCTGCTCTGATACGTGTGCTTCAGCAATGTACACTCTATTCAAAAGTTGTGAAATGTATGAATGTCTAATACATTGGAATATATCATATCAAATGTTGATGCTTTAGAAGTATAGTGTTTTGGTTGTGATATTAGAATCAAGGAACAAAAGTGATGATACATGATGCATGGAATTATTTAATCAGGATCAAAATCAAGTTTTGATTCTTCATCAAGTGTTGATAAAAACCAGGTTCTGAGATGAAGACCAACTGTTCTAGTCATACTCTGATGAGTTGTTGTAGGGAAGTGCTACTTCTCTATTATGTTCTGAATACTCAAATTTATTTTGTGAGTCTTGGGATTAGGGGGAGACTCTAAACAAGCTTAAATGAAATTTTGGGTTTAACAGATTCAGGGGGAGTTGTGAGCTTAACTCTGAATTTGTCGATTATGGTGATTACCCTGTATAAATTGTTCTATCAAAATACATGGTTTTGTCATCATCAAAAAGGGGGAGATTGTAAGAATGAGAAGTGTTTCTACATCTGGCCTTGAGATTTTGATGATAACTTTACATATTATCTTAGAGAACAATTATGTACACTAATGGTTTCGTTCTAGTGTGTAGTTGCTGCTATAATGTTCTGACTCTAGTACAAGGCGTGTGACGTCATCAAGTTATGAACATACACTACTGGAAGAAAACATGTGGTTATGTGTTACAATTGAAATCAAGGTTCTGAATCTATCTTCTACAACGTGTCTAAGGAATGTTAGTACAAGAGGTTCTGATTGTGACTTTATGGTTAAGATTTGAAGTCCTTCTAAATCTTTGCTTCTATGTGTTACAAGTTTTAAAGATTATAAAGACGAGGTTCTTCTGAACAAGTTCTTATGATTTGAAGAAAAGCAAGTTATTACAACCAAGTGCTGAAGACTCTAAAAACAAGGTTTTGTGTGACAAGTTCTGAAGACTCCAAGACTTAGGTTTTAAGACTTAAGAAAGGTTATTCTACAACAAGCTTCAATGTTTAACATTTAAATATCTGAAGCCTCTGAAGATAAGAAGAAAGTTCAAAATGGTTAAGTATAATGGTGTACAAAAATTACATAAAGTGTTTGTGACCTATACTCTTATAGAGTGGCATAAGGATAATCCTTTCATACTTTACTGTGACCACTCTCATTATGAATGTTGTGAACCTACAGCTAGATTTCCGATTACCTTTCTACCCTTTCAACAGATCTCTTTTACATGCTATAAAAGGAAGACTTGG
This sequence comes from Vicia faba, assembly GCA_948472305.1. Classification (NCBI taxonomy): domain Eukaryota; kingdom Viridiplantae; phylum Streptophyta; class Magnoliopsida; order Fabales; family Fabaceae; genus Vicia; species Vicia faba. The sequence goes on along the minus strand of OX451736.1, from coordinate 1,310,719,968 downwards.
AAACTGAAGAAAATTAAGAATCAACACTACAACGGGCAATCTATCAGGTTAAATCAAGCTCAACAAAACTACACAAAAGCGTTGTGCAAACTCTATAGAGAAATCATTTGCATATAGTTTTGTAAATAAACAAGGATTTGTTGCTCGTATCTTGCAATAGAACACTTAGTTGTTTTTCATTGTACTGAAAAGTCTGTGTAATTTGCTTACCAGAAGTAAATTTGTAATACACTTAAAGTACTCAGCTGTTATTGAATGATACCTTGAGAGATTGAGTGAAGGTTTTATCTCAAGAAGAATCATGTTGCGAATTTATTGGATTTTCAATAAGGACCGACAGACTTATTTGGGGTGCCAATAAGGTTAATCAGACTTATTGTGGGTTGTTCTATAATCAGTTTGGTTATAGTAGATTAAGTCCTTGTTGAAGGCGAAATCATCCTTGAGGGGGTGGACTGAAGTATCTTAGTGTTATACCCCAAAATTTTCCCTCCCATATTTCTCAAAACATTTCAAGAAAGGTCCTCAAGGTGCTCAAGGAAGTCCAAGGGTTAACCAGACAAACTCTCTCCTAAGGCAGTCTACCTCAAATTAGGGTTTCATGTTGCATGAATATACTTGATTCCAAGGGATCCCAAACGCTCACCATTATCCTAATATGTTCTCAAGATCATCCCTGTCAAGTTTCAAGCCTTGCATAGGAAGTTTGCTCAGTCAATTGCTCAAAGGCCTAAAAATCGACTATGCTAGGGCAAAAGTCAATTGTGGCCCATATACAGTCAAACTTCAAGATTTTTAGTCAACATCATCATTTTGAAGCATTATTCATCATTTGATCAAGGGTTGATCATGATTCATCAAGGATTGCTCACAATTCATCAAGAACCAAAAGTTGCTAAGTTAGGGTCTTTTGCAATGTGGGGCATTGACATGATCGGCGAGATCAGACCTACAACGTCCAACGGGCATCATTTAATCCTGGTAGCTATTGATTACTTTACAAAGTGGGTTGAAGCAGCTTCCTTTGCTACAGTGACCAAGAACGTCGTGGCACGGTTCATTCGACACAATCTGATCTGTCGATATGGTGTACCAGAAAGGATCATTACGGATAATGGTACGAATATCAACAATAAGATAATTACCGAGCTCTGCAAGCAGTTCAAGATACAGCATCACAACTCTTCTCCCTACCGGCCGAAGATGAATGGGGTTGTAGAAGCGGCTAATAAGAACATAAAGAAGATTGTGCAGAAGATGGCGGTGACATAAAAAGACTGGCACGAGATGTTACCATTTGCTCTTCATGGGTACCGTACCTCAGCACGGACGTCAACCGGGGCAACTCCCTATTCCTTGGTATATGGTATGGAGGCCTTCTTGCCCATTGAAGTTCAGATACCTTCTCTTTGGATCATGAAGGATGCAGGTTTGAGCAAAGATGACTGGATTCAGACCCAGCTTGATCAGCTGAATTTAATCGACGAAAAGAGACTTACTACTATTTGACATGGTCAGACGTATCAAAAGCGGATGATCAAGGCATTTAACAAGAAAGTTATACGACAAGAGTATCAAGTTGGGGACCTGGTTATCAAGCGCATCATACTGCCACAAGGTGATCCCATGGGAAAATGGACCCCTACGTACGAAGGGCCATTTGTGGTTAAGAATATTTTCTCAGGAGGAGCTATGATTATAACCACCATGGATTGTGATAGCCTATGAAAGATTTTGGAATGGACCTAGTTTGTAGTGACGGACCTCTGTCTGTAGGTATAGGTTCTGGACCTTTTAGCAACGGTTCAACGAAGGAGATGAAGGCGTGTCACGCCATCATTGGACCATTCAAATAATTGCGCGTTTTTTAATTTTCTGACCATTGAATTTTGTTTTATTATATAATTATTTACTTGTATTATCATAACAAATAAAACAACATGGTGTCCATGGTGCAGTGGTAGACACCTCAGTGCTCAAGGAATTCCAAGGCTGGAGGTCAGGGGTTTGATCCCTGCTTCCAGCAATTTGCATTTTCTTATTTGCTTTCAGGTAATCCCATATGCGTATAGGCCAGATTTCCATCATACTCCCTCACTCTTCAGCATGCCAGATGGCCAGATGGCCAGATCTGGTGGTCAAGCTGGGAAGGTGCATCATAATCCAGTCAACACAGGAGCACTAGATCCCAAAAAGTCCAAACGGACCAGCTGCTATTGGGCCAACAAATTGCTACCTACACCCTTAAAATTAGGCCCAAACTCTCTTCCCCTCACACTTTTATTTATTTAATTTAATCATTTTATTTTATTTAATTAATTTTCTAACCAATAAACCAATTTTTATTTATTTATCAAAACAATCACAAAAATACTTTTTATCCAATAAAAATTCAGAATTTTATTTTTATTAATAAATACTAACTAATTGATTTAGGTTTTTAATTCTAGGAAACTTTAATTTATTTTTGGTAAATATTTAATATTAATTAGAAATCATTAGGTTTTAATTCTAATTTAATCATTTTAATTTCTTTCTTAAATAATCAAAAACTCCAAAAACATGTCATTAATTATTTTTTTTTCAATTAATTTATTTAATAATTAATTTAGTGTTTAATTTATGATTAATTTATTTTCTTAAATAAAAACAACAAAAAAGCATTTTCTATTAAAAGGGTCAAAACCCTAATTCACATTCGATTTAATTTCGCGTCGCGCTTTATTTTTCTTATCCAATTAATGTATCTGCTTCCGGTTTGTAATAGTTAAATAGGACATTTATTTATTTTATCGCTTTATTTTATTTTCAAAGGGTTGCTTTTGGCGATGTAAATACCCGACGCCTTGTAATTTAATTTCCGCACTCTAAATTCTGCCAATTATAACTGCTAGATGTTTGATAATAGGGTTTGCATGACAAGACTGAATGTTTAATCTTAAAATCAAATTAGATCACCCTTAACATGTGCAAAGATAAAAATAAACTGAAAACAACACACTCGCACATGCGCACTCTTATGGTACACTCCACTTGGTTGCCTTCGTACACGGTCATTGAGTATAGGTCATTTTAGAGGTCGTCCTCTTGTCTAAAAGATCATAGTTGCCTCGAAACGGTTGCCTCGGATATTGTTGCCTCAAACAAATGATCTAAGACATTAGGGTTACCACTAAGGCGTCCTAACATTGCTTTAATGACCGTATGTCCCTATTTCGAATTGACCCTCAAACTCCAACGACGGTGCTACCTACTCACTAATAGTGGGATAGCATTGTCTAAAGGAAATTAGCATAGAACGATTACTTTTTTGAGTAGGTAAATAGTTCTTAGATACTTGCTCATCCAAAATAAAACTTTTTCTCACACTTACACTTTTATAAACAAGTTTTCAAAAACACTTCATTACACTCTTGAAGACAGAAGCAAGAGTTAAATCGAAGTTGAAACAAAAACTTTTCAAAACCCACAAGCACAAAGAAAACATTTTGAAAATGATGAGCAAGTACCTAAGAGCTCGTAGATAACTACGGATAGAAAGGATGTTAATACCTTCCCTTTCTATAAATCTACCCCCCGTACTCAGAAATATCTCGAAAAAGTAATTTTTCTGTGCTTTTTTCCTTTCCTTGTTGGATAAAATAAAAGTCGGTGGTGACTCTTGCTTACTGCGACATTTTGCAAACACAAACGCAAAACACAAACCAGCATTCCAAAAAACAGTCAGTTCTTCCCACCGTATCACACATCCCTTGGTATAAAGTGAACAATTGCAGATCAAAAAAGCAAGCTTTGGAGGCGTGTAGAAAGAGAACAAAACTTGAAAAAAACAAAGAAAAGTGGTAATTTGTTTTGATACTTCTAGGCGTTTTCAAGGTCCCCTAGCCATCTCATTCGTTTCCTGGGATTGCAAGCAAGCTATACCAATCAAGAACAAGCATTTTTCAGCGCTAGAACTCACTGTAAGTAAGCCACGACCATGGCTTTTTCTTGAAATGGAATCACATGATTTTGGCACTTATAGCATGAATTACATACATATTCTTGTTCCTTGAAGCATTTGCAAGTTGTTCATAACAATTAATTGCATTTTTTCTAACTCTATAAAGATTTGCCATTATTAGGGTTCTTGGTCTCGTTTTAGGGTCTTTGTGTATAGGTGAAATTGGCCCATAAGAAGGGCACCATCTTGCTCAGTAGGCCAAGGCAGTTTGATTCATGGCCTTAGACTCCATTTATCATGCCCATGGGAGATTTTGAAATAAGTAAGGGTTGTAGCTACAGACATATGTCCGTAGGTAAAAGTCTATGACTTTTACCAACGGAGAGAGGACAGGGACGACATGCGTGGCTCCATCTCATTCGTCCATTTGAATTATGGCGCTTTTTTTTTGTTTTTCCCCCACTAACTTGCATTATGATATATTATCCATTATTATTATTTTGTATACAATAAAAGCATGCAGCTCAGTTAGCGTGAAGGTGAGTGGAAAAGACTTTGGGGCCTAGGTTTGAATCCCAGGTCCCCCCATGTTTCATATTATTTTGATTTACATGATCAGGCGCATGCATAGATAAGAAGTCCACCGTGTAACCTCAAGGTTCCTCCATTGGATCTCCAGGTGGCCAGATCTAAAGGCCATCAGATGAAGGAGCATCATAGGCCTTGGTCAACATGCAGTAGGGAATCTGGGAAGTCAAACATGGACCTCTGATCTTGGGCCAAGAATTTCTAGCAACACCCCCCTCCAATTGCTGTCCACAGGCCCATTTTCTATTTTCTTTTCTTTTTATATTTTCCTTATTTAACTTATTTAATTAGTTTTACTAACATAAGATTAATTCTTTTTATCAAAAAATCATAAAAATAATTTTCTCCCAAATTAGATATAGGTTTTATTTTTTAATCAAAAATTAATTTAATTAGTTTATTTAATTTTAGGGTAACTTTAATTATTTTGTAAATAAATTAAAACAAGTTAGAAATTAGGGTTTTGTCTAATTTGAATTCTATTTTCTTTTTCTTAAAAAATAACAAAATACAAAAATAGGTCATGTAATTTAATTTTATCCAATTTAATTTCATTAGTAATTAGGTTTTTGCATATTTAATTCAAACCTTATTTTTCTTAAAAATAATTAAAAACAACAAAAATAATTTTTCTTTCAATTAGGTTAGGCGGGGTCAAAACACTATTTCTCTCTCGTTCTTAATTCATCGTGCGCGCTTTATTATTTTATTTTGCAATATTAATGTAATTGCTCATGGGATGTAATAGCTTAATTAGGACTTTTTCGTTCATTTATCGTTTTTCTTACGAGTTGTTTTTGGCTATGTAATTAATACTTGAAGCCTTGTAATACCGTAGCTTTACTTTCCACACTTTAATTTCCATAAAATATTAAATTGTTAGATGTATGATATTAGGGTTGCATGACAAAAATGTATGATTAACTTTAAAACGGTTAGCAAACCCTAAATGTGCAAAGATAATAACTTGAAATTTAATCACTCGCGCATGCGCACTCCTAGGGTATATTCTCACTTCAGTTGCCTTCGGTAAACGGTTATTAAGTATAGGGTATTTTAGTGGTCGCTCTCTTGTCTAAACAAAAGATCAAAGTCCCGTTCGGAAAAGTTGCCTCGGAATGGTTGCCTCGGATATGTTGCCTCGAATATTGATCTTAAGACATTAGGGTTATTACTAAGACGTCCTAACATTGTTTTAGTGATCGTACGTCCCTTTCGAATAGACCCTTAAAACTCCAACGACGGTGATACCTACTCACTAATAGTATGATAACACTGTCTAAAGGAAACAAGAATAGAAACATTCTCTTTTTCGAGTAGGTAGATTAGTTCTTAAGTACTTGCTCAAATAAACAAACTTTTTCACACTAAACACTATTTTCAAACAAAGTTTTCAAAACGACTCTGTAACACTCTTGAAGACAGAAGCAAGAGTTAAATCGAAGTAAAACAAAAAACTTTTCAAATCAAACACACACAAGCAATTTTGAAAATGATGAGCAAGTACCTAAGATCCCATGGAAAACCACGGATAGAAAGGGTGCTAAAACCTTCCCTTTCTATAATCTACCCCCTGTACTCAAAAATCTCGAAAAAGGGAATTTTTATGTGCTTTTTTCCTTTCCAGTTGGATAAAATAAAAGTCAGTGGCGACTCTTGCTTACCGCAACATTTTTCAAACACAAATGCAAAACACAAACTAGCATTTCAAAATAGTCCGGTTCTGGCCACCGTATCACAGAACTGGCGACTCTGCTGGGGAGATATAAGTGGGGTATACCTTAGGATTAGTTCATCATATTTGCTTCTATTGTCTGATTTGTTTGCTTTATCTTTGAGGGCTTTGTGTCGGGAGTTACTATAGATCCTAACCCGGATCTGGGGGTCACCTTTTAGGTAAGTAGCAATAAACTATAAGGGAACTGTACGGCATAGACCGATATGGTTGAAGCAGTAGCTACGTTGATGTGGCATATTTGTTGGTATCGGTATCCCTTCTGGAGAAACGAGGAGAATACGGGGTTGCTATATGGGTCGTTAAGCATCAACTGACCTTAGAACCTATAATTGACCAACTTGGCCATAGGAAGTAGTGAGATAGCCAGTCTCGGTGTAAAGCTGGGAACTGGTTGATACTCGATACTACACTTATTAAGACCATACTCTCGCGATAGTTCCGGCTGCAAGAAAAGATTGCGTGAGCTGAAACCATGACTGGTGGAGGATGGTCAGTGATATTGAGAACCTCTAGAACCCGGTTACTATTATTACGACAGGTTGAAACCAACTGAACTTCAAGAGGGTAGTACCTAGACTCCATGCAAGCCTGAAACTCAAGGGTTATTGTATGACTTGTTTGCCTCTACCATGTATGCTATCTGCTATACCTGTTGTGTGTTTTATCATGACATCATGCATCATAACATAGCATGTATACTTCATTAGACTAACCATTTCAAAGACTGAGGGGATTTATCTTTGTTCTGTTTTGCAGATCATGACTTCCATGCATAGACACACCATCCGAGTTAACTTTGTGTAAATACCTGCTCAACTCAAAGATTTGGCCTCGAGGGTTTACGATACTTCGTCTTTCATTAGAAGACATGGTCAGCTTCTTAGTTTGGTTACCTCCCGGTTTGATGAGAAAATGATGAGTGTGTTATTCCAGTTCTTCGATCCAGTGCATCATTGTTTCACTTTCCCGGATTATCAGCTAGTTCCCACTTTTGAAGAGTTTTATCATTTATTGGGTATATCCATCCTCGAGCAGATGCCCTTCACAGGTTTGGAAGAGACTCATAGGCCATAAGACATTGCTAAAGTTTTACACTTGAAAAAGGCTGATGTAGTGTCTAATTGGGAGACACGGAGCGAGGTTAAAGGTTTCTTAGCCAAGTTTCTAATGGATCAAGCTCAACTATTCTAGGACAGTTTGTACTTTCAGGCTTTTGAAGACATCTTAGCTCTCCTCATCTACGGTTTGCTTCTTTTCCTGAATCCAGGTTCCTTCATAGATGTGAATGCAGTTAAGATCTTCTTGTCTCGAAATCCTGTGCCTACCCTCCTAGGTGATATTTTGCATGCCCTTTATACTCGTACGACGCGTAGAAGAGGGACCCTCATGTGTTGCATGCCGCTGTTGGCGAGGTGGTTTATTTCTCACCTCCCCAAGTCTGTTTTGAAGAATGAGGAAGGGTTAGGATGGTCTTACAGGATAATGTCCCTTGCCCATACGGACATTCTTTGGAGTTCTAAGGATATGGAAGGTGTTTTTATCATTGATCGATGTGGGGAATATCCTAATGTCCTGTTGCTTGGAGTTAGAGGGGGTATAACCTATAGTGCTTGTTTGGCTTTACAAAATTTTGGTCGTGCTCGGAGAGACGGTCCTCATGAGTTTCTTCTTACAGATATTGTCTTTGACTATAAGGAGGATGTTTACGAGCATCGCTGAAGGTTCATACGAGCTCGGGGCATGATGAATAGGTATGACCCTCACGAGCTAGGACCTAAGACTTCTCTCCCTATGCAACCTTACCTCCAGTGGGTATGAGCTCAAGCTCAGAAGCTTGGGATGCCTTATGAAGCTGTGCTTCCAGTGATTATGGAGCATACTAATGAAGAAGGTGTTCCTTACACAGTCCTTTATCCCTACATGTCTACTAATCTTGGGGCATTGAAGAGATCCTAGATTCAGCTAAAAGAGGAGCGGGATACCTACAGGGAGAAGTATCATGAGCAAGAGAGGAAGATCTTGAGACTCACGAGGCAACTGGAGAATGAAAGGACGATCAATGACTACGTCAGCACGAGTGGAAAGCGACCATGGGATTTCTGATTTTTTAGTTTAGATTTATTTTCAGTTTATTTATTTTGTAACGCCTTAAAGGCATTGTTAAACATTTTACAAGTTTGAATCTAATAAAGTTTTTTATTTCTTGGTTTGCAAATTTAAATCTCCCAAAGTGTTTGAAATCATTTCATATGCATTCCATTATCATGCACCTCATTACAGGTATCATTACAGGTTTCTCATCTTCTTCGTTGTTTATTTCAGCACAGCATGTCTTCTGAAACACCTACCAATCAAGCCATCAAAGCTCTTCAAGCACAGAATTCTCAATTCCAAGAGTTATTCTTGAACTTGGCTAAAGGACAACAGGATTTGAATACTCTCATCCTGAAGGAGAAGAAGAAGAAGAAGAAGGTGGTTCTTCTAAATATGGGTCACAAATTCGGAAATAGGTTGCGACAGGAAGTTGATTTGTCTCTTTCATCTAAAGGAGGAGAGAATCAAGATGAAGAAAAGGGCCCTAGTCCTGTGGTCTCTGATAATGGCACTGATTTTGATGAAGAACAGTATCCTCCTGCTGAGGATAGGTACAAGCAACTTGAAGACCGTCTGAGTGCAATGGGGATTCAGAAGATACCTGGTTTGGACTTTGGAGATCTGGGACTGGCATCTGGGGTGGTGATCCCTCACAAGTTTAAAGCTCTTGTTTTTGCTAAATACGATGGAGTATCATGTCCAAAGCTTCATCTCCGCTCATACGTCAGAAAAATTCAGCCCTACACTGCTGATAGAAACCTGTGGGTTCATTTCTTTCAAGATAGTCTGTCAAGGACTCAGCTCGAATGGTTTTATCAATTGGAGGGAGCTAATGTCCGCAACTGGGAGGACCTTGCTGCTGCTTTTTACAAGAAATACCAGTATAACGCCGACCTTTATCCTACACGAACTCAGCTTCAGGGTATGTCTATGGGTACAGGTGAAGGCTTTAAGGACTATGCTCAGAAGTGGAGAGATCTGGCTGGAAGAGTCCAACCCCCTCTATCTGATAGGGATTTGGTGGATATGTTTCTTGGGACTTTGTCTGGTCCATTTTTTAATCATCTGATCAGCAGTTCATCATCAGGGTTTACTGAATTGATTTTGACTGGGGAGAGGGTAGAAGCTGGTATCAAAAGTGGCAAGATACAGAAAGGTGCTTCATCAAGTACAGAAAAGAAGCCTTTCAGGAAAGAAGCTAGTGTTATTTACAGCTCGAGGAGCCAAAACCGACCTGAACGCCACCAAGCAGTAAATGCGGTAGTAATATCAAGACCCATTGTTGCCCCATAATGCAACAATCAGCAAAGAGGAGAGAGACGGCAAATACAGTATACTCGGCTCAGTATGACCTTATCTCAAATTTTGCCGCAATTGTTGAAGACTAACTTGGTAACTCTGAGGGAGGCCCCGAAGAATCCCAGCACCACATCTCCGCTGTATAATCCGAACGCCCGCTGCGCCTATCACTCTGATAGCCTAGGGCATGATACAAACAACTGTTGGGCCTTGAGGAATAAGGTACAAGATTTGATTGAAGCTAAAGAGATCGAGTTTGACGCACCGGAAAAACCCAACGTCATAACTGCTCCTATGCCTAAACATGATCAGGGAGTGAATGCAATTGGGGATGATGAAGAAGAGTCAGATATCGACAGTTGGATTTACCCGACTACCGACGGTGGATTGAACAACTAGACGGAGAAGGACTTCGTGCCTGTTTCTTTTATTACACAGTAATAAACTTTTGTTTTGAGATTTGTAATAGACAGTTTAAAACTTTATGGCCCGGTGCCTCGCCCGAGGCACTTTGGCTTTGTTTGTGAGGGCTTACTATTTGTCATTTTCATATATCATCAATAAAGCATCGGATGTTTTCTTGCATTACAAATTTTGTGCTCCTTGTTTTTCTTTTCTATCTTGCACTTTATTAAAACAGCTATTGTCTTACACACACTCACATATCACAATGCAGATCCACATCCACTCTGGATCCCATTGATAATGACTCTGCTACTGCCAGTTATGACTTCGAAAGTCCGATCAACCAAGTCGAGGACGAAGGTGAGGATGATTGTGAAGTGCCTGGGGAACTTGCTAGACTGTTACTACAGGAAGAGAGGGCCATACAACCCCATGAAGAGCCAGTGGAATCAGTAAATTTGGGTACAGAGGAAGACAAGAAAGAGGTTAAGATCGGTGCAAATCTGGAGACTAGTGTCAAGCAACGGTTGATTCAGATGCTACGTGACTATGTTGAGATCTTCGCTTGGTCTTATGAAGATATGCCTGGGTTGGATACCGACATTGTGGTTCACCACTTGCCAACCAAAGAAGACTGTCCTCCGGTAAAGCAGAAAGTTCTTCGTATGCGCCCAGAGATGTCTGAGAAAATCAAAATTGAAGCCATGAAACAGTTTGATGCCAGCTTTCTAGCTGTCACTTCTTACCCGCAGTGGGTTGCCAACGTGGTCCCCGTGCCGAAGAAAGATGGTAAGGTACGGATGTGTGTGGACTATAAGGATCTGAACAGGGCAAGCCCCAAGGATGATTTCCCACTCCCTCACATCGACGTTCTGGTCGACAACACCGTGCAGCATAAGATCTTCTCCTTTATGGATGGTTTTTCTGGTTACAATCAGATTAAAATGGCTCCTGAAGACATGGAGAAGACAACTTTCGTTACGCAGTGGGGCACCTTTTTCTACAAGGTCATGCCGTTTGGATTGAAGAATGTTGGGGCAACGTATCAGCGCGCCATGGTCGCTTTGTTCCATGACATGATTCACCGTGAGATTGAGGTTTACGTTGATGACATGATTGCAAGATCCAAGACTGAAGAAGAACATTTGGACCATCTTCAGAAGTTATTTGACAGGTTGAAGATGTACAAACTAAGGTTGAACCCGAACAAGTGCACCTTTGGGGTAAGGTCTGGTAAGCTGTTGGGCTTCGTCGTTAGTGATAAAGGTATTCAAGTGGATCCCGCAAAGGTGAAGGCTATATAGAAGATGCCAGCTCCCCGAATGGAAAAAGTAGTCAGAGGCTTTTTGGGACGTCTGAACTACATTTCCCGATTCATTTCGCACCTGACTGCTACATGTGAGGCAATCTTCAAGTTGTTGAAGAAAGATCAAGTGGTAAGATGGAATGATGAATGCCAGGCCGCTTTCAAAAGGATCAAGGAATATCTCCAAGAGCCACCTATTCTGATGCCTCCAATTGAAGGGAGACCTTTGATCTTATACTTGACAGTACTCGACAATTCGATGGGGTGTGTGTTGGGGCAGCATGACGAGTTTGGACGAAAAGAGAATGTTATTTACTACCTTAGCAAAAAGTTTACCGACTGTGAGACCCGATACTCACTGCTTGAGAAAACTCGTTGCGCTTTGGCATGGGCTGCTCACCGGCTGAGACAGTATATGCTGGCTCACACTACTCTATTGATATCAAAGATGGATCCAATCAAGTATATCTTCGAAAAGCCTGCCTTGTCCGGAAGAATAGCAAGATGGCAGATGATCTTAACTGCGTATGACATCCAATACACAACCCAAAAAGCAATCAAGGGGGTGTGTTGGTAGATCATTTGGCGCATCAGGCCGTGGATGATTACTAGTCTATGAACTTCGAGTTTCCGGATGAGAGCATCATGTTGGTGACTGACTGTGAAAAACCTGGACCGGATGAAGGACCTAAGGAGGGATCCCGATGGTCTATGTATTTTGATGGAGCTTCAAACGCTTTGGGTAATAGCATTGGCGTTGTGATCATATCTCCTGAAGGCTGTCATACTCCGTTCACCGCCCGATTATGTTTTATCTACACCAACAACATGGAGGAGTATAAAGCGTGCATCATGGGCCTTCGAGCAGCTATTGACCTAAGGATTAAGTTCTTGAGTGTGTTCGGAGATTCTGCTCTAGTGATCAGTCAGATCAAAGGCGAGTGGGATACGAAACACCCAAATCTTATTCCTTACAAAGAGTATATATTGACGTTGCTTCCATATTTTGAGGAGATAACCTTGAACACTTCCCGAGAGAGGAGAACCAGTTAGCGGACACGCTAGCTACCATATATTCTATGTTCAAGGTCAGGTGGGACAATGAAGCTCCCCATATTACCATCGAGAGGTTGGACGAACCCGCGCATTGTTGTGACATCGAGACTGAAGAGGTAGCAGATAAACCCTGGTTTCACGAGGTAAAGAGGTATCTTGAGGCTTAGGAATACCCCGAGGGTGCATTTGTTAATGATAAGAAGTTTCTGAGGAGGTTCGCAGCGAAGTTCTTCATCAGCAATGGTTTCTTGTACATGCGTAACCATGATTTGATCTTACTGAGATGTGTGTACAAAAGCGAGGCAGAAAGAATTATGGCAGAGTTACATGAAGGTACTTTCGGAACTCATTCAAGTGGACATACCATGGCAAAGAAAATCCTTCGGGAAGGATATTATTGGTCTACTATGGAAGCCGATTGTTATCAACACTCTCGGACCTGTCACAAGTGCCAAGTCTATGCTGATAAGGTGCATGTGCCTCCAGTTCCTCTGAACGTTTTGAAGGCACCTTGGCCTTTTGCAATGTGGGGTATTGATATGATTGGTGAGATCAGACCTACTGCGTCCAACGGCCATCATTTCATCCTGGTAGCAATTGACTACTTTACAAAGTGGGTTGAAGCATCTTCCTTTGCTACAGTGACCAAGAACGTCATGGCGCGGTTTATTCGGCATAATTTGATTTGTCGATATGGTGTACCAGAGAGGATCATTACGAACAATGGTACAAACCTCAACAATACAATGATCACCGAGCTCTGTGAGCAGTTCAAGATACAGCATCACAACTCTTCTCCCTACCGGCCGAAGATGAATGGGACTGTTAAAGCGGCTAATAAGAATATCAAGAAGATTGTGCAGAAGATGACGGTGACATACAAAGATTGGCACGAGATGTTACCATTTTCTTTTCATGGGTACCGAACTTCAACACGGACTTCAACAGGGGAAACACCCTACTCTTTGGTATATGGTATGGAAGCAGTCTTACCCATTGAGGTCCAAATACCCTCTCTTCGGATCATGAAGGATGCAGGTTTGAGCGAGGATGACTGGATCCAGACCCGGCTTGATCAGCTAAACTTAATCAAAGAGAAGAGACTTACCGCTATTTGCCATGGTCAGACGTATCAAAAACGAATGATCAAAGCATTTAACAAGAAAGTCAGACGACAAGAGTATCAAGTTGGGGATCTGGTGATCAAATGCATTATATTGCCGCAAGGTGATCCCATGGGCAAATGGACCCCTACGTACGAAGGGCCATTTGTGGTTAAGAACGTTTTCTCAGGAGGAGCTATGATTCTAACCACCATGGATGGTGATGACCTTCCTCACCCCGTCAATGCGGACAAAGTGAAAAAATACTACGCATAATCAAAGACCCGCTAGGTTGACTGGCCTAGGCAAAAATAAGGGCTTCTCGGGGAACCAAAAGGGTTCGGGCAAAAGTAAGGGATGAAAATGAAAAAATCTGTACACCCGGCAAGTCGAAAACCTGAAAAGGAGGCTTGAGCAAAAAAGGGTATCCCGGTGGACTGAAAACCCGAAAGGGCGGTCCAGGCAAAAATTAGGGATTAAAGCGTAACACTATGTCTCATTGGGTCATCTTGCAACCAGACTTCAGTACCAACTATCAAGTTCGGACGACACTAATCAATCTGATCTACCTTTAACCAAGTAGCAAAGTGATGAGACGCTCGAAGATATAAAGGCAGTAGTAGAGTTGGAACCCAGTGGGATTGTTCACATAGCTGATTTTATTTGTTTTTCACAAACTGTATAAATTTTATCATTCGGCGGTGTTCTCTTACTAGGACGTCAGCCTTTTGTACAAAAACTCCTATTTACAGGTCAACTGCAAAATCAATACAATTCATTTTCACAAAGAAATTTCAAATTGTTTTCCTTTTTCTGTTTTATTTTGCAAGAACTTCCAGTGTTCATTTTTGATATATGCATTTGACAATAATTGTTGCTCATAAACATTTACATGCGAAACAAGACGATTACTCGTAATATCAGGAACAGGGGAAAATAAGAAATGTCTAAGCCTTACGATTTCTTTGCCCACCAGGTATAGGGATAGACCAAGCTGGAGAATACGATTAAAGGTACATTCACTCCCCGTAGAGTAAAAGTTATCTAAGAACGGTGATTCTCCCCAAGCAGAGTTTATCTATCACCAGCACTAGAAGATTATCCCCAGTGGAGTTTATTTCTTCCACAAGCAGAAACTCAATCCCTAACAGGGTTCATTATCGCTAGCAACGGTAATTCATCCCCAGCCGAGGTTATTTCTCTAAATCAGCAGATCTTTTGACAGAGCACCTCTTCCCCAGCAGAGTTGTCAGTTCTGTGATACGGTGGCCAGAACCGAACTGTTTTGAAATGCTGGTTTGCGTTTTGCGTTTGTGTTCGCAAAATGTCGAGGTAAGCAAGATTCGCCACCGACTTTTATTTTATCCAACTGGAAAGGAAAAAAGCACAGAAAAATTCCCTTTTTCGATATTTTTTAGTACGGGGGATAGATTATAGAAAGGGAAGGTATTAGCACCCTTTCTATCCGTGGTTTTCGACGGGCTCTTAGGTACTTGCTTATCATTTTCAAAATTGCTTGTGTGTGTTTGATTTTAAAAAAAATTGTTTTACTTCGATTTAACTCTTACTTCTGTCTTCAAGAGTGTTACGAAGTTGTTTTGAAAACTTTGTTTGAAAAGAGTGTTTAGTGTGAAAAAGTTTGTTTGTTTGAGCAAGTACTTAAGAACTAATCTACCTACTCAAAAAAGAGAATGTTTCTATTCTTATTTCCTTTAGACAGTGTTATCCTACTATTAGTGAGTAGGTAACACCATCGTTAGAGTTTTAAGGGTCAATTCGAAAGGGACGTACGATCACTAAAGCAATGTTAGGACGTCTTAGTAATAACCCTAATGTCTTAAGATCAATATTCGAGGCAACATATCCGAGGCAACCATTCCGATGCAACTTTTCCGAACCGGACTTTGATCTTTTGTTTAGACAAGAGAGAGACCACTAAAATACCCTATACTTAATGATCGTTTTCCGAAGGCAACCGAAGTGAGAGTATACCCTAGGAGTGCGCATGTGCGAGTGATTCAATTTCAAGTTATTATCTTTGCACATTTAGGGTTTGCTAACCGTTTTAAAGTTAATCATACATTTTTGTCATGCAACCCTAATATCATACATCTAACAGTTTAATATTTTGCGGAAATTAAAGTGCGGAAAGTAAAGCTACGCTATTACAAGGCATCGGGTATTAATTACATAGCCAAAAACAACCCGTAAGAAAAACGATAAATGAACGAAAAAGTCCTAATTAAGCTATTACATCCCATGAGCAATTATATTAATATTGAAAAATAAAATAATAAAGCGTGCGCGATGAATTAAGAACGAGAGAGAAATAGCGTTTTGACCCCTCCTAACCTAATTAAAAGAAAAATTATTTTTGTTGTTTTTAATTATTTTTAAGAAAAATAAGGTTTGAATTAAATATGCAAAAATCTAATTACTAATGAAATTAAATTGGATAAAATTAAATTACATGACCTATTTTTGTATTTTGTTATTTTTTAAGAAAAAGAAAATAGAATTCAAATTAGACAAAACCCTAATTTCTAACTTGTTTTAATTTAATTACAAAATAATTAAAGTTACCCTAAAATTAAATAAACTAATTAAATTAATTTTTTATCAAAAAATCATAAAAATAATTTTCACCAAAATTAGATTTAGGTTTTATTTTTTAATCAAAAATTAATTTAATTAGTTTATTTAATTTTAGGGTAACTTTAATTATTTTGTAAATAAATTAAAACAAGTTAGAATTAGGGTTTTGTCTAATTTGAATTCTATTTTCTTTTTCTTAAAAAATAACAAAATACAAAAATAGGTCATGTAATTTAATTTTATCCAATTTAATTTCATTAGTAATTAGGTTTTTGCATATTTAATTCAAACCTTATTTTTCTTAAAAATAATTAAAAACAACAAAAATAATTTTTCTTTCAATTAGGTTAGGCGGGGTCAAAACCCTATTTCTCTCGTTCTTAATTCATTGCGCATGCTTTATTATTTTATTTTGCAATATTAATGTAATTGCTCATGGGATGTAATAGCTTAATTAGGACATTTCGTTCATTTATCGTTTTTCTTACGGGATGTTTTTGGCTATGTAAGTAATATCTGAAGCCTTGTAATAGCGTAGCTTTACTTTCCGCACTTTAATTTCCGCAAAATATTAAACTGTTAGATGTATGATATTAGGGTTGCATGACAAAAATGTATGATTAACTTTAAAACTGTTAGCAAACCCTAAATGTGCAAAGATAATAACTTGAAATTGAATCACTCTCACATGCGCTCTCCTAGGGTATACTCTCACTTCGGTTGCCTTCGGTAAATGGTCATTAAGTATAGGATATTTTAGTGGTCGCTCTCTTGTCTAAACAAAAGATCAAAGTCATGTTCGGAAAAGTTGCCTCGGAATGGTTGCCTCGGATATGTTGCCTCAAATATTGATCTTAAGACATTAGGGTTATTACTAAGACGTCCTAACATTGCTTTAGTGATCGTACGTCCCTTTCGAATTGACCCTTAAAACACCAACGACGGTGCTACCTACTCACTAATAGTAGGATAACACTGTCTAAAGGAAACAAGAATAGAAACATTCTCTTTTATGAGTAGGTAGATTAGTTCTTAAGTACTTGCTCAAACAAACAAACTTTTTCACACTAAACACTATTTTCAAACAAAGTTTTCAAAAACGACTTCGTAACACTCTTGAAGACAGAAGAAAGAGTTAAATCGAAGTAAAACAAAAAACTTTTCAAATCAAACACACACAAGCAATTTTGAAAATGATGAGCAAGTACCTAAGAGCCCGTGGAAAACCACGGATAGAAAGGGTGCTAATACCTTCCCTTTCTATAATCTACCCCCCGTACTCAAAAATCTCGAAAAAGGAAATTTTTCTGTGCTTTTTCCTTTCCAGTTGGATAAAATAAAAGTCGGTGGTGACTCTTGCTTACCGCAATATTTTGCAAACACAAACCAGTATTTCAAAATAGTCCAGTTCTGGCCACCGTATCACACTTAGTTAACGGCGAACCAAGATAAAAATCATCATATTCATTTACTGTTATATTCTAAGATAACTTGTTATGTCACCAACAAAAAGATTTTATTTGGTGAAACCCAATTCAAACCCCATTTTTTTGTGTTTCTCACACCTTCAGGATACTGCCCATAACCTCTAAGAACATTAACTTTGATATATTTAGATCACAATGCTTGTGTGCATTTAGGGACTATACTTTCCCAATTCATCATGACCTTTGAGTATAATATATTTTTAACATTTCTTAAAGTTTTAAGTTCATGATTTATACCTTGTGAGGGATTAACCATTACCCTATGACATATAAGGTATCATTTTACTTTTACTTGGTCTTCATCAATATTGTTTGAGTTAAGACAAGTACCATCCACTTTAGATGATTTGTTCATCAAGTTATGTGACTTTGTTTGTGCATGAAATTTCATATTCTTCTTTATTTATCTTGAACCTCGTCTTAAGTTAACTTATTCTATAATTCACACATTCCATAATTCTTACATTATGATTTCATCATTTTATCTTTACTTGCTTAAATTTGAACATGTTTGCTTGTCCCCTTTAGTCACTTTCCTTGTATTCTCTGTATGCAAATTTCTCCCTATGCTTGTGATGTTTGAATGTATGATATTAGAGGTCATTTTATACTGACTTGTGTTCTTTGACACCCTCTAATCATGTTCCCTCTTCATATTTCCCTTTCTTGTGATTCACTTTCCTTTAGGAGTATGTTAGGGTGTGGTATTGACCAATTCTTGCACTAACCTTTGTATGTGCTTTAGTAGTGATTCCCTAGGGATGTTTATAGGTCAATGGTGTGTTTGAACCTTAAGTGTTTTATTCTGACTTCACTCTTACTTGACACATTATGCCATGTTCTATTGATCACACACTTGTTTCCACTTTACATCACAACTTTGATTGATGCTAGTTTGTGTACCTTGGTGTTTGAACCATGTTTTCAATGACTAATTGAACTTATTCTTGACCATGAGTTTTTGGATAAGTGTATAACATGTCTATTTTTACCTATTATTCTTCATATTACCTCTTCTTTTCTAATTTGTTTGCTTGCTAGCATCATGTGATACGGTGGGAAAGAACTGACTGTTTTTTGGAATGCTGGTTTGCGTTTTGCGTTTATTTTCGCAAAATGTCGCGGTAAGCAAGAGTCGCCACCGACTTTTATTTTATCCAACAAGGAAAGGAAAAAAGCATAGAAAAATTCCTTTTTCGAGATTATTTCTCGGGTTCGGGGGGTAGATTATAGAAAGGGAAGGTGTTAGCACCCTTTCTATCTGTGGTTATCCACGGGCTCTTAGGTACTTGCTCATATAGTTTTCAAATTTGCTTTCTTTGTGCTTGTGGGTTTGAAAAAGTTTTTGTTTTGAAACTTCGATTTAACTCTTGCTTCTGTCCTCAAGAGCGTATGAAGTGTTTTTTGAAAACTTTGTTCGAAAAGTGTAAGTGTGAAAAACATTTTGTTTTTTGAAAGAGTAAGTACTTAAGAACCATCTACCTACTCGAAAAAGGAATCGTTTTATGCTATCTTCCTTTAGACAATGCTAACCTACTATTGATGATTAGGTAGCACCGTCGTTGGAGTTTAAGGTTCAATTCGAATTTTAGGGACTTACGGTCACCAAAGCAATGTTAGGACGCCTTAGCGGTAACCCTAATGTCTTAGATCATTTATTTTGAGACAACAATATCCGAGGCAACCGTTTCGAGGCGACTATGATCTTTGGACAAGAGGGCGACCTCTAAAACGACCTATACTCAATGACCGCGTACGAAGGCAACCAAGTGGGGTGTACCCTAAGAGTGTGCATGTGCGAGTGTGTTGTTTTCAGTTTATTTTATCTTTGTACATGTTAATGGTTATCTAAGTTGATTTTAGGTTAAACATTCATTCTTGTCATGCATTCCTATTATCAAACATCTAACAGTTATATTTTGCGGATAATAAATTGCGGAAATTAAACTACAAGGCGTCGGGTATTTACATCGCCAAAAGCAACCCTTTGAAATTTAAATGTAGAAAAATAAATAAAGCAATAAAAATAATTAAATGGTCCTAATTATCTATTAAATTCCGGGAACAAATACAATATTGAATAAATAGATTGCGTGCGGAAAATTAAATCGAGTGCGAGTTTAGGGTTTTGACCCTTTGTTATTAAAGAAAATATTTTTTTTATTTTTTTTATTTAGCGAAAGAAATTAATCTAAGTTAATTATTAAATTAATTAATTAATTAATTAATGAAAATAAATTTTTTTTTTTTGGATTTTTAGTATTTAAAGAAAGAAAATAAAATTAATTAATGTTAGTAAAAACCTAATTAAGTCTAATTGATTTTAATTATTTACAAAAATAGTTAAAATTATTCTAACATTAAAACCTAAATTAATTTAATTAGTATTTATTAATAAAAATAAAAATTGAAATTTGATTTGATAAAGAAAATATTTTTGTTGTTTTTTTTTATTTTAAAGAAAAGAATTTTAATTGGTTAGTAAATAATAAAAATAATAAAACAAATAATAAAAACAAAAATAAGTAAAATAAGAGAGTGAAGGGGTATGGGCCTGAAATGAGGTGTTTAAGGAGCAATCTGAAGCCCAAAACACGCTGGCCCTGTATTGACTTTCCTGGACTTGGTGTGGACACGTTGACCAAAGCCTTGGTGGTCCTTCCATCTCCATCCATCAGATCTGGCCATTGGCCATCTGTCCATTTGATAGTTGATGGTTTATGATGCACTGCTGCTCCTTATGCGTATTGGAATATCTGAAGAAACAAAATAACAAAGAGAGTGGGGGACCTGGGATTCGAACCCAGGTCCTGATGGTATTTGTAATGCTTGCTTCACCACTAGGCCACTTCGCTTCAGTTGTTAATAAAATACAAACAAAACATAATATGCTAAAACACGTTAATATGCCAGAAAATAAAAAAAATGTGCCCTAAAATTTGAAAAGGGCCAATCAGAGGAGGACACGATGTCTTCCCTGTCCTCAGGCCTGAAACAAAATTACCTGCGGATTTGAATCCATAGCTAAATGTATAGGCCGTTCCTAAAACTCATCTCAGGCTATATAAATTCCTCCCAAGACCATGGTTGCATTCGTCTTCCTCTCCCAGTCACGTCCATAGCCATCATTAAGGCTAATTTTACCTGTAACAAAAATGCCCAAAAAAGCTCCAAGAACCCTAGCTATGGTGATTATTGGTACAGGTCATATAAACGAAATTCAATAACAACAAAAAGTTTGCAAATGTCTTGGTGATCACAAACATGTAATTATTTTGTCCAAAAGATGCCAGAATGAGGATTTACGAATTCAAGAAAGAAACGAATTTGCATGGTACTTACAATGCGTTTGGGCGTGTATGGGAGCTTACTTTGGGTTGGGTTCAACTCAGTGAACCTCCAGGAATTGATTGAGACCCTTCTTGGCTTCTGAGATCGCCTATAAGTATGAATTCGGATTCAAGCTTTTTCCACACTTTTTCAAGTTTTGTCTTGCTTGTTCTTGCAGCCTCCAACCCTTGTTTCGTGTCCTTTGGCTTCTATATGTATCATGGAATGCATTAGGTCAAGAATCATGAATCCAATCTCTCTGAATCAATGCACCCATATTTGATTTGATTCACTTTTGAAAACTTGCCAAATTTGTCAAAAAACCATCTTTTTGAACATGATCTTGTGTGATACGAATTTGATGATGATATTGATGAGAATCCAATCCTGAAAATAGCAAAAAATCTCATGTAATCAAAGGTTGGGATTTTATTTGATTTAATTTGTTTTAAAATGAAATAATTCAATAAAAAATCAAATAAAATAATAAAATTGATAAATGGACACATGGCTGAAACTAGGACACGTGGGCATTGATGCAAGCTCAAATAAAGTGGAAGAGAATGGGCCCATTTGACAAAATTTGAAGTTTTGGGGATAGTTGACTTTTGGGAATTTTGCAAAAATGTCCAACTTCAACAATGCATAACTTCTTCAATTTTGAACTTTTGGAAGTGTTCTTGGACTTTTTAGAAATCTTGAGATGTCATCTAACCAACCCTTTTGGTCTCATCTCATTTTGATATTCCATGCTCAAGTTATAAGTTTTGACAAAAAAAGGTGTTTTTGTTGACTTTCAAAAATGACCTATAATGTCCAAATTTATAACTTCTTGTGAGTGCATTTTCTGATCTTGGGCTATGAAGATGGATTGTAGGAAATTGCATCCTCTTCAAAATGATCTTTTTATGGGTCATTTATCATAAAGTATGAGAAAGTTATGCTTGGTAAAATTTGAGTTGACTTTTCCTGCAAAACCCTAATTTAGCAACTTTTGAGTCTTGATGAATTTTGAGCAATCCTTGATGAATCAAGATCAACCCTTGATCAAATTATGAAATATCCTTCAAAATGAGAATGTTGACAAAAAATCTTGAATTTTGACTGTATTTGGGTCACAATTGACTTTTTCCCTAGCATAGTCGATTTTGGGACCCTTGAGCAATTGACTGAGCAAACTTCCTCTACAAGGCTTGAAATTAAACATGGATGACCTTGAGAACATATTAGGACAATGGGGAGCACTTGAGGTCATTTGGACTCAAATATCTTGATGCAACACAAAACCCTAATTTGGGGTTGACTACCTTAGAAGATAGCTTGATTGTCCAACTCTTGAGCAATCTTGAGCCACTTGGAGATTTTTCTTTCAATGTTTTGAGAAAGATGAGAGGGAAAATTTTGGGGTACAACAACTGCCCCTGTTCAATCTTCTTAAACCTGAGGATGTAGATTGGCTTTCGTGCCTTTCGTGACCCGAAGGTAGAAGATGATTGAACACTAGAGTGCCCAGAAATTTGCACTCGCATGAAGTGGTGTCAGCCTTGTGATGTCGGGAATGAGCTTATAGATGCCATTTGGAGATTGTTGGTAGGAGGATGGGCTTACAGATGCCATCTGCAGGAGCATCGATCGCGTAAAAGATTCCTTAGCGAGAACTTGCATACCTGTTGTTGTATAAGATTCCGCTGGGGAAGCCTGGTTTTTGTCGAGATTTAGGAACTCGCCTGTACTTCAACTGAGAGAATGCCTCGGCTGAGTCTTAAGAACCTGTCCATAATTCAACTAGGGGGAAACATCTTCATCAAGATCTAGGAACTGTCTGGTCTTCAATAGAGTATACTGTTGAGATTGTAGAACTCGTCCACACTTTGGCGGAGGAAAATTATCGAGATTGAGAACCTTATCTGAAATTCAACCGAGGATAATTCAGTTGAGATTTAAGAACCGGTCAGGTCTTTGATTGAGGGAAACATCTTCATCAAGATATAGGAACTGTCTGGTCTTCAACGGAGTATACCATTGATATTGTAGAACTCGTCCACACTATGACGGAGGAAAATTGTCGAGATTGAGAACCTTATCTGAAATTCAAACGAGGATAATTCAGTTGAGATTTAAGAACCGGCCAGGTCTTCGACTGAGGGAAACATCTTCATCAAGATCTAGGAACTGTCTGGTCTTCAACAGAGTATACTGTTGAGATTGTAGAACTCGTCCATACTATGACGGAGGAAAATTGTCGAGATTGAGAACCTTATCTAAAATTCAACTGAGGATAATTCAGTTGAGATTTAAGAACCAGACAGGTCTTCGACTGAGGGAAACATCTTCATCAAGATCTAGGAACTGTCTGGTCTTCAACGGAGTATACCATTGAGATTTTAGAACTCGTCCACACTATGACGGAGGAAAATTGTCGAGATTGAGAACCTTATCTGAAATTCAACCGAGGATAATTCAGTTGAGATTTAAGAACCGGTCAGGTCTTCGACTGAAGGAAACATCTTCATCAAGATCTAGGAACTGTCTGGTCTTCAACGGAGTATACCATTGAGATTGTAGAACTCGTCCACACTATGACGGAGGAAAATTGTCGAGATTGAGAACCTTATCTGAAATTCAAACGAGGATAATTCAGTTGAGATTTAAGAACTGGCCAGGTCTTCGACTGAGGGAAACATCTTCATCAAGATCTAGGAACTGTCTGGTCTTCAACAGAGTATACTGTTGAGATTGTAGAACTTGTCCATACTATGACGGAGGAAAATTGTCGAGATTGAGAACCTTATCTAAAATTCAACTGAGGATAATTCAGTTGAGATTTAAGAACCAGACAGGTCTTCGACTGAGGGAAACATCTTCATCAAGATCTAGGAACTGTCTGGTCTTCAACGGAGTATACCATTGAGATTTTAGAACTCGTCTACACTATGACGGAGGAAAATTGTCGAGATTGAGAACCTTATCTGAAATTCAACCGAGGATAATTCAGTTGAGATTTAAGAACCGGTCAAGTCTTCGACTGAGGGAAACATCTTCATCAAGATCTAGGAACTGTCTGGTCTTCAACGGAGTATACCATTGAGATTGTAGAACTCGTCCACACTATGACGGAGGAAAATTGTCGAGATTGAGAACCTTATCTGAAATTCAACCGAGGATAATTCAGTTGAGATTTAAGAACCAGTCAAGTCTTCGACTGAGGGAAACATCTTCATCAAGATCTAGGAATTGTCTGGTCTTCAACAGAGTATACTGTTGAGATTGTAGAACTCGTCCACACTATGACGGAGGAAAATTGTCGAGATTGAGAACCTTATCTGAAATTCAACCGAGGATAATTCAGTTGAGATTTAAGAACCGGTCAGGTCTTCGACTGAGGGAAACATCTTCATCAAGATCTAGGAACTGTCTGGTCTTCAACGGAGTATACCATTGAGATTGTAGAACTTGTCCACACTATGACGGAGGAAAATTGTCGAGATTGAGAACCTTATCTGAAATTCAACCGAGGATAATTCAGTTGAGATTTAAGAACCGATCAGGTCTTCGACTGAGCTGAGAACTTAACTGCATCTTTCCTAAAAGGTAGAGGTCAGTCGTATGTAATGCATGATATATATCAAGCAATGATGTTCTCAAAATAAATGAGATTGTGTTGTATGATGCGTATATGCATGTATCATGATGTATGGAAATGTAATATTTTAGCTGGGGGGAAATAAATCTCGGATAGCTGCTGGAGAATAGAGTTGAATTCTTCGTTTCCGCTGGGGATGGAGAACAAAGGTGATTGATGAGAATAAACCTGCGGGAGAGGATAACTCCGTTGGGGAATATACTGATGAGGAGATTACTCTGTGGGGAAGAGATGCTCTGCTGAGGATTCCACTGATAAATTCCGTTGGGGACGAATTACCGTTGCTGGTGATACTGAATCCTGTTGGGGATTGAATTCCTGTTTGTGAAAGGAAAGAACTCCGCTGGGGATGATCTTTCAGTTGCGACTTCACTGGGGATAACCTTTGAGACTCTTATGGGGATATCCTTTGAGCTTTACTGGGGACAATCTTCCTTTGAACTCGGCTGGGGATATTTATTTTTATACTCCGCCGGGGACGAACTTCCAGAGTCTACTGGGGATGATTCTTCAACTCCATTGGGGAAGCTTTTTCAGACTGTGCTGGGAAAATTTTAACTCCACTGGGGATATCTTGTATTCTGCCGGGGAATATTCTTATACTCCGTTGGGGAATATTAAGACTGTCGGGGATATTAAGCCTTTTCAGTGTTGATGGTAGATAAACTCTGCTTGGGGAGAATATTACCGACTCATTCACAGTTGTGAGTCTCAGCTGGGGAGAGCTATCATTACTGTCTTACGCTGCGGGGAGTGAAAGTATCTTAGCCATATTCTTCGGCTGAATTTACCTTGTACCTGGTGGACAGAACAACTGTACAGTTTAAACAATTCTTATTCACCCCTGTTTCTGATTTTACCAGTAATGGTTTTTTGTTTCGCATGTAAATATTTATGAGCAGCAATTAATATCAAGTGCATATATCAAAAATGTACCTTGGACGTTCTTTGCAAAACAAAACAAAAAAAGGAAAAATAGTTTGAAATTTCTCTGAAAATGAATTGTATTGATTTTGAAGTTTGGCCTGTGAATAGCCATTTTTGTACAAGGGACTGACGTCCTAGTAAGAGAACGCCGCCGAACAAATATAGTTTATACAATTTTTGAAAAGCTAAACAAAACAGCTATGTGAATAATCCCACTGGGTTCCAACTCTCTTATTGCCCTTATGTCCTCGAGCATCTCATCACTTTGCTACTGGTTGAAGATGAATCAGATTGATTAGTGTCGTCCGAGCTTTATAGTCGATACCGAAGTCTGGATACAAGGTGATCCAATGCGACATAGTGTTACGCTTTAATCCCTAATTTTTGCCTGGACCACCCTTTCGGGTTTTCAGTCCACCGGGATACCCTTTTTTGCCCAAGCCGCCTTTTCAGGATTTCGACTTGCCGGGTGTACAGATTTTTCATTTTCATCCCTTATTTTTTCCCGAACCCTTTTGGTTCACCGGGAAGCCCTTATTTTTGCCTAGGCCAGTCAACCTAACGAGTCTTTGATTATGCGTAGTATCTTTTCACTATGTCTGCATTGACGGGGTGAGGAAGATCGTCACCATCCATGTTGGTTAGAATCATAGCTCCTCCTGAGAAAATGTTCTTAAACACAAATGGACCTTCGTAAGTAGGGGTCCATTTTCCCCTGGGATCACCTTGAGGTAAAATAATGCGCTTGATCACCAGGTCCCCAACTTGATACTCTTGTCGTCTAACTTTCTTGTTAAATGCCTTGATCATCCGTTTTTGATACGTCTGACCGTGACAAATAGCAGTAAGTCTCTTTTTGTTGATTAAGTTCAGCTGATCAAGCCGGGTCTGAATCCAGTCATCTTCGCTCAGACCTGCATCCTTCATGATTCGGAGAGAGGTTATCTGAACTTCAATGGGAAAGACGGCCTCCATGCCATATACCAAGGAATAGGGTGTTGCCCCTGTTGACGTCCGTGCTGAGGTACGGTACCCATGAAGAGCAAATGGTAACATCTCCTGCCAGTCTTTGTATTTCACTGTCATCTTCTGCACAATCTTCTTAATGTTCTTATTAGCCGCTTCTACAGCCCCATTCATCTTCGGCCAGTAGGAAGAAGAGTTGTGATGCTGTATCTTGAATTGCTTGCAGAGTTTGGTGATCATCTTATTGTTGAGATTTTTACCGTTATCCGTAATGATCCTCTCTGGTACACCATATCGACATATCAGATTATGCCGAATAAACCGTGCCACGACGTTCTTGGTTACAGTAGAAAAGGAAGTTGCTTCAACCCACTTCGTAAAGTAATCAGTAGCTACTAGGATGAAATGATGCCCGTTGGACACTATAGGTCTGATCTCGCCGATCATGTCAATGCCCCACATTGCAAAAGGCCATGGAGCTGTCAAGACGTTCAGAGGAACTAGAGGTATGTGCACCTTATCAGCATAAACTTGGCACTTGTGACAGGTCCGAGAATGCTGATAACAGTCGGCTTCCATTGTGGACTAATAATATCCTACCCGTAGGATTTTATTTTCCATGGTGTGTCCACTGGAATGAGTTTCGAAAGTACCTTCATGTAACTCTGTCATGATCCTTTCTTCTTCGTTTTTATCCACACATCGCAGTAAGGTCGAATCATGGTTACTGTGATACGGTGGGAGAACTGACTTGAGGCTTTGCGTTTATTTTCGCAAATGTTTCGGTTGAGCAAGAGTCGCCACCGACTTTTTATTTTATCCTAAGGAAAGGTTAAAAAGCACAGCAAAAACCTTTGAGATGTTTTCTTGGGTTCGGAGAGTAGATTATAGAAAGGGAAGGTATTAGCACCCTTTCTATCCATGGTTATCCATGGGCTCTTAGTTACTTGCTTAGATCAACTTGCCTTGATTTTCAATTGTTTGAAATGGTGCTTTGTGTGTGGGTTTGAAAAATGTTTTGAAAAGAGGCCAATGTGGTGCCAACCTATGTAATGATCCATGTTGGGATGTATACAAAGGTGTATGTCTTTTGAAAAGTTTTCCATGTTTTTGAAAGTTGTTTTGAAAGTGTATTGTGAAGTGTGGTTTTGAAAAATAGGCAAGTGCTTTTGTTTTGCAAGTTGGCAAGTAACCAAGAGCTATCTACCCTAAATTTCTCAAAGATCTTTGCTATGTTTTAACCCTTTTAACAATTTTGTTCCATCATTGTATTTGGTGGACAATCTTGTGTTAGGATGTGAACGGGACGGGCGCGGGTCATCGTTTAGACCATGATTGCAATGGTGCCAAGTATCTTTGGGCAATTTTTCCTTTAAGGGACTTGATCATTTTTTAGGCAACTTTTGAAAGCGTCATCGAGGGACTATGATCATTTGAATTGTTTTGTTTTTGCCAAAGATACCTAACATGCAATATGGCCCATTATTGAAGGCAACAAGTGGAGTACCCTAGGGGTGCAAGTGTGATTAGTGTTGTCAATTTTCATGCTTGTTTATCTTGAATTTAGGTCAAACTATTTGTTGTTTTTGATTTGCATACAAAACCCTAATTCTAACATGGCATATTAAGAAAGCTTTTAAATGCGGAATTTAAAGGTCCTAAATTATTACAACCCAAATTATGGGATGGGGGGGTACAAATGTTCAAATGGGGATATTTTAGCAAGAAATTTAAATCTAACTATTACATCCAAATTGAATTATACAAATTAATTAATTGCACAATAATTAAATAAAATGAGATAAATATGCAAGATGCAAAAAATGATTTTTATATGTATGTAAAAAGGTATTTTTCATGTGACAAATAAACAAAAATAAAAATGAATAATTTTGGATATTTCTTATGTTTAGGGAAAAAACCCTAATTTGCTAAATAAAATATATTAATTATTTAATATATGCAATATTTATTAATTATGTACAAAAAATAAATAAAAAGAAAGTATATTGTAAAAAAGTTATTTTTTAAGTTAAATATTAATAAAAATGAAAATGTACTATTTTTTTGTATTTTTCCTCTAAATATTTTAATAAGTATATAAGTATTTATATTATTTACTAAATATATTAAATATGTATAAAAATAAAATATCTAATATTTACAAAAAAAATATATTTTTTTTATAAAATGTTTTCAAAAGATAAAATAAAATAAAAATAAGAAAATAAAAGTGTTTGCATTATTTTTGTATTTTTAAAATAAAAGGATATTAGGTTTATTTATGTACAAAATTCAAATAAAACAAGCAAAAATCCAAATAAAATGCAAAAATGGTTGAAAAAATATTTTTAATATTTTTTATGTTTTGTCAAAAAATATCAAGTCAGAACAAAAAAGAAAAAGTCAAAAAATGATAAAAATAAACACAATGGGCCAAGGGGGTGCATGTGAAATACAGTGGTGCAAAAAGGAAAAATATCTCAGGCCCAGCCCATAGAGGTTGTCTTCAACCTCCAGACAGTTCAAACAACAAAAAACGCGCGTTTTGCCTTGTCCCTGCTATCTCTTGATTCCTTGATTTTCAGCACAAACTCACAACATGAAAAATGTCAAGCATCAAACCACGAATCCATACATACCAAGAACTTGATCTAACTCTCAGAAATGAGAGAGAATTTCTTCTCCCCCAATTCCTGACCTAGTTTTTTTCTAATATTCAGGTCTTAAATTCTCTCAGCATATGCAATATAAATGGAAAGTGAGGATATGAGTGGCTTCAGGGACATGAGTATGACACTTTTCATTCATAAACCTAGACCTAACTCTTCCTAGATTGAGAGATAGAAGTCCATGAACTTACCTGTTCATCTTGGATCGTGTATGACAATGGAGGCACTTTCAAGGTAAGGTGAGGACTGGTACAGCTTGCTTGAAGTCCAGGGATGCTATTCCAATGCTTGGTGTACTTTGAATCTTGCTATATCAAGCTACAGAAGTTCACCTGCAAAGCTGAAAACTGAAAATGGAAAATGATGTTAGTGATGTTACAGGTCGTGTCCAATGCTTGGGATAGCTTCAGTGGGTGATAGGGAATGTGTTTGCAAAGGTTTCAACCAAAACGCACGAGTGGATTGAGTTATGGACCTCAAACTGCAGAGATGCCCTGTTTTTGTGCAGTACAATGGTGTTTTAAGGTTTAGGGAGGTATGGAAGGTAGTTAGCTCGTGCCTTAGCTCAGGTTTGATGTATGGAATGTGTTTAACAAGTTTTTCTAGGCTTGTGGTTGCAGCAATGTGAGTTGTGTTAAGTTATGCAATGTTTCTTCTAACTTAAGCAAAAAATGGCAAGTTGGTTCCTAGACTTATGCAGACCCCCTAAACATGCTGCCTCAATACCTCTTGATCAGTGTGTTATGTCCATGAATCCTGTGTCCAAAGATATGGCCTTGTACTTCTTGATTTGCAAACTTGACATAAAGCCATACTTTTCAAAAATGGATAAAGTGCCTTTTTCTAATTATGGACTAATCCTTCATGTAATGACCAAACTCATAGAATAACATCTTGGCACAATGGATTGGCATTTAATTTTGGAGTGTAAATGAGATTAGAGGCCTGTAATGTAGCTTGCATATGCTGAATTTGAAAATGCACAAGTTATGAAAATGGAAATGGCTCATGAACAAAGTGACTTTTGCCCATATTGACAAATTCGATTCTCCCTAACCACAAGGGTGTTTGAGAAGTTCTTGGACATTTTGGAAAGCTTAGAATGTGAACCTCAATCCATCTTTGTAACGCAAGTTGAGATTCCAAGTGGAAGCATGTGAAAAGTGGCCATGAAGTTAGGCAAAAATCCTGCCTAGAATAGGTCAAAAATTTTCTAAGTTAAGAATGTTTTGCACCCTTGTTCCAAAAATTGTAACTTGAGCTACAAGCTCATTTTGAGGAAACTTTGTGGACCAAAGTTGTAGATTTTGCAATGGACTACAACTTTCATGTTTTGAGTTTTGTTTGAATCCAAATGTATCTTGATGGAAAAATGGGACAAAGTTAGGAAAAAATTAGGAATTTTCATAACTTAGAAAAATTCTAAGTTATGAAATTTCTTCATTTCAAACCCTAATTTGTGATTTGTGATTTCTTGATGAACAAGTTTCATAATTTGACATGTTTTGATGAAAAACGAATCTTGACACTTGATTTTGATCAAAAAGTCAAAGTTTGACTTTTCAGTATACAGTCAAAATTGATCAATTGACTGGAAAATTCATCTGTCAATCTTGTGCATTTGGGATCTTTTGAATTTGATGAACATGTCAAGACAATTCCATGGGGTCATTGA
The DNA here is from genome assembly GCA_948472305.1 of Vicia faba. NCBI lineage: Eukaryota > Viridiplantae > Streptophyta > Magnoliopsida > Fabales > Fabaceae > Vicia > Vicia faba. The sequence continues at coordinate 1,310,689,141 of OX451736.1, read as the reverse complement.
GTCCATATGTGAGCTTGGTTGGTCATTGGCTAGGTCAAACAGTCAAAAATTGCCTTTGTGCAGTCAAAACCCTAAAAATGACCATTTTGCCCTTTTGGTGATCTGATCAAATTTCTTGTGGAATTATGATCCAAACTTGACAAAATGGTTCATATGAGTTCATAATGTTGATGTGGGTCAAAAATCATAGGGTTTGACTGTCAATTGACCACAGTTGACTTTTTCCCCAATACAGCTGATTTCTAGGTCAACTGTCCAATTGACTGGGCAAAGATTGGAATCAAGGCTTGAAATTTGGTATGGATAAACTTGGGAGTCCAATATGAAGCATGAAAGTCATCTTAGGCATTTTAGGTCAAAACATCTTTGTGCAAACACAAACCCTAATTTGGGTCAACAGTGCAAGGAGGAGTCTTGAGCACAGCAAACCCTAACTTGATCCTGAACTCCAAGGGTCTTGTGGTGAGACAATGTTGAGGAAATGGGAGGGAAAATTTTGGGGTACAACAGTTACGCTTGTAAAGGATACCATCGTTAATGAAGAACTTCACCGCGAACCTCCTCAGAAACTTCTTATCATTAACAGATGCACCCTCGGGGTATTCCTGAGCCTCAAGATACCTCTTCACCTCATGAAACCAGGGTTTATCTGCTACCTCTTCAGTCTCAATGTCACAGCAATGTGCAGGTTCGTCCAGTCTTTCAATGATAATATGAGGAGCCTCGTTATCCCAATTGATTTTTAACATAGAAGACATCGTAGCTAGCGCGTCCGCCAGCTGATTCTCCTCTCTTGGGAAGTGTTCAAAGGTTATATCCTCGAAATGGGGAAGCAACATCAATACATACTCCTTGTAAGGAATAAGATTAGGGTGTTTCGTATCCCACTCTCCTTTGATCTGACTGATCACGAGAGCGGAATCTCTGAAGACACTTAGAAACTTAATCCTTAGGCCAATTGCTACTCGAAGACCCATAATGCACGCTTCATACTCCTCCATATTGTTGGTGCAGTTGAAACATAGTCGGGCGGTAAACGGAGTATGAGAGCCTTTAGGAGATATGATCACAGTGCCAATGCCATTACCCAAAGCGTTCGAGGCTCCATCAAAGTATATAGACCATCGGGATCCTTTCTCAGGTCCTTCATCCGGTCCCGGTTCTCTGCAGTCGGTCACTATCATGATACTCTCGTCTGGAAATTCAAAGTTCATAGACTGGTAATCATCCACTGCCTGATGTGCCAAATGGTCTGCCAACACACTTCCTTTGATTGCCTTTTGGGTGGTCTATTGGATGTCATACTCAGTCAAGATCATCTGCCATCTTGTTATTCTTTCGGACAAGGCAGGCTTCTCGAAGATATACTTGATTGGGTCCATTTTTGATATCAATAGAGTAGTGTGAGTCAGCATATATTGTCTCAGCCGGCGAGCAGCCCATGCCAAAGCGCATCAAGTTTTCTCAAGCAACGAGTATCGGGTCTCGCAGTCGGTAAAATTTTTTCTAAGGTAATAAATAGCATGCTCTTTTCGGCCAGACTCATCATGCTGCCCCAGCACACACCCCATCGAGTTGTCGAGTATTGTCAAGTATAAGATCAAAGGTCTCCCTTCAACTGGCGGCATCGGAATAGGTGGCTCTTGGAGGTACTCTTTAATCCTTTCGAAAGCGGCCTGGCATTCATCGTTCCAATGTACTACTTGATCTTTCTTCAGTAACTTGAAGATTGGCTCACAAGTAGAAGTCAGGTGCGAGATGAATCGGGCAATGTAGTTCAGACGTCCCAGAAATCCTCTGACTTCTTTTTCTGTTCTGGGAGCTGGCATTTCCTGTATAGCCTTCACCTTGGCAGGATCCACTTGAATACCTTTATCACTTACGACGAAACCCAGCAGCTTACCAGATCTCACCCCGAAGGTGCACTTGTTTGGGTTTAACCTCAGCTTGTACAACTTCAACCTGTCAAATAACTTCTGAAGGTGGTCAAGATGCTCTTCCTCCATCTGGGATCTTGCAATCATGTCGTCGACGTATACCTCAATCTCATGATGGATCATGTCATGAAACAAAGCAACCATGGCACGCTGATACGTTGCCCCAGCATTCTTCAATCCAAAAGGCATGACCTTGTAGCAAAAGGTGCCCTATTGAGTAACAAAAGTTGTCTTCTCCATGTCTTCGGGAGCCATTTTAATCTGATTATAACAGGAGAAACCATCCAAAAATGAAAATACCTTATGCTATGTAGTGTTGTCAACCAGAACGTCGATATGAGGCAGAGGGAAATCATCCTTGGGGCTTGCCCTGTTCAGATCCCTGTATTCAACACACATTCTAACCTTACCATCCTTCTTCGGCACAGGAACCACATTGGCAACCCACTGAGGGTAAGAAGTAACTTCTAGAAAACCGGCGTCAAACTGCTTCATAACTTCGGCCTTGATTTTCTCAGACATATCTGGGCGCATTCGGCGGACTTTCTATTTCACTGGAGGACAGTCTTCCTTGGTAGGAAATCGGTGAACCACAATATCGGTATCCAACCCAGGAATATCTTTGTAAGACCAGGAAAATATCTCAATGTAGTCATGCAGCATCTGAATCAACTGTTGCTTCACACTAAGCTCCAGATTTGCACCGATCTTAACTTCTTTCTTGTCTATCTCTGTACCTAGATTTACTGGTTCCACGGGCTCTTCATGCGGCTGAATAACCCTCTCTTCTTGGAGTAGCAGTCTTGCAAGTTCACCAGGAACTTCGCAATCATCTTCACCTTCATCTTCGGCTAAGTTGATCGGACTTTCGAAGTCATAATTGGCAATAGCAGAGTCGTTACCAGTGAGATCCAGAGTGGATGTAGACCTGTATATGTGAGTGTGTGTAAAATAGTTTTTTTACAATATATAAAATAAAAACAAGGAGCGCAAGATTTGAAATGCAAGAAACGTCCAATGCTTTTATTAATGATATATGTAGATGACACACATAAAGCCCTCACAAAGTGAAGCCACGGTGCCCCGGGTAAGACACCGAGTTATAGAGTTTAAAACATTGTTTATTACAAATTCAAAACAAAAGTCTCATCACTGGGTGATAACAGAAATGGGCATAGAATCCTCCGTTGTCCAGTCGCTTAGTCCACCATCAGCAGTTGGGTATATCCAGCAGTCAATATCAAACTCTTCATTATCGTCATCTCCGATAGCATTCACTCATGCGTCATGTTTAGGCTTTTCCGGTGCTCCGAACTCAATCTCCTTCGCATCGATCAAGTCTTGTACCTTGTTCTTTAAAACCCAACAATCATTCGTGTCATGCCCCGGGCTATCAGAGTGAAAAGCATAGCGGGCAATAGGGTTGTACTTTGGTGATGTAGTGTTGGGATTCTTCGGGGCGTCCCTTGGAATCACTAGATTGGTTTTCAATAACTGTGGCAGAATCAGAGATAAAGTCATGTTGAGCTGAGTGAATTGCCTTCGAGGTCTCTTGGCTTTTGGCTGATTGTTGTGCTGAGGAGCACCAGCAGGTCTTGAAATAACAATCGCATTAACAGTTTAGCGGTGTTCAGGTCTATTCTGGCTTTTCGAACTGTAAACAACACTAGACTCCTTCTTAAAAGGCTTCTTCTCGGTGCCTGATGAAGCACTCTTCTGTATTTTACCAGACTTAATACCAACCTCAATCCTTTCCCCAGTCATAATCAGCTCTGTAAACCCAGACGAAGAACTTCCAATCATATGGTTGAAATACGGACCAGACAAGGTCCCCAGAAACATATCCACAAGCTCCCGATCAGCCAAGGGTGGTTGCACTCTTCCAGCGAGGTCCCTCCACTTCTGAGCATAATCTTTGAAACCTTCTCCCGCACCCATTGACATACCCTGGAGTTGGGTACGCGTAGGAGCGAGGTCAGCATTATATTGGTACTGCTTGTAGAAAGCAGTAGTCAAGTCTTCCCAATTACGGATGCTAGTTCCTTCTAACTGGTAAAACCATTCAAGCTGAGTCCCTGAAAGACTGTCTTGAAAGAAGTGGATCCAGAGATTCTTGTCAGTGGTGTATGGCTGAATCTTCCTAACATACGACCGGAGGTGTAGTTTCGGGCAAGAAACTCCGTCGTATTTAGCAAAGGCTGGTGCTTTGAACTTGTGGGGAATCACCACCCTAGATGACAGACCTAAATCACCAAATTCTAGACCAGGCACTTTCTGAACTTCCATCGCGCTTAACCGGTCTTCCAGTTGCTTGTATTTATCCTCAGCCGGAGGATACTGGTCTTCGTCGAAGTCCGTCTCGTTGTCTGAAACCACAGGGCTAGGAGCCCTCCTGTCTTCCTGACTATCTTTCCCTCCAGATGAGGGGGTCAAATCAACTTCATCTCATAGCCTGTTTCCAAACCTATGGCCCATGTTAAACAGGACTGTCTTCTTCTTCTTCTTCTCTTTCAAGATAAGGGCCTTCAGATCTTACTGACCCTTAGCTAGATTCATGAACAACTCTTGGAATTGGGCGTTTTGAGCCTGCAGAGCCTTGATTGCTTGTTCAGTCGATGGTTCAGAAGACATGATGCTGAAATAAACAGCGAAGAAGATGAGAAAACCTGTAGGGGTACCTGTTATGAGGTGCATGGGAATGATATGCGTATGCTATGATTTCAAAGACATCGAGAGATTCAAATTCGTAAACAAAACATGAAACACAATTTTATTAGATAAACTTGAAATTCAATTGTTCAAAAAATGCCCTTAAGGCATTACAAGAAAGGAAATACTAAAAAGTAAATAAAAACTGGAAATAATCAAAGGACATCAGCGCTCCCATGGTTGTTTGCCTTTAGTGCTAACATAGTCGTTGATGATCTGCTCATTCTCCAACTGCCTTGTCAACTTCTGGATCTTTTGCTCTTGCTCGTGATACTTTTCTCTATAAGTATCCCGCTCTTCCCTTAGCTGCATCCAGGACCTCTTTAATGCCCCAATGTTAGTAGGCATGTAAGGGTGTAAGATAGTAGGAGGAACCCCTTCCTCATCAGCAACTTCAACAATGATAGGCAAGATGGCTTTGTAGGGCATTCCTAGCTTTTGGGCACGGATACGAACCCATCGGGGATATGGCTCCATTGGTTGAGAAGTATTCGCACCCAGCTCGTGTGGATCAGATCGGTGTACTCTATCCCAAACCCTTATGAATCTGCGGCGTTGCTCGTCGCTATCCCCTTGAAAATCAAATATTATACTAGGCATTAGCAACTCATGAGGTCCTTCCCTTCTGGCTCGCCCAAACTGACGTAAGGCCAAGCATGGATTGTAAGTAATTCCTCCATTGGTTCCTATTAGTGGAACATTGGGGTATTCCCCACAGCGATCAATAATAGCCACCTCGTCCATACCCTTAATGGTCCAAATGATGTCATTGTGAGAGAGATACATAACCCTATAAGCCCAGCCCATGCCTTCTTTGTTCTTCGGAACCGATTTGGGGAGGTGAGAAATAAACCACCTCGCCAACAGTGGAGCACAACACATCAAGGTTCCCCGCTTCCGAGCAGTACGGGCATAAAGCTGATGAAGAATGTCACCCAAGAGAGTGGGTACAGGATTACTAGAGATGAAGATTTTTACCGCATTCACATCAACAAAGGAGTCAGAGTTAGGAAATAAAACCAAGCCATATATCAGAAGATCCAAAATATCTTCGAATGCCTGGAAGTCTAGACTATCCCAGAAATGATTAGCCTTACCAACCAAGAACTTAGTCAAAAATCCCTTTGCTCCACTTCTAGTCTCCCAATTGGACATCACTTCAGCCTTTGTCAGATGGAGGGCTGAAGCAATCTCTTTTGGCCTAAGGATCTTCTCCCAACGTGTGAACAGGGCCTGCTCCAGAATAGAGATACCAAGCAGATCGGAGAACTCTTCCAAGGTGGGGACCAACTGGTAGTCCTGAAAAGTAAAGCAATGGTATAGTGGATCAAAGAACTGGACTAGGACACTCATCATCTGCTCGTCCAATTTGGAGGTGACCAAACCAAGAAGATGCCCATGTCTTATGATAAAGGAAGTAGTATCTGACATCTTTACAACCAACTCTTTAAGCATGGTGGGAACCTGGACAAAGTTGATCTGGATGGTGTTCCTACGCATGGGTGCCATGACCTACAAAACATAACAAAGATGAATCCCTCCTGTCTTTGAAATAGGTTAGTCCAATGCAAGATGTATGCAATGTTATGATGTCATGATGTCATGATAGAAAGCATACCACAAGTGTCCACAAATAGCAAACATGGTAAAGGCACACAAGTCACACAGAGAGCCCTTAGATTTTAGGCTGGCAAGGAGTCTAGGTACTACCCTCTTTCAGTTCAGTTGGCTCAAACCTGTCCTAAAAATAGTAACCGGGTTCTAGAGGATCTCAATATCACTGACTACCCTCGATCGGTCATAATTCCAGTTTAGCAACCTTTTCTTGCGGCCGGAATCATCGCGAGAGTTTAGTCTCAATGAGTGTAGCATACTGCTACTGTTCTATGGCCAAGTTGGTCAATTTAAAGGTGCTAAGGTCAGTTGGTGCTTAATGACCCCTTAGAAGACCCATATTCTCCTCGTTGCGCCACAAGGGATATCGATACAAACTAAAGTGCCACACCAATGTAGCTACTGCTTCAACCGTATCGGTCTATGCCGTACAGTTCCCTCACAGTTTATTGCTACTTACCTAAAGGGTATCCCCTAGATCCGGGTTAGGATCTATAGTAACTCCAATACAAGCCCACAAATATAAAGCATACAAGTCAAGCAATTGAAAACAATATGAACTATTCCTAAGGTACACCCCACTTATAAGCGTCCCCAGCAGAGTCGCCAGTTTTGTGATACGGTGGGAAAGAACTGACTGTTTTTTGGAATGCTAGTTTGCATTTTGTGTTTGTTTTCGCAAAATGTCGCGGTAAGCAAGAGCCGCCACTGACTTTTATTTTATCCAACAAGGAAAGGAAAAAAGCACAGAAAAATTCCTTTTTCGAGATTATTTCTCGGGTTCGGGGGGTAGATTATAGAAAGGGAAGGTGTTAGCACCCTTTTTATCCATGGTTATCCACGGGCTCTTAGGTACTTGCTCATATTATTTTCAAATTTGCTTTCTTTGTGCTTGTGGGTTTGAAAAAGTTTTTGTTTTGAAACTTCGATTTAACTCTTGCTTCTGTCCTCAAGAGCATATGAAGTGTTTTTGAAAACTTTGTTCGAAAAATGTAAGTGTGAAAAAGATTTTGTTTTTTGAAAGAGCAAGTACTTAAGAACCATCTACCTACTCGAAAAAGGAATCGTTCTATGCTATCTTCCTTTAGACAATGTTATCCTACTATTGATGAGTAGGTAGAACTGTCGTTGGAGTTTAAGGGTCAATTCGAATTTTAGGGACTTACGGTCACCAAAGCAATGTTAGGACACCTTAGCGGTAACCCTAATGTCTTAGATCATTTGTTTTGAGGCAACAATATCTGAGGCAACCATTTCGAGGTGACTATGATCTTTGGACAAGAGGGCGGCCTCTAAAACGACCTATACTCAATGACCGCGTACGAAGGCAACCAAGTGGAGTGTACCCTAAGAGTGCGCATGTGCGAGTGTGTTGTTTTCAATTTATTTTATCTTTGTACATGTTAATGGTTATCTAAGTTGATTTTAGGTTAAACATTCATTCTTGTCATGCATTCCTATTATCAAACATCTAACAGTTATATTTTGCGGAAAATAAATTGCGGAAATTAAACTACAAGGCGTCGGGTATTTACATCGCCAAAAGCAACCCTTTGAAATTTAAATGTGGAAAAATAAATAAAGCGATAAAAATAATTAAATGGTCCTAATTATCTATTACATTCCGGGAACAAATACAATATTGAATAAATAGATCGCGTGCGGAAAATTAAATCGAGTGCGAGTTTAGGGTTTTGACCCTTTGTTATTAAAGAAAAGATTTTTTTTATTGTTTTTATTTAGCGAAAGAAATTAATCTAAGTTAATTATTAAATTAATTAATTAATTAATTAATTAATGAAAATAAATTATTTTTTTTGGATTTTTGGTATTTAAAGAAAGAAAATAAAATTAATTAATATTAGTAAAAACCTAATTAAGTCTAATTGATTTTAATTATTTATAAAAATAGTTAAAATTATTCTAACATTAAAACCTAAATTAATTTAATTAGTATTTATTAATAAAAATAAAAATTGAAATTTGATTTGATAAAGAAAATATTTTTGTTGTTTTTTATTTATTTTAAAGAAAAGAATTTTAATTGGTTAGTAAATAATAAAAATAATAAAACAAATAATAAAAACAAAAATAAGTAAAATAAGAGAGTGAAGGGGTATGGGCCTGAAATGAGGTTTTGAGGAGCGATCTGAAGCCCAAAACACGTTGGTCCTGTATTGACTTTCCTGGACTTGGTGTGGACACGTTGACCAAAGCCTTGGTGGTCCTTCCATCTCCATCCATCAGATCTGGCCATTGGCCATCTGTCCATTGGATAGATGATGGTTTATGATGCACTCCTTATGCGTATTGGAATATTTGAAGAAACAAAATAACAAAGAGAGTGAGGGACCTGGGATTCGAACCCAGGTCCTGGTGGTATTTGTAATGCTTGCTTCGCTACTAGGCCACTTCGCTTCAGTTGTTAATAAAATACAAACAAAACATAATATGCTAAAACACGTTAATATGCCAGAAAATAAAAAAATGCGCGAAAATTTGAAAAGGGCCAATCAGATGAGGACACGATGTCTTCCCTGTCCTCAGGCCTGAAACAAAATTACCTGCGGATTTGAATCCGCAGCTAAATGCATAGGCCGTTCCTAAAACTCATCTCAGGCTATATAAATTCCTCCCAAGACCATGGTTGCATTCGTCTTCCTCTCCCGGTCACGTCCATAGCCATCATTAAGGCTAATTTTACCTGTAACAAAAACGCCAAAAAAGCTCCAAGAACCCTAGCTATGGTGATTCTTGGTACAGGTCATATAAACGAAATGCAATAATACAAAAAGTTTGCAAATGTCTTGGTGATCACAAACATGTAATTATTTTGTCCAAAAGATGCTAGAATGAGGATTTACGAATTCAAGAAAGAAACGAATCCGCGTAGTACTTACAATGCATTTGGGCGTGTATGGGAGCTTGCTTTGGGTTGGTTTCAACTCAGTGAACCTCCAGTAATTGATTGAGACCCTTCTTGGCTTCTGAGATCGCCTCTAAGTATGAATTCGGATTCAAGCTTTTTCCACACTTCTTCAAGTTTTGTCTTGCTTGTTCTTGCAGCCTCCAACCCTTGTTTCGTGTCCTTTGGCTTCTATATGTATCATGGAATGCATTAGGTCAAGAATCATGAATCCATTCTCTCTAAATCAATGCATCCATATTTGATTTGATTCACTTTTGAAAACTTGCCAAATTTGTCAAAAAACCATCTTTTTGAACATGATCTTGTGTGATACGAATTTGATGATGATATTGATGAGAATCCAATCCTGAAAATAGCAAAAAATCTCATGTAATCAAAGTTTGGGATTTTATTTGATTTAATTTGATTTAAAATGAAATAATTCAATAAAAAATCAAATAAAATAATAAAATTGATAAATGGACACATGGCTGAAGCTAGGACACGTGGGCATTGATGCAAGCTCAAATCAAGTGGAAAAGAATGGGCCCATTTGACAAAATTTGAAGTTTTGGGGATAGTTGACTTTTGGCAATTTTGCAAAAATGTCCAACTTCAATAATGCATAACTTCTTCAATTTTGAACTTTTAGAAGTGTTCTTTGACTTTTTAGAAATCTTGAGATGTCCTCTAACCAACCCTTTTGGTCTCATCTCATTTTGATATACCATGCTCAAGTTATGAGTTTTGACAAAAAAAGGTGTTTTTGTTGACTTTTAAAAATGACCTATAATATCCAAATTTATAACTTCTTGTGAGTGAATTTTCTGATCTTGGGCTATGAATATGGATTGTAGGAAATTGCATCCTCTTCAAAATGAGATTTGGATGGGTCATTTCTCATAAAGTATGACTTATACACTCACTCATCCCTTTAACTTCACCTCACTTCCTTATAACATGACATGTTAGGCACTTGGCTCCTAAGTCTTCACTAGCTAGTGTATTTGCCTAATTGTTCTCTTTTATGGTTCCTATGTCCATACCCTTGAAGCATGACCCTTAGGGATGTCTCCAAATCTTCTTCATGTCATCTTTATTACATATCATTTCCTATCCATGTTTTTCCACTTACTTTAGATACAAGTCTTATCTTGTCACTTATCTACACTTCATCTCTTTCTACTATGCCTACTTGTTTGTTTAAGAGGATGTTTGTTAGAATGTAATCTCTTGGTGATAATTTTTTATGTCTTGAACCATGTTTATACTTAGTTATCTACCTCTTGTATCTCATTTTGATTGATTCTTTTGACATGTTTTGAATTTTTGTCTTCTAAATGCACACTGCACTTCTACTTGCCTAGTTAGGTAAATTCTTCTACTTCTTGACCCATGTTTCTATGTTTAGGATAGTCTAAGATGTTTAACATGATAGGACTATAACTTGTGTTATAAGTTGATGTGCTTTTGTGCCATGCCTCTTTGATTTCTTATCATTACTCTCTCACTTTCCTTCTTCACTTCTTCAAGTTTATTTGTGAGATCTCTATCTCTTATGTGTTTTACCATATTGAATTGTGTGTTTAATGATTTTTTGTCATCCTTCTCTTTTCTTTTAGACTTGATGTTTTATCATCTTGATATATGTGTGCTTTGTGTTTTATCATCTACCCCCATCTTTGATATTGGATGTTTTATCATCTTTGTGTGATGTTTTATCATCTCCTCTCTTATTGGTTTAGGTATCTACCTATGTGCTTGCTTTGTTGATGTTTTGTCATCTTCTATTTTTTTGTGTTACCATCATTATTCTTATTTTGATACTTGATGTGTTATCATTTTTGTGTGATGTTTTATCATCTCTTCTCCTATCTTTACTTACTTATTTAAGTGTGATTGCTTTCTCCTCCTTTTGTATGCTCCCCATAGGATCTTTAGTTCATTCTTCTCTAAGTTTGTACTAAATAGACCTTAGCATAGGAATCCATGCAAGAGAACATTAGGTATATCTCCATCTCATCCCAACTTTAGGTCCACAAGCATGACAACTTATAGGATTGAGATCCCCTTTTGTTTAGTCTTTCTCTTTTGCATTAATATTAAAACTAAAACTTCTTATTTCAAAGCTTGAAAACACTTAATAAATAATTGATGAAAGCCACACATCCTAAAGTCTTTAGTAATGGGAAGGAAGAGGGTACATACACTGACTGGTCCTTTTTTAATTCATAAGTCTCTGGTGTGATTTAAATCCCAAACTCTATTTTCACAAAGTAGAGGGATGATAAGTGTCCTAGCAGTGGGATCCATTTATCATATTACCTATAAAAACACCAACCAATTCAAACTTATTTTGCCATTTGGATTTTTATTTTAAAACCTTTTCACAAAGGATTTGATTCGCTAGCATTGTTCATAAAAAACACACAACAAACTAAAACAACTTTTTAGGTGAACTATGAGTGCCCTAATCCCCTATTTCATGAAAGGTGGTACGTAGGCATAAAGTTTAACAACCACGATGGGAACAACTAATAAAAAATTTCTTTTTGTATATAGTTTGCATGCATTCCCTTAGCATTAGGCTTTATATTTTTATACACCCTTTGATTGGAACAAACTTGAGTGGATCTTGTGGAGTACCACAGACGTGAGGGGTGATAATATCTTCCCCTTGCGTAATCAACTTCCTTACCCTTTATCTCGGTCGTGTAACCATGTTCTTTTCCTTTCTTTATGTTTACTCAGTGTTTCCTTTCCCCTATTGGGATAAATAACATTGATGGCGACTTTTCTTTCCGCCTCCTTTGCGCTTCGATGAAAATCCTAGACACGACAATGAAGATACGTCCAAAGTAAAAATGTCAAGACTCCAGCTTCTAACCTCTAAATCTGAGAATCTAAAGATAAATGATGATGAGACCATCCAGGAATATCATATGAAGATTCTTGAAATAGATAATACATCTAGTTCTTTGGGAGAAAAGATGACAAAAGAAAAGCTTGTTAGAAAAATTCTTAGATATCTACTTAAGAAATTTCACATGAAGTGACAATCATTGATGAGGCTCATGATATCAGTAACATGAGGGTTGATGAACTTGTTGGATCACTTAAAAATTTTGAATTGGAAATTAATGACAAATCTGAGAAAAAGAACAAGAGCATAGATTTTGTTTCCAATGCTGAAGATGAAGAAGGCCAAGCTGATCTAGATACTGATGAAGGTTTATCTAATAATATTGTGTTACTTAGGAAACAATTCAATAGAATTCTAAAGAGAATGGATAGAAGAGGAAAATTAAGTGTTCAGAACATCTCATCTGACATTAGTAATAACTATGATGCTCAAAATAATACCAGACCCGAAGACAAGTCAAATTAAAGCAAAGGTATTAAATGTTATGAGTGTGAAGGTTTTGGTCATATTATGCCAAAATGTCCCAACTTTCTCAAGAAGCAAAAAAAAGGGGTTTACATTATATCGGTCTGATGATGATGAGTCAGAAGATGAATCAAACACTGAGACTGCCAAACTTGTAATGGCTCTTTCTGGAAGATGGGCGGATGAAGTGGAACCTTATGATGAAAATATCCTCTATGAAGACCTTGATATATCTTATAAGGACACGTGTGACAGGTGTGAAGAAAGTCTTAAGACAAAAGAAGAATAGAGAAAGATCGTAGTGGATTGGAAAATGAAAATAAGAAGCCTCTATGTTCTGTTTCACATCTTCAAAGTGAGGTAACTCTCTTAAATTCCAAGCTTAATAACATGTTAGATTCCTTGAAGAAGGTGAAAAGTAGAGTCGATATGGTGAAAGAGGATGAAGATACAATAGTTGATTATAAATATGATAATGAACAAAGAAGAGTGTCTGAAGAGGAGTCATTTCCTCCTGAAAGGAAGAGAATGATCAACATGTCCAACCACATGTTACAACATCCTGGCAGACATGATAAAACATTATCCAGATTCCAATCATCAACGTGGAAATGTCATTATTATGGTGAGTGTGGCCATATTAAGCCTTTCTGTTATAAACTGTATGGAGACCAAAAACCTTCAGCTTATTTCAAGGCTGATCAAGTGAGCAAAAAGAGAAGTGTTGAAAATAGGGATATTAACTTTATTGCTCATACTTCCTTAAGAGACTCAAATGGAGAAGACTGGTACTTTGATAGTGGGTGCTTTAGACACATGACAGAGGTTAAAAATTTATTGGTGAATATTAGGCCTCATCCCACAAGTTCTGTCAGATTTGGTGATAGGTTTAAAGTTGAAATTAAAGGAGTTGTAAAGTTGATGTGTGCTTATTTTTCTAGTTTAGAAAATGTTTGATAACTTGAAAACGCGTTGTATTTTGTGAATTGATTCACATGCTAATTAGTTTCATTTCTTGATTTTATCGTATTTTTATGTTGATTTATATGTTTGTTTCAAGCATTATGTTATCCACGAAGAAATGAGTGTCAGAATCGAAAAGGTACAAGAAAAACCAGCAAAAATGCATAAACGTGGAAAACAGAATGGGGAAGATTCTTGGCCACTTCCCTAGATTTTCTCATGCACCCTTTACACGTTCAAACACTGCTTTGCAGCTTGTAACACTATATATAGGGCTAGTTTACTTGTTTTTAATCGTCTAGGAATTGTAGGGAAGCCCTGTTGAATTGAATACTACTTTTTATACTCTTGGATCATAAGCCTGCCAGCATTAATTGAAAGCTTCCAGTTTCTTTTATTCTTATTCTACAGGTTTTATATTATTTGCGTTATCATTATTACGTGTTTTTTAAATTAATTATCATGTTATTTTCCATTTGTGATCGGTGGAAATATAACTGACTGTTTTGGAATGCTGGTTCGCGTTTGCGTTTAGCAAAATGTCGCGATAAGCAAGAGTCACCACCGTCTTTTATTTTCTCCAACAAGGAAAGGACAAAAGCACAGCAAAATTCCTTTTCGAGATGTTTCTCGGGTTCGGGAGGTAGATTATAGAAAGGGAAGGTGTTAGCACCCTTTCTATCCGTGGTTATCCACGGGCTCTTAGGTACTTGCTCACTATGTTTTCAAAAATGTTTTGCTTTTCTCGTGTTTGTGGGTTTTGAAAAGAAGTTTGTTTGAAAACTTCGATTTAACTCTTGTGTATGTCCTCAATAGTGTATGAAGTGTTGTTTGAAAACTTTTGTTTGAAAAGTGTAGGTGCAAAAAGTATTTTTGTTTTGAAAGAGCAAGTACCTGAGAACCTCTACCTACTCAAAAGAAATTAAGCTGTGTAAATGTCCTTTAGACAGTACTATCCCACTATTGAGAAGTAGGTAGCACCGTTGTTGGAGTTTTTCGGGTCAATTCGATTAATGGGAGATGTGGTCACTAAAGCAATAGTAGGACGCCTTAGTGGTAACCCTAATGTCTTAGATCATTTTTTTATCGAGGCAACTTTGATCTTTAGACAAGAGGGCGACCTCTTAATCTTCCTATACTCAATGACCACGTCGAGGCAACCAAGTGAGGCGTACCCTAAGAGTGGCATGTGCGAGTGTGTCAGGTTTCAGTTATGTTATCTTTGTACATGTTATGGTGAGCTACGATTGATTTTATTTTAAGAGAGATCTTGTCATGCATAGCCTAGTTAGCATACATCTAGCAGTTAATGGTTGCGGAAAGTAAACGAAGCTATTACAAGGCGTCGGGTATTTACATCGCCAAAAACAAACCCTTGAAAAAGTAAATTGCGGAAAATTAAATAAAAGCGATAAAAAGTCCTAATTAAAGCTATTACATCCTCAGAGCAAATACAATTATATGATCAAAACATGAATAAAATAATATGCGCGAGGGAAAAATTGAATCGGGAAGTTTCTAGAGTTTTGACCCTTTTTGAGAAAGAAAGAGATTTTTATCATTTATGAATTTTATTAAATTAAACCTAGAGTAATTAATTAATTAAAATAAAAGAAAGATATTTTTTTTTTGAGTTTTTTATGTTTTAAGGAAATAAAAATAAAGATGATTAAAATTGTCAAAAACCCTAATTCTATGTTGATTTTAAATTATTGCAAAAAAATATTAAATTTAACCTAATTAAAACTAAATTAGTTAATTATGTTAGTATTTATTTACAAAATAACTAATTAAATTTAATAAATAAAAATATTATATTTTTTATGTTTTCTGAATTTATTATGAAAATAAATATTAATTTGTTAATGAAAATAATAATTATAATAAATAATTAAAATGAAAGAAATAAAAATAGAAAAGAAAAGGAATAAACTTGAAAGGGGGTGTTGGGCCAAATTCTGGAGGTGATTCTGGAATTCTCAAGGCCCAATTGCTGCAAGCCCTTTTGACTTTTGAGATTATCCATGCGCTGGTTAACTAAGGACTATGGTAGTCATCATCTTTGGCCACTGGATCTTGGCCAGAAGCCACATGGCGCGCTGGGATTTGAAGCCTATGGTAGAACATCTTTTGAAACCTGCATGTGATCATACAAAGAAAAAGGAAATAAATGTTTTGGGGGACCTGGGATTTGAACCCAGGTCCCAACGCTCATTGCTTCAATGCCTTTGCCAGCTGAACTGGAGCGCGCGTTTGTTAAATGAATGGATAGAGAGTATTATATACAAAAACTAATATTATGTTGTAAAACAAAAAAATAACGCGCGCGTTTTCAACAAGCCAATGAGGTATCAACACATCATCATCTTCCTCGTTTATCCTGCATAAATAATATCAGATAGCGGGGGTTTTTAACCCCCACTAACCCCTGCAAGGTAAAATAGCGATTAGAAGCATAGTGCCTATAAATATTTCGCGAGGTATGGTTCTTGTTCGTCTTGGTCTCATGATCTCAACCATGTGTCTCACTAGTCCTAATATTCCCTGGTTCAGAAAGCCCTAATTCAAAGCTCAAGAACCCTAGAAATTTTATCATGGCATCTTTTGATTCAGGGCGTTATAGCTCAATTAAATTATGCCATTAGCTTCGTATGGTTCCTAGAAATGCAAAACAATCAAGAAAACAGGTTAAATACGCATGAATTAAGATGTATAATTCTGAATAGGAATTGCAAACTGTGGTTCTGTATATGACGATTCTTTGAGTTTTAATGCCTGAGTTTGATTGTAAAACGTTCCTGACACTTCCTGCAATATGTTTGAATGAATAACACGCCTTGAATTGGCCTGGAATGCAAGAATAGGTTTTCAATTTTTTGGAATTTCTTGAATATGACAGGGTCGTTTTTGCAGCTTTCTTCCGTCCTCTAGGTCAGGGTTTGCTTGCATACATATAAGGCAATTGAATTAGGTCAAAAGCTGGGCAAAAATCCATGTGCATTGATGATTGAATCCTTGATTGAAAAATCAAATATTCTTGATTTTCATGATTGAACAAACTTGCCAAAATTGGATTTTTTGATATCTTTGACTTGTGCACGAATTTGCCAACATGTTTAGGTCATATTTGCTTCACAAAAAGATTTAAAAATCAAATCTTCTATTTTCTTATGATTTAAATTGATTAAATGAATTAATATTAATTAAAAATCCAATTAATCAATAAAAATAAGAAAATAAATTCAATTAATCTTGTTGGGTCGTGCATAAGTCATGGGTAAAGTTTCAAGAAGAGATTTGAGGCCCATTAGCAAAAAGAAGGTGTTTTGAGCAAAGTTGACTTTTGCAAATTCATAAAAATTTCCCAACTTCTCCAATGCACAACTTGCTCAATTTTGATCATATGCCCATGTTCTTGGACATTTTGGAAATCTATTGAAGTCCTCTAACCAATGCCTTTTGTCCCATGTTATCTGGATTTACCAATCTCAAGTTATGGCCTTTGACTCAAAGTGCACTTTTGTTGACTTTTGAAATTGACCTATAATGTAAAAATTTGTAACTTTTTGTGAGAGCGTTTCTTGAACTTGGAGTGTGAAGATGGATTATAGGAAATTTCATCCCCTTCAAAATGAGCATTGGACGGAATTTTTCTGACAAACCATGAAAAAGTTATGCCCTGGTCAAGATACAGTTGACTTTTCTGATGTCCAAAAATAATAACTTTTTGCATCTTGATGATTTTTGAGCTATTCTTGTGGAATCATGATCAAGACTTGATCAAATGATGATTGTGGACTCAAAATAAGATATTGACCAAAAATTCTGACTTTTGACTGCAAAATGACCATTTTGCCCTTGTAGTTGACTGTGGATCAAATGGGGCTTTTGACTGTGCAAATTGGCACTGTGAGTCTTGAAACTTGGCATGTAGGTGCTTTAGGATGCATATAGGCCCATGAGACTTGATTGAACCATTGAAAACCCCAAATTACTTGAAAGAACCAAAACTCTAATTTCAGCTGTCTTAGGAGATGGTTTGACTGTCTAACCCTTGAGCAATCTTGAGCAATTTGAGGATCATTCTTGACAAATCTTGAGGAATATGGGAGGGAAAATTTTGGGGTACAACAGTTGCCCCTGTTCAATCTTCTTAAACCTGAGGATGTAGATTGGCTTGCGTGCCTTTCGTGATCCGAAGGTGGAAGGTGATTGAACACTAAAGTACCCAGAAATTTGCACTCGCATGGTATAGTATCAGCAATGTGATGTCGGGAATGGGCTTACAGATGCCATTTGGAGAGATGACGAATAGGAGGATGGGCTTATAGATGCCACCTGGAGGTTGTTGGTTGGTAGTTGTCTTCGTTGACGGGTTGTCTATTTTTACGGGTTGTCTCTATTGACGGGTTATCTTCATTAACGGGTGTGCATCAGAAAAATCTTTAGGAATCGACTTAGCTGATTTTTGTCTCCATTGACTGTGTTCGGATCAGAAAAATCTTTAGGAATCAATTTAACTGGTTTTGTCTCCATTGACGGGATTATCATCAGAAAAATCTTTAGGAATCGATTTAACTGGTTTTGTCTCCATTGACTGTGTTTGATTTCAGAAAAATCTTTAGGAGTCGATTTAACTGATTTTGTCTCCATTGACGGGATTTGTCTCCTTTGACTGGATTTGTCTCCTTTGACTGGATTTGTCTCCTTTGACTGGATTTGTCTCCTTTGACTGGATTGTCTCTTTTGACTGAATTGTCTTTTTGACTGTACTAGCATCAGAAAAATCTTTAGGAATCAATTTTTACTGGTTTTGTCTCCTTTGACATAGCTGAGCATTTAACTGCATCTTTCCTGAAAGGTAAAGGTCAGTCGTATGCAATGCATGATATGGATTGAGCAATGATGTTCTCAACATAAATGAGATCGTACGATATGATGCGTATATGCATGTATCATGATGTATGAAAATGTGATGTGTCGCCAAATCTGGGTCACATCTTGAACTATATCTAGAAGGAAATCTTGAATAAGTTACGGAATGTCGCCAAATCTGGGTCACATCTTGAACTATATCTAGAAGGAAATCTGGAATAAGTTACGTAATATCGCCAAACCTGGGTCACATCTTGAACTATTTCTAGAAGGATATCTGGAATAAGTTACGGAATGTCGCCAAATCTGGGTCACATCTTGAACTATATCTAGAAGGAAATCTGGAATAAGTTACGGAATGTCGCCAAATCTTGGGTCACATCTTGAACTATATCTAGAAGGAAATCTGGAATAAGTTACGGAATGTCTCCAAATCTGGGTCACATCTTGAACTATATCTAGAAGCAAATCTGGAATAAGTTACGGAATGTCGCCAAATCTTGGGTCACATCTTGAACTATTTCTAGAAGGAAATCTTGAATAAGTTACGGAATGTCGCCAAATCTGGGTCACATCTTGAACTATTTCTAGAAGGAAATCTTGAATAAGTTACGGAATATCGCCAAACCTGGGTCACATCTGAACTATTTCTAGAAGCAAATCTGGAATAAGTTATGGAATGTCGCCAAACCTAGGTCACATATGAACTATCTCTAGAAGGAAATTCTGGAATAAGTTACGGAATGTCACCAAATCTGGGTCACATCTGAACTATCTCTAGAAGGAAATTCTGGAATAAGTTACGGAATGTCGCCAAATCTGGGTCACATCTGAACTATCTCTAGAAGGAAATTCTTGAATAAGTTACGGAATGTCGCCAAATCTGGGTCACATATGAACTATTTCTAGAAGCAAATCTGGAATAAGTTACAAAATGTCGCCAAATCTGGGTCACATCTTGAACTATATCTTAGATGGGAATCTTGAATAAGTTACGGAATGTAGCCAAACCTGGGTCACATCTGAACTATTTCTAGAAGGAAATTCTGGAATAAGTTACGGAATGTCGCCAAATCTTGGGTCACATCTTGAACTATATCTAGAAGGAAATCTTGAATAAGTTACGGAATGTCGCCAAATCTGGGTCACATCTTGAACTATATCTAGAAGGAAATTTGGAATAAGTTACGTAATGTCGCCAAACCTGAGTCACATCTTGAACTATTTCTAGAAGGAAATCTGGAATAAGTTACGGAATGTCGCCAAATCTGGGTCACATCTTGAACTATATCTAGAAGCAAATCTGGAATAAGTTACGGAATGTCGCCAAATCTTGGGTCACATCTTGAACTATATCTAGAAGGAAATCTGGAATAAGTTACGGAATATCGCCAAATCTGGGTCACATCTTGAACTATATATAGAAGCAAATCTGGAATAAGTTACGGAATGTCGCCAAATCTTGGGTCACATCTTGAACTATTTCTAGAAGGAAATCTTGAATAAGTTACTGAATGTCGCCAAATTTGGGTCACATCTTGAACTATATCTAGAAGCAAACCTGGAATAAGTTACGGAATGTCGCCAAATCTTGGGTCACATCTTGAACTATTTCTAGATCTTTATTTTGTTAAGGGTCAGAAATTGGGAGTATACCAATCTTCTGAGGTGATAAGGATGAGAGTCTTCACTCTTGAGAGAAACAGATTTTTAGGAACTTCAATTGTCCGTTATTCTGTTGGTGGTTGTAACTTCCAGCAGGTGATGAAGGAATTGTTGAACACTTTTGACATTCGAATGCCCCAAGTGATGATGACAGAGTCTTGGATCAGATTACTCTGCGAATTGAGAGATTTCTTGAAATCTTGACTGGACTGCCCTAGGTTAACTGAACTTTGAAAGATCTGTTGAAACCTTGACTGGACTGCCCCAGGTTAATTGGATGGTGTCATTCCATGCCCCTTGTTGATAGGAGATTTGTCAATGGAAGTGTCATCCTTTTTGAAGTGATTTTACTTACTGAGAGAGTTTTCGTTCCTCCGAACATTCGATGTTTGAATTTCTTCGCTGTCAAACAAATAGTCAAATTCAAACAGTGATATTCAAGCAATGCAAAGTTTATGTTTGTCTCGAAGTTTTGAAAAATGCGTTTTTTAGCAGAAAACTTTTTCATAAGACAAAATCAACACAAGATTTAGAGCAAAGCCTTACAGGAGTCAGGATACCTTTTGTAACAGTATGCTTTCGATCTAACCCATGATTCAATTAGGACTTTTGAAGGGTTGTAACGTGGCTTGGTTCACGATTTAAGAAACAAAGGATAAAGGCTCAAAGTATATTTGTACCCACCTGCTCTTCGTGATGTTCTTCAACCCTAAGCTCAGTTAATTATGTGTCGCACTTTATTCGAGTTTGGAACGACTTTTGGGTGATGGTTCACCAATTGAATTTGGGAGACAGTCATCATCTCCTTTTTTCTTTGCAACATTTTTCATGTTGTTGAGGATTTGTAATGACCTCTTTCTTTTGATTTTGATTTGTTATCCCTAACTTTTGCCTGACTGTCTCTGTTTTCGAGATCATAGTCAGTGGGATGCCCCAGCTTTCTTAAGCTTCCTTTACAGGTTTTGGCTCAGTGGGCTTTTTCTCTTTTGAGAGATTGACTACCTAGGTGATAGGGAACCATCACTGCCTTTTTGATTCCAAAGGAATGCTTTTATCTTTTTGATGTCGTTCGTTGTATTACGAACTGAGAGTTTGCGAATTTAATGCGCACCTTTTGAATTAACTGAGATACTACCCTGCCCCAGGTTTATATCAAAGGTTTTGATTGTTTAGAACAGAAAACTCCTACTTCTTTGGCTCGAAGGGGTTGACTAGGGATTATATTCCTTATAACTCCAGTGTTTGGGAATTGAAAGAAATGCCTGTACATCATCAGCAAGGTCTGTTCAAAAGCATACTGTTGTACCCCAAAATTTGCCCTCCCATATTCTTCAAGAATTGCAAAGAGCATGCTTCAAAATCTCCCCAAGGGTTGCACAGTTCAAGGGCCTCCAAACAGTCAAAAATTAGGGTTTTGGTTCTAACAGAGAAAATGAAGTTTCCAAGGGTCCAATCAAGTCCCACATGCCTACAAACATGGTCAAGTATCCTCATACCAAGTTTCAAGACTTACAGCACAAAATTGCACAGTCAAAAACCCTAATTGCACTACAGTCAACTGCAGGGGCAAAATGGTCATTTGACAGTCAAAAGTTCAAATTTTTGGTCAACATCTCATTTTGAAGCCATAAACATCATTTGATCAATGCTTGATCATGATTCTCAAAGTATGGCTCAAAAAGTCTCAAGATGCAAAAGTTTCCATATTTGGACAGTTGAAAAAGTCAACTGTAACTTGACCAAGGCATAACTTCCACATGGTTTATCAGAAAAATTCCATCCAAATCTCATTTTGAAGAGAAAGACATTTCCTACAACTCCTCTTCATACTTCAAATCCCAGAAATGCTCTCACAAAAAGTTATCAATTTCAACATTATAGGTCATTTTCAAAAGTCAACAAAAAGGGACTTTAAGTCAAAGGCCATAACTTGATATTGGTAAATCAAAATGACATGGGACAAAAGACATTGGTTAGAGGACTCAAAGACCTTTCCAAAATGTCCAAGAACATGAGCAAAGCTTAAAAATTGAGCAAGTTATGCCTTGTGGAAGTTGGGAAATTTTTGGATATTTTGAAAAGTCAACATTGCTTCAAATGTCTTAAAAATGCTAATGGGCCTCTTTTTCTTCCAAGAATCATTATCCAAGGCATGTGCACGACCATTTGGCCCAAAGGGAAGTTTTTCATCATTTTTATTTATTTATTTGAATTTTTAAATGCTAATAATTCATTTAATTAAAATAAATATGTGGAAAATACCAAACCTAAGTTTTTAAATCTTTTTATGCATGGGATAACTTCAATATTTCGTGCATGATCAGATTTGGAAAAAATCTTGGTAATTGGACATGATTTGGTAGCAAATATGCATGAAAAGATTGGAAAATTATGGCATGGAAAATCAAATATTTTCTCATCAATTCAAGGATTCTTTTGACCAAATTTCCAACCCTAATCATTCACACATATATACCAATGCCAACCCTAATGTTCAGAACCTCCCAGCTGCGCCAGAAATCCATAACAAAGTTTGAGCTTTTAACAAGAAATTACAAAACTGAAAACACATTTGCAAGGCTTTTCAAGGCAAGAAACTCATTCCATCACCTTCCTAAGACATTACTGAGTCTGACTGGATAGCTTTCCACGTGCATAGCACCTTGAATCGGTATACAAAACTCAGAATTTTTCATATAATATGCATATTCGTATTTCAATATTCAAGCATTTTCATTGCATTTCTTTTATGGATTCATACTAATGGATGGATTCTAAAGCTAACTGCATACTTTAATTGAGTTTTTGTGCACTATTGGAGATTTCACCATTGATGCCAACTAGGGTTCTTCAAGCTTCGAATTGGGTATTCTTATATACTGTAAAATTGGGACTTCCCAATACCATGATCAAAACCAGGACACTTGGACGAATCGATTGCCATGGTCGCGCCTAATTTCTGATCCAAGACGAGCTATTCGCTATTATTGAAAACTGTATGTTTTGAGGGGGTTTAAAACCCCCGCTAACCTTTTCATGTTTCAGAAGAAAAAAAACGAGGAAGAAGACGCTGATGTGTAAAGCAGTGATTGGGTTATTTGAATTTTCGCGCTAAAAGCCCCACTAACCATTATTTTATCTTATATTATTTGTTTGTTATTATATAACCAAAACGCGCGTTTGGAGCAGTTGGCAAAGCATAATGCTGGTAATCCCTGGGACCTGGGTTCGAGCCCCAGGTCCCCCACATTCTTTTAATAGTTTTTCCTAACGTGATTTCATGCAGCCCTTTGTTTGAAGACCTATCCTATAGCTTCAAATCCAGCTTGCCACTTGGCCAATGAAGACAATCTGAAGGCCTAGATCTGGTGAATACCATGGGCATGAGTCAAAGAAGTGACACGCTTCCAGGAAAAGTCAACGAAGGCCTCCAAAGATGGGCCTAAAATGCTATAATCACACCTCCAATCTGGGGACAGACCCCCCATGGTTTGCCATTCCTATTCTTTTCTCATATTTTTTCTATTTTTGTTTTAATTAGTTTTTTTGTTAATTTAATTCTTTAAACCAATTTATTTTCATAAACTATAAAAATAATACAAAAATCAGAAAAGTCATAAAAAATCAAAAATATATATTTTATGTTAATATTTCTTAAATAAATATCATTAATTAATTTTAGCTTTTTTTTTAGGTTTAATTCAAATAGTTTTCTCAATAAACTTAAAAAACTTGTAGAATTAGGTTTTAATTATTTTAATCACTTTTTCTTTTATTTCATCATCTCTAATAATTAATTATTTACTATTATTTTCATAAATCAAATTGCTTTAATTAATTAGTTTAATTTAGGTTTAACTTTAATAGTTTTTTCTTAATAAATAAAAGTTATAGAATTAGGGTTAATTTAATTTTAATTCCATTGAATTCTCATAAAAATCATAAATACCAAAACTTCAAAAAAACAATTTCTTTTTCATTTTAATTTCATTAATTTGTAAATAATAATTTAATTTCATTAAAAAGGGTCCAACGCCCTCGTTTCCAATTTTTTAATTCATATTCGCGCATTTTATTTTATTTATTGTAAATATTAATGTAATTCTCCCAAAGCCTTGTAAACTCGGACATTTTATTTCTCGCACTTTATTTACCTTCTGTCAAATCGGGTCCTGGATTTTAATTTTGGCGATGTGGACCCGCGCCTTTGTAATAGTTTAGAACTTTTAATTTCCGCATCTTTTTTAACTGTTAATAAATGCATGCAAGAATGAATGTTAAATAAAAACAAACGCGTAGATCACCCATAACATGACAAGACAAAATATCTGAATCTGACACACAAATCACACACCACCCCTAGGGTACGCCTCACTGTTGCCTTGCCTCGAAAGGTGATCGTCGAGTAGAGGATGTCTTAGTAAGTCCTCATGATCCAGGAACCTGGCATGAGGGTAGCTTCTAAGGTGTCTTCCCATTGCTCTGGTGATCACCACGTCCCGAACCTCGAATTGACCCGAACACCTCCAACGGTGGTGCTACCTACCTCTCAATGGTGGGATGGCACTACTTTAAAGGACATTTACACAGACGAATTCCTTAGGGTAGGTAGACGACTCTAGATACTTGCTCTAATTTCAAAAACAAATCAAAAATACTTTTCACACCAACACATTTTCAAAAAAGCTTTCGAAAGCAATTTTTCAAACACTCTTGAGGACATATACAAGAGTCGAACTGGAATTTTCAAAGAAACTTTTTAAAACCCACAGTTGAAAAGCAAACAAACAATTTTGAAAACACAAATGAGCAAGTATCTAAAAGCCCATGGATAACCATGGATAGAAAGGGTGCTAACACCTTCCCTTTCTATAATCTACCTCCCGAACCGAGAGCAATCTCTTTAAGGAATTTTTCTGTGCTTTTGTCCTTTCCATTTGGAGAAAATAAAAGACGGTGGCGACTCTTGCTTCTGCGACATTTCGCGATCCAGCTTTAAACAGTCAGTTCCAGATCCACCGATCACAGAACTGGCGACTCTGCTGGGGACTAAACTTAAAGTGAGGTGTACCTTAGGGATAGTTCATCACTGTGTTTTCAATTTCTTTCTTTGCTTGCTTTATTATTGTGGGACTGTCTTGGGAGTTCTATAGATCCTAACCCGGATCTGGGGATACCTTCTTAGAAAGTAGCAACAAGGCTGTGAGGGAACTGTGCGGGGTATACCGACATGGTTGAAACAGTCTGCTATGTTGATGTGGCACTTTGGTGTGTACCGGTAACCCTTGAGTTCAGTCAAGGAGAGTACGGGGCCTCCGCGTGGTGTCATGAAGCATCAACAGACCTTAGGAACCTTAATTGAACTATCTTGGCCTCTTTAGGGTAGTGAGATAACTGACTTTGGTGCAGTCCGAGGTTGGTTGATACTCGATACTACACTCAATTGAGGGTTGCTTTCCTGGAATATTTCGGTCGCCAGTTCAGTGGCTAAATCGAAACGATGAACAATGAAAGCAATCCCGTGATGTTGGGACCCTTAGAACCCGGTTACTTCTAATAGGACAGGTTGAGCGCACCAACTTCAAGAGGGTAATACCCAGACCTCATGCTGGCCTAAACTCTAATGGTTTCTCTTGTGTGACTTGTGTGCCTTCGTACTTGCCTATTTGCATGCTTGTTATCTGACACCTAAGTTTCTTGCAGGTTTGGTTTGCACTCCTTAATTGGGACTCATAACAGGGTTTACTTACATTACCCCATGCATAGCATAACATCATACCATTGCATACATCCTAACCCATTTCAAGGATCTCAAGGGCTTGTGATGCAGGTCATGATAAATCAAACATCTATCAAGGAGCAAAGAGGATTTATTTTCCTCTAGCCAAGGTTGTCAGGGGCTATGACCCACTGGATATGGTGAGCCTTCGACCCTTGAAGAAGGACTCTCAACAATATGCAGTTCCTTCAATCAAGCCATCGGATCCCAATTCTAACAATTTTCTTGTTTTCCCCGCGAGATCCTTGAAAACATTGCATATATATACATACATATCATTGCATTACAGGTACCCTTTTGACAGGTCTCTTACCTTCTTCGCTGTTTATTTCAGCCAATCGTTATGAATCCTGAATCATCAACTGAGCAGTCCATCAAGGCCCTCCAGGCTCAGAATGCCCAATTTCAGGAATTAATCATGGGTTTGGCTCAGGGCCAAGAAGAGGTGAAGGCTCTGCTCCTGAAGAAAGAAAAGAAGAAGAAGAGGACTGTGCTGTTCAACCCTAGGCGCAGATCTGGGAATACACTGCAGATTGAAACTGAGAGGACTACTCCATCTGTTGGGGAAGGCAGTCATCAGGAGGAAAGGGTTCCCAGTCCAGTGGTCTCCGACAACGAGACAGATTTCAACGATGAACAATACCCTCCTGCTGAAGACAAGTACAAGCAGTTGGAAGACCGTCTGAATGCAATGGAAATTCAACAAGTACCTGGTTTGGATTTCGGAGATTTGGGTCTAACTTCTGGTGTGGTGATCCCACACAAATTCAAAGCACCCTCTTTTGCTAAGTACGATGGGGCATCCTGTCCCAGGCTGCATCTAAGGTCTTATGTGCGGAAGATTCAACCGTATACTGTGGACAAGAACTTGTGGATCCACTTCTTCCAGGAAAGTCTTTCAGGGACTCATCTCGAATGGTTCTATCAGCTGGATGGAACCAAGGTTCGTAACTGGGAGGAGTTGGCTACTGCTTTTTACAAGCAGTATCAGTACAATGCCGACCTCGCTCCTACGTGTACCCAACTCCAGGGCATGTCGCTAGGATCGGGAGAAGGTTTTAAAGAGTATGCGCAGAAATGGAGAGACCTGGCCGGTAGGGTACAACCACCGCTGACTGACCGTGAACTTGTGGACATGTTCTTGGGGACCCTGTCTGGTCCATTCTACAACCACCTGATTGGGAATTCGTCTGCTGGATTCACAAATCTTATCTTGACTGGAGAGCGAATAGAAGCTGGCATCAGGTCTGGGAAGATTCAAGAGGCTGCACCTTCTGATAAAAAGCCTCATCATGGAAAGAAAGAGTCCAATGATGTGCACGGTAAAAAGAGCCGTCATGAGGTAGGGGCAACCCAGATCTCCAATCCTAGACCTGCTCAACAAGGACAGGGGAAGAAGCGCAAGGAGAGCGCACCCAAATGACAGTTCACCAAGATCAACATGTCGTTGGATCAAGCACTACAACAAATGTTGAAGGCAGGGCTGATCACCTTAAGGGCTCCTCTTCGGAATCCGAACACTTCTGCTCCGAACTACCATCCTAATGAGAGGTGTTCCTACCACTCTGATAGCCCGGGGCATACTACGGACAACTGCTGGCCTCTCAAGAACAAGATTCAAGACATGATCGACACCGGAGAGATTCAATTTGAAGTACCTGAGACTCCGAACATAATCACTGCTCCGTTGCCCAATCATTGAAGACCTTTTGTTTATTTGAATTTCCGAGTTGTATTTTTCTTTGCTCATACAAACAATTAATGTCATAGCAAACTCTTTTATTCTATTAAAGCATCGCATATGTCTGTTTTGGGAATTAATACAATTGTTTTCATTATATTCAAAATTGTTTTCATTTTTTCTGTGATGATCAACTCTCGATTAATAATTCTAAGCCTCTTGAGGGAGGATGACGAAAACGATACCACAATCTTTACAGTATGCTTTTAAACAGACCCCGCTGATGAGGTACAGGCATTGTTTCAATCCCTAAACACTGGAGTTATAAGGATGATAATCCCTCGTCAACCCCTTTGAGCCAAAGAAGTAGGAGTTTTTCTTTTCGAAATTTAAAACCCTTAATCATAACCTGGGGCAGGGTAGTCTTCTCAGTTGATCCAAGTGCATAACAAATGGCACCAAAGAGGTCCTTACAAAACAAAGAAAGACAGTGATGGTTCCGAATAATCAATAAAGAAAGGCAGTCCTTATCTCAAAAATAAAAAACCCATTAAGTCAAAACCTATGAAGGAGACTTACAAAACTGGGGCATCCCGCTGACTGTAATCACAAAAGAAACAGTTCAGGCAAAAAACAGGGATAACGAAATCAAAAAAAGGAAAGAGGTCACACAAACCCTCAACAAAAACAAAAAGGAATGACTGCCTATTCAAAATAAATTGTCAGAATCTGAACCATCACTGGCATATCAAAGCAAAGACTCAAACAAGGTCTAACGCATGATCAACTGAGTTTAGGTTTGGAGAACATCACAAAGAGCGGGTGGGTACAAATAATTTGAGCCTTTATCCTTTGTTTCTTAAACCGTGAACCAGGCCACGTTATAACCCCTAAAAGTCCTAGCTGAAGCATGGGTTAGTTCGAAAGCATACTGTACGAAGGTATCCTGACTCCTTAAGGCTTGCCGTAAAATAACGAGTTGACATCACAGTTTACAAAAAATTCACTTGTTTTTATGAAGAAAAAAAATGCATTTTCAAAAACTTCAAGACAGACATAAGCTTTGCATTTTTAATATAACATTTCTTGCATATGACTATTTGTTCGAACAACAGAGAAATTCGCACGACGAATATCTAAGTGAACAAAAGTACTTCCAACCAAGGGGCAGACGTGATCATTGTCCATCATCTGGGGCATTCCAGTCAAGATTCGGAGGATCTCTCAAATAGCCTGGGGCAAATCTCCGCCTGAGTCGCTTGGGGAATTGGACATGAATTCCAGCTACGAATCCTGCATGATCAAACGAAGATCTTCTGGTAACATGGCAACGCTACTGACAGTGACACCTCTCTACATCCTGAGGGAATGGACATAGTCGAAAAAATACTACGCATAATCAAAGACCCGCTAGGTTGACATACCTAGGCAAAAATAAGGGCTTCCCGATGAACCAAAAGGGATCGGGCAAAATGAAGGTGTAGGTGTTTAGGTATTGGCTTGCATTTTTGGTAAATCCCAAGTGTATGTGTGAATGTCATGACTGATGTCATAACATTCTAGTTCAGTTTGTACTGACTCATTAGGTACCTTTGCAGAAAAATATTGTAATTCAAATACTGATGTTTATAAGTGTGTATCTGAGCATTTTTGCAAAATGATCACATTTTGCTAAATCAGTAGACAGGTTTTCTCAGATGTCATAACAGATGTTATGACATCCTGTTCTGAACTAACAGGATTGCAAGATTGGATAAGTCTGAGTTTTTTCAGGAAATAACTCAGTCCTTTCTGAACAGAATCCTGCGTTTTCTGAGGAGTAACCTAGCTCAACCCTAACCTGGTTAATAAAGTCCTGTGACCTGATCTTTAGGTCAAAACGGAATTAACCCTAGGTTTTTGGAAACCCTAACTGAAGTTGCAGCTGCTATATATTCAACAGAGCTGCTGTTTTTCATGGATGGCTTTTATTGATTAGAAGATCATTTGTAATCTGTATAGATTTGTTTATTGTACTCCAAGCAATTATCATTGTGATAAGTGCCTTGGAATAGGTTTCAAATTGTAAGGGTTGTGTAGCACTCTAAGCTTTGAAGCAAGAGTGCTTGAATGTTCCTTGACTAAAGTTGTGAAGCAAAGTCAAGTTAGTTGTGTACATCACTCAAAGCTGTGAAGCAAGAGCGATTGTGTTGCTTGATTAAAAAGCTGTGAAGCTTAATCAAGTGTTTGTCTTTGAAAAGTGTCTTCATCAATTCTTAAGTCAAATTGGTTTATGTATCACTGCTGTGATTGAGGGGGAGTGAGTAGGAACTCAGGTTTAAGTTGTACTTAGATTGGAATTGCATTGGGTAGGTCTTAAGTGAAGGAGATAAACTGGTTGGTTTATTCCTGAATTAAAATCTCTTATAGTGGATTTCCTCCCTGTCTTGGTAGCCCCCAGAGTAGGTGTTGTTGCACACTGAACTGGGTAAACAATTGACTGTGTTCTTTATTGCTTTTGTATTTACTGTCATATAGTAAGTCAGATACGGTGTCATAACATTGAACGTGACATTGAGTATCTGCAGCCAGAATTTCAATTGGCATCAGAGCAGGCACCCTGCCTGTATTACTGGGTGAGATCTAGGGATATCACTTTCTGGCACTATGGACAAAGAAGGAATTTTTGGAAATAGACCACCCATTCTGGACAGAACCAATTATGACTACTGGAAACCTCGTATGATTGCCTTCCTAAAATCTCTGGACAAAAAGGCTTGGAGAGCTGCTGACAAAGGATGGATTCATCCCACCATAACTGAGATAGATGGGACAATCAGTCTGAAGCCTGAGGAAGATTGGAGCAAAGAAGAAGATGAGTTAGCTCTGGGAAATTCAAAAGCTTTAAATGCCTTGTTCAATGGAATTGATAGAAACATTTTCATACTAGTACATCAATATGAACTGGCCAAGGAAGTTTGGGACACTCTCAAAACTACTCATGAGGGCACTTCCAAAGTAAAAATGTCAAGGCTTCAGATGTTGACCACTAAGTTTGAGAATCTAAAAATGATGGAAGATGAAACCATTCATGAGTTTCACATGAACATCTTGGAGATTGCCAACACCTCAGGAGCACTGGGAGAAAAAATGTCAGAAGAAAAACTGGTGAGGAAGATTCTCAGATCCTTGCCTAAAAGATTTGCAATGAAGGTAACTGCCATAGAGGAAGCCCGGGACATTAGCAAGTTGAAAGTGGATGAACTTATTGGGTCTCTTCAGACTTTTGAGATGGGAATCACTGATAATGGTGTCAAAAAGAACAAGAGCATAGCTCTTATGTCCAACACTGATGTTGAAGAAAACATTTCAGAAGTTGTAGCCATGCTTGGAAGACAGTTCAACAAACTCATCAAAAGAATAGATCCAAAGTGAAGGTCTAATGTTCATAACATTCCCTCTAACATTGACAGTTCCAGCAGAAGACCAAGGTCAGAAGAGAAAGGAGTTCAAGGCAGAGGAATTCAATGCCATGGTTGTGAAGGATATGGGCATATTCGAGCTGAATGTCCTACCTTTCTTAAGAAACAAAAAGGAATGACATTTACTTGGTCTGACTGTGATTCAGAAAGTAATTCTGAAGAAGAGACTGTCAAACGAGTTACTGCTTTAACTAGTGTTTGTACTTCTGAAAGTGACACGAGTAATGAAGAAGTGACATTTGAATAACTGGTTGATACCTACAAGAAATTGTGTATCAGAAGTGCTGAAGTCTGTGTGCAGAATGAGAAACAATCAAAACTCATTATCAAACTGGAGGCTGAAAAAAGGGAGAATCTTGAAACTATAAGTCATCTAGAAGGAGAAGTTCAATTGCTGAACTCACAACTGAATCAAATGACCAAATCTGTCAAGATGTTGACCAATGGAACAGACAAATTGGAAGAGATCCTTCAGGCTGGACAAAATATGGGAAATAAATCTGGACTAGGATTTATGGAAGCAAAGAAATCTGGTACTGGTAAGCAAATGTCAAAACGGATGTCTCAACACAACTCTCAACATCAGGGACAGAGACATATGAAGAAGAGGTACCAAAGATGGAAATGTCATCATTGTGGGAGATATGGTCACATAAAGCCCTTCTGCTTCAGACTACATGGATATCCTAATCAGAACTCAGGTGTCAAACCTAAGTCTAAAAAGGTACTTCATGCTCCTAAATGGAAGAAAAAGGCTGCTGCACTGATAGCTCACACTTCCCTGAGGGTCTCTGCAAAGGAAGATTGGTACTTTGACAGTGGATGTTCCAGACACATGACTGGATTCAAAAATCTCCTCAATAATGTTATGCCTCACACCACCAGTCTTGTGACCTTTGGAGATGGTGCTAAAGGTGAAGTCAAAGGAGTTGGTAATTTGGACTGCCCTGGAGTTCCAAGTCTGAATAAAGTACTGCTGGTAAAAGGGTTGACTGCTAATCTCATTAGTATCAGTCAATTATGTGATCTAGGATTCAAGGTCAACTTCTCAAGATCTGAATGTCTAGTAATTAATAAAAAACTAGAAGTTGTAATGAGAGGAATCAAATCCAAAGATAACTTTTACGTGTGGCAGCCTGAGAACACTGTTATCTCCACTGTGTGTCAAATCATCAAAGAAGAAAAAGAGATGAAACTGTGGCAGCATAAGCTTGGTCTCCTTCATCTAAGAAGAATGAAAAAAGCTATTTCTATGGAAGCTGTCAGAAGAACTCCAATACTACAGGTTGATAATATCTGTGATGTGGCAAATAAACTTGAAGAAGAATGTGTTGTCAGAACCTTAAGTCATCTTGACAAGGATGTTGGAAATAACAAGTCAAATAAATTCTGTTCTCAAAACATCTGGTCAAAACAGATGCTCCCTGAGTACAATGTTACACAAGATGTTGTGACATTGTGTTGTGACAATCTGAAAACAATCAACATTTCCTTGAATCCTATTGACTTTGAAGAGAAGAAGTCATTTAAAATGGAACATAGTTTCTCTAAGCTTCAGCTGACTGATTCTTCTACCAAGGCTCTTGTTGGAAATAAACTTGAAAATTTGAGGGGCAGGTTGGGTATTCACCAACATGAGAAATTATAGCAATTAATTTTGCTTAAAACAAGGGTTGAAGGGATTAATTTTATTAAGTCTATATTTAGTGGGTTAATCATATTCTTTCACAATTCCTTCAAAAGCTTTAAGAAGTTGAAGAGACTCCCTTTTATCCCCTACCTCTCAGTTCCTTGCAACCTGTTTCCTCCTCCAAATCAAAGATTTTTCTCAAACTGCTACCATTACTCAAAGTCAATCAAAATGTCTCAGACATCGTCTTCAACCATGGCGACTTCGTCTTCCTCATCATCGTCATCATCTGACCAAGATTCTAGGGCAATCACTACATGCATAGAATCTGAAGTTCTTGAGGTCACTCCTCTCAGGGAGATGGCAACTGACCCAGCCAGAGTCAAAAAGCTCAGAACCAGACATGCAGGAAGAGCTCAAGCTACAGCCTCTGGTAATTCTTCTCATCCTTCGTCTTCTGTACATAATAGAGAAGAATCAGTTCAAGTACACCAAGCTATTGCTAGGCTGGTTACTAGCATACTGAGTGACAACCAATCTGTACTGGGGATTTCTATCCCTTTAAATCAATCAGAAAGTCCAAATGTGGAAGGTTCTGAAAATGTAGATGTCACTGAGGATGTTGTGACACCAAAAGACAACATTCAGAACCCCTCTGAAAAGGCTGTTGATCCACCTATCATTGATGTGGATGAAGATTACTCAGATAATGAACTGATTGCTAATGTGAACCCTAGCATAGCTAGGAGATTGATGAAAAGAAAGAGTAGTCAGAATGATAAACCTGATGCTAAGAAATCCAAGGCTGAAGGGATGGCTGAGAAAAGTATTCAGACAAAAGGGAAGAAGGCCCAGGTGCAGACTGCTAGACAACCAATCTCTAAGAAAAGTAAAGAACTTGAAACTTCTGATTCTGATGATGAATCAGAATTTGAGATTGATATTGAAGAAACTCCCATCAGAAGGAAGCTCCTCTCCAGCAAGATTGCTAGAGTGCCTGAAGTGCCAACAGACAACATCTCTTTTCATCATCCTGGCAATGCAAACAGATGGAAGTATGTTTGCTTAAAGAGAATAGCCTTGGAGAGAGAACTCAACAATGATGCCTTGGAGTGCAAAGACATCATGGATCTGATCAAGAATGCTGGGCTAATGAAGACAGTGATAAAGTTTAACAAATGTTATGAAAATCTGGTTAAGGAGTTTGTAGTGAACTTGTCAAATGATTGTGCCGATGGAAGGTCAGCTGACTTTGAAAGTGTCTTTGTTAGAGGAAGAAGGGTCAAGTTCTCTCCATCAGAAATCAACAAGTTTCTTGGAAGAACAAATAAGGACTGTCCTGATCTAGAGGCAACTGACAATGAAGTTTGTCTAACCATCACAGCCAGGCAAGTAAAGTGCTGGCCCTTGAAAGGGAAGCTGAATGCTAGTAAACTCAGCATGAAATTTGCCATCTTGCATAAAATAGGAGCAGCCAACTGGGTGCCTACAAATCACAAATCAACTATCTCCACAGGATTGGGGAGATTTATCTATGCTGTGGGAACCAAGACTGCTTTTGACTATGGGAGGTACATCTTTGAACAAACTTTAAAGCATGCTGGCAGTTATGCTGTCAAAGGACCAATTGCCTTTCCCTCCCTCCTTTGTGGAATCATCCTTGCACAATTCCCTGATATCCTTGTGGCAAGAGATACAGTCTGCAAAAGAGCTCCTGCCCTTGGCCTGCACTACAAACTGTTTCAGGGATCTCATGCTCCAGACATTGTCATAACATCAGCTGAGACATCGTCTGTAAAGACCCAGTCCAAGACATCAGATGTCATAGCTGTTTTAAAGGAAACTTGCAAAGAGCTGGAGGCTAGAAAAAGGACCCTAGAAATTCTAATTGCCAGGCTAGAAAAGGAGGAAGCTGAAGAAAGCAGAAGGGAAGAAGGTGTAGAAGCTGAAGGACAGCTCAACATTGAAGAAACTAGCTCCTCTGAGTCTGATGACAGTGCTTGAAGGTTGATTGCTGCTTGGTGGTGTTGCTGGTTGGTTGCTGATATCTGGTGGAGTTTGGAAGTGTATTTTGTTGTTGTCTGCTGCTGATCTTATTATTTTGTTTTGGATAACTGTATAATTTTCTGAACATGTATCTTTGGCCCATTTGTGGCTAAAGAGGGGGAGAATATTTTGGTACTTACTTAATTAGTACTTGACATTCTATTTTTCTGCTGTCACTTATTTCTGCTGCTATCTATCTCTGATTGTTTAGGGTCTTTAGCCAAAAATCTGCCAAAGGGGGAGTTTGTAGGTGTTTAGGTATTGGCTTGCATTTTTGGTAAATCCCAAGTGTATGTGTGAATGTCATGACTGATGTCATAACATTCTAGTTCAGTTTGTACTGACTCATTAGGTACCTTTGCAGAAAAATATTGTAATTTAAATACTGATGTTTATAAGTGTGTATCTGAGCATTTTTGCAAAATGATCACATTTTGCTAAATCAGTAGACAGGTTTTCTCAGATGTCATAACAGATGTTATGACATCCTGTTCTGAACTAACAGGATTGCAGGATTGGATAAGTCTGAGTTTTTTCAGGAAATAACTCAGTCCTTTCTGAACAGAATCCTGTGTTTTCTGAGGAGTAACCTAGCTCAACCCTAACCTGGTTAATAAAGTCCTGTGACCTGATCTTTAGGTCAAAACGGAATTAACCCTAGGTTTTTGGAAACCCTAACTGAAGTTGCAGCTGCTATATATTCAACAGAGCTGCTGTTTTTCATGGATGGCTTTTATTGATTAGAAGATCATTTGTAATCTGTATAGATTTGTTTATTGTACTCCAAGCAATTATCATTGTGATAAGTGCCTTGGAATAGGTTTCAAATTGTAAGGGTTGTGTAGCACTCTAAGCTTTGAAGCAAGAGTTCTTGAATGTTCCTTGACTAAAGCTGTGAAGCAGAGTCAAGTTAGTTGTGTACATCACTCAAAGCTGTGAAGCAAGAGCGATTGTGTTGCTTGATTAAAAAGCTGTGAAGCTTAATCAAGTGTTTGTCTTTGAAGAGTGTCTTCATCAATTCTTAAGTCAAATTGGTTTATGTATCACTGCTGTGATTGAGGGGGAGTGAGTAGGAACTCAGGTTTAAGTTGTACTTAGATTGGAATTGCATTGGGTAGGTCTTAAGTGAAGGAGATAAACTGGTTGGTTTATTCCTGAATTAAAATCTCTTATAGTGGATTTCCTCCCTGGCTTGGTAGCCCCCAGAGTAGGTGTTGTTGCACACTGAACTGGGTAAACAATTGACTGTGTTCTTTATTGCTTTTGTATTTACTGTCATATAGTAAGTCAGATACGGTGTCATAACATTGAACGTGACATTGAGTATCTGCAGCCAGAATTTCAGAAGGGATGAAATGAAAAAAATCTGTACACCCGGCAAGTCGAAAACCTGAAAAGGCGGCTTGGGCAAAAATGGGTATCCCGGTGGACTGAAAACCCGAAAGGGCGGTCCAGGCAAAAGTTAGGGATCAGAGCGTACGACTATGTCCTGTCATCTCGTCACTTGCCTACCAGAAGAGGATTGGTCAAATCGGCGGTCATCAAGCACCTCCACAGGTATCTTCCTCTCCCACATCAGAAACAGGGGCAATAAAGAGTTGTTTAAGCAATCTGATTGTTCGGTCCTCCAAGGTATCAAGGTAGGTTCCGTTGAAGAACATAACCAATACAGTTAAATACTTCCCCAGGAGAGTCCAATCCAGTTTCCCCAGGAAAGTTGGAATCCATCTCCCCAAGCAGTAAGCTTATCCCCAGTAGATTCTGGAAGCTTACCCTCGCAGAGCACGAACACGCGTCTCCCGGTTTTATTCAAAGAGTTATTTCCTTACCAGGATATAACTGGGTTATCCTCAGCCAAAAGCCACAGAGAGATCGTCCTCGGCGAAGTCTTCTTATCCCCAGCGAAGTTTATCAACACTTCCAACACAACAATGGTATCCCCAGTGAAGTTACCATCAACATTTCAGCAAAGTACCCCTCTTCCCACAGAGTATTTTCCCCAGCAAGATCGCTATAGTAATCTCCCCCGCAGAGTAATCTCCAAGCATATTCCCCAACGGAGTCATCTTCTCCTACCGGTTCATTCTTGCAGAGCGAAAAGCTCTCTCTTCAACACCAGCCCAGGAGTTAACTTCCTGGCACCCGTCAAGGATTTATTTTCTTAGACAAAAATACATTCATGAACATTACATCTTCATACATTATAGCATGCATATGCATCATACTACACGAATCTCATCAATTTTGAGGACATCCTGAAATCATGCAGTTCATGCATCATGATATTGCATACAACTGATGCTTTACCTTTTCAGGAAAGGTCAATACAAAGATGATTACTATCAACTATCGCGACTCCTTCTAGATATAGTTCAGATGTGACCCAGATATGGCGACGTTCTGATACTTCTTCCAGATTTCATTCTAGAGATAGTTCGGATGTGAACCAGGCATGGTGACGTTCTGATACTTCTTCCAGATTTCCTTCCAGAGATAGCTTAGAAATGCTCCCGATATGGATTATGTTCTGTTGCTTATTCAACACTCCTTCTAGATATAGTTCAGATGTGAACCGGATATGGCGACGTTATGATACTTCTTCCAGATTTCCTTCTAGATATAGTTCAGATGTGAACCGGATATGGCGACGTTCTGATACTTCTTCCAGATTTCCTTCTAGATATAGTTCAGATGTGAACCGGATATGGCAACGTTCTGATACTTCTTCCAGATTTCCTTCTAGATATAGTTCAGATGTAAACCAGATATGGCGACGTTCTGATACTTCTTCCAGATTTCCTTCCAGATATGGTTCGGATGTGACCCAGGCATGGCGACGTTCTGACACTTATTCCAGACCCACCTCAGATAACTTAGAGATGCTCTGGACACGGAAGCTGTTCTATTGTTTATTCAGAGATCACCTTTCTAGAGATGGTTCAGATGTGACCCGAATATGGCTACCTTCTGATACTTATTCCAAAGTCATTCAGATATAGATTGGAAATGCTCCAGATATGGATGTTGTTCTTTGGCTTGTTCAAGTTTCTTCTCAAAGATGGCTCAGATATACTCCAGAACCGGATGCTAGTCTATCACTTATTCACAGTTTCTTCTCAAACAACTTAGAGATGCTCCAGACCCGGAGACTATTCTATTGTTTAGTCCAGATTCATTCGAAAGACTATTCCAGATTCGATTCCTGCATCCAGTCAAAAGCCTTCTCTAGTCCAGCTAAATCGACCCCTAACAGATTTTTCTGATAAAGACTCAGTAGAAGATATCCAAGATTCTCTCAGCGTTCCTGTTGAGGTAGTAATCACCCCCAGATTCTCTCAGCATTACTGCGGAGGTAGTAATCGCCCAAGATTCTCTCAGCGTTCCTGTTGAGGTAGTAATCGTCCAAGGTGCTCTCACCGTTCCTGTTGAGGTAGTAACCATCCCTGGTTCGTTCATCACCTTTTGAAGCTCTAGATCCAGCTCCTGTAACCAGACAGGACACATCTATACAAAGAGTTTAAAGACCAGCTCCTGTAATGGGTCAGGTAATCCCTTTCTTTTGCAGGTATGCAAGTTCTCGCTAAGGAATCTCTTACGCGATCGACATCCAGATGGCATCTATAAGCCCATCCACTTACCCATCACCTCTTAGCATGGCATCTATAAGCCCATCATCCTATCCATCAATCTCCAAATGGCATCTATAAGCCCATTCCCCACATCACACTACTATGTGAGCGCAAATTTCTGGGCACTCTAGTGTTCAATCATCTTCCACCTTCGGATTACGAAAGGCACGTCAGCCAATCTGCATCCTCAGGTTTAAGAAGATTGAACAGGGGCAACTGTTGTACCCCAAAATTTTCCCTCCCATATTCTTCAAGAATTGCAAAGAGCATGCTTCAAAATCTCCCCAAGGGTTGCACAGTTCAAGGGCCTCCTAACAGTCAAAAATTAGGGTTTTGGTTCTAACAGAGAAAATGAAGTTTCCAAGGGTCCAATAAAGTCCCACATGCCTACAAACATGGTCAAGTATCCTCATACCAAGTTTCAAGACTTACAGCACAAAATTGCACAGTCAAAAACCCTAATTGCACTACAGTCAACTGCAGGGGCAAAATGGTCATTTGACAGTCAAAAGTTCAAATTTTTGGTCAACATCTCATTTTGAAGCCATAAACATCATTTTATCAATGCTTGATCATGATTCTCAAAGTATGGCTCAAAAAGTCTCAAGATGCAAAAGTTTCCATATTTGGACAGTTGAAAAAGTCAACTGTAACTTGACCAAGGCATAACTTCCACATGGTTTATCAGAAAAATTCCATCCAAAGCTCATTTTGAAGTGAAAGACATTTCCTACAACTCCTCTTCATACTTCAAATCCAAGAAATGCTCTCACAAAAAGTTATCAATTTCAACATTATAGGTCATTTTCAAAAGTCAACAAAAAGGGACTTTACGTCAAAGGCCATAACTTGAGATTGGTAAATCAAAATGACATGGCACCAAAGACATTGGTTAGAGGACTCAAAGACCTTTCCAAAATGTCCAAGAACATGAGCAAAGCTTAAAAATTGAGCAAGTTATGCCTTGTGGAAGTTTGGAAATTTTTGGATATTTTGAAAAGTCAACATTGCTTCAAATGTCTTAAAAATGCTAATGGGCCTCTTTTTCTTCCAAGAATCATTATCCAAGGCATGTGCACGACCATTTGGCCCAAAGGGAAGTTTTTCATCATTTTTATTTATTTATTTGAATTTTTAAATGCTAATAATTCATTTAATTAAAATAAATATGTGGAAAATACCAAACCTAAGTTTTTAAATCTTTTTATGCATGGGATAACTTCAATATTTCGTGCATGATCAGATTTGGAAAAAATCTTGGTAATTGGACATGATTTGGTAGCAAATATGCATGAAAAGATTGGAAAATTATGGCATGGAAAATCAAATATTTTCTCATCAATTCAAGGATTCTTTGGACCAAATTTCCAACCCTAATCATTCACACATATATACCAATGCCAACCCTAATGTTCAGAACCTCCCAGCTGCGCCAGAAATCCATAACAAAGTTTGAGTTTTTAACAAGAAATTCCAAAACTGAAAACACATTTGCAAGGCTTTTCAAGGCAAGAAACTCATTCCATCACCTTCCTAAGACATTACTGAGTCTGACTGGATAGCTTTCCACGTGCATAGCACCTTGAATCGGTATACAGAACTCAGAATTTTTCATATAATATGCATATTCGTATTTCAATATTCAAGCATTTTCATTGCATTTCTTTTATGGATTCATACTAATGGATGGATTCTAAAGCTAACTGCATACTTTAATTGAGTTTTGTGAACTATTGGAGATTTCACCATTGATGCCAACTAGGGTTCTTCAAGCTTCGAATTGGGTATTCTTATATACTGTATAATTGGGACTTCCCAATACCATGATCAAAACCAGGACACTTGGACGAATCGATTGCCATGGTCGCGCCTAATTTCTGATCCAAGACGAGCTATCCGCTATTATTGAAAACTGTATGTTTTGAGGGGGTTTAAAACCCCCGCTAACCTTTTCATGTTTCAGAAAAAAAAAACGAGGAAGAAGACGCTGATGTGTAAAGCAGTGATTGGGTTATTTGAATTTTCGCGCTAAAAGCCCCACTAACCATTGTTTTATCTTATATTATTTGTTTGTTATTATATAACCAAAACGCGCGTTTGGAGCAGTTGGCAAAGCATAATGCTGGTAATCCCTGGGACCTGGGTTCGAGCCCCAGGTCCCCCACATTCTTTCAATAGTTTTTCCTAACGTGATTCCATGCAGCCCTTTGTTTGAAGACCTATCCTATAGCTTCAAATCCAGCTTGCCACTTGGCCAATGAAGACAATCTGAAGGCCTAGATCTGGTGAATACCATGGGCATGAGTCAAAGAAGTGACACGCTTCCAGGAAAAGTCAACGAAGGCCTCCAAAGATGGGCCTAAAATGCTATAATCACACCTCCAATCTAGGGACAGACCCCCCATGGTTTGCCATTCCTATTCTTTTCTCATATTTTTTCTATTTTTGTTTTAATTAGTTTTTTTGTTAATTTAATTCTTTAAACCAATTTATTTTCATAAACTATAAAAATAATACAAAAAACAGAAAAGTCATAAAAAATCAAAAATATATATTTTATGTTAATATTTCTTAAATAAATATCATTAATTAATTTTAGCTTTTTTTTTAGGTTTAATTCAAATAGTTTTCTCAATAAACTTAAAAAACTTGTAGAATTAGGTTTTAATTATTTTAATCACTTTTTCTTTTATTTCATCATCTCTAATAATTAATTATTTACTATTATTTTCATAAATCAAATTGCTTTAATTAATTAGTTTAATTTAGGTTTAACTTTAATAGTTTTTTCTTAATAAATAAAAGTTATAGAATTAGGGTTAATTTAATTTTAATTCCATTGAATTCTCATAAAAATCATAAATACCAAAACTTCAAAAAAACAATTTCTTTTTCATTTTAATTTCATTAATTTGTAAATAATAATTTAATTTCATTAAAAAGGGTCCAACGCCCTCGTTTCCAATTTTTTAATTCATATTCGCGCATTTTATTTTATTTATTGTAAATATTAATGTAATTCTCCCAAAGCCTTGTAAACTCGGACATTTTATTTCTCGCACTTTATTTACCTTCTGTCAAATCGGGTCCTGGATTTTAATTTTGGCGATGTGGACCCGCGCCTTTGTAATAGTTTAGAACTTTTAATTTCCGCATCTTTTTTAACTGTTAATAAATGCATGCAAGAATGAATGTTAAATAAAAACAAACGCGTAGATCACCCATAACATGACAAGACAAAATATCTGAATCTGACACACAAATCACACACCACCCCTAGGGTACGCCTCACTGTTGCCTTGCCTCGAAAGGTGATCGTCGAGTAGAGGATGTCTTAGTAAGTCCTCATGATCCAGGAACCTGGCATGAGGGTAGCTTCTAAGGTGTCTTCCCATTGCTCTGGTGATCACCACGTCCCGAACCTCGAATTGACCCGAACACCTCCAACGGTGGTGCTACCTACCTCTCAATGGTGGGATGGCACTACTTTAAAGGACATTTACACAGACGAATTCCTTAGGGTAGGTAGACGCCTCTAGATACTTGCTCTAATTTCAAAAACAAATCAAAAATACTTTTCACACCAACACATTTTCAAAAAAGCTTTCGAAAGCAATTTTTCAAACACTCTTGAGGACAGATACAAGAGTCGAACTGGAATTTTCAAAGAAACTTTTTAAAACCCACAGTTGAAAAGCAAACAAACAATTTTGAAAACACAAATGAGCAAGTATCTAAGAGCCCATGGATAACCATGGATAGAAAGGGTGCTAACACCTTCCCTTTCTATAATCTACCTCCCGAACCGAGAGCAATCTCTTTAAGGAATTTTTCTGTGCTTTTGTCCTTTCCATTTGGAGAAAATAAAAGACGGTGGCGACTCTTGCTTCCGCGACATTTCGCGATCCAGCTTTAAACAGTCAGTTCCAGATCCACCGATCACACATACTGTATGAGATTATGGTATTGTTTCGTCATCCTCCCTCTAAAGGCTCGTAGCTTTTTATCAAGAGTTAAATATCATAAAGAAAGCATAAGAGTAGTGAAAACGAATGTATGAATTCAAGACAAACATATGCAATGCATTAATGAAACAGAGTTTGACATTAAAAGATAATTGTTTGAATAACAAAAGATTACAACTTTGAAAATTCAAAATGAAACAAACACAATCTCAATGAGCTGGCATAGGAGCAGTGATCATGCTGGAGTCTCTGGAGGGTCAAACTCGATCTCCTTGGCATCAATCATGTCTTCGATCTTGTTCTTCAGAGGCCAACAGTTGTTGGTGTCATGCCCCGGACTGTCAGAGTGATATGCACACCTTTCATTGGGATGATAGGTAGGAGCAGAAGTATTTGAGTTCCGGAGGGGAGCCCTCAATGAAATCAGATCCCTCTTCAACAAGTGTTGCAGTGCTTGAGACAGCGACATGTTGATCTTGGTGAACTATCTCTTACGCGCGACCTCCTTATGCTGATGACCCTGTCTTTGTTGAGAAGGCGTAGGATTAGAGATCAAGATTGACCTTACGTGTTGGTCATGATGACCCTTTTGACTGTTTGCAGCATTGGACTCTTTCTTTCCATTATAGGGAATTATCTGAGTATCCGAGGATGTAGTTCCTTGGATATTTCCACTCTTGATGCCAGCCTCGACCCTCTCGCCGGTCAGTATTAGCTCAGTGAACCCGGCTGAGGAGCTTCCAATTAAGTGATTGAAGAAAGGCCCCGTCAAAGTTCCCATGAAGATTTCAATCAGCGGGTTGCACCCTACCAGCCAGATCTCTCCACTTTTGGGCATTATCCCTTGAAGCTCTCGTCGGAACCCATGGTCATGCTCTGCAATTGCACACGAGTTGGTGCAAGATCAGCATTGTACTGATACTGCTCATAGAAAGCAAAAGCTAAGTCCTTCCAGGTGTGGATGCGAGAACTCTTCAATTGATAGAACCACTCAAGTTGAGCCCCTACCAGACTTTCTTGGAAGAAATGGATCCAAAGCTTTGGATCAGTTGCGTGTGGTTGAATCTTGCGGACATAAGACGTTAGGTGCATCTTAGGGCAAGAAACTCCGTCGTACATGGCAAAGGTAGGGACCTTGAACTTTGGCGGGATGACCAATCCAGGAACTAAACCCATGTCTCCTAAATCCAAGCCAGGTATTTGTTGAATCTCCATAGCATTGAGGCGATCCTCCAACTCTTTGTACTTGTCATCAGCGAGAGGATATTGTTCTTCGGAGTAACCAGCTTTATCAATCTCCAAATTGTGGTCTTCTTCAAGACTATCCCCTATGTTGGATGGAGTTGCAAGGTCCAGGGTCTTAGGCCTTCTTCTCAAGTTCAGGATGCGGGCTGCCTTCTTGGACTTCTTCTTCTTGTCTTTGAGAAGAAGAGCTGTCAGATCCTCTTGCCCTTTACCCATAGCCAGCAGCATTTGTTGGAATTGAGCGTTTTGAGCCTTGAGATCTTTCACCGTTTGTTCCATATCCATCTTACTGAAATAAACAGTAGGAAGAATAAGGAAACCTGAAAAGGAGAAACCTGTTATGCAATGATATGTATGATATATATGCAATGTTTTCAAGGATCTCTTGGGGTAAACACAAGAGAATGTTAGAAGTTGAACTTTGATCTTTGATTGGAGAACTTTGCACCGGTGAATATCTTTCCACGAGAATCAAGCTCACCATGTCAAGTGGGTCATAGCCCCTGATTCAAGTTGTTGCACTTGATCTGTGATGGCATTTTCTTAGAGGAGAAACCTCTTTCCCTTTGGTAGACGTCTGGTTCAACGCAACCCTGCATCAACAGACCCTCGAGATCCTTGAAATGGTCATTGAAAATGCTATGGCATGATGTCATGACTTTATGTACATGCATGCAAATACAGGTAATCATATTCACACAAAGCAAACAAGTCCTTAGGTTTAGGCTTGCACGGGGTTCATAGGTAAGTACCCTCTTGAAGTTAGTTGGCTCATCCTGTCCTAAAATAGAAACCGGGTTCTAAGGAGCTCAATATCATTAGATTATTTTCTGTATTC
Organism: Vicia faba; assembly: GCA_948472305.1. Lineage (NCBI taxonomy): Eukaryota > Viridiplantae > Streptophyta > Magnoliopsida > Fabales > Fabaceae > Vicia > Vicia faba. The sequence continues at coordinate 1,310,644,808 of OX451736.1, read as the reverse complement.
ATTGTTTTGGTTTAGCCACTTAACTGGCGACCAAAATATTCCAAGAAAACAACCCTCAATGAGTGTAGTATCGAGTATCTACCAACTTCGGACTGCACCAAAGTCGGTCATCTCACTACCCCTAAAAAGGCTAAGATGGTCAATTAAGGTTTTAAGAGTTCGTTAGTGCTTCACGACATCACTCAGCGGCCCCGTACTCTCCTTGATTGAACTCAAGGGTTACCGGTACTCACAAATATGTCACACTAACATAGCTTACTGCTTCAACTGTGTCGGTATACCCCGCACAGTTCCCTCACAGTTTTTTTGCTATTTACCTAGGAAGGTGCCCCAAATCCAGGTGTAGGATTTACAACAAACCCAAACAAGGACCCAAAAAGTAAAGCAATCAAAGTAATCAAAGCAAGTATGTAAATGTGATCTAAACCCTAAGGTAACCCCACTTTTAAACGTCAAGTCCCCAGCAGAGTCGCCAGTTCTGTGATACGGTGGGAGAACTGACTTGAGCTTTTGCGTTTGTTTTCGCAAATGTTTCGGTTTAGCAAGAGTCGCCACCGGCTTTTTATTTTATCCTAAGGAAAGGTTAAAAATCACAGGAAAAACCTTTTGAGATGTTTCGTGGGTTCGGGGGGTAGATTATGAAAAGGGAAGGTATTAGCACCCTTTTCATCCATGGTTATCCATGGGCTCTTAGTTACTTGTTTAGATCACTTGCCTTGATTTTCAATTGCTTAAAATGGTGTGTGTGTGTGTGTGTGTGTGTGTGTGTGTTTTGAAAATGTTTTGAAAAAGAGGCCTTGTCTAGGCAACCGTTGTAACAATTCTTTACTCGAATGTTTTACAAAGGTGTGTATCTTTTCGAAAAGATGTTTCAAATGTTTTTGAAAGTTTGTTTTTGAAAGTGTTTGTGGAGTGGGTTTTGAAAAGTAGGCAAGTGTGTTTTGCAAGTTGATCAAGTAACTAAGAGTTCTCTACCCCTAAATTTACTCAAAGGTTTTCCTCATGTTTTAACCCTTTTAACAGTATTGTTCCACCATTGTATTTGGTGGACAATCTTGTGTTAGGATGTTAACGGGATAGGCGCGGGTCATCGTATGGACCATGAATGCAATGGTGTCAAGTGTCTTTGGCAATTTGCTTGAAGGGACTATGATCATTTCGTTTAGGCAACTTTCGAAAGCGTCATCGAGGGACTATGATCATTTTGAATTGTTTTGCCAAAGATACTCAACGTGCAAGCATGGCCCATTTTGGAAGGCAACGTGTGGGATTACCCTAGGGGTGCAAGTGTGAATTGTGTATTGATTGCATGTATTTGTCTTGTATTAGGTTATCTAGCGTTTGATTTTATTTACATACAAACCCTAGGTCTAACCATGGTATATTTGAAAGCGATAAATTGCGGGAATTTAAAGTCTACGCTATTACAAATAAGTATCCGAGAGTGGGGGTACAAATATTTACAAATGGGGATGAGACTTTAATGGGAGAGTAGTGTCCAAATAAATTACAACCAAATCGAATCAATCGCAATGTAAGATATAACAATGTACAAAGATAAGCAAATGTAAATGTATCAATGTATTTGTGTAAGTGTAGGTGAATATTTATAAGTGAGAAATGTTAATGTATTATTAAGCATGTATTTATTCTTTTTGGATTTTTTCATGGTTTAGGGCAAAACTCTAATTTTGTTAATAAATAGTATTTATTATTTATATCATATACAATATTTATTAATTATATACAAAAATAAATAAAAGGGAAGTATATTGTAAAAAAGTAATTTTTGAGGTCAAATATTAATAAAAATAGAAATGTATTATTTTTGTATTTTTATCCTAAATATTCTAATAAATATATAAGTATTTATATTATGTATTAAATATACAAAATATATAAAAAAAATATATTTATTATTTATCAAAAAAAGTGTATTTTAAGAAAATGTTTTCAAAAGGTAAAATAAAATAATAACTGAAAATAAATATATTTTGTAGTATTTTAAATAAAAGTATTATGTTTATTTATATGTACAAGTTCAAATAAAACAAATAAAATCCAAATAAAATGCAAAAATGGGTGAAAAAATGTTTTTAATATTTTTTATATTTTGACAAAAAATAATAAGTCAGAGGAAAAAATAAAAAGTCAAAAATGATTAAAAAATCACACAATGGGCCAAGGGGGTGTAAGTGGAAAATAGTGGTGCACACAGAAAAACAACTCAGGCCCAGCCCAAAGGGAGTTGTCTTCAACCTCCAGCAACATTCAAACAAAGAAAACGCGCGTTTCCTTCTCAACCTACTAACTTCTGATTCCTTGATTTTTAACAAAAACTTACAACATCAAAAGTGTAGAGCATCTTGTCACGATTCCAAATATATAAAAAAGTCGTTCTAACTCTCAGAAATGAGAGAGAATTTCTTCTCCCCCAATTCCTGACCTAAGTTTTTTTCAATGTTCAGGTTCAAAATTCTCTCAGCACACACAACATAAATGAAAAGTGAGGATATGGGTAGCTTCAGGGCCATGAATAGGACATACTTTCTTCACAAACCTAAGCCTAGATATGCTTGGATAGAGAGATAGAAGTTCAAACTTTTACCTGTTCAGCTTGAGTCGTGTTCAACAATGGAGGTACTTTCAAGGAATTTTGAGGATTTGTACAGCTTGCTTGAGATCCCAGGAACCTTCTCCTATGCTTGGTGTGCCTTGAATCTTACTGTATCAAGCTATGGAAGTCAACCTGCAAGAGAGAAAAGTGAAAATGGCACACTTGGCTATGGCTGTTACAGCTTGTATCTAAGGCTTGGGACAGCTTCAATGGGTGGTAGGGAATGTATTTGAACTGGTTTGGATGAAAACGCACGATGGAATGATGCTGGCCAAGTCAAAATGCAGAATGCCCTGTTTCTTGCAGAAGAATGGTGATTTTCTGTATATGGAGGTTTGAGAGATGGTTTGGTCGTGTTTCAAACTTGGTTTGATGTTTGGGAAGTGCTCATGAAGTTTGTTTAGGCTTGTCTTGACAGGAACTCCATGTTGGATCTCTTTTGCAATATTTCTTCCCCCCTAAGCAAAAGTTGTCAAGTTAAGTTATAGGCTCATACAGGCCCCTCAAGCATGTTGCACTTTCTCTCCTTGATCAGTGGAATTTGTTCATGAACTTGTGCCTCAAATATTTCCTTGTACTTCAAAGATATGTACTTTGACATAAAGTTGATCTTTTCAAAAATGGTTAAAATGCTTTTTCCAAATATGGCTTAATCTTGCAAGTAATGGTTAAACACACAAAATAAGGCTTGAACACAAAGGATTGGCATTAAATTATTGAGTGTGAAGGAGATTAAAGGCCTGTAATCTAGCTTGGAACATGCTGACTTGAAAATGGCAATGTTATGAACATGTAATTGGCTTATGAACAAAGTGACTTTTGCCCATCTTCATAAATTCGATTCTCCCTAACCACAAGGGTGTTTGAGAAGTTCTTTGACAATTTGGAAAGCTTGGAATGTGTACTATAATCCATCTTTGTAATTCAAGTTGAAATTCCAAGTGGAAGCATATGAAAAGTGGCCATGAAGTTGGGCAAAAATCCTGCCTAAAATAGGTCAAAAAAATTCTAAGTTAAGAATATTTTGCAACCCTATTCCAAAAATCATAACTTGAACTACAAGCTTATTTTGAGAAAACTTTGTGAATCAAAGTTGTATATTTTGCAATGGACTACAACTTTCATGTTTTGAGTTTTGTTTGAATCCAAATATATCTTGATGAAAAGATGGGACAAAGTTAGGAAAAAAATAAGGGAATTTCATAACTTAGAAAATTTCTAAGTTATGAAATTTCTTCATTTTAAACCCTAATTTGTAATTTTTGGTTTCTTGATGAACAAGTTTCATAATTTGACATGTCTTGATGAAAAATGGATCTTGGCACTTGATTTTGACCAAAAAGTCAAAGTTTGACTTTTCAGTATACAGTCAAATTTGGATCAGTTGACTGGAAAATTCATCTGTCAATCTTGTGCATTTGGAATCTTTTGAACTTGTTGAACATATCAAGACAATGCCATTGAATCCTTGAGGCCATAAGGGAGCTTGGTTTGCCATTGGTTAGGTCAAACAGTCAAAAATTGCCTTTGTGCAGTCAAAACCCTAAAAATGACCATTTTGCCCTTTTGGTGATCTGATCAAATTTCTTGTGGAATTGTGATCCAAACTTGACCAAATGGTTCATATGAGTTCATAATGTTGATGAGGGTCAAATTTCATGAGGTTTGACTATCAATTGACCACGGTTGACTTTTTCCCCAATACAGCTGATTTCTAGGTCAACTGTCCAATTGACTGAGCAAAGATTGGAATCAAGGCTTGAAATTTGGTATGGATAAACTTGTGAGTCCAACATGAAGCATGAAAGTCACTTTGGGCCTTTTAGGTCAAAACATCTTTGTGCAAACTCAAACCCTAATTTGGGTCAACAGTGCAAGGAGGGGCCTTTAGCAGAGTAAACCCTAACTTGATCTTGAGCTCCAAGGGCCTTGTGATGAGAAAATATTGATGAAATGAGAGGGCAAATTTTGGGGTACAACAGTTGCCCCTGTTCAATCTTCTTGCACCTGAAGAGTTAGATTGGCAGGTTTGCCTTTCGCGTCTCGAAGGTAAAAGGAGATTGGACACTATAGTGCCCAAAAAATTTGCACTCGGTGATGTGATGGTAGAGGGAATGGGCTTACAGATGCCATTTGGAAACGTTGAACTGTACGTCATTGGTGAGTATCAGAAAGGTATCTGTGTTTTAGAACGTCTCTGAACTGGGGGTCTGAACAAGCAATAGATCGACATCCACGTTTGGAGAATCCGTAAACTGTTTTCAAAAGTTGAAAAGAATCTTAATAAGCGATAGGTTGACATCCATTACTAGAGAACCCGTAAACTATTTTCAGAAGTCTTGAGGTTGAGAAGGAACCGGTGTAGGGTTTCCTGATGATGAGTCCATGTAAAACTGCATCTGGACGAATCTGGAATAAGTATCAGAATGTCGCCATGTCTGGGTCACATCTGAAATATTTCTAGAAATAATCTTAGAAGGTGATGATCTTTGTCTGTTGACTGATCTTTCCTGAAAAGGTAAAGAGTTAGTTGTATGCAATGTCATGATGCATGAAGCAATGTATGTTACATCAATGTTTATAATATGAATGTGATGAATGCGCATGTAAGCCGATGAGCTATCTTGCTGAGGATAGATGAATCCTGGATGGCTGGAGACAAAAGAATCTTGACTGCCGCCGGGGAAAATAATTCTTTGACTGCTGCAGGGGAGGGCAAGAATCTTCTGATCGTTGAAAGTGAGAAGTCCTGGGACCGCTGTTGGGGAATCCGGAGCTTGGGTTGTATGCCAATCTACTGGGGATTCCTGTCTTGAGGAGATCTTCACTGGAGAATATTCGAATATCCTGTAGGGAACTGAGAACGAGAGTCTTCACTCCGCTTGGGGATTGATAGTTGGAAGTTTTAGCTCCGCTGGGGATTGACAGTTTTGGCTCCACTGGGGATTGCAAGAATCTTGACTCTGAGGGGAATTAGATTCTGGAAGATTCTCTGGCTGGGGATTGCAAGAATCTTCTGATTGCTGCAGGTGTTGATCTGGAATAAGTTACGGAATGTCTCCATCTCTCGGTCACATCTTGAACTATCTCTAGAAGCAAATCTGGAATAAGTATCGGAATGTCGCCAAATCTTGGGTCACATCTTGAACCATTTCTAGAATGAAATCTTGAATAAGTTACGGAATGTCGCCAAATCTTGGGTCACATCTTGAACCATTTCTAGAATGAAATCTTGAATAAGTTACGGAATGTCGCCAAATCTTGGGTCACATCTTGAACTATATCTAGAAGCAAATCTGGAATAAGTTACGGAATATCGCCAAATCTTGGGTCACATCTTGAACTATTTCTAGAAGGAAATCTTGAATAAGTTACGGAATGTCGCCAAATCTTGGGTCACATCTTGAACTATTTCTAGAAGGAAATCTTGAATAAGTTACGGAATGTCGCCAAACCTGGGTCACATCTGAACTATTTCTAGAAGCAAATCTGGAATAAGTTACGGAATCTCGCCAAACCTGGGTCACATCTGAACTATATCTAGAAGGAAATTCTGGAATAAGTTACGGAATGTCACCAAATCAGGGTCACATCTGAACTATCTCTAGAAGGAAATTTTGGAATAAGTTACGGAATGTCGCCAAATCTGGGTCACATCTGAACTATATCTAGAAGGAAATTCTGGAATAAGTTACGGAATGTCTCCAAATCTGGGTCATATCTGAACTATTTCTAGAAGCAAATCTGGAATAAGTTACGGAATGTCGCCAAATCTGGGTCACATCTTGAACTATATCTTAGATGGGAATCTTGAATAAGTTACGGAATGTCGCCAAACCTGGGTCACATCTGAACTATTTCTAGAAGGAAATTCTGGAATAAGTTACGGAATGTCTTCAAATCTTGGGTCACATCTTGACATATTTCTAGAAGCAAATCTTGAATAAGTTACGGAATGTCACCAAATCTGGGTCACATCTTGAACTATATCTAGAAGCAAATCTGGAATAAGTTACGGAATGTCGCCAAATCTTGGGTCACATCTTGAACTATATCTAGAAGGAAATCTTGAATAAGTTACGGAATATCGCCAAATCTGTGTCACATATTGAACTATATCTAGAAGGATATCTTGAATAAGTTACGGAAAGTCGCCAAATCTGGGTCACATCTTGAACTATATCTAGAAGGAAATCTGGAATAAGTTACGTAATGTCGCCAAACCTGGGTCACATCTTGAACTATTTCTAGAAGGATATCTGGAATAAGTTACGGAATATCGCCAAATCTGGGTCACATCTTGAACTATATCTAGAACCAAATCTGGAATAAGTTACGGAATGTCGCCAAATCTTGGGTCACATCTTGAACTATATCTAGAAGGAAATCTGGAATAAGTTACGAAATGTCACCAAATCTGGGTCACATCTTGAAGTATATCTAGAAGCAAATCTGGAATAAGTTACGGAATGTCGCCAAATCTTGGGTCACATCTTGAACTATTTCTAGAAGGAAATCTTGAATAAGTTACGGAATGTCGCCAAATCTGGGTCACATCTTGAACTATTTCTAGAAGGAAATCTTGAATAAGTTACGGAATGTCGTCAAACCTGGGTCACATCTGAACTATTTCTAGAAGCAAATCTGGAATAAGTTACGGAATGTCGCCAAACCTGGGTCACATCTGAACTGTCTCTAGAAGGAAATTCTGGAATAAGTTACGGAATGTCACCAAATATGGGTCACATCTGAACTATCTCTAGAAGGAAATTCTGGAATAAGTTACAGAATATCTCCAAATCTGGGTCACATCTGAACTATTTCTAGAAGCAAATCTGGAATAAGTTACGGAATGTCGCCAATCCTGGGTCACATCTTGAACTATATCTTAGATGGGAATCTTGAATAAGTTACGGAATGTCGCCAATCCTGGGTCACATCTGAACTATTTCTAGAAGGAAATTCTGGAATAAGTTACGGAATGTCGCCAAATCTTGGGTCACATCTTGAACTATTTCTAGAAGGAAATCTTGAATAAGTTACGGAATGTCGCCAAATCTGGGTCACATCTTGAACTATATCTTAGATGGGAATCTTGAATAAGTTACGGAATGTCGCCAAACCTGGGTCACATCTGAACTATTTCTAGAAGGAAATTCTGGAATAAGTTACGGAATATCTTCAAATCTTGGGTCACATCTTGAACTATTTCTAGAAGGAAATCTTGAATAAGTTACGGAATGTCACCAAATCTGGGTCACATCTTGAACTATATCTAGAAGCAAATCTGGAATAAGTTACGGAATGTCGCCAAATCTTGGGTCACATCTTGAACTATATCTAGAAGGAAATCTTGAATAAGTTACGGAATGTCGCCAAATCTGTGTCACATCTTGAACTATATCTAGAAGGAAATCTTGAATAAGTTACGGAAAGTCGCCAAATCAGGGTCACATCTTGAACTATATCTAGAAGGAAATCTGGAATAAGTTACGTAATGTCGCCAAACCAGGGTCACATCTTGAACTATTTCTAGAAGGATATCTGGAATAAGTTACGGAATATCGCCAAATCTGGGTCACATCTTGAACTATATCTAGAACCAAATCTGGAATAAGTTACGGAATGTCGCCAAATCTTGGGTCACATCTTGAACTATATCTATAAGGAAATCTGGAATAAGTTACGGAATGTCACCAAATCTGGGTCACATCTTGAAGTATATCTAGAAGCAAATCTGGAATAAGTTACGGAATGTCGCCAAATCTTTGGTCACATCTTGAACTATTTCTAGAAGGAAATCTTGAATAAGTTACGGAATGTCGCCAAATCTGGGTCACATCTTGAACTATTTCTAGAAGGAAATCTTGAATAAGTTACGGAATGTCGTCAAACCTGGGTCACATCTGAACTATTTCTAGAAGCAAATCTGGAATAAGTTACGGAATGTCGCCAAACCTGGGTCACAACTGAACTGTCTCTAGAAGGAAATTCTGGAATAAGTTACGGAATGTCACCAAATCTGGGTCACATCTGAACTTCTCTAGAAGGAAATTCTGGAATAAGTTACGGAATATCGCCAAATCTGGGTCACATTTGAACTATTTCTAGAAGCAAATCTGGAATAAGTTACGGAATGTCGCCAAACCTGGGTCACATCTGAACTATCTCTAGAAGGAAATTCTGGAATAAGTTACGGAATGTCACCAAATCAGGGTCACATCTGAACTATCTCTAGAAGGAAATTTTGGAATAAGTTACGGAATGTCGCCAAATCTGGGTCACATCTGAACTATATCTAGAAGGAAATTCTGGAATAAGTTACGGAATGTCTCCAAATCTGGGTCACATCTGAACTATTTCTAGAAGCAAATCTGGAATAAGTTACGGAATGTCGCCAAATCTGGGTCACATCTTGAACTATATCTTAGATGGGAATCTTGAATAAGTTACGGAATGTCGCCAAACCTGGGTCACATCTGAACTATTTCTAGAAGGAAATTCTGGAATAAGTTACGGAATGTCTTCAAATCTTGGGTCACATCTTGAACTATTTCTAGAAGGAAATCTTGAATAAGTTACGGAATGTCGTCAAACCTGGGTCATATCTGAACTATTTCTAGAAGCAAATCTGGAATAAGTTACGGAATGTCGCCAAACCTGGGTTACATCTGAACTGTCTCTAGAAGGAAATTCTGGAATAAGTTACGGAATGTCACCAAATATGGGTCACATCTGAACTATCTCTAGAAGGAAATTCTGGAATAAGTTACGGAATATCTCCAAATCTGGGTCACATCTGAACTATTTCTAGAAGCAAATCTGGAATAAGTTACGGAATGTCGCCAATCCTGGGTCACATCTTGAACTATATCTTAGATGGGAATCTTGAATAAGTTACGGAATGTCGCCAATCCTGGGTCACATCTGAACTATTTCTAGAAGGAAATTCTGGAATAAGTTACGGAATGTCGCCAAATCTTGGGTCACATCTTGAACTATTTCTAGAAGGAAATCTTGAATAAGTTACGGAATGTCGCCAAATCTGGGTCACATCTTGAACTATATCTTAGATGGGAATCTTGAATAAGTTACGGAATGTCGCCAAACCTGGGTCACATCTGAACTATTTCTAGAAGGAAATTCTGGAATAAGTTACGGAATATCTTCAAATCTTGGGTCACATCTTGAACTATTTCTAGAAGGAAATCTTGAATAAGTTACGGAATGTCACCAAATCTGGGTCACATCTTGAACTATATCTAGAAGCAAATCTGGAATAAGTTACGGAATGTCGCCAAATCTTGGGTCACATCTTGAACTATATCTAGAAGGAAATCTTGAATAAGTTACGGAATGTCGCCAAATCTGTGTCTCATCTTGAACTATATCTAGAAGGAAATCTTGAATAAGTTACGGAAAGTCGCCAAATCAGGGTCACATCTTGAACTATATCTAGAAGGAAATCTGGAATAAGTTACGTAATGTCGCCAAACCAGGGTCACATCTTGAACTATTTCTAGAAGGATATCTGGAATAAGTTACGGAATATCGCCAAATCTGGGTCACATCTTGAACTATATCTAGAACCAAATCTGGAATAAGTTACGGAATGTCGCCAAATCTTGGGTCACATCTTGAACTATATCTATAAGGAAATCTGGAATAAGTTACGGAATGTCACCAAATCTGGGTCACATCTTGAAGTATATCTAGAAGCAAATCTGGAATAAGTTACGGAATGTCGCCAAATCTTTGGTCACATCTTGAACTATTTCTAGAAGGAAATCTTGAATAAGTTACGGAATGTCGCCAAATCTGGGTCACATCTTGAACTATTTCTAGAAGGAAATCTTGAATAAGTTACGGAATGTCGTCAAACCTGGGTCACATCTGAACTATTTCTAGAAGCAAATCTGGAATAAGTTACGGAATGTCGCCAAACCTGGGTCACAACTGAACTGTCTCTAGAAGGAAATTCTGGAATAAGTTACGGAATGTCACCAAATCTGGGTCACATCTGAACTTCTCTAGAAGGAAATTCTGGAATAAGTTACGGAATATCGCCAAATCTGGGTCACATTTGAACTATTTCTAGAAGCAAATCTGGAATAAGTTACGGAATGTCGCCAAACCTGGGTCACATCTGAACTATCTCTAGAAGGAAATTCTGGAATAAGTTACGGAATGTCACCAAATCAGGGTCACATCTGAACTATCTCTAGAAGGAAATTTTGGAATAAGTTACGGAATGTCGCCAAATCTGGGTCACATCTGAACTATATCTAGAAGGAAATTCTGGAATAAGTTACGGAATGTCTCCAAATCTGGGTCACATCTGAACTATTTCTAGAAGCAAATCTGGAATAAGTTACGGAATGTCGCCAAATCTGGGTCACATCTTGAACTATATCTTAGATGGGAATCTTGAATAAGTTACGGAATGTCGCCAAACCTGGGTCACATCTGAACTATTTCTAGAAGGAAATTCTGGAATAAGTTACGGAATGTCTTCAAATCTTGGGTCACATCTTGAACTATTTCTAGAAGGAAATCTTGAATAAGTTACGGAATGTCGTCAAACCTGGGTCATATCTGAACTATTTCTAGAAGCAAATCTGGAATAAGTTACGGAATGTCGCCAAACCTGGGTCACATCTGAACTGTCTCTAGAAGGAAATTCTGGAATAAGTTACGGAATGTCACCAAATCTGGGTCACATCTGAACTATCTCTAGAAGGAAATTCTGGAATAAGTTACGGAATATCGCCAAATCTGGGTCACATCTGAACTATTTCTAGAAGCAAATCTCGAATAAGTTACGGAATGTCACCAAATCAGGGTCACATCTGAACTATCTCTAGAAGGAAATTTTGGAATAAGTTACGGAATGTCGCCAAATCTGGGTCACATCTGAACTATATCTAGAAGGAAATTCTGGAATAAGTTACGGAATGTCTCCAAATCTGGGTCACATCTGAACTATTTGTAGAAGCAAATCTGGAATAAGTTACGGAATGTCGCCAAATCTGGGTCACATCTTGAACTATATCTTAGATGGGAATCTTGAATAAGTTACGGAATGTCGCCAAACCTGGGTCACATCTGAACTATTTCTAGAAGGAAATTCTGGAATAAGTTACGGAATGTCTTCAAATCTTGGGTCACATCTTGAACTATTTCTAGAAGGAAATCTTGAATAAGTTACGGAATGTCACCAAATCTGGGTCACATCTTGAACTATATCTAGAAGCAAATCTGGAATAAGTTACGGAATGTCGCCAAATCTTGGGTCACATCTTGAACTATATCTAGAAGGAAATCTTGAATAAGTTACGGAATGTCGCCAAATCTGTGTCACATCTTGAACTATATCTAGAAGGAAATCTTGAATAAGTTACGGAAAGTCGCCAAATCTGGGTCACATCTTGAACTATATCTAGAAGGTAATCTGGAATAAGTTACGTAATGTCGCCAAACCTGGGTCACATCTTGAACTATTTCTAGAAGGATATCTGGAATAAGTTACGGAATATCGCCAAATCTGGGTCACATCTTGAACTATATCTAGAACCAAATCTGGAATAAGTTACGGAATGTCGCCAAATCTTGGGTCACATCTTGAACTATATCTAGAAGGAAATCTGGAATAAGTTACGGAATGTCACCAAATCTGGGTCACATCTTGAAGTATATCTAGAAGCAAATCTGGAATAAGTTACGGAATGTCGCCAAATCTTGGGTCACATCTTGAACTATTTCTAGAAGGAAATCTTGAATAAGTTACGGAATGTCGCCAAATCTGGGTCACATCTTGAACTATTTCTAGAAGGAAATCTTGAATAAGTTACGGAATGTCGTCAAACCTGGGTCACATCTGAACTATTTCTAGAAGCAAATCTGGAATAAGTTACGGAATGTCGCCAAACCTGGGTCACATCTGAACTGTCTCTAGAAGGAAATTCTGGAATAAGTTACGGAATGTCACCAAATCTGGGTCACATCTGAACTATCTCTAGAAGGAAATTCTGGAATAAGTTACGGAATATCGCCAAATCTGGGTCACATCTGAACTATTTCTAGAAGCAAATCTGGAATAAGTTACGGAATGTCGCCAAACCTGGGTCACATCTGAACTATCTCAAGAAGGAAATTCTGGAATAAGTTATGGAATGTCACCAAATCAGGGTCACATCGGAACTATCTCTAGAAGGAAATTTTGGAATAAGTTACGGAATGTCGCCAAATCTGGGTCACATCTGAACTATATCTAGAAGGAAATTCTGGAATAAGTTACGAAATGTCTCCAAATCTGGGTCACATCTGAACTATTTCTAGAAGCAAATCTGGAATAAGTTACGGAATGTCGCCAAATCTGGGTCACATCTTGAACTATATCTTAGATGAGAATCTTGAATAAGTTACGGAATGTCGCCAAACCTGGGTCACATCTGAACTATTTCTAGAAGGAAATTCTGGAATAAGTTACGGAATGTCTTCAAATCTTGGGTCACATCTTGAACTATTTCTAGAAGGAAATCTTGAATAAGTTACGGAATGTCACCAAATCTGGGTCACATCTTGAACTATATCTAGAAGCAAATCTGGAATAAGTTACGGAATGTCGCCAAATCTTGGGTCACATCTTGAACTATATCTAGAAGGAAATCTTGAATAAGTTACGGAATGTCGCCAAATCTGTGTCACATCTTGAACTATATCTAGAAGGAAATCTTGAATAAGTTACGGAAAGTCGCCAAATCTGGGTCACATCTTGAACTATATCTAGAAGGAAATCTGGAATAAGTTACGTAATGTCGCCAAACCTGGGTCACATCTTGAACTATTTCTAGAAGGATATTTGGAATAAGTTACGGAATATCGCCAAATCTGGGACACATCTTGAACTATATCTAGAACCAAATCTGGAATAAGTTACGGAATGTCGCCAAATCTTGGGTCACATCTTGAACTATATCTAGAAGGAAATCTGGAATAAGTTACGGAATGTCACCAAATCTGGGTCACATCTTGAAGTATATCTAGAAGTAAATCTGGAATAAGTTACGGAATGTCGCCAAATCTTGGGTCACATCTTGAACTATTTCTAGAAGGAAATCTTGAATAAGTTACGGAATATCGCCAAATCTGGGTCACATCTTGAACTATTTCTAGAAGGAAATCTTGAATAAGTTACGGAATGTCGTCAAACCTGAATCACATCTGAACTATTTTTAGAAGCAAATCTGGAATAAGTTACGGAATGTCGCCAAACCTGGGTCACATCTGAACTGTCTCTAGAAGGAAATTCTGGAATAAGTTACGGAATGTCACCAAATCTGGGTCACATCTGAACTATCTCTAGAAGGAAATTCTGGAATAAGTTACGGAATATCGCCAAATCTGGGTAACATCTGAACTATTTCTAGAAGCAAATCTGGAATAAGTTACGGAATGTCGCCAATCCTGGGTCACATCTTGAACTATATCTTAGATGGGAATCTTGAATAAGTTACGGAATGTCGCCAATCCTGGGTCACATCTGAACTATTTCTAGAACGAAATTCTGGAATAAGTTACGGAATGTCACCAAATCTTGGGTCACATCTTGACCTATTTCTAGAAGGAAATCTTGAATAAGTTACGGAATGTCGCCAAATCTGGGTCACATCTTGAACTATATCTAGAAGCAAATCTGGAATAAGTTAAGGAATGTCGCCAAATCTTGGGTCACATCTTGAACTATATCTAGAAGGAAATCTTGAATAAGTTACGGAATGTCGCCAAATCTGGGTCACATCTTGAACTATTTCTAGAAGGAAATCTTGAATAAGTTACGGAATGTCGCCAAACCTGGGTCACATCTGAACTATTTCTAGAAGCAAATCTGGAATAAGTTACGGAATGTCGCCAAACATGGGTCACATCTGAACTATCTCTAGAAGGAAATTCTGGAATAAGTTACGGAATGTCACCAAATCTGGGTCACATCTGAACTATCTCTAGAAGGAAATTCTGGAATAAGTTACAGAAATTCGCCAAATCTGGGTCACATTTGAACTATCTCTAGAAGGAAATTTTGGAATAAGTTACGGAATATCACCAAATCTGGGTCACATCTGAACTATTTCTAGAAGCAAATATGGAATAAGTTACGGAATGTCGCCAAATCTGGGTCATATATTGAACTATATCTTAGATGGGAATCTTGAATAAGTTACGGAATGTCGCCAAACCTGGGTCACATCTGAACTATTTCTAGAAGGAAATTCTGGAATAAGTTACGGAATGTCGCCAAATCTTGGGTCACATCTTGAACTATTTCTAGAAGGAAATCTTGAATAAGTTACGGAATGTCGCCAAATCTGGGTCACATCTTAAACTATATCTAGAAGCAAATCTGGAATAACTTACGGAATGTCACCAAATCTTGGGTCACATCTTGAACTATATCTAGAACGAAATCTTGAATAAGTTACGGAATGTCGCCAAATCTGGGTCACATCTTGAACTATATCTAGAAGGAAATCTGGAATAAGTTACGTAATGTCGCCAAACCTGGGTCACATCTTGAACTATTTCTAGAAGGAAATCTGGAATAAGTTACGGAATGTCGCCAAATCTGGGTCACATCTTGAACTATATCTAGAAGCAAGTCTGGAATAAGTTACGGAATGTCGCCAAATCTTGGGTCACATCTTGAACTATATCTAGAATGAAATCTGAAATAAGTTACGGAATGTCGCCAAATCTGGGTCACATCTTGAAGTATATCTAGAAGCAAATCTGGAATAAGTTACGGAATGTCGCCAAATCTTGGGTCACATCTTGAACTATTTCTAGAAGGAAATCTTGAATAAGTTACGGAATGTCGCCAAATCTGGGTCACATCTTGAACTATTTCTAGAAGGAAATCTTGAATAAGTTACAGAATGTCGTCAAACCTGGGTCACATCTGAACTATTTCTAGAAGCAAATCTGGAATAAGTTACGGAATGTCGCCAAACCTGGGTCACATCTGAACTGTCTCTAGAAGGAAATTCTGGAATAAGTTACGGAATGTCACCAAATCTGGGTCACATCTGAACTATCTCTAGAAGGAAATTCTGGAATAAGTTACGGAATATCGCCAAATCTTGGTCACATCTAAACTATCTCTAGAAGGAAATTCTAGAATAAGTTACGGAATGTCGCCAAATCTGGGTCACATCTGAACTATTTCTAGAAGAAAATATGGAATAAGTTACGGAATATCGCCAAATCTGGGTCACATCTTGAACTATATCTTAGATGGGAATCTTGAATAAGTTACGGAATGTCGCCAATCCTGGGTCACATCTGAACTATTTCTAGAAGGAAATTCTGGAATAAGTTACGGAATGTTGCCAAATCTTGGGTCACATCTTGAACTATTTCTAGAAGGAAATCTTGAATAAGTTACGGAATGTCGCCAAATCTGGGTCACATCTTGAACTATATCTTAGATGGGAATCTTGAATAAGTTACGGAATGTCGCCAAACCTGGGTCACATCTGAACTATTTCTAGAAGGAAATTCTGGAATAAGTTACGGAATGTCTTGAAATCGTGGGTCACATCTTGAACTATTTCTAGAAGGAAATCTTGAATAAGTTACGGAATGTCACCAAATCTGGGTCACATCTTGAACTATATCTAGAAGCAAATCTGGAATAAGTTACGGAATGTCGCCAAATCTTGGGTCACATCTTGAACTATATCTAGAAGGAAATCTTGAATAAGTTACAGAATGTCGCCAAATCTGTGTCACATCTTGAACTATATCTAGAAGGAAATCTTGAATAAGTTATGGAAAGTCGCCAAATCTGGGTCACATCTTGAACTATATCTAGAAGGAAATCTGTAATAAGTTACGTAATGTCGCCAAACCTGGGTCACATCTTGAACTATTTCTAGAAGGATATCTGGAATAAGTTACGGAATATCGCCAAATCTGGGTCACATCTTGAACTATATCTAGAACAAAATCTGGAATAAGTTACGGAATGTCGCCAAATCTTGGGTCACATCTTTAACTATATCTAGAAGGAAATCTGGAATAAGTTACGGAATGTCACCAAATCTGGGTCACATCTTGAAGTATATCTAGAAGCAAATCTGGAATAAGTTACGGAATGTCGCCAAATCTTGGGTCACATCTTGAACTATTTCTAGAAGGAAATCTTGAATAAGTTACGGAATGTCGCCAAATCTGGGTCACATCTTGAACTATTTCTAGAAGGAAATCTTGAATAAGTTACGGAATGTTGTCAAACCTGGGTCACATCTGAACTATTTCTAGAAGCAAATCTGGAATAAGTTACGGAATGTCGCCAAACCTGGGTCACATCTGAACTGTCTCTAGAAGGAAATTCTGGAATAAGTTACGGAATGTCACCAAATCTGGGTCACATCTGAACTATCTCTAGAAGGAAATTCTGGAATATGTTACGGAATATCGCCAAATCTAGGTCACATCTGAACTATTTCTAGAAGCAAATCTGGAATAAGTTACGGAATGTCGCCAATCCTAGGACACATCTTGAACTATATCTTAGATGGGAATCTTGAATAAGTTACGGAATGTCGCCAATCCTGGGTCACATCTGAACTATTTCTAGAAGGAAATTCTGGAATAAGTTACGGAATGTCGCCAAATCTTGGGTCACATCTTGAACTATTTCTATAAGGAAATCTTGAATAAGTTACGGAATGTCGCCAAATCTGGGTCACATCTTGAACTATATCTAGAAGCAAATCTGGAATAAGTTAAGGAATGTCGCCAAATCTTGGGTCACATCTTGAACTATATCTAGAAGGAAATCTTGAATAAGTTACGAAATGTCGCCAAATCTGGGTCACATCTTGAACTATTTCTAGAAGGAAATCTTGAATAAGTTACGGAATGTCGCCAAACCTGGATCACATCTGAACTATTTCTAGAAGCAAATCTGGAATAAGTTACGGAATGTCGCCAAACCTGGGTCACATCTGAACTATCTCTAGAAGGAAATTCTGGAATAAGTTACGGAATGTCACCAAATCTGGGTCACATCTGAACTATCTCTAGAAGGAAATTCTGGAATAAGTTACGGAAATTCGCCAAATCTGGGTCACATTTGAACTATCTCTAGAAGGAAATTTTGGAATAAGTTACGGAATATCACCAAATCTGGGTCACATCTGAACTATTTCTAGAAGCAAATCTGGAATAAGTTACGGAATGTCGCCAAATCTGGGTCACATCTTGAACTATATCTTAGATGGGAATCTTGAATAAGTTACGGAAAGTCGCCAAATCTGGGTCACATCTTGAACTATATCTAGAAGCAAATCTGGAATAAGTTACGGAATGTCGCCAAATCTGGGTCACATCTTGAACTATATCTAGAAGCAAATCTAGAATAAGTTACGGAATGTCACCAAATCTTGGGTCACATCTTGAACTATATCTAGAAGGAAATCTTGAATAAGTTACGGAATGTCGCCAAATCTAAGTCACATCTTGAACTATACCTAGAAGGAAATCTGGAATAAGTTACGTAATGTCGCCAAACCTGGGTCACATCTTGAACTATTTCTAGAAGGAAATCTGGAATAAGTTACGGAATGTCGCCAAATCTGGGTCAAATCTTGAACTATATCTAGAAGCAAATCTGGAATAAGTTACGGAATGTCGCCAAATCTTGGGTCACATCTTGAACTATATCTAGAAGGAAATCTGGAATAAGTTACGGAATGTCGCCAAATCTGGGTCACATCTTGAAGTATATCTAGAAGCAAATCTGGAATAAGTTACGGAATGTCGCCAAATCTTGGGTCACATCTTGAACTATTTCTAGAAGGAAATCTTGAATAAGTTACGGAATATCGCCAAATCTGGGTCACATCTTGAACTATTTCTAGAAGGAAATCTTGAATAAGTTACGGAATGTCGTCAAACCTGGGTCACATCTGAACTATTTTTAGAAGCAAATCTGGAATAAGTTACGGAATGTCGCCAAACCTGGGTCACATCTGAACTGTCTCTAGAAGGAAATTCTGGAATAAGTTACGGAATGTAACCAAATCTGGGTCACATCTGAACTATCTCTAGAAGGAAATTCTGGAATAAGTTACGAATTATCGCCAAATCTGGGTCACATCTGAACTATTTCTAGAAGCAAATCTGGAATAAGTTACGGAATGTCGCCAATCCTGGGTCACATCTTGAACTATATCTTATATGGGAATCTTGAATAAGTTACGGAATGTCGCCAATCCTGGGTCACATCTGAACTATTTCTAGAAGGAAATTCTGGAATAAGTTACGGAATGTCACCAAATCTTGGGTCACATCTTGAACTATTTCTAGAAGGAAATCTTGAATAAGTTACGGAATGTCGCCAAATCTGGGTCACATCTTGAACTATATCTAGAAGCAAATCTGGAATAAGTTAAGGAATGTCGCCAAATCTTGGGTCACATCTTGAACTATATCTAGAAGGAAATCTTGAATAAGTTACGGAATGTCGCCAAATCTGGGTCACATCTTGAACTATTTCTAGAAGGAAATCTTGAATAAGTTACGGAATGTCGCCAAACCTGGGTCACATCTGAACTATTTCTAGAAGCAAATCTGGAATAAGTTACGGAATGTCGCCAAACATGGGTCACATCTGAACTATCTATAGAAGGAAATTCTGGAATAAGTTACGGAATGTCACCAAATCTGGGTCACATCTGAACTATCTCTAGAAGGAAATTCTGGAATAAGTTACAGAAATTCGCCAAATCTGGGTCACATTTGAACTATCTCTAGAAGGAAATTTTGGAATAAGTTACGGAATATCACCAAATCTGGGTCACATCTGAACTATTTCTAGAAGCAAATCTGGAATAAGTTACGGAATGTCGCCAAATCTGGGTCATATATTGAACTATATCTTAGATGGGAATCTTGAATAAGTTACGGAATGTCGCCAATCCTGGGTCACATCTGAACTATTTCTAGAAGGAAATTCTGGAATAAGTTACGGAATGTCACCAAATCTTGGGTCACATCTTGAACTATTTCTAGAAGGAAATCTTGAATAAGTTACGGAATGTCGCCAAATCTGGGTCACATCTTGAACTATATCTAGAAGCAAATCTGGAATAAGTTAAGGAATGTCGCCAAATCTTGGGTCACATCTTGAACTATATCTAGAAGGAAATCTTGAATAAGTTACGGAATGTCGCCAAATCTGGGTCACATCTTGAACTATTTCTAGAAGGAAATCTTGAATAAGTTACGGAATGTCGCCAAACCTGGGTCACATCTGAACTATTTCTAGAAGCAAATCTGGAATAAGTTACGGAATGTCGCCAAACATGGGTCACATCTGAACTATCTATAGAAGGAAATTCTGGAATAAGTTACGGAATGTCACCAAATCTGGGTCACATCTGAACTATCTCTAGAAGGAAATTCTGGAATAAGTTACAGAAATTCGCCAAATCTGGGTCACATTTTAACTATCTCTAGAAGGAAATTTTGGAATAAGTTACGGAATATCACCAAATCTGGGTCACATCTGAACTATTTCTAGAAGCAAATCTGGAATAAGTTACGGAATGTCGCCAAATCTGGGTCATATATTGAACTATATCTTAGATGGGAATCTTGAATAAGTTACGGAATGTCGCCAAACCTGGGTCACATCTGAACTATTTCTAGAAGGAAATTCTGGAATAAGTTACGGAATGTCGCCAAATCTTGGGTCACATCTTGAACTATTTCTAGAAGGAAATCTTGAATAAGTTACGGAATGTCGCCAAATCTGGGTCACATCTTGAACTATATCTAGAAGCAAATCTGGAATAACTTACGGAATGTCACCAAATCTTGGGTCACATCTTGAACTATATCTAAAAGGAAATCTTGAATAAGTTACGGAATGTCGCCAAATCTGGGTCACATCTTGAACTATATCTAGAAGGAAATCTGGAATAAGATACGTAATGTCGCCAAACTTGGGTCACATCTTGAACTATTTCTAGAAGGAAATCTGGAATAAGTTACGGAATGTCGCCAAATCTGGGTCACATCTTGAACTATATCTAGAAGCAAATCTGGAATAAGTTACGGAATGTCGCCAAATCTTGGGTCACATCTTGAACTATATCTAGAAGGAAATCTGGAATAAGTTACGGAATGTCGCCAAATCTGGGTCACATCTTGAAGTATATCTAGAAGCAAATCTGGAATAAGTTACGGAATGTCGCCAAATCTTGGGTCACATCTTGAACTAATTCTAGAAGGAAATCTTGAATAAGTTACGGAATGTCGCCAAATCTGGGTCACATCTTGAACTATTTCTAGAAGGAAATCTTGAATAAGTTACAGAATGTCGTCAAACCTGGGTCACATCTGAACTATTTCTAGAAGCAAATCTGGAATAAGTTACGGTATGTCGCCAAACCTGGGTCACATCTGAACTGTCTCTAGAAGGAAATTCTGGAATAAGTTACGGAATGTCACCAAATCTGGGTCACATCTGAACTATCTCTAGAAGGAAATTCTGGAATAAGTTACGGAATATCGCCAAATCTGGGTCACATCTAAACTATCTCTAGAAGGAAATTCTAGAATAAGTTACGGAATGTCGCCAAATCTGGGTCACATCTGAACTATTTCTAGAAGAAAATATGGAATAAGTTACGGAATATCGCCAAATCTGGGTCACATCTTGAACTATATCTTAGATGGGAATCTTGAATAAGTTACGGAATGTCGCCAATCCTAGGTCACATCTGAACTATTTCTAGAAGGAAATTCTGGAATAAGTTACGGAATGTTGCCAAATCTTGGGTCACATCTTGAACTATTTCTAGAAGGAAATCTTGAATAAGTTACGGAATGTCGCCAAATCTGGGTCACATCTTGAACTATATCTTAGATGGGAATCTTGAATAAGTTACGGAATGTCGCCAAACCTGGGTCACATCTGAACTATTTCTAGAAGGAAATTCTGGAATAAGTTACGGAATGTCTTGAAATCTTGGGTCACATCTTGAACTATTTCTAGAAGGAAATCTTGAATAAGTTACGGAATGTCACCAAATCTGGGTCACATCTTGAACTATATCTAGAAGCAAATCTGGAATAAGTTACGGAATGTCGCCAAATCTTGGGTCACATCTTGAACTATATCTAGAAGGAAATCTTGAATAAGTTACGGAATGTCGCCAAATCTGTGTCACATCTTGAACTATATCTAGAAGGAAATCTTGAATAAGTTACGGAAAGTCGCCAAATCTGGGTCACATCTTGAACTATATCTAGAAGGAAATCTGTAATAAGTTACGTAATGTCGCCAAAGTTGGGTCACATCTTGAACTATTTCTAGAAGAATATCTGGAATAAGTTACGGAATATCGCCAAATCTGGGTCACATCTTGAACTATATCTAGAACCAAATCAGGAATAAGTTACGGAATGTCGCCAAATCTTGGGTCACATCTTGAACTATATCTAGAAGGAAATCTGGAATAAGTTACGGAATGTCACCAAATCTGGGTCACATCTTGAAGTATATCTAGAAGCAAATCTGGAATAAGTTACGGAATGTCTCCAAATCTTGGGTCACATCTTGAACTATTTATAGAAGGAAATCTTGAATAAGTTACGGAATGTCGCCAAATCTGGGTCACATCTTGAACTATTTCTAGAAGGAAATCTTGAATAAGTTACGGAATGTCGTCAAACCTGGGTCACATCTGAACTATTTCTAGAAGCAAATCTGGAATAAGTTACGGAATGTCGCCAAACCTGGGTCACATCTGAACTGTCTCTAGAAGGAAATTCTGGAATAAGTTACGGAATGTCACCAAATCTGGGTCACATCTGAACTATCTCTAGAAGGAAATTCTGGAATATGTTACGGAATATCGCCAAATCTAGGTCACATCTGAACTATTTCTAGAAGCAAATCTGGAATAAGTTACGGAATGTCGCCAATCCTATGTCACATCTTGAACTATATCTTAGATGGGAATCTTGAATAAGTTACGGAATGTCGCCAATCCTGGGTCACATCTGAACTATTTCTAGAAGGAAATTCTAGAATAAGTTACGGAATGTCGCCAAATCTTGGGTCACATCTTGAACTATTTCTAGAAGGAAATCTTGAATAAGTTACGGAATGTCGCCAAATCTGGGTCACATCTTGAACTATATCTAGAAGCAAATCTGGAATACGTTAAGGAATGTCGCCAAATCTTGGGTCACATCTTGAACTATATCTAGAAGGAAATCTTGAATAAGTTACGGAATGTCGCCAAATCTGGGTCACATCTTGAACTATTTCTAGAAGGAAATCTTGAATAAGTTACGGAATGTCGCCAAACCTGGATCACATCTGAACTATTTCTAGAAGAAAATCTGGAATAAGTTACGGAATGTCGCCTGTTGTACCCCAAAATTTGCCCTCCCATATTCTTCAAGAAATTGCCAAGCCAAGTCACAAAATTCCCCAAGGGTTGCACAGTGCAAGGGCCTCCTAAACAGTCAAAATTAGGGTTTTGAGTCTGATCAAGAAAAGGAAGTGTTCAAAGGCTCAATCAAGTCTCGTATGCTTACAAACATGGTCAAGCATCCTCATATCAAGTTTCAAGGCATTCAGCTCAAAATTGCACAGTCAAAACCCTAAATTGCACTACAGTCAACTGTAGGGGCAAAATGGTCATTTGACAGTCAAAAGTTCAAATTTTTGGTCAACATATCATTTTGAAGCCACAAACATCATTTGATCAATGCTTGATCATGATTCTCAAAATTTGGCTCAGAAAATCATCAAGATGCAAAAGTTTCCTTATTTGGACAGTTGGAAAAGTCAACTGAAATTGACCAGGTCATAACTTTCACATGGATTATCAGAAAAATTCCATCCAAAGCTCATTTTGAAGAGAAAGACATTTCCTACAACTCATCTTCATACTTCAAGTCCAAGAAATGCTCTCACAAAAAGTTATCAATTTCAACATTATAGGTCATTTTCAAAAGTCAACAAAAAGGGACTTTAAGTCAAAGGCCATAACTTGAGATTGGAAAATCAAAATGACATGGGACCAAAGGCATTGGTTAAAGGACTCAAAGACCTTTCCAAAATGTCCAAAAACATGAGAAAAGCTTAAAAATTGAGCAAGTTATGCATTGGAGAAGTTGGGAAATTTTTGTGAAATGGCAAAAGTCAACTATCCTTGAAACTTCAATTTTTGACAAAAGGGCCCACTTTCTTCCACTTGATTCAGCCTTGTCATGCCACACACGTGTCCCATGATTAATTTCAAGATCAAACATTGATTTTTCTATTTTATTTATTTTTTATTAATTTAATTCATTTTAACTCTTTAAAAATTCAAATAAAATTTAAAAATCAATGGAATAGTGTCATTTGAATTGGAATAGCTTCCATATATCATGTGCCAGCTCACAAACTCATGCTAGGGTTAGGTTGTACACCAAATCTTGGTTTTGCTTAAAAAAGGGAAAGTTTGTTAATGGTGAAAGACCTAAGACTAATTCTCTCATGGGCATGGATCAAGGCCAGCTAATGACCTAATTCCCTTCCCTCATAAGTACTGAGTCAAACCCTAATCACAAGACACAAAATGCTGCGCTAGAGACCAATTTGCAAACTTGAAAAATTGCCATAAAACTCAAAAACTGAAATCATTGCTAGAGGGCGATTCAAGGCACAAAACCTATTCCAAAAGCTTCCTTGACAATTCCTGAACGTATTCCAATCCCTAACATCAACTCAAACCCCAGGAATTGGTATATAGAACCTTCCCTGGACAGCAAAAAAGTGATGATCGTGTTTTCAGTTTTAGACATCCTCATTGCATTTTAATTATATATTCTTGTTCCTTGTGATGTTTTAAAGCTAACCAGCACCTTTAATTGCATTCTTATGCCATACACGCGATTCTACCATGCTTAAATTTTAGGGTTTGCAGGATGTAAAATTAGGGCTTTTGGAACGAGGTAAAATTAGGGCTCAAGGCCACTGCCATGGCCATCAGCAGATTTGGACGATCGTGAACATATACTCGCGATTAATTTATGAGTTGTATAGCGCTAGTCGCTATTTTCTCTAAAGCTGCCTAAACCCACGCATCTAAAACCGTTGCTTAAGGTTTGTGTTTCAGGAAAAAGAAAGAAGACGATGCAGTGTCAGGCATGGATTGGTCCATTCAAAGTTTCGCGCCAGAAATCCACTAATTGTCATGTTTGCATTATATTTATTATTTGTTTGTTAATATACAAAGTAATCAAACAGCTCAATTGGCAGGCAAACGCGTTGGCAACCCTTAGGACCTGGGTTCGATCCCAGGTCCCCACACTTTCCAAATATTTTTCTTCAAAAGATATTCATATGCAGGTTCAACCTTGACGTACACCATACACCTTCAGAAATCAGCATGCCACGTCCATCCCAGCATCAGATCAAGGGTCATAGATTGAAGAACATCCTACACTTCAGTCAACGCATCACACGCTGTGCAAAAAGTCAAACGGATCCAAGCTAAATGGGCCAGCATTCTAAGGCCTATACCTCCATTTTGGGGCCTGAACCCCCCCCCCCTGGTTTGCTTTCTCTATATTTTTCTTGTTTTATTTTTAATTCTTATTTTATTTTCTTTATTTGTTTAAACTAATTATTATTTCTTTACAAATTATAAAATACACAAAAATCAGAAAAAGAGAACAATATAATATTTATTTTATTTTAGTTATTTTCATAAATAAATTGTATGTAAATAAACTTAGTATAAATTAGGTTTGATCTAAATTCTTTTCATGACACAAATACAAAAAAGGTAGAATTAGGTTTAATTAAGATTTTCATTCCTTTTAATTTTTTCTTTTCTATCATGATACTTATTTATTTATTATTTTCATAATTAATTGTACATAAATAACTTAGGTTAAATTAGGTTAAAAACTTCAACATTTTTAATAGGTTTATAAAAACAATTAGAATTAGGGTCTACATCCAATTTTTAGTTTTAATTAATTCCTTTTTCTCTTAAATCATAAAAAACATAAAATACCAAAAAACATTCTTTTTTTCTTTAACTTTAATTCCTTATTAACTTTAAATTTTGCAAAAGGGTCCAACGCCCTAGTTTTGTTTTTTTTTAATTCCTTTATTTCGCGTATTTATTTATTTCGCTCAAATAATTATGTATCTCTCCCAAAGCGTTGTAACTTAAACTTTTCGCACTTTTATTTCTTTTGCTTTATTTACTTTCCGTCAAATCGGGTCCGGTTTAATTTTGGCGATGTGGACCCGCGCCATTTGTAATAGTTTAGAATTTACTTTTCCCGCAAATATTAACTGTTAAATAAGCATGCAAGAATGAATGGCCTTAAAAATAAAATCAAGCGTAGATCACAACAAACATGACAAGACAAATATCAATGAAAACGACACACGAATCGCACACACCACCCCTAGGGTATGCCTCACTGTTGCCTTGCCTCGAAAGGTGATCGTCGAGTAGAGGATATCTTAGTAAGTCTTCATGATCCGGGAACCTGGCATGAGGGTAGCTTCTAAGGTGTCTTCCCATTGCTCCGGTGATCACCATGTCCCGAACCTCGAATTGACCCGAACACCTCCAACGGTGGTGCTACCTACCTCTCAATGGTGGGATGGCACTACTTTAAAGGACATTTACACAGGCGAATTCCTTAGGGTAGGTAGGTTCTCAAGGGTACTTGCTCTAATTTCAAACAAATCAAAATACTTTTCACACCAACACATTTTCAAAAGCTTTCAAAACAAACTTTTCAAACACTCTGACGTACGAGTCGAACTGAAATTTTTCAAAGAAACTTTTTTTAAAACCCACAATTGAAAAGCAAACAAACAATTTTGAAAACACAAGTGAGCAAGTATCTAAGAGCCCATGGATAACCATGGATAGAAAGGGTGCTAACACCTTCCCCTTCTATAACCTACCTCCCGAACCGAGAGCAATCTCTTTAAGGATTTTTTCTGTGCTTTTGTCCTTTCCATGTTGGAGAAAATAAAAGACGGTGGCGACTCTTGCTTCCGCGATATTTCGCGAACC
Source organism: Vicia faba (assembly GCA_948472305.1). Taxonomy (NCBI): domain Eukaryota; kingdom Viridiplantae; phylum Streptophyta; class Magnoliopsida; order Fabales; family Fabaceae; genus Vicia; species Vicia faba. The sequence continues at coordinate 1,310,618,069 of OX451736.1, read as the reverse complement.
AGCTTTAAAACAGTCAGTTCCAGATCCATCGATCACAGAACTGGCGACTCTGCTGGGGATTTAAACTTAAAGTGAGGTGTACCTTAGGACTAAGATCACTGTGTTTTCAATTGCCTTCTTTGGTTGCTTTATTATTGTGGGACTGTCTTGGGAGTTCTATAGATCCTAACCCGGATCTGGGGATACCTTTCTTAGAAAGTAGCAACAAGGCTGTGAGGGAACTGTGCGGGGTATACCGACATGGTTGAAGCAGTCTGCTACGTTGATGTGGCACTTTGGTGTGTACCGGTAACCCTTGAGTTCAGTCAAGGAGAGTACGGGGCCTCCGCGTGGTGTCGTGAAGCATCAACAGACCTTAGGAACCTTAATTGAACTATCTTGGCCTCTTTAGGGTAGTGAGATAACTGACTTTGGTGCAGTCCGAGGTTGGTTGATACTCGATACTACACTCAATTGAGGGTTGCTTTCTTGGAATATTTCGGTCGCCAGTTCAGTGGCTAAATCGAAACGATGAACAATGAAAGCAATCCCGTGATATTGGGAACCTTAGAACCCGGTTACTTTGATTAGGACAGGTTGAACTCACCAACTTCAAGAGGGTACTACCCAGACCCCATGCTGGCCTTAAACCTTAAGGGCTTGTCTTGTGTGCCTTGTGTGCCTTACATGTTTGTCTTTGTACATATCTGTGGTGTGTTTAATCATAGCATCATGACATCATCCAGCATCATATGCATTAACTAACCATTTCAGGGGTTCGAATTTTCATCTTTGTTCTTGTTTTGTAGGACATGGAAACTGTTCGTAGAAAGACAATTCAAATCAGTCTTGTAAGGATCCCTCCTCAGCTTAAGGAGCTTATATCCAGGATTCCCGAGAACTCTTCATTCAGTGAAAGGCATGGAAGCCTCATCAGCTTGGTCAACACCAATATTGAGGAAGATATGATAAAGGTCCTGTTCCAATTCTTTGACCCTCTGCATCACTGTTTCACCTTCTTGGACTATCAGTTGGTACCTACATTGGAGGAGTTCTCCCGGCTCCTGAAGATCCCCATCCTTGATCAGCTACCCTTCAACGGTACAGAAAAGGAACCTAAGCTTGAAGAGATTGCTAAAGCCTTGCACCTACAGTCATCTGACCTCAAGGGACATTGGGAAGTCAGAAGTGGTATTAAAGGGTTCTTAGCCAGGTTTCTGTTTGAAAAGGCCTATGAATGTTGGAACTCCCTTGACTTGCAAGCTTTTGAAGAGGTTGTGGCCCTCCTTGTTTATGGTTTGGTGTTGTTCCCTAACCCAGATCAGCTCATTGATATCAGTGCTGTCCAGATCTTTATGTCCAGGAATCCTATACCTACGTTGCTGGGGGACATCCTTCACTCATGTTACACTCGAACCATGAGAAAAAGAGGTGTCCTTATGTGTTGCACTCCTCTCCTGGGAAGGTGGTTTATTTCGCACCTTCCACAATCAGTCCTGAAGAATGAGCGGGGTTTGAGATGGTCACAACGGTTGATGACTCTTACACATGCAGATATACATTGGTGCCCTAGGTCCAGAGAAGATGTCACTATCATTGATCCTTGCGGGGAGTATCCTAATGTTCCTTTACTTGGAATCAGAGGGGGTATTACTTATAGCCCATGCCTGGCTTGGAGACAATTTGGTTATGCTCGGAGGGATGGTCCTCATGACATGTTAATTCCTAACATAGTTTTTGACTTCGACAACGATACTCAAGGACTTCGCCAGAGATTTATCAGAGCCTGGAGGATGCCTAGTAGGATAGACAGCAAGACACTGGGGCACAGGAACTCCATCCCTTTGGAGCCTTACCTCAAGTGGGTACGAGCCCGCTCTCAGAAGTTAGTAATGCCTTATCCTCACATGCTTCCAGTAATCAAAGAGCCTGCCTTGGAAGGAGAAGTGTCTCACGTTATTCAGCACCCTGATATGCCCACATCCTGGGAAGAGATGCAGAAGAGCTGGATCCAGCTTAAGGAAGAGCGGAATTCTCTTGAGACTAGTCTGCGTGCCAGTGAAAAGAAGGTCTTGGAGCTCACCCGCCTGTTGCATGAGGAGAGGAACCTCAACACTTACATAGCTCCAAAGAGGATGCGCAGCATATTTTGGGATTGATTTGATTTTTTGTACTTTTGCCCATGAGGCTTTGATGTATTAAACAATGATTTTCTTAAAAATAACGTGTGTTCCTTTTGGTCTACAACAAATTTGAATTTTCGAACTCTTGAAAGCATTGCATAAACACATATCATTCATCATGTGCATCACAGGTACTCTTCTTTTCAGGTTGTTTACTGTTCTTCGCTGTTTATTTCAGCATCATGAACCCTGAATCATCAACCGAGGCATCTATCAAGGCTCTTCAGGCGCAGAACGCCCAATTTCAGGAGCTGATCAAGGGCTTGGCTCATGGTCAACAAGAGCTGAAGACCATGCTTCTGAAGAAGACTAAGAAGAAGAGGAGGACTGTGCTATTTAACACTGGGCGCAGACTCGGGAACACCTTAAAAGTTGAGGCTGAAAGGACTACTCCATCTGTGGGGGAAGGTAGTCACCAAGAAAGGGAGGTCCCTACTCCTGTGGGCTCTGATACTGAAATAGACTTCAACGACGAACAGTACCCTCCTGCTGAAGACCGGTACAAGCAGCTGGAGGACAGATTAAAGGCTATGGAAGTTCAGCAGGTGCCTGGACTGGATTTCGGAGATTTGGGGTTATCTACTGGGGTGGTGATTCCACACAAGTTCAAGGCACCTGCCTTTGTGAAGTATGACGGGGCTTCCTGTCCCAAGATGCACCTCCGTTCTTATGTAAGGAAGATCCAGCCTTACACAGCAGACATGAACCTTTGGATCCACTTCTTCCAGGAGAGTCTTTCAGGGACTCACCTCGAATGGTTCTATCAGCTGGATGGAACCAGCATTCGTAACTGGGAGGATCTGGCCACTGCTTTTTACAAGCAGTATCAATATAATTCCGACCTCGCTCCTACGCGTACCCAGCTCCAGGGTATGTCGCTAGGGTCGGGTGAAGGTTTTAAGGAGTACGCCCAGAAATGGAGAGACCTGGCTGGCAGGGTGCAGCCACCATTGACGGACCGGGAGCTGGTAGATATGTTTTTAGGGACCCTATCTGGTCCATTTTTCAATCATCTCATTGGTAATTCCTCTGCTGGGTTTACTGATCTGATCCTGACTGGTGAAAGGATCGAGGCCGGTATAAAATCGGGGAAGATACAGAAGGTTGCCTCCTCCAGTACTGAAAAGAAACCCTTCAAAAAGGAGGCTAGTGCTGTATATAGCTCCCGGAGACCAGAGCAACCTGAACGCCGCCAATCTGTCAGTGCGGTAATGATTGCCAAACCTGCTGCCGCCCCTCGGCCAACTAATCCTCAAAAGTTTAAAAGACCCCGGAGAGAGTTTACCCGGTTAAGCATGACCTTATCACAGATCCTGCCACAGTTGCTATCCACCAATTTAGTGACTGTCAGGGAGGCTCCAAAGTTTCCCAATACTGCATCCCCCAAGTTTAATCCAAATGCTCGCTGTGCTTACCACTCTGATAGCCCGGGGCATAGCACAGATGACTGTTGGGCCCTAAAGAATAAGGTTCAAGACCTCATTGATGCAAAGGAAATACAGTTTGAGGCGCCCGAGAGGCCGAATGTTGTAACCGCTCCCATGCCCCATCATGGAGTGAATGCTGTTGAGGAGGATTTGTATGTAGCTTCGGTGGATGATGTTGCTACTCCGCTGCTGACGGTCAAGAGGAACCTGTTGCTAGCCGGTTTATTTCCGGGATGTAGCGAAGGTTTCCCTCTATGTGTTGCTTCCCCTGCTGGTTGTTCTCTGCTGAAGTCAGGCGTCCAAAACCTGATGGATAGTAGAGAGATTTTGTTCAGAAAGACTGTTGTTCCTGCTGCTCCTGTTGAAGAAGTGTCGATCGTTACCATCTTCAACAACCCTTCCAAGGCTCCTTCAAAGAAGCCTGTCCAAATTTTGCCGGTTCACAAGATTGCTCCCATCACCATTACTGTTCCGGGGCCTATCCCCTACAAATCTGATAAGGCTGTCCCATGGCACTATGGGGCGGATGTTTATGTTCTGGGTGTGAAACAAGAGTTCAACATTGATGCTGGTGTCTCCAACATCACTGGGCCTGCTAAGGTCACTCGTAGTGGAAGACTGTTCTCGCCAGACATTGCTCCTCCGGTAATTCATAGGCCTTTGGTCTTCACACCTGCCAGGGTGCCTGTTTCTCCCACTGACTAAGTATCCACCCCTTCTACCGAGTCATCTGATACTCGGGGCAAGGGGATTGCTGCTGATGTGCCTGCCAGGATGGAGGCACCAAAGACCATTGTTGAGGCTTCCAGGCAGGAAATGGAAGAAATCCTCAAGATAATAAAGAAAAGTGATTTCAACGTTGTAGAACAGCTGGGGCACACCCCCTCTAAAATCTCCATGTTGTCACTGCTGCTGTGTTCAGAGGCCCACGCCAAGGCTCTGATTGCTTTCTTAAAAACAGCCCACGTACCCCAAGAGACGTCTGCTGACCAGTTCACCGACTGTGTGGCCAACCTAACCGCTGATAATGGCCTGGGTTTCTCTGATGCCGATCTGACAGCAAAGGGGAAGAACCATAATGACGCCCTGCATGTCTCCATTGAATGCAGGGGCACTACTCTTGCTCATGTGCTGGTTGACACAGGTTCTTCATTAAACATGCTGCCCAAGAAGGCTCTGGATAGGCTGGATTGTGAGGGTCTAGAGCTCAAACCAAGTAACATTGTTGTCCGGGCCTTTGACGGGTCCAAAAGAATGGTACATGGTGAGGTGGACATCCCAATCAGGGTTGGGTCACAGGTATTTGATTCAAAATTCTATGTGATGGATATCCATCCGTCCTATTCTTGTTTGCTGGGTCGCCCGTGGATCCACAAGGCTGGAGCTGTGACCTCCACGTTGCATCAGAAGCTCAAGTACCCGGTCAGGGGGAAGATCGTAACGGTGCAAGGGGAAGAGGAGTACATGGTCAGCCACCTCAACTCCTTCAGATACGTAGAAATGGATGGGGAGTTCATTGAAACCCCCTTTCAACATTTTGAGGAAGTGCCACAAACCTTGGCAGCAGCAGAAGCAGTGGATGAAGAGGTTTCTCCTTTGAAGATGGCCTCCTTAAAGGACGCCCGGGCTGTGATCGAAAGAGGTAAATGTGCAAACTGGGGCAAGCTCCCTGATCTTACTCCTAAGACTAACAAGTTTGGGCTGGGTTTCACCACAGAAGCTCAGAAAGCAGTGCGCAAGGCGAGAATTGGAAGACCTCCTGTGCTCATCACCCACTCAGAAGTGAATGATATTGGAGAAGAAGACGAAGTGGAAGAGTCAGAGTTTGATAGCTGGATCTACCCGACGACCGACGGTGGATTGACCAATTGGACTGCTAAAGACTTTACACCCATAACTTTTGTTCCCCAGTAATGAACTTCTTTGTTTTGGATTTGTAATAAACAATAATTTGAAACTATATGGCCCGGTGTCTTACCCGGGACACCGTGGTTTTGTTTATGAGGGCTTTTGTTTGTCACTGTCATATATCATAAATAAAAGCATTGGACGTTTTTCATATTTCAAATTTTGCGCTCCTTTTCTTTCCTTTCTTTACATATTGCAAAACAGCTGTATTTACACACACACTCACTCATACAGGTTTCAATCCACTCTGGATCTCACTGGTAACGACTCTGCTACTGCCAGTTATGACTTCGAAAATCCGATCAACTTAGCCGAAGACGAAGGTGAAGATGATTGCAAAGTGCCTGGTGAACTTGCAAGACTGTTACAACAGGAAGAGAGGGCAATTCAACCCCATGAAGAGCCAGTGGAAATAATAAACTTGGGTACTGAAGAAGACAAGAAAGGGGTAAAGATTGGTGCCAACCTAGAGCTCAACGTGAAGCAACGGTTGACTCAGATGCTGCATGACTATATGGAGATCTTTGCCTGGTCCTACGAAGATATGCCCGGATTAGATACCGACATTGTGGTCCATCACTTACCAACTAGAGAAGATTGCCCTCCGGTTAAGCAAAAGGTCCGCCGTATGCGTCCAGAGATGTCTGAGAAGATTAAAGCCGAGGTTATGAAGCAGTTTGATGTCGGGTTTCTTGCAGTGACTTCTTACCCTCAGTGGGTTGCTAATGTGGTGCCGGTACCTAAGAAGGACGGCAAGGTCAGAATGTGTGTCGATTACAGGGATCTGAACAGGGCCAGCCCCAAGGATGACTTCCCTCTACCTCACATTGATGTCCTTGTTGATAATACAGCTCAGCATAAAGTGTTCTCTTTTATGGATGGTTTTTCAGGCTACAATCAGATCAAGATGGCTCCTAAAGACATGGAAAAGACTACATTTGTTACTCAGTGGGGCACCTTCTGCTACAAAGTCATGCCTTTTGGACTAAAGAATGCTGGGGCAACCTACCAACGTGCCATGGTTGCTTTATTTCACGACATGATCCATCATGAGATAGAAGTGTATGTTGACGACATGATCGCTAGGTCCCAGACTGAGGAAGAACACCTTGATCATCTACAGAAACTGTTTGACCGTTTGAAACTGTACAAGCTGAGGTTGAACCCGAACAAGTGCACCTTCGGGGTAAGATCTGGAAAGTTGCTAGGCTTCGTGGTGAGTGACAAGGGTATTCAAGTGGACCCTGCTAAGGTCAAAGCCATTCAAGAGATGCCAGTTCCTAAGACAGAGAAGGAAGTCAGAGGCTTTCTAGGACGTCTGAATTACATTGCTCGGATCATCTCACACCTAACTGCTACCTGTGAACCAATCTTCAAGCTGCTGAAGAAAGATCAGGTAGTACGTTGGAATGATGAATGTCAGGCTGCTTTTGACAGAATCAAAGAATATCTCCAAGAACCACCCATCCTTATGCCACCAGTTGAAGGGAGACCTTTGATACTTTACCTGACAGTGCTTGATAATTCAATGGGGTGTGTGCTGGGGCAGCATGACGAGTCTGGCCGAAAAGAGCATGCCATTTATTACCTTAGCAAAAAGTTTACCGACTGTGAGACCCGATACTCACTGCTTGAGAAAACTTGCTGCGCTTTGGTATGGGCTGCTCGCCGGCTGAGACAGTATATGCTGACTCACACTACCTTGTTGATCTCAAAAATGGATCCTATAAAGTACATATTCGAAAAGCCTGCTCTGTCTGGGAGAATTGCAAGATGGCAGATGATCTTGACGGAATACGACATTCAGTACACGACCCAAAAAGCCATCAAGGGAAGTGTATTGGCAGACCACTTAGCACATCAAGCTGTGGATGACTACCAATCAATGAACTTCGAGTTTCCGGATGAAAGCATTATGATAGTAACTGACTGTGAAGTACCTGGACCGGATGAAGGACCTGAACCAGGATCCCGATGGTCTATGCATTTTGACGGAGCATCCAACGCTTTGGGAAATGGTATTGGCGCCATCATCATATCTCCACAAGGTACTCATACTCCACTCACCGCCCGGCTGTGTTTCAACTGTACCAACAACATGGCGGAGTATGAGGCGTGTATCATGGGTCTTCAAGCTGCGATCGACCTGAGGATCAAATTTCTGAGTGTCTTCGGAGATTCCGCTCTTGTGATCAATCAGATCAAAGGAGAGTGGGATACGAAACATCCAAACTTGATTCCTTACAGAGAATGTGTGTTGACCCTGATCCCCCACTTCACAGAGATAACATTTGAGCACTTTCCAAGAGAAGAGAATCAGTTAGCGGACGCATTAGCTACAATGTCTTCAATGTTCAAGGTCAAATGGGATAATGAGGCTCCCCGGATCATCATCTGGAAACTGGACGAGCCGGCATACTGTTGTGATCTCGAAACTGAATTGGTGACTGAGAAGCCTTGGTACCACGAAGTGAAGAGATATCTGGAAACTCAGGAATACCCTGAAGGCGCATCTATCAACGATAAGAAATTCCTGAGAAGATTCGCAGCCAAATTCTTCCTTAGCAACAACATCTTGTACAAGCGAAACCATGATTCAACCTTACTGCGTTGTGTGGATAAAACTGAAGCAGAAAGAATCATGGAAGAGCTACATGAAGGGACCTTTGGTACACATTCCAGTGGACACACTATGGCTAAGAAAATCCTACGGGCAGGATACTATTGGTCCACAATGGAAGCTGACTGTTACCAACATTCCAGGACATGCCACAAGTGCCAGATTTATGCAGACAAAGTGCATGTTCCTCTGGTCCCCCTGAATGTTCTGACTGCGCCTTGGCCGTTTGCAATGTGGGGCATGGACATGATCGGCGAGATTAAACCTACGGCATCTAATGGACATTGCTTCATCCTAGTGGCAATTGATTACTTCACGAAGTGGGTTGAGGCAGCATCCTATGCCACGGTAACCAAGACTGTTGTAGCACGGTTCATTCGGCATAACCTGATCTGTCGGTACGGCGTCCCTGAGAGAATTATTACAGACAACGGTACCAATCTGAACAATAAGATGATCGCTGAGCTTTGCGAACAGTTCAAAATACAGCACCACAATTCTTCTCCTTACAGACCGAAGATGAATGGGGCTGTAGAAGCAGCAAATAAGAACATCAAGAAAATCGTGCAGAAAATGACAGTGACTTATAAAGATTGGCATGAGATGTTACCGTTCGCTCTACATGGGTACCGTACCTCAGCCAGGACATCAACCGGGGCAACCCCTTTCTCTCTGGTCTATGGTATGGAGGCAGTCTTGCCGATCGAAGTGCAAATACCCTCTCTCCGGATAATGAAGGATGCAAATCTGAACGAAGATGATTGGATCCAGACACGACTTGATCAGCTCAACCTTATTGATGAAAAGAGACTTGCTGCTATCTGCCATGGTCAGACGTATCAGAAACGGATGATCAGGGCATTTAACAAAAAGGTCAGACCACAGGAGTATCAAGTTGGGGATCTGGTAATCAAGAGAATCATCCTTCCTCAGAGTGATCCAAGGGGCAAATGGACCCCTACGTATGAAGGACCATTTGTGGTTAAGCATGTGTTCTCAGGAGGAGCAATGATATTAACCAATATGGATGGTGACGACCTTCCTCACCCCGCCAATGCAGACATAGTAAAAAAATATTACGCATGAAAAAAAAGACCCGCTAGGCTGACATGCCTAGGCAAAAATTAGGGCTTCCCGTCGAACCAAAAGGGTTCGGGCAAAATGAAGGGATGAAAACGGAAAAAATCTGTACACCCGGCAAGTCGAAAACCTGAAAGGGCGGCTTGGGCAAAAATGGATATCCCGGTGGACTGAAAACCCGAAAGGGCGGTCCAGGCAAAAATTAGGGATAAAAACGTAATGCTATGTCTCATTGATCACTTTGCATCCAGAATCCGGTATCTACATCAAGATCAGATCGATCAGTCAGCTTCACCTTCAACCAAGGTCATCAAGTGATGAGACGCTCGGGGTTATAAAGGCAATAGCAGAGTTGAAACCCAGTGGATCATTCATTTCACACAGCTGTTTTATTTTCTTTTGTACAAAATTTGTATAAACCCTTTTTGCTCGGTGGCGTTCTCTTATTAGGACGTCAGCCTTTTGTATACAAAATGCCTATTCACAGGCCACTCAAAAATCAATACAAATATACTTTTCAGTTAAAATGTGCCTTTTGTTTTTTCCTTTTCTTTTTTGTTTTGCGAAGAACGTCCAAGGTTCAATTTGTGATATATGCATTGACAATAATTTGCTAGCTCATAAATATTTGCATACGAAACAAAGAATTAATTACAGGGGACATTAGAAACAGGGGCAATAAGGAGTTGTCTAAGCAATCTAATTGTTCTATCCTCCAAAGTACCAAGGTAGGTTCAGCTAAAGAACATAACCAGGCATCTTAAATTCCCCAGAGAGTGAGACAGCAAGCAGTATACTCTCCTCAAGCAAAACAGTCATCAACCTTAAAGAAGTTGGGTGTCCTCCCGCAGATCTCAACATTCCCCAGCAGCATATATTCTTAACAAGCGTCCCCGGCAGTCTTGGTCTAAAGATTGTTCCCCGGCGGCATACATCAACATTCAAAGGAATCACTTCCCCAGCATATCAAAACTCCCCAGGAGAGTCCAATTAGTTTCCCCAGGAAAGTTGGAATTCATATCCCCCCAAGCAGTAAGCTTATCCCCAGTAAATTCTGGAAGCTTATCCTTCGCAGAGCACGAACGCGTCGTCCGGCTTGATTTAAAGAGTTATTTCCTCAACAGGATATAACTGGGTTATCCTCAGCCAAAAGCCACGGAAAGAGTGTCGTCGACAAAGTCTTCCTATCCCCAGCAAACTATTATCAACACTCAGCAAGACATCCCTCTTCCCACAGAGTATTGCTTCCCAGCATGGTCGCTAGAGTATCTTTTCTCCCCGCAGAATCCTCCATTTGCCAAGTTTATTCCGCAACGGAGTCATCTTCTCCTACCGGTATTCTTGCAATTATCATCCCCAGCGGAAGCAAAATCTATTCTTCGACATCAGCCCAGGATACGACTTCCCGGCACCCGTCAAGGATTCACTTTCCTAGACAAAAACATACATAAAACATCACATACATCATTATAGCATGCATAGACGCATCATATCCTATGAATCTCATTTATGTTGAGAACATCATTACTTGATCCATATCATGCATTGCATATGGCTGACTTTTACATTTCAGGAAAGATCCAGTTAAAGTTCTCAAGCTACATTTCAAGACCTAGACCGGTTCAGTTAAATCGACCCTAAGATTTTCCTGATGCTTATCCAGTCAAAGGCCTTCTCTGGTTCAGTCAGATCGACCCTAAGATCTCCCTGATGCTTATCCAGTTGAAGATATTTCAAGACCTTGTCCGGTTCAGTTAAATCGACCCTAAGATTTTCCTGATGCTTATCCAGTCAAAGGCCTTCTCTGGTTCAGTTAAATCGACCCTAAGATTTTCCTGATGCTTATCCAGTTGAAGATATTTCAAGACCTTGTCCGGTTCAGTTAAATCGACCCTAAGATTTTCCTGATGCTTATCCAGTCAAAGGCCTTCTCTGGTTCAGTCAGATCGACCCTAAGATCTCCCTGATGCTTATCCAGTTGAAGATATTTCAAGACCTTGTCCGGTTCAGTTAAATCGACCCTAAGATTTTCCTGATGCTTATCCAGTCAAAGGCCTTCTCTGGTTCAGTCAGATCGACCCTAAGATCTCCCTGATGCTTATCCAGTTGAAGATATTCCAAGACCTTGTCCGGTTCAGTTAAATCGACCCTAAGATTTTCCTGATGCTTACCCAGTCAAAGGCCTCTCTGGTTCAGTCAGATCGACCCTAAGATCTCCCTGATTCTTATCCCAGTAGAAGACATCCAAGATTTTTTCTCAACGAGCGTTGTTGAAGTTAAAGTCACCCAAGATTTTTTCTCAACGAGCGTTGTTGAAGTTAAAGTCACCCAAGATTTTTTCTCAACGAGCGTTGTTGAAATTAAAGTCGCCCAAGGTTTTCTTACCATTCATGCTAAGGTAGTAACCATCCCTGGTTCTTTCATCGCCGTTTGAAGCTCCAGACTCAGCTCCTGTAACCAGTCAGGACACATCTATACCAGGCGTCTAAAAATCAGCTCCTGCAACGTGTCAGGTACTCATTTTCTGTTTTGCAGGTATACAGGTTCTCGCCAAGGAATCTCTTACGCAATCAAACATCCAGATGGCATCTATAAGCTCATCATCCTATCCAGCAACATCCAGATGGCATCTATAAGCCCATTCCACCATCACTGCCAATATGTGAGCGCAAATTTCTGGGCACTCTAGTGTCCAATCATCTTCTACCCTCGGATTACGAAAGGCACGTCCGCCAATCTGCATCCTCAGGTCTAAGAAGATTGAACAGGGGCAACTGTTGTACCCCAAAATTTGCCCTCCCATATTCTTCAAGAAATTGCCAAGCCAAGTCACAAAATTCCCCAAGGGTTGCACAGTGCAAGGGCCTCCTAAACAGTCAAAATTAGGGTTTTGAGTCTGATCAAGAAAAGGAAGTTTTCAAAGGCTCAATCAAGTCTCATATGCTTACAAACATGGTCAAGCATCCTCATATCAAGTTTCAAGGCATTCAGCTCAAAATTGCACAGTCAAAACCCTAAATTGCACTACAGTCAACTGTAGGGGCAAAATGGTCATTTGACAGTCAAAAGTTCAAATTTTTGGTCAACATATCATTTTGAAGCCACAAACATCATTTGATCAATGCTTGATCATGATTCTCAAAATTTGGCTCAGAAAATCATCAAGATGCAAAAGTTTCCTTATTTGGACAGTTGGAAAAGTCAACTGAAATTGACCAGGGCATAACTTTCACATGGATTATCAGAAAAATTCCATCCAAAGCTCATTTTGAAGAGAAAGACATTTCCTACAACTCATCTTCATACTTCAAGTCCAAGAAATGCTCTCACAAAAAGGTATCAATTTCAACATTATAGGTCATTTTCAAAAGTCAACAAAAAGGGACTTTAAGTCAAAGGCCATAACTTGAGATTGGAAAATCAAAATGACATGGGACCAAAGGCATTGGTTAAAGGACTCAAAGACCTTTCCAAAATGTCCAAGAACATGAGAAAAGCTTAAAAATTGAGCAAGTTATGCATTGGAGAAGTTGGGAAATTTTTGTGAAATGGCAAAAGTCAACTATCCTTGAAACTTCAATTTTTTACAAAAGGGCCCACTTTCTTCCACTTGATTCAGCCTTGTCATGCCACACACGTGTCCCATGATTAATTTCAAGATCAAACATTGATTTTTCTATTTTATTTAATTTTTATTAATTTAATTCATTTTAAATCTTTAAAAATTCAAATAAAATTTAAAAATCAATGGAATAGTGTCATTTGAATTGGAATAGCTTCCATATATCATGTGCCAGCTCACAAACTCATGCTAGGGTTAGGTTGTACACCAAATCTTGGTTTTGCTTAAAAAAGGGAAAGTTTGTTAATGGTGAAAGACCTAAGACTAATTCTCTCATGGGCATGGATCAAGGCCAGCTAATGACCTAATTCCCTTCCCTCATAAGTACTGAGTCAAACCCTAATCACAAGACACAAAATGCTGCGCTAGAGACCAATTTGCAAACTTGAAAAATTGCCATAAAACTCAAAAACTGAAATCATTGCTAGAGGGCGATTCAAGGCACAAAACCTATTCCAAAAGCTTCCTTGACAATTCCTGAACGTATTCCAATCCCTAACATCAACTCAAACCCCAGGAATTGGTATATAGAACCTTCCCTGGACAGCAAAAAAGTGATGATCGTGTTTTCAGTTTTAGACATCCTCATTGCATTTTAATTATATATTCTTGTTCCTTGTGATGTTTTAAAGCTAACCAGCACCTTTAATTGCATTCTTATGCCATACACGCGATTCTACCATGCTTAAATTTTAGGGTTTGCAGGATGTAAAATTAGGGCTTTTGGAACGAGGTAAAATTAGGGCTCAAGGCCACTGCCATGGCCATCAGCAGATTTGGACGATCGTGAACATATACTCGCGATTAATTTATGAGTTGTATAGCGCTAGTCGCTATTTTCTCTAAAGCTGCCTAAACCCACGCATCTAAAACCGTTGCTTAAGGTTTGTGTTTCAGGAAAAAGAAAGAAGACGATGCAGTGTCAGGCGTGGATTGGTCCATTCAAAGTTTCGCGCCAGAAATCCACTAATTGTCATGTTTGCATTATATTTATTATTTGTTTGTTAATATACAAAGTAATCAAACAGCTCAATTGGCAGGCAAACGCGTTGGCAACCCTTAGGACCTGGGTTCGATCCCAGGTCCCCACACTTTCCAAATATTTTTCTTCAAAAGATATTCATATGCAGGTTCAACCTTGACGTACACCATACACCTTCAGAAATCAGCATGCCACGTCCATCCCAGCATCAGATCAAGGGTCATAGATTGAAGAACATCCTACACTTCAGTCAACGCATCACACGCTGTGCAAAAAGTCAAACGGATCCAAGCTAAATGGGCCAGCATTCTAAGGCCTATACCTCCATTTTGGGGCCTGAACCCCCCCCCCTGGTTTGCTTTCTCTATATTTTTCTTGTTTTATTTTTAATTCTTATTTTATTTTCTTTATTTGTTTAAACTAATTATTATTTCTTTACAAATTATAAAATACACAAAAATCAGAAAAAGAGAACAATATACTATTTATTTTATTTTAGTTATTTTCATAAATAAATTGTATGTAAATAAACTTAGTATAAATTAGGTTTGATCTAAATTCTTTTCATGACACAAATAAAAAAAAGGTAGAATTAGGTTTAATTAAGATTTTCATTCCTTTTAATTTTTTCTTTTCTATCATGATACTTATTTATTTATTATTTTCATAATTAATTGTACATAAATAACTTAGGTTAAATTAGGTTAAAAACTTCAACATTTTTAATAGGTTTATAAAAACAATTAGAATTAGGGTCTACATCCAATTTTTAGTTTTAATTAATTCATTTTTCTCTTAAATCATAAAAAACATAAAATACCAAAAAACATTCTTTTTTTCTTTAACTTTAATTCCTTATTAACTTTAAATTTTGCAAAAGGGTCCAACGCCCTAGTTTTGTTTTTTTTAATTCCTTTATTTCGCGTATTTATTTATTTCGCTCAAATAATTATGTATCTCTCCCAAAGCGTTGTAACTTAAACTTTTCGCACTTTTATTTCTTTTGCTTTATTTACTTTCCGTCAAATCGGGTCCGGTTTAATTTTGGCGATGTGGACCCGCGCCATTTGTAATAGTTTAGAATTTACTTTTCCCGCAAATATTAACTGTTAAATAAGCATGCAAGAATGAATGGCCTTAAAAATAAAATCAAGCGTAGATCACAACAAACATGACAAGACAAATATCAATGAAAACGACACACGAATCGCACACACCACCCCTAGGGTATGCCTCACTGTTGCCTTGCCTCGAAAGGTGATCGTCGAGTAGAGGATATCTTAGTAAGTCTTCATGATCCGGGAACCTGGCATGAGGGTAGCTTCTAAGGTGTCTTCCCATTGCTCCGGTGATCACCATGTCCCGAACCTCGAATTGACCCGAACACCTCCAACGGTGGTGCTACCTACCTCTCAATGGTGGGATGGCACTACTTTAAAGGACATTTACACAGGCGAATTCCTTAGGGTAGGTAGGTTCTCAAGGGTACTTGCTCTAATTTCAAACAAATCAAAATACTTTTCACACCAACACATTTTCAAAAGCTTTCAAAACAAACTTTTCAAACACTCTGACGTACGAGTCGAACTGAAATTTTTCAAAGAAACTTTTTTTAAAACCCACAATTGAAAAGCAAACAAACAATTTTGAAAACACAAGTGAGCAAGTATCTAAGAGCCCATGGATAACCATGGATAGAAAGGGTGCTAACACCTTCCCCTTCTATAACCTACCTCCCGAACCGAGAGCAGTCTCTTTAAGGATTTTTTCTGTGCTTTTGTCCTTTCCATGTTGGAGAAAATAAAAGACGGTGGCGACTCTTGCTTCCGCGATATTTCGCGAACCAGCTTTAAAACAGTCAGTTCCAGATCCACCGATCACATCGCCAAACCTGGGTCACATCTGAACTATCTCTAGAAGGAAATTCTGGAATAAGTTACGGAATGTCACCAAATCTGGGTCACATCTGAACTATCTCTAGAAGGAAATTCTGGAATAAGTTACGGAAATTCGCCAAATCTGGGTCACATTTGAACTATCTCTAGAAGGAAATTTTGGAATAAGTTACGGAATATCACCAAATCTGGGTCACATCTGAACTATTTCTAGAAGCAAATCTGGAATAAGTTACGGAATGTCGCCAAATCTGGGTCACATCTTGAACTATATCATAGATGGGAATCTTGAATAAGTTGCGGAAAGTCGCCAAATCTGGGTCACATCTTGAACTATATCTAGAAGCAAATCTGGAATAAGTTACGGAATGTCGCCAAATCTGGGTCACATCTTGAACTATATCTAGAAGCAAATCTGGAATAAGTTACGGAATGTCACCAAATCTTGGGTCACATCTTGAACTATATCTAGAAGGAAATCTTGAATAAGTTACGGAATGTCGCCAAATCTAAGTCACATCTTGAACTATACCTAGAAGGAAATCTGGAATAAGTTACGTAATGTCGCCAAACCTGGGTCACATCTTGAACTATTTCTAGAAGGAAATCTGGAATAAGTTACGGAATGTCGCCAAATCTGGGTCACATCTTGAACTATATCTAGAAGAAAATCTGGAATAAGTTACGGAATGTCGCCAAATCTTGGGTCACATCTTGAACTATATCTAGAAGGAAATCTGGAATAAGTTACGGAATGTCGCCAAATCTGGGTCACATCTTGAAGTATATCTAGAAGCAAATCTGGAATAAGTTACGGAATGTCGCCAAATCTTGGGTCACATCTTGAACTATTTCTAGAAGGAAATCTTGAATAAGTTACGGAATGTCGCCAAATCTGGGTCACATCTTGAACGATTTCTTGAAGGAAATCTTGAATAAGTTACAGAATGTCGTCAAACCTGGGTCACATCTGAACTATTTCTAGAAGCAAATCTGGAATAAGTTACGGAATGTCGCCAAACCTGGGTCACATCTGAACTGTCTCTAGAAGGAAATTCTGGAATAAGTTACGGAATGTCACCAAATCTGGGTCACATCTGAACTATCTCTAGAAGGAAATTCTGGAATAAGTTACGGAATATCGCCAAATCTGGGTCACATCTGAACTATCTCTAGAAGGAAATTCTAGAATAAGTTACGGAATATCGCCAAATCTAGGTCACATCTGAACTATTTCTAGAAGAAAATATGGAATAAGTTACGGAATATCGCCAAATCTGGGTCACATCTTGAACTATATCTTAGATGGGAATCTTGAATAAGTTACGGAATGTCGCCAATCCTGGGTCACATCTGAACTATTTCTAGAAGGAAATTCTGGAATAAGTTACGGAATGTTACCAAATCTTGGGTCACATCTTGAACTATTTCTAGAAGGAAATCTTGAATAAGTTACGGAATGTCGCCAAATCTGGGTCACATCTTGAACTATATCTTAGATGGGAATCTTGAATAAGTTACGGAATGTCGCCAAACCTGTGTCACATCTGAACTATTTCTAGAAGGAAATTCTGGAATAAGTTACGGAATGTCTTGAAATCTTGGGTCACATCTTGAACTATTTCTAGAAGGAAATCTTGAATAAGTTACGGAATGTCACCAAATCTGGGTCACATCTTGAACTATATCTAGAAGCAAATCTGGAATAAGTTACGGAATGTCGCCAAATCTTGGGTCACATCTTGAACTATATCTAGAAGGAAATCTTGAATAAGTTACGGAATGTCGCCAAATCTGTGTCACATCTTGAACTATATCTAGAAGGAAATCTTGAATAAGTTACGGAAAGTCGCCAAATCTGGGTCACATCTTGAACTATATCTAGAAGGAAATTTGTAATAAGTTACGTAATGTCGCCAAACCTGGGTCACATCTTGAACTATTTCTAGAAGGATATCTGGAATAAGTTACGGAATATCGCCAAATCTGGGTCACATCTTGAACTATATCTAGAACCAAATCTGGAATAAGTTACGGAATGTCGCCAAATCTTGGGTCACATCTTGAACTATATCTAGAAGGAAATCTGGAATAAGTTACGGAATGTCACCAAATCTGGGTCACATCTTGAAGTATATGTAGAAGCAAATCTGGAATAAGTTACGGAATGTCGCCAAATCTTGGGTCACATCTTGAACTATTTATAGAAGGAAATCTTGAATAAGTTACGGAATGTCGCCAAATCTGGGTCACATCTTGAACTATTTCTAGAAGGAAATCTTGAATAAGTTACGGAATGTCGTCAAACCTGGGTCACATCTGAACTATTTCTAGAAGCAAATCTGGAATAAGTTACGGAATGTCGCCAAACCTGGGTCACATCTGAACTGTCTTTAGGTCAATTGTCCAATTGACTAGGCAAAGATTGGAATCAAGGCTTGAAACTTGGTATGGATAAACTTGTGAGTCCAACATGAAGCATGAAAGTCACTTTGGGCCTTTTAGGTCAAAACATCTTTGTGCAAACTCAAACCCTAATTTGGGTCAACAGTGCAAGGAGGGGCCTTGAGCAGAGTAAACCCTAACTTGATCTTGAGCTCCAAGGGCCTTGTGATGAGAAAATATTGATGAAATGAGAGGGCAAATTTTGGGGTACAACAGGGAGAGTATCAC
The DNA here is from genome assembly GCA_948472305.1 of Vicia faba. Taxonomy (NCBI): domain Eukaryota; kingdom Viridiplantae; phylum Streptophyta; class Magnoliopsida; order Fabales; family Fabaceae; genus Vicia; species Vicia faba. The sequence goes on along the minus strand of OX451736.1, from coordinate 1,310,599,700 downwards.
TGATTTGCTCATAGTTGCAAGTCTCAGTGGGGAGAACTACCATTACTGTCTTACTTTTGGGGAGTGAAGGTATCTTGGTCGCATTCTTCAGCCGAACCTACCTTGGTACCTTGGTGGACAGAGCAACTAGATCGCTTAGACAATTCTTATTGCCCCTATTTCCGATGTCACCTGTAATTAGTCCTTTGTTTCGTATGTAAATACTTATGAGTAGCAATTAATGTCAAATGCATATATTAAAAATGAACATTGGACGTTCTTTGTAAGACAAAACAGATAAAGGAAAAAATAATTTGCAATTTGTTTGAAAAATGAATTTGTATTGAGAATATGTGAAAAAAATAGATTTTATACAATTTGTGGAAAGGAAACAAAACAGCTATGTGAAAAAATCCCACTGGGTTCCAACTCTGCTATTGCCTTTATGTCTTCAAGCATCTCATCACTTTGCTGCTTAGTTGGAGATGAAGCTGGTTGACAGGTGTCGTCTGAGCCTGATAGTTGATACCAAAATCTGGATGCAGGGTGATCCAATGAGACATATTGTTACGCTTATCCCTAACTTTTGCCTGGACCGCCCTTTCGGGTTTTCAGTCCACCGGGATACCCATTTTTGCCCAAGCCGCCTTTTCAGGTTTTCGACTTGCCGGGTGTATAGATTTTTTTTTATTTTCATCCCTTATTTTTTCCCGAACCCTTTTGGTTCACCGGGAAGCCCTTATTTTTGCCTAGGCCAGTCGACCTAGCGGGTCTTTAATCATGAGTAGTATTTTTTTACTATGTCTGTATTGGCGGGGTGAGGAAGGTCGTCACCATCCATGGTGGTTAGAATCATAGCTCCTCCTGAGAAGATGTTCTTAACCACAAATGGCCCTTCGTACGTAGGGGTCCATTTGCCCCTGGGATCACCTTGAGGTAGAATGATGCGCTTGATTACCAGATCCCCGACTTGATATTCTTGTCGTCTGACTTTCTTGTTAAATTCCTTGATCATTCGTTTTTGGTACGTCTGGCCATGACACATAGCAGTGAGTCTCTTTTCGTCGATTAGGTTTAGTTGATCAAGCCGGGTCTGGATCCAGTCATCTTCTCTTAAACCTGCATCCTTCATGATCCGAAGAGAGGGTATCTGAACTTCAATGGGCAAGACTGCCTCCATGCCATATACCAAGGAATAGGGTGTTGCCCCTGTTGACGTCCGTGCTGAGGTACGGTACCCATGAAGAGCAAATGGTAACATCTCGTGCCAATCTTTGTAGGTCACTGTCATCTTCTGCACAATCTTCTTAATGTTTTTATTAGCTGCTTCTACAGCCCCATTCATCTTCGGCCGGTAAGGAGAAGAGTTGTGGTGTTGTATCTTGAATTGCTCGCAGAGCTCAGTGATCATCTTGTTGTTAAGATTGGTACCATTATCCGTAATGATCCTCTCTGGTACACCGTATCGACAGATCAGGTTGTGCCGAATGAATCGTGCCACGACGTTCTTGGTTACGGTGGCGAAGGAAGCTGCTTCAACCCACTTCGTAAAGTAATCAATCGCTACCAGAATGAAACGATGCTCGTTGGATGCCGTAGGTCTGATCTCGCCGATCATATCAATCCCCCACATTGCAAAAGGCCAAGGTGTTGCCAAGATGTTCAAATGAACTGGAGGAATGTGCACCTTATCAGCATAGACCTGGCATTTGTGAAACGTCCGAGAATGTTGATAACAGTCGGCTTCCATTGTGGACCAGTAATATCCTGCCCGAAGGATTTTCTTTGCCATGGTATGCCCACTGGAATGAGTTCCGAAGGTACCTTCATGCAGCTCTGCCATGATCCTTTCTGCTTCAGTCTTATCCACACAACTCAGTAAGGTGGAATCATGGTTAAGTTTGTAAAGAATGTCATTGCTAAGGAAGAACTTTGTCGCGAACCTTCTCAGAAACTTCTTGTCGTTAACGGATGCACCCTCGGGGTATTCTTGAGCTTCAAGGTACCTCTTCACTTCATGATACCAAGGTTTTTCTGTTACCTCTTCGGTCTCAAGATCACAACAATGTGCAGGTTCATCCAATTTCCAAATAATGATCCGGGGAGCCTCGTTGTCCCACTTGACTTTGAACATAGAAGACATCGTAGCTAACGCGTCCGCCAACTGATTCTCCTCTCTTGGGAAGTGTTCAAAGGTTATCTCCTCGAAGTGGGGAAGCAACGTCAATAGATACTCCTTATAAGGAATAAGATTTGGGTGTTTCGTATCCCCCTCGCCTTTGATCTGACTGATCACGAGAGCGGAATCTCCAAAGACACTCAGAAACTTGATCCTTAAGTCAATTGCAGCTCGAAGACCCATTATGCATGCTTCATACTCCGCCATGTTGTTGGTGCAGTTGAAACATAGTCGGGCGGTAAGCGGGGTATGAGAGCCTTTAGGAGATATGATCACAGCGCTAATTCCGTTACCCAAAGCGTTTGAGGCTCCGTCAAAGTGCATAGACCATCGGGATCCTTCCTCAGGTCCTTCATCCGGTCCAGGTATTTCACAATCAGTCACTACCATGATATTCTCGTCTGGAAATTCAAAGTTCATAGACTGGTAATCATCCACTGCCTGATGTGCCAAATGGTCTGCCAATACACTTCCCTTGATGGCTTTTTGAGTTGTGTACTGGATGTCATACTCAGTCAAGATCATCTGCCATCTTGCTATTCTTCCGGACAAGGCAGGCTTTTCGAAGATATACTTGATTGGGTCCATTTTTGAAATCAACAGAGTAGTGTGAGTCAGCATATACTGTCTCAGCCGGCGAGCAGCCCATACCAAAGCGCAGCAAGTTTTCTCGAGCAGTGAGTATCGGGTCTCACAGTCGGTAAACTTTTTGCTAAGGTATTAAATAGCGCGCTATTTTCGGCCAGACTCATCATGCTGACCTAGCACACATCCCATTGAGTTGTCCAGTACTGTCAAGTATAAGATTAGAGGTCTCCCTTCAACTGGTGGCATAAGAATGGGTGGCTCTTGGAGATACTCTTTGATTCTTTCGAAAGCGGTCTGGCATTCATCGTTCCAACGTACTACTTGATCTTTCTTCAGTAGCTTGAAGATTGGTTCACAGGTAGCAGTTAGGTGCGAGATGAATCTGGAAATGTAGTTCAGCCGTCCTAGAAAGCCTCTAACCTCTTTCTCTGTCTTGGGAACTGGCATCTCTTGTATGGCTTTCACTTTGGCAGGGTCCACTTGAATACCTTTGTCACTCACGACGAAGCCTAGAAATTTTCCAGATCTCACCCCGAAGGTGCACTTGTTCGGGTTTAATCTCAGTTTGTACAACTTCAACCGGTCAAACAGCTTCTGCAGATGGTCAAGGTGTTCCTCCTCAGTTTGGGACCTTACAATCATATCATCGACGTATACTTCAATCTCATGATGGATCATATCATGGAATAGAGCAACCATGGCACGCTGATACGTTGCCCCAGCATTTTTCAACCCAAAAGGCATGACCTTGTAACAAAAGGTGCCCTACTGAGTGACGAAAGTGGTCTTATCCATGTCTTCAGGAGCCATCTTTATCTGATTATAACCGGAGAAACCGTCCATGAAGGAGAATACCTTATGCTGAGCAGTGTTGTCAACCAGAACGTCGATGTGAGGCAGAGGGAAGTCATCCTTAGGGCTCGCCCTGTTCAAATCCCTGTAGTCAACACACATTCTGACCTTACCATCTTTCTTCGGTACTGGAACCACATTGGCTACCCATTGAGGGTAAGAAGTTACTTTTATAAAACCGGCGTCAAATTGTTTCATAACCTCAGCTTTGATTTTCTCGGACATCTCTGGACGCATACGGTGAAACTTCTGTTTTACCGGAGGGCATCCTTCCTTGGTAGGCAGATGATGAACCACAATGTCGGTATCTAACCCAGGCATGTCTTCGTAAGACCAGGCAAATATTTCCACGTAGTCATGCAGCATCTGAATCAACCGTTGTTTCACACTAAGCTCCAGATTGGCACCAATCTTGACTTCCTTTTTGTCTGTCTCAGTACCCAGATTTACCGTTTCCACTGGCTCTTCATGTGGCTGAATGGCCCTCTCTTCCTGAAGTAGAAGTCTTGCAAGCTCACCAGGCACTTCGCAATCATCTTCACCTTCGTCTTCGGCTAAGTTGATCGGATTTTCGAAGTCATAACTGGCAGTAGCAGAGTCGTTACCAGTGAGATCCAGAGTGGATTGGGACCTGTATATGTGAGTGTGTGTAAATAGCTGTTTTGCAATATATAATAAAGAAAGACAAGGAGCGCAAGATTTGAAATGCAAAAAACGTCCAATGCTTTTATTAATGATATATGAAAATGACACACAAAAGCCCTCACAAATGAAGCCACGGTGCCCCGGGTAAGACACCGGGCCATAAAGTTTCACAATATTGTCTGTTACAAATTAAAAACAAAGGAGTTCATTACTGAGTGACAAAAGTAATAGGGACGAAGTCTTTCGCTGTCCAGTTGCTTGGTCCACCGTTGGTCGTAGGGTAGATCCAGCTGTTGAATTCAGATTCCTCCACATCCTCATCATCCCTAATAGCATTTACTCCATGCTTGGGCATGGGGGCTGTTACAACATTAGGCCTCTCGGGCGCCTCGAACTCAACCTCTTTTGCATCAATCAAGTCTTGGACCTTATTCTTCAAAGTCCAGCAATCATCCGTATTATGCCCCGGGCTATCAGAGTGATAAGTGCAGCTGGCGTTAGGATTGTACTTTGGAGATGTAGTATTTGGATTCTTTGGGGCTTCCCTTAGAGTTACCAAATTGGTTGTCAGTAACTGTGGCAATATCTGGGACAAGGTCATGCTGAGTCGAGTGAACTGCCTTCTAGGTCTCTCACCCCTTTGTTGGTTGTGATGTTGAGGAGCACCAACAGGTTTTGAAATGACCACCACGTTGACAGCTTGGCAGTGTTCAGATCTATTTGGTCTCCTTGACCCATAGACAGCACTAGATTCTTTCTTGAACGGCTTCTTCTTAGTGCTCGAGGAGGCACCCTTTTGTATCTTCCCAGACTTGATACCAGCTTCAATTCTCTCACCAGTCAAGATAAGGTCTATAAACCCGGCTGAAGAATTTCCAATCAAATGGTTGAAGAATGGACCAGATAGGGTCCCCAAGAACATATCCATGAGTTCACGGTCAGTTAGAGGTGGTTGCACCCTTCCGGCAAGGTCTCTCCACTTTTGAGCATACTCCTTAAATCATTCACCCGTCCCTAGTGACATATCCTGGAGTTGGGTACGCATAGGAGCAAGGTCGGAATTATACTGATACTGCTTATAGAACGCAGTAGCCAAATCCTCCCAGTTGCGGATACTGGCTCCATCCAGCTGATAGAACCATTCGAGTTGAGTCCCTGAAAGACTATCCTGAAAGAAATGGATCCACAAATTCTTATCAGCAGTGTAAGGTTGGATCTTCCTTACATACGACTGGAGGTGCAGCTTTGGGCAGGAGGCTCCGTCATATTTAGCAAAAGCAGGTGCCTTGAACTTATGTGGAATCACCACCCCAGAGGATAAGCCTAGGTCTCCAAAGTCCAACCCGGGCATATTTTGTATCTCCATGGAGCTCAAGCGGTCCTCCAGCTGTTTGTACCTATCCTCAGCAGAAGGGTACGGCTCTTTATCATAATCCGTCTCGTTGTCGGAGACCACGGGACTAGGAACCCTTCTCTCTTGTGGACTGTCTTTCCCTACAGATGAGGTAGTCAGCTCAACCTCATTCTGCAGTCCATTCCCAAATCTGCGTCCAGTGTTGAATAAGACAGTCCTCTTCTTCTTCTTCTTTTTCAGAATCAGAGTCTTCAACTCCTGTTGACCCTGGGCTAGGCTCATAACCAACTCTTGGAACTGGGCGTTCTGGGCCTGGAGGGCCTTGATAGCTTGTTCAGTGGAAGGTTCAGTAGACATGATGATTGTTGAAATAAACAGCGAAGAAGATAAGTGACCTGTAAAAGGGGTACCTGTTATGCATATGATGAATGATATATGCATGCAATGTTTTCAAGGATCTCGTGGGGTAAACAGAGAAACTTGTTAGAATTTGAATCTGGTAGCTTGATTGAAGTAACTTCATGTTGCTGAGAGTCCTTCTTCAAGAGTCAAGCTCACCATATCGAGTGGGTCATAACCCCTGACTCAAGTTATCATGTTTTGGTCTCCAAACAACCTTGGCTAGAGGAAAATAAATCCCATTTTCCCCTTGCTAGACAGTGGTTTCATCATGACCTGCATCACAAACCCTTGAGATCCTTGAAATGGGTTAGTCCTTATGCAGGATGTATGCAATTTTATGATGTTATGATGTTATGATGTTATGATAAAGGCACACCACAAGTATTCACAAGAGGCAAACATGGTAAAGGCACACAAGTCACACAAGATCCCTTAGATTTCAGGCTGGCATGAAGTTTAGGTACTACCCTCTTTCAGTTTTAGTTGGTTAAGACCTGTCCTAAAAATAGTAATCGGGTTCTAGAGGATCTCAATATCACTGACTACCCTCAATCGGTCATAATTCCAGTTTGGCAACCTTTTCTTGCGGCCGGAACCATCGCGAGAGTTTAGTCTCAATGAGTGTAGCATACTGCTACTGTTCTATGGCCAAGTTGGTCAATTTAAGGTTCTAAGGTCATTTGGTGCTTAATGACTCCTCAGAAGACCCATATTCTCCTCGTTCCAACACAAGGGATATCGGTACAGACCAAGGTGTCACACCAACGTAGCTACTGCTTCACCCGTGTCGGTCTAAGCCGGACAGGTCCCTCACAGTTTATTGCTACTTACCTAAAAAAGGGTACCCCAGATCCGGGTTAGGATCTATAAAACTCTGATACAAGCCCACAAAATTAAAGCATACAAGGCATACAATTGAAAACATGGTGATCTAATCCTAAGGTACACCTCACTTATTATTATTCCCCAGCAGAGTCGCCAGTTCTGTGATCAGTGGAAATAGAACTGACTGTTTTGGAATGCTGGTTTGCGTTTGCGTTTAGCAAAATGTCGCGGTAAGCAAGAGTCGCCACCGTCTTTTATTTTCTCCAACAAGGAAAGGACAAAAGCACAGCAAAATTCCTTTTCGAGATGTTTCTCGGGTTCGGGAGGTAGATTATAGAAAGGGAAGGTGTTAGCACCCTTTCTATCTGTGGTTATCCACGGGCTCTTAGGTACTTGCTCACTATGTTTTCAAAAATGTTTTGCGTTTCTCGTGTTTGTGGGTTTTGAAAAGAAGTTTGTTTGAAAACTTCGATTTAACTCTTGTGTCTGTCCTCAAGAGTGTATGAAGTGTTGTTTGAAAACTTTTGTTTGAAAAGTGTAGGTGCAAAAAGTATTTTTGTTTTGAAAGAGCAAGTACCTGAGAACCTCTACCTACTCAAAAGAAATTAAGCTGTGTAAATGTCCTTTAGACAGTACTATCCCACTATTGAGAAGTAGGTAACACCGTCGTTGGAGTTTTTCGGGTCAATTCGATTAATGGGACATGTGGTCACTAAAGCAATAGTAGGACGCCTTAGCGGTAACCCTAATGTCTTAGATCATTTTTTATCGAGGCAACCGTTTCGAGGCAACTTTGATCTTTAGACAAGAGGGCGACCTCTAAAAATTCCTATACTCAATGACCACATCGAGGCAACCAAGTGAGGCGTACCCTAAGAGTGGCATGTGCGAGTGTGTCAGGTTTCAGTTATGTTATCTTTGTACATGTTATGGTGAGCTACGATTGATTTTATTTTAAGAGAGATCTTGTCATGCATAGCCTAGTTAGCATACATCTAGCATTTAATGGTTGCGGAAAGTAAACGAAGCTATTACAAGGCGTCGGGTATTTACATCGCCAAAAACAAACCCTTGAAAAAGTAAATTGCGGAAAATTAAATAAAAGCGATAAAAAGTCCTAATTAAAGTTATTACATCCTCGGAGCAAATACAATTATATAATCAAAACATGAATAAAATAATATGCGCGAGGGAAAAATTGAATCGGGAAGTTTCTAGGGTTTTGACCCTTTTTGAGAAAGAAAGAGATTTTTATCATTTATGAATTTTATTAAATTAAACCTAGACTAATTAATTAATTAAAATAAAAGAAAGATATTTTTTTTTTGAGTTTTTTATGTTTTAAGGAAATAAAAATAAAGATGATTAAAATTGTCAAAAACTCTAATTCTATGTTGATTTTAAATTATTGCAAAAAAATATTAAATTTAACCTAATTAAAACTAAATTAGTTAATTATGTTAGTATTTATTTACAAAATAACTAATTAAATTTAATAAATAAAAATATTATATTTTTTATGTTTTCTGAATTTATTATGAAAATAAATATTAATTTGTTAATGAAAATAATAATTATAATAAATAATTAAAATGAAAGAAATAAAAATAGAAAAGAAAAGGAATAAACTTGAAGGGGGGTGTTGGGCCAAATTCTGGAGGTGATTCTGGAATTCTCAAGGCCCAATTGTTGCAAGCCCTTTTGACTTTTGAGATTATCCATGCGCTGGTTGACTAAGGACTATGGTAGTCATCATCTTTGGCCACTAGATCTTGGCCAGAAGGCACATTACGCGCTGGGATTTGAAGCCTATGGTAGAACATCTTTTGAAACCTGCATGTGATCATACAAAGAAAAAGGAAATAAATGTTTTGGGGGACCTGGGATTCGAACCCAGGTCCCAACGCTCATTGCTTCAATGCCTTTGCCAGCTGAACTGGAGCACGCGTTTGTTAAATGAATGGATAGAGAGTATTATATACAAAAACTAATATTATGCTGTAAAACAAAAAAATAACGCGCGCGTTTTCAAACAAGCCAATGAGGTATCAACACATCACCATCTTCCTCGTTTATCCTGCATAAATAATATCAGATAGCGGGGGTTTTTAACCCCCACTAACCCCTGCAAGGAAAAATAGCGATTAGAAGCACAGTGCCTATAAATATTTCGTGAGGTATGGTTCTTGTTCGTCTTGGTCTCATGATCTCAACCATGTGTCTCACTAGTCCTAATTTTCCCTGGTTCAGAAAGCCCTAATTCAAAGCTCAAGAACCCTAGAAATTTGATCATGGCATCTTTTGATTCAGGGTGTTATAGCTCAATTAAATATTGCCATTAGCTTCGTATGGTTCCTAGCAATGCAAAACAATCAAGAAAACAGGTTAAATGCACATGAATTAAGATGTATAATTCTGAATAGGAATTGCAAACCGTGGTTTTGTATATGACGATTCTTTGAGTTTTAATGCCTGAGTTTGATTGTAAAACGTTCCTGACACTTCCTGCAATATGTTTGAATGAATAGCACGCCTTGAATTGGCCTGGAATGCAAGAATAGGTTTTCAATTTTCTTGGAATTTCTTGAATATGACAGGGTCGTTTCTGCAGCTTTCTTCCGTCCTCTAGGTCAGGGTTTGCTTGCATACATATAAGGCAATTGAATTAGGTCAAAAGTTGGGCAAAAATCCATGTGCTTTGATGATTGAATCCTTGATTGAAAAATCAAATATTCTTGATTTTCATGATTGAACAAACTTGCCAAAATTGGATTTTTTGATATCTTTGACTTGTGCACGAATTTGCCAGCATGTTTAGGTCATATTTGCTTCACAAAAAGATTTAAAAATCAAATCTTCTATTTTCTTATGATTTAAATTGATTAAATGAATTAATATTAATTAAAAATACAATTAATCATTAAAAATAAGAAAATAAATTCAATTAATCTTGATGGGTCATGCATAAGTCATGGGTAAAGTTTCAAGAAGAGATTTGAGGCCCATTAGCAAAAAGAAGGTGTTTTGAGCAAAGTTGACTTTTGCAAATTCATAAAAATTTCCCAACTTCTCCAATGCACAACTTGCTCAATTTTGATCATATGCCCATGTTCTGGGACATTTTGGAAAGCTCTTGAAGTCCTCTAACCAATGCCTTTTGTCCCATGTCATTTGGATTTACCAATCTCAAGTTATGGCCTTTGACTCAAAGTGCACTTTTGTTGACTTTTGAAATTGACCTATAATGTAAAAATTGGTAACTTTTTGTGAGAGCATTTATTGAACTTGGAGTGTGAAGATGGATTATAAGAAATTTCATCCCCTTCAAAATGAGCATTGGATGGAATTTTTCTGACAAACCATGAAAAAGTTATGCCCTGGTCAAGATATAGTTGACTTTTCTACTGTCCAAAAATAGTAACTTTTTGCATCTTGATGATTTTTGAGCTATTCTTGTGGAATCATGATCAATACTTGATCAAATGATGATTGTGGACTCAAAATAAGATATTGACCAAAAATTCTGACTTTTGACTGCAAAATGACCATTTTGCCCTTGCAGTTGACTGTGGATCAAATGGGGCTTTTGATTGTGCAAATTGGCACTGTGAGTCTTGAAACTTGGCATGTAGGTGCTTGAGGATGCATATAGGCCCATGAGACTTGATTGAACCATTGAAACCCCCAAATTCCTTGAAAGAACCAAAACCCTAATTTCAGTTGTCTTAGGAGATGGTTTGACTGTCTAACCCTTGAGCAATCTTGAGCAATTTGAGGATCATTCTTGACAAATATTGAGGAATATGGGAGGGCAAATTTTGGGGTACAACACCATTCCAATAAGCATTTCTAATTTGTTTTTGATTAAAAGCATTTCCGGCTAAACATTTAGAGTCTGGTATATGAGGATCATCGTTTCTGACGGGACTCGGTAACGATGTTGGCTTAATATTTAATTTGAAAATCTCGTTTTGGTTCTTGTTTTTAAAACTTAGTTTAAATAGCTTTGTCATGAGAGTGAAACGTTGCTTAACATGATTTTGTCACGAGAGTGAGAAATTAACTAAGGTTCGAATTGGCGATGTGAGAGCATATTGGTTGAACCTGATAGTAGAAATGGGATATTGACCTTAAAGAGAGAGAGAGCGTTAAGTATCGATTATGACTCGTTCAATTTTCAAATTATATTCCTTCATTATAATGAACGAGTGATAGAAAAATCTCATGGTTAAGGAATATGGCTTTATTCAATACTGCGAGAATGTAAGGATTAGTCTTTAAATTGATATTTTCTACTAAACTTAGTTCTTACATCAATTTAAGCCAACGAGTTACAGAGTCCCTGAGATACGCGAAATACACTTTATTATCATATTTTCTAATTCACTTTAGTTATAGTTTTAATTCCGATTAATCCAAGAAATCATTCGCTTTAGCTTTACATAGAAACAATTGATAACATTAGTTTGATTATTAGTTCTTGTGGATTCGATATCTTTTAAAACTACATGATAGATTATGCACTTGCAGTTAGTTAATCTGATAGACTCATAACGTCACAATCAATGTTCTTTTTTTGAAAGGATTAACTGCTAATATCATTAGCATTAGTTAATTGTGTGACCAAGGTCTGTTAGTCTACTTCTTAAAGTCATAATGTCTGGTCAAAGATGAGAAATATGTTATTCTGATGAAGGTCATTGGGTCTAAAGACAATGATTATCTATGGGAAACTCATATAGCTGTTTATTCTTTCACTTGCTTGATAACCAATGAAGAAAAAGTAAAGTTGTGGCACCAAAATCTTAGACACCTTAATCTAAAAGGGATGGAGGAGCAAATCATGATGTCACACCCAATCTTGCAACATCAGAATACTTCCAAAGTGCTAGAACTTCTTCATATGGACTTAATGGGACCAATGTATATAGAAATCTTGGGTGTAAAGAGGTTTGCCTATGTGGTTATAGATGGTTTTTCTGGATATACCTGGATGAACTTTCTTAGAGAAAAATCATATACTTTTGAAGTCTTCAAAGATTTGTGTCAAAGTATTCAAGAAGATAAGAAGAGTGTGATTGTGAAGGTTAGAAGTTGTCATGACAAGGAGTTTGACAATACAAAATTCTCTAAATTTTGTGCTTCTAAAGACATCAGTTATGAGTTCTCTTGTTCCATCTCTTCTTAGCAAGATGGAATTGCTGAGCTTAATACTAGGGTTGTACATGAATCAGCTAGATTTATGCTTTCTGCTAAGAAACTACCATTGGAGTTTTGGGCTGAAGTTATAAGTATTGCTTGCTACATTCATAATAAGGTCAGTTTGAGACGAGGTACTTCAACTAATCTCTATGAGATATGGAAATGAATGAAGCCTACATTCAAGTATTTTCATACCTTTTGAAGTAAATGTTATGTCTTGATGAACAAAGATAAAAAAGGTAAGGAGGATCTCATAAGGAATGAAGGGATATTTCTGGGTTACTCTTCAAACAGAAGAGCTTATAGATTTCTTAACTCCGCAACTAAAGATGTTATGGAATCCACAAATGTGATAATTGATGATTCATTCACTGAAAGGGAGAATGATTTCTAAGACAATGTTGGAACATCTTCTGTGCAAACTGAGGAGATAGGAAATGAAGCAATTTGTGAGTCCACAAGTGTTGATCCAGATAACTCTGAAGTTATAATTCAGAAAGAACAAATCAAAGAGATCAATACAAGACACTCTAATGAAGCATACATTATAGAATTCAATAAAGAAATATCAAATTCATGTCTTACTTCTAAACTTGAACCAAGGTTGTGTTCTACTTTTCAAGAAAGAAGGATCTTGAACTGAATCATTGGGTCAAAGTGGGTCAGTAGGTATTTGTATCTAAGAAACAATATAATTTCCTGTTTAGCAAATTTGTGCCTCTAGAAATACTACTGAATCGGAGTATGTGGAACAAGGAGAGGTTGTTCTCAATTGGTATGATTGACCAGATGTTGAAGGATCACAATGTCAAATATGATGTCATGACATTACTTGGTGAAGATCTAAATGATATCATATATCTCATTCAACATGGCTGGAACAAGAATCTTGATAGTCATAATCAATTTATCAAGAATCTTGCTAAAGGAAAGGTTATTACTCTAGAGTATATGGACAACAAGGAACAACTTACTGTTATATTTAAAGATCAAATTGAGAATATAAGCAATTGGATTGGAACTTGTACTGTTGAAGAGTTATAGCAACTACAAATATGGAGGAGTGTAACTAATATTACATTTTTCCTTTATGTTATGATACTTGGGAAGCCTAAGCAAGTTGCTATTAAATGGAACAAAGGGTCTCTGCAGGATAGAAGGGATGGTAACATCACCAAGGAGTGCAGGAAGATCTTTGATAGGGGCAAGAGATAGAAGACCAATTGAAGATGTTCAAATTTGTGTCTTCATCTAAGTTTTTGCAGTGTGTGCTTCCATATGTGTTTTTATGCTTGGTTGCATTCTGTGTTTCCATCTGTGTTTTGTGCTTGTATGCATTGTGAGGTTCCAATTTTGTTTTACATTTACTCTATTTTTTGTCAGTTTTTGGCTAAAAAGAGGGAGTAAAGTGTTAGTGTGTTTTGTTTTCCTAATGTTATGAAACATGTCTTAACATGTTGATTAGCATGCTGATAGGATTGTGCTACTGCTAAGGGGAGAGAAATGATTATGGTTACTTGTATTATGCAACTATTTAGGGATACCATGATTGTCTGTCATGCTTGTTGGTGCTCCTGTTGCCGCTGCTTCTACTGGTGGAGTTTGTGTGCAATGGTTGTTTTAGCCAAAAATTTCCAAAGGGGGAGATTGTTAAATCCATGATTTTAGGTTTGGTATAAATTTGGATAAAACATGGTTCTTTACTAATGTTGAGAAATATGTCATAACATCTTGACCAACTGTCATGTCAGGTTTTGTTGTCATGCTTATTAGACATATGTTGAGCCAGATGTCTTAACATCTTGGCATGTTATGTAAGATGTGCTGCTATTTTATCTCTTGATGGTATTAATTTGTTTTTGAGATATCCTTTTGGATATATCTCATTATTTTGCATAGGTCAATAATATTTATTATAAACAAGTTCATATTTGATTTGGTTTCATTAAAAAGTATCTTGGATACTTTTTAGGAAACTTTAAAAAGATTTGTTCTTATTTTCATGTGAACATCTTGCAGCTGATTTAAAACATAAGATTGGATTTGATTTGAAGAGTCCAAACCCATATTGCAATAGCCTATAAATAAGGACTTGCTAAACCTAAAATAGAAAGCATTCACATTGAAGAAACCGTGGGTGCAACATAAGGATTAGGGTTTTGAGAGTAATTTAAGTTCTTCGTATTTTTGTTCTTTGTATGTCACTCATGTATCTTTTGATACATTGAGGTAAACTGATTTTTACTTGATAGTTTATCAAGTTATTATTCTCACTCATGAGCTTTTAAGAAAAGAGTTGAGTATTGTTCTTAGTATATGTTTTTAAGAAAAACTAAGTATTGTTTTATTGGAAATGTAATCTTCTATTTGGTTCTTTTGGTCTAGTCATAGGTTGTGACTGTATGTATCACTGAGGTGATTGAAGTGAGAGGGGGTTCTCATATCTAGGAGTTTTATATGTAGAATTTGCACATGATAGTGATTAGGAGAGAAGTTGTAAACTGTGATTATTTAGGCTTTGAATAAATATTATCATTGTGGATTTCATTCTTGGCTTGGTAGCCCCAGAGTAGGTGACGTTGCACCGAACTGGGTTAACAATTGATTGTGTTGTTTAATTTTTTGCAATTTATTTTTCTGCATAATCTTTTGTTTTCTGTCAGCAAATGATGTCAGAACATCAATCTTGACATTATGTTGGTGTTAGGACATTAATCCTGACATCTGTATTGCAAGTGCCTGAATTTCAGTCATAATTTATGCCATCCAAAATAGGTGGCCTGTTGCTTGAACCTCCATCCTTAGTATTGTCTATCTGAACAGAAAATATCCTCCCTAAAGCTCACCCAAACATAATAGGGTGCCTACTCTGATGCCAATTAAAATTTTGTTTCAGAGGAGACATATGTTGGACACGATGTTGGAACAACTGGTCCGACAAGTTAAACTTGATTTAACATATAAATGGATAACAATATAGAGTCAATGTAAACTAAATAAATAACACCAAATGTTAGTAATCATGTTTGGTGCAAACAACACCTACATCTGGAGGTCACTCTACCCAAGAAAGCAATTTCACTACTTTGAATTAGTACACTTAGTCTTCTATGAACAATAACCCCATGTTGTTCAATGGCTCTTCCTAATCCTAGTGACTTTTTATTTAGGTTTCCCCCTAAATATGAGAATCCTTCTCACTTTCTCTCAATCACTAATCCCAAGTGATCAACTTTAATAACAACCCTATTGAATGTTGAATGTTACAACTCAACTAAGAAAAATAAATAACTATGCCAAATTATTGAAACATAGAGTGGTGTACACAAAGATTCAACACTAATCCTTATGAGTGAATTATCATGGAATACAAGTTACGAAGACTCAAAACCCTAGCACAAAGATAACAAACCTTGTGCACAATATCCATGTTTCAAACGTGATATTTGAGCCTTCTTATATAGCAATGTCTTCTTATGTTTTCTCCGTCGGATATTTGATATGATTTAGTCCAGAAAATGGATGATTATGTTGGATATAATCTTCTCCATGATTGCCTCCAATAATAAGATATGATTTGTTAGATTTCAAATTCAAATTTAAATCTGATTTGAACATCTCCAACTGTCAAATAAATCAAACAAACATTACTAAAATAACTGAAACAAATCTTATTAAATCCCAATCAGAAATTATGCACCAAACAACATCCATATGGCCTACTGTCAATGTCAAATGTTGCATTGTACACATGTTTAAGCATCGTGTTCAACATAATGTACCATTACATAAAAATTAACTCTTCAGGATGAATATGTAGATATTCTTTGTAGAGTTAATTTTGGATAGAATAAGTCAGAACCACAACTACTATAACATCTATCTGTTGTAAGAGACCATATGTTGCAGCACACATGTTGGAACATTGGGTTCCACATCTGTCCCTTATACACCAGAACTAGCTTGGACAATTTCCATGTTGTTTTGCATAATGCAACTAATCCAAAAGGAACTTCAAAAATGGCTGTAAAATCAGGAAAATCATTGACATTCTCCCAAAGGATACAATGGTCAAGAACCCAAAGTTTGAGGAACCTGAGGAAGAATACTTAGATGAATATGAAACCCGAAGTGTTGTCTCAGCTTGGAGGAGCATATCAAACTTAATCTTTGACTAATTAAAAGTCCAACCACACATAAATCAAGCATGAGGTTTATCTTCGATGTTGATGATCATTTGGCTATTTCAGCCTCTTTTGTAATTTCCTTGATTATTGAATGCTCTTTAACTTTTAAATATTATTGTAATAAATGGTAAGATTAATGAATTTATCATTCACCTTTTGAGTTAATCCTTCCGCACTTACTTTTTCCATTCTTTCCATTTTTCAAACAAAAAAACATGATATCCATGTTCTTCACCTTACCTTTTACTCATCAAAGAGTTTTATTTTCAAAGATTATATGGATGATGGTGTAAACAAAAACCTAAAAATTTCTAAAGTATGCTTTTTAATAAAACTTAGCTGACAATGTGAAATATTGTTTCACTTCCCAAACACCAAGAAGTTAAGGACATTTGATCCCTACTCACCCTCTTTGAGCCTAGAAGTTGGTTTTCTTTCTTTTTTTAAACCCTCAATATTAACCATGGGCATGTTAGTTTATTAACTTGGCTATGAATTAAAAATTCAAGAGAATCATTCCATACACTCCAAACAAAACTTCTAACCATACTTTATTTACCACGCACATAACGTAATGACAAAGAAAGTCATGAAAGTTCAAAGATTAGAATGATTTGTTTCTCACTCAACATCATTAAACCAAAGAACAAATTTCGTAGAAAATTGTTCCACAAAAAAATGAGACGTGGAAGAATCGAAAGATATAAGAAAAAGGTCATCAAAAACCCTTGATCAAAATAAAAATAGATGGCCTTCATCTAAAAAAAGAAATAAGAAATAAATAAATCTCGTTAGCCACTATATCTTTCTTTCATTTATCACCTTTATAAGAACCATTGATCTCTTCAAAATTGAATGCATGTGTTGAGTTAATTGAATATAGGAATAGAGATAACTAGAAGGAGAAATAGAGAGATTTAAAGTTGAATTTTGAGCCTTAATCCTTTTGTTCAAAAATGTGAACCAATCCATGTTATAAACCTCAAAAGACATAATCATCTTCAAAGCATATTATGCTTTTACATTATCACCTTTTTCACTTTGAATAAATCAACATTGTGTTTTATCTATCGATTCATCTCTCAGAAGTCACAATATTATCCCCATAACATATTTTTCAAAACATGCATGGATATTGTATTAAAATTAGCATCGTGAGTAAACAATTTTATTTTCAAGTCAGAATTCAACATCAAGGAAACTCCAACAACGTATAATCAGTTATGGAATTTTATTATTCACAAGTGGTCGTACTAGGCCAAACTGCTAGGGTCAAACCACTTTAAGACCATGTCATGGAGAAACACTTCTAAAGCTTATGTTAGGGAAAACTATTTTAAGACCCAATAGACTGGGGCAGATAGGTTGGATAATTGATGGAGCCGGTTCTTTCCATATATCAAGGTCCCCAAACAAGTCTCGTAATGTCTCAGCAACCACTTGGGTTATATGAGTCCAAAGCGAGTTCATGGAGCTAGCACGATATTCCAATGAGTACTTTCATTTTAGGTACGCATTTGCCACAAAACAAAATGTATTTGTCCATTGCATGCCATATCATCCTATAAATAAATGGGGGCATTCAAATTGTTATCATGTTTGCATTAAGAAATCTATCAACCATGTTTGTATCGTTTTAGTGTTAAAACCACGCATCTCATAATAGGACAACATATGTGAATTTGTCATCATTTTTGTCGTGAGGATCCAAAAGCCATGTAATACAAGCGAAAAATTAATAACCAAGAGTCCAATCTACGTTGGCACGCCCCAAAATAAACACATTACATGCATCAATCAGTCATCACGCTTCATGCATCATACCTCATGGATCAATCATAATGTATTAAATCAAATCCTGTTCAATTATCATGCATAACACGAGTCATGTGTGACGCTCACCCTCATTCTCAAAGATTGGTCGTCATCAGAACTATAATCTATCAAAGTCAAACCTCATTCGGCATCTCAATGCCAAAGAAAAGTGGCACTTCAAAGCCAAAAATTGCTTGAAAAGCATAACCTTGCTTGACACTTAAAAGTCCAACCTCCCTTGACACCTCAAAGCTCAACCTCATTTGACACCTCAAAGCCCAACCTCGCTTGGAACCTCAAAGCTCAACCTTTCTTGGAATTTCAATGATAAACCTTGCTTGACACTTCAAATCCAAACCTCACTTGGCACCTCTTAGACCAACCTCGCTTGAAACTTCAAAGCCCAACCTTGCTTGGCACTTCAAATCACAACCCTGCTTAGCACTTCAAAACCTGGTATCATTCCAATTCTCAGTGCTCGTCTGACATCTCTGATTCGAGTGCTTGTCTAGAAGTCCATTCTTTTTAATTTTCAATTCCAATTTCTCATCTAGTATTTCAGAGTTTGATGCTCCTCCGCGTCTCATTTACATTTTTTTCCAATGCTCCCCCAAAACCCTTTCTTTTTTAAAGGTTGATGCTCCTCTGGATCACATTTAATTTTTTGTGATGCTCCTTCAGGACCCTTTATTTTTTAGAGTTCAATTCTCCTACAAAACCCTTTTTTTTAGAATTTGATGCTCCTTCATATCTAATTTAATTTGTTTTGATGCTCCTCTGAGACCTTTTCTTTTTTAGAGTTTGATGCTCCTCCGGATCTCATTTATTTTTTCCGGTGATCCTCCTAAACCCAACCTTTTTCAGAGTTTGATGCTTCTTCGGATCTCATTTAATTTTTTCTGATGCTCCTTCAAAACCCTTTCTTATCTAGAGTTATATGCTCCAACGGATCTCATTTATTTTATTTTGATGCTCCTTCAGATCTCATTTAATTTTTTTGATGTCTTCTAGAACCCTTTCTTTTTTAGAGTTGATACTCCTCCAGATCTCATTTAATTTGTTTCGGTGCTCCTCTAAAACCCTTTCTTTTTTAGATGCTGATGCTCCTCTATATCTCATTTAATTTTTTATGATGCTCCTCTGAAACCCTTTCTTTATTAAATTCTGATGCTCCTCCAAATCTTATTTAATTTGTTCTGATGCTCCTTCAGAACTCTGTTCATTTTGTAGAGTCTGATTTTCCTCTGAATCACATTTAGTTTAGTCATATGCTCCTCCAGAACCCTGTCTTTTTTAGAGTCTGATGCTCTCTTGAATCTCATTTATTTTGTTCTAATGCTTCTTGTAGTAGCAAAAAGTTGAGACTAAGCTATTGATTGACTTAACTCACAAAGTGAAAGTCGCCACCACATTTTATTGTTCCAAAGGAATAGGAAAAGAGCGAATGAAACCCAAACAAAATAGAGGTAAGGGTAAATGGATTGGTTATGTAAAGAGAATGCATTACCACACTAAACATCTACGGTACTCCGCAGGAACCTCTTTAAAAATCTGTGTATTTGGCTAAAAAGAAATATTTATAAAAGATTGTGGAGATAAGAAAAGAAGTATTTGTTACAATTTTTTATTTGACACGGCTTCCAATAATCTATGGGCCTACGTACCAATAATATGCAACGTTAAAATCAAAACTCATGTAGTTCGGGTAAAAAAGACAAAAATGATTTGTTATGTTTGGTTTTAATGTAAAAGACATTTCGTCTTATCTGAGTGTAAAACCAAATAACTATGATAATCATGGTAAAAAGAGAACTTGATTCATCTTAAATATGGAGAACTTATAGACTGAACCAACTCAACAGTGCAAGTATCATCATACAAGTGGAAAGTTACTTCAATATTACCATGTTTGTTAAAGTGGTAAGGTTTGCAAACACTCAAAGAAAATACATATATCTTAAACTATTTGAAAAGGTTAAAATAAAAGTGCACCAAGGCACAAAAAGTTTGAATGCGGTTAATGATTTTTAGTTTTTTAAAAGATGTCAAAGTATGATTAAATGGATTAAGGTTTTGATTAAGAAAAATAAAGAGTTTTGAAAATTCATGTACATAAGTCCAAGTTTATTATGAAGGTTGTTCAAGTTAGAAAACAAGAATCCTTTGAAAAAAGGAGAAGATTTTGAAAATTAAAGAAGAATGGGAGGAGATGAAGAGACTATCATAAAGCATAAAGTAAAATTTAAGGTAAACAATAGTCTAACCAAAAAAGAAGCCCACACTTGACATATTGAAGTTGTTGTACCCCAAAATTTTCCCTCCCGTATTTCTCAAAACATTGCAAGAAAGATCCTCAAGTTGCTCAAAGTAGTCCAAGGGTTGGCCAGACAAACTCTCTCCTAAGGCAGTCTACCTCAAACTAGGGTTTCATGTTGCATCTAGATACTTGAGTCCAAGTGATCCCAAGTGATCAACATTGTCCTAATATGTTCTCAAGATCATCCATGTCAAGTTTCAAGCCTTGCAGGGAAGTTTGTTCAGTCAATTGCTCAAAAGTTCCAAAAATCGATTGTTATGGCAAAAGTCAATTGTGACCCACATACAGTCAAACTTCAAGATTTTTGGTCAACATCCTCATTTTTAAGTATATTTAATCATTTGATCAAGGGTTGATCATTATTCATCAAGGATTTCTCATAATTCATCAAGACTCAAAAGTTGCTAAATTAGGGTTTTGTAGGAAAAGTCAACTCAAATTTGACCAAGCATAACGTTCTCATACTTTATGAGAAACGACCCATCCAAAGCTCATTTTTAAGAGGATGAAATTCCCTACAATCAATCTTCAGCTCCCAAGTTCAAAATATCCACACACAAGAAGTTATGAATTTGGACATTATAGGTCATTTTGAAATGTCAACAAAAACACCCTTTTTGTCAAAGCTTCATACATGAGCATGGAATATCAAAATGAGATGAGACCAAAAGGGTTGATTAGAGGACATCTCAAGCTTTCTAAAAAATCAAATAACACCTCAAAAGGTTCAAAATTTAGGAAGTTATGCATTGGTGAAGTTGACCTTTTTTGCAAAATTGCAAAAAGTCAACTATGCCCAAAACTTCAAATTTTGCCAAATGGGCCCAATATTTTCACTTGTTTTGAGTTGGAAACATGGCCCATGAGCTCTAACCTTTGCCACTTGTCCATATCTTATTTTTATTATTTATGTTGATTTTTATTTAAATTAATTCAATTTAAATCAAAATAAATCAAATAAAAATCCAAAGCATTGATAACAAGGGATTTTGTGCTTGTTTCAGGTTCCAATTACACAACTAGCATCATTCAAATTCGTATCAAGGCTTGTATGCACAAAAAGATTGGAAATGATCCAAATTTGGAAGGTTTTAAAAGTGAATCAAATCAAATATCAAAATCATTGAAGGAGAAGGATTTGGATACAATTTTCAACCCTAATGCATTCACTTATACATATAGACTGCGTGCAGACCTAAAAGGAAGTTGGAAACAGAAGCTAGAACAAGAACCAGATTTGAAAAAAAAGGAAAAAAAAATGTGAGATCAAATTGATAGTTAGAGGCATCCTCGAGGCTTGTTATCTATCCCAATCGCTTCCTGGGACTCTCAGCAAGCTAAAGTCATCAAGAACATATCCATTCCAGTCCCTAATTTCTCTGTAAGTCATTCACGATACACCCCTGTTCTTGAATTCGTATCTTGTAATTTAAGAATTGGTAACATGAATTAATGGCATATTGTTGATGTATGAGATATTTGCAAGCGTTCTACATCATTCAATTGCATTTATATGGCATGTACCGTAAATCACCATTGCTAGGTTTTCGAGCTTGGTTTTAGGGTTTTTGAATGCAGGGAAAATTGGCCTTCGTGAGTGATACCATTGTGATCAGGAGGACAAGACGAGTCTAACCATGGTGTTAGATGTTATTTCCATGGCCTGTGGAGGATTTTGAGGAAGCTCAGGCCTGTAGCAACGGATGTTTGTCCGTAGGTATAGGTGAACGAGTTTTTAGCCACGGAGAGAGGTAGAAGACAATGAGTTGTCATTCAATCATTGGTCCATTCAAACGATCAGCACGCGTTTTGCTTTGATTTTCCAATATTTCTTTGTTTCATATATTATTATTATTTTCTACTATATGTATAACAAAAGCAAATAGCCCAGTGGTTGCCACGTGAGTACTTAAGGCGTTAGAGGCTGGAGGTCAGGGGTTCAATCCCTGCCTCCAGCATTTGCTATTTTCACATTTTATTTCAGGAGATCCAATGCACGCATGAGCCTGAGATCCACCATGGGTCTTCATCATCAACGCGCCAGATAGCCAAATTTGGTGGCCACCACTGGGAGTGCACCATAAGCCAAGTCAAAGATGCCATACAGGATTACAAGAAGTCAGCGTGGACCTCCACAAATGGGCCCAGGAAACTGCTATTCACACCTCCAAAAAATGCTTAACTCAAGTCCATTTTCTTATCCTTTTCTTTTTACATTTTAATTAATTATTTCATTTAATTATTTTTACTAACCAATAAAATAAATTTCTTTTATCAAAAATCACTAAAAATATTTTTATGTCCTAATTATTTCACATTTTATTTCAGGAGATCCAATGCACGCATGAGCCTGAGATCCACCATGGGTCTTCATCATCAACGCGCCAGATGGCCAAATCTGGTGGCCACCACTGGGAGTGCACCATAAGCCAAGTCAAAGATGCCATACAGGATTACAAGAAGTCAGCGTGGACCTCCACAAATGGGCCCAGGAAACTGCTATTCACACCTCCAAAAAAATGCTTAACTCAAGCCCATTTTCTTATCCTTTTCTTTTTACATTTTAATTAATTATTTCATTTAATTAATTTTACTAACCAATAAAATAAATTTCTTTTATCAAAAATCACTAAAAATATTTTTATGTCCAAATAAATTTAGAATATTATTTTTTTCATCAATAAATTAATTAATTGAATTAGGTTTGTTTAATTAGATAACTTTAATTTATTTTGTAAATAATTAAAATTAATTAGAATCAATAGGTTTTTATTACTAACTTAATCATTTTATTTTTTTTTTCTACTAAAATAACAAAAAAACCAAAAAATATGTCATTTAATTATTATTCATTAATTTATTTAATAACCAATTAATTTAGTATTTAATTTTAAGACTTAATTTCTTTTCTAAAAAAAAATATTAAAAACAACAAAAATATTTTCTTTTTTTTAATTAGGATAGAAGGGTCAAAACCCTAGTTTCGCATTCGATCTAATTTTCTCGCGCGCTTTATTTTTATCCAATTATTGTATCTGCTTCTGGCTTGTAATAATTTAATTAGGATATTTATTTATTTTTACCACTTTTAATTTCAAAGGGTTTGTTTTTGGCTATGTAAATACCCGAAGCCTTGTAATTGTTTAGTTTAAATTCCACATTTTAATTTTTGCAAATATTCAACTGTTAGATGTTTGATAATAGGGTTTGCATGACAAGAATGAATGTCTGAATTTAAAACAGTTAGATCACCCTAAAATGTGCAAAGATAAAGTAATCTGAAATTGACACACTCGCACATGCGTACTCCTAAGGTACACTCCCACTTGGTTGCCTTCGATAAACGGTCATTGAGTATAAGATGCTTTAGTGGTCGCCATTTTTTCCAAAGATCATAGTTGCCTCGGAAAGGTTGCCTCGGATTTTGTTGCCTCGGATAAATGATCTAACACATTAGGTTTACTAATAAGACGTTCTAACATTGCTTTAGTGACCGTACGTCCCTTTCCAATTGACCCTCAAAACTCCAACGACGGTGCTACCTACTCACTAATAGTGGGATAGCATTTTCTAAAGGAAATAAGCATAGAACGATTCTTTTTTCGAGTAGGTAGATTAGTTCTTAAGTACTTGCTCAATCCAAACAAAAATTTTCACACTTACACTCCTTTATAAACAAAGTTTTCAAAAATACTTCATTACACTCTTGAAGACATAAGCAAGAGTTAAATCGAAGTTAAAACAAAAACTTTTCAAAGCCCACAAACACAAAGAAAACAATTTTGAAAATGATGAGAAAGTACCTAAGAGCCCGTAGATAACTACGGATAGAAAGGGTGCTAATACCTTCCCTTTCTATAAATCTACCTCCCGTACTCAGAAATATCTCGAAAAAGGAATTTTTCTGTGCTTTTTTCCTTTCCTTTTTGGATAAAATAAAAGACGGTGGCGAATCTTGCTTACCGCGACATTTTGCGAAAACAAACGCAAAACGCAAACCAGCAAAATTTCCTTAAACAAATAGGAAACCACGTCCCGGTTCTGGCCACTGTATCACAGAATTGGCGACTCTGCTGGGGAAAGAATTAATAAGTCGGGTGTTGTTGTACCCCAAAATTTTCCCTCTCATTTCATCAACACTTTCTCATTACAAGACTCTTGGAATTCAGGATCAAGCTAGGGTTTGCTCTGCTCAAGACCCCCCCTTGCACTGTTAACCCAAAATTAGGGTTTGAGTTTACACAAGTATATTTTGACCTACAATACCCAAATTGACTTTCATGCTTCATGTTGGACTCACAAGTTTGTCCATACCAAGTTTCAAGCCTTGAATCAAATCTTTGCCCAGTCAATTGGACAGTTGACCTAGAAATCAGCTGTATTGGGGAAAAAGTCAATTGTGGCCAATTTACAATCAAACCTCATGGATTTTGACCCACATCAACATTATGAACTCATATGAACCATTTGATCAATTTTGGATCACAATTCCACAAGAAATTTGATCAGATCACCAAAAGGGCAAAATGGTCATTTTTAGGATTTTGATTGCACAAAGGCAATTTTTGACTGTTTGACCTAACCAATGGCAAACCAAGCTCACATATGGACTCAAGGACTCAATGACATTGTCTTTACCCATTCAACAAATTCAAAAGATCTCAAATGCAGAGGATTGACAAATGAATTTTTCAGTCAACTGATCAAAATTTGACTGTACACTGAAAAGTCAAACTTTGACTTTTTGGTCAAAATCAAGTGCCAAGAGTTACTTTTCATCAAAAAATGTCAAATTATGAAACTTGTTCACCAAGAAACCCAAAAATGCAAATTAGGGTTTAAAATGGAAAAATTTTCATAACTTAGAATTTTTCTAAGTTATAAACTTTTCTTATTTTTTCCTAACTTTGTCCCATTTTTTCACCAGGATGCAAATGGATTCAAACAAGACTTGAAAATTTTCCCTAATCTAGGCAGGATTTAGACCCATCTTCTTGGCCACTTTTCACATAGTTCCACTTGGAATTTCAAGTTTCATTGCAAATATGGATTGTAGTAAATGTTCCAAGCTTTCCAAATTGTCCAAGAACTCCTCAAACACCCTTGTGGTTAGAGAGAATCAAATGTTGGAAGTTGGCAAAAACTCACTTTTGTCCATGACCAATACATGTTCATACAAACTTGTATTTTCAAATCAGCATGTTTGGTGCTAGCTTGCAGGCCTCAAAACTAACTTGCACTTCATAATTTAATGCTTAACCATTGAATTAAGGTGTTATCTTGGCCATTCAGACATTACATACAAGATTAACCCTTATTTGGAAAAAGGTAAAATACCATTTTTGTAAAAGTGCACTTTATGTCAAACCAAAATCCTTGAGGTATGGGGCCATATCTCTGAAGCAAGATTGAAGCTATTAATTCCTGGAACCAAGAGCAAAAGATGCATCATGATAGGAGGGCTGGTACAGGGCTATAACATCATTTCCTTTCTCTTGCTTCAAGTAGAAGAAAACTTGCAAAACACAAGCAACCTCTCATATCTGTTAACACAAGCTTACAAGAACTTTGTGAACAAGTTACATACATCCAAACAAGCCTAAAGCACGACCCTTTCATCACTCATACCTCCTTATACTGAGAATCACTATTTTTCTGCAAAACAGGGCAGGTTCTGCATTTTGCAAGCCACAACAAAATTCCATCGTGCGTTTTGTCCCAAGATAGTTCCAACACCTTCCAATCAACTCACCTAAACTATCCCAGGCCCCCATTGCAAGCTGTAACACCTCTAACACACTTTTCCATTTTCATTTCAAAGCTCTGCAGGTTGAGTTCTACAGCACGATTCAAGTTGTTTCAAAGCAAGCCAAGCATTGGAGAAGCTTCCTTGGACCTCAGGCAAGCTCAACAGAAGCTCAAACACCATTGAAGGTTGCTACATTGTCCAGCTCGAAGTCAACTGAAACAGGTATTTCATGGACTTCTATCTCTCTATTTAGGAATGGTTAGACTTAGGTTTGTGAATGAAATATGTTGTACTCATAGCCCTGAAGCCATACATATGCTTAGTTTTCATTTACATTAATCGTGCTGAGAGAATTTCACTCATGAACTTTCTGAAAAAACTAGGTTAGAAATTAGGGCCAGAGAAATTCTCTCTGGTCTTTGAGAGTTAATCCAAGTTTTTTATATGGTTGAATTCGTTATTTGATTCTCTACAATGTTCATGTTATGAGTTTTGTCAAAAAATCAAAGAATCAGGAGATAGCATTGGAAGTACAGAATGCGTGTGTTGTTTGAAACTGAGGAAGAAGATGAAGTTGCTTGGGCTGGGCCTGAGTTGCATTTGCTTTTCACACATGCATATTCAGTTTGCACCCCTCTGGCCCATTTGCTTGCATATTTGTCATTTTTTGCATTTTATTTCATTTTTTATTTTAATATTTTATTTTCTAACATAAAAAATACCTAAAAATTATTTTCATAAATTTTTATATTTATTTAGAATTTATTCTTGTAAGTGTTAGGTTGTTGGCATGTTTTTTGGTAAAACCAGTTATGTGAATGTCATGACTGATGTCATAACATTCTGGGACACAAGGTACATTCTGCAGAAAAAGAATGTCATACAGAAGCTGCTCAATATGAGTGTTTAGCTGATCATTATGCAATGATCATATTTATTGCATTCTACCAAAATCAATAAACAGGATTCTTGTTGTCATAACCAATGTTAAGACATCCTGTACTGAACTAACATTTGTGTAGATTTATCATTTCTGAGAATTTTCAGGAATCTGGTTTATTCAGTCCAGATCAGATTCTCACGTGGACTTAGGTTAACTTTGCTTAACCCTAATCTGGTTGTTAAAGTCCTATGACCAAGTCTTGAGGTTAACCCTAATTAACCCTAGCTATTTTCGTGGAAGCCCTAACAGAAGAATAGCTGGCTATATATTCCTCATGAAGACTGTTGGTGAAAGATACTTTTGACAGAAGATCAATAAGGGACTGTATAATTGTAGCTACTGTAATCCAAGCAATTATCATTCTGATAAGTGACTTGGAGTAGGATTTGATTGTAAGGGTTGTGTATCACTAAAAGCTTTAAAGCACGAGTGTTTGTGTCACTTGATTAAAGCTTTGAAGCAAAGTCAAGTTAGGGTTGTGTATCACTCAAATCTTTGAAGCACGAGTGTTTGTGTTACTTGATTAAAAGTTGTGAAGCACAATCAAGTGTATGTTCTGAAGAGTGTCTTCATAATTTCATTAGTCAATTGTTTAGTATCACTGCTGTGATTGAGGGGGAGTGAGTAGGAACTCAGGTTTAAGTTGAACTTAGATTGAAGTTGCATTGGGTAGGTCTTAAGTGAAGGAGATAAATTGGTTGGTTTATTCCTGAATTAATATCTCTTATAGTGAATTTCCTCCCTGGCTTGGTAGCCCTCAGAGTAGGTGTTGTTACACACTGAACTGGGTAAACAATTGACTGTGTTCTTTAATGCTTTTAGATTTACTGTCTTGAAGAAAGTCAGATACGGTGTCATAACATTCACTGTGACATTAAGTATCTACTGCCAGAATTTCAATTGGCATCAGAGCAGGCACCCTGCCTGTCTTACTTAGTGAGATCTAGGGATATTATTTTCTGGCGCTATGGACAAAGAAGGAGGTTTTGGAAACAGACCACCCATTCTGGATGGATCAAATTATGAATATTGGAAACCTCGTATGATTGCCTTCTTAAAATCACTGGACAAAAAGGCTTGGAGAGCTGCTGACAAAGGATGGAACCATCCCACCATAACTGGGAAAGATGGGTCAACCAGTCTGAAACCTGAGGAAGAATGGAGCAAATATGAAGATGAGTTATCCCTGGGTAACTCCAAAGCATTAAATGCCTTGTTCAATGGAATTGATAGAAACATATTCAGACTAGTACATCAATGTGAAGTGGCCAAGGAGGTTTGGAACACTCTCAAAACTACCCATGAGGGCACATCCAAAGTAAAAATGTTAAGGCTTCAGATGCTGACTACCAAATTTGAGAACCTAAGGATGATGGAAGATGATACCATTCATGAGTTTCACATGAACATCTTGGAAATTGCCAACACCTCAGGAGCATTGGGAGAAAAGATGTCAGAAGAAAAGCTGGTGAGAAAGATTCTCAGATCCTTGCCTAAAAGATTTGCAATGAAGGTGAATGCTATAGAGGAAGCTCAGGATATCTGCAACTTGAAGGTGGATGAACTCATTGGGTCTCTTCAGACCTTTGAGATGGGGATCAGTGACAATGTTGACAAGAAAAACAAGAGCATAGCACTTGTATCTAATACTGAAGATGAAAACAAGGAGGATGAAGAAGAAAATATTTCAGAAGCTATAGCCATGCTTGGAAGACAGTTCAACAAACTCATCAAGAGAATGGACCCAAAGTCAAGGTCAAATGTTAAGAACATTCCTTCTGACATTAACAGATCCTATGACTCCAGCAGAAGACCAAAGTCTGAAGAGAAGGGAAATCAAAGTAAATGAATTCAATGCCATGGATGTGAAGGATATGGGCACATTCGAGCTGAATGTCCAACCTTTCTTAATAAACAAAAGAAAGGAATGTCTGTTACTTGGTCTGACTGTGACTCAGAAAGTAATTCTGAAGAAGAATCTGCCAAACTAGTTACTGCGCTAACTGGTATTTGTGACTCTGATAGTGACTCTAGTGATGAGGAAGTGACATTTGAAGAACTGGTTGACTCCTACAAGAAGTTATGTATCAGAAGTGCTGAAGTCTGTCAGCAAAATGAGAGACAAACAAAACTCATAGTAAAGCTGGAGGCTGAGAAGAAGGCAATCATTGATACTATAAGTCATCTAGAAGGGGAAGTTCAAATGCTAAACTCAAAACTTGACCAGATGACCAAATCTGTCAGGATGTTGACAAATGGAACTGACAAATTAGAAGAAATCCTTCAATTTGGACAAAATGTGGGAAACAAGTCTGGTCTAGGATTTGTGGCAGCAAAGAAATCTATTGTAGACAAGAAGAAGATCAGGCTTGATAAACAAATGTCAAAGCAGATGTCACAACACAGCACTCAACATCGAGAACAGAGAAATATGAAGAAAAAGTATCAAAGATGGAGATGTCATCATTGTGGGAGATTTGGTCACATAAAGCCATTCTGCTTCAGATTATATGGATATCCTAATCAGACCCCAGTTGTCAAACCTAAGTCTAACAAGGCACCATATACTCAACAGTGGAAGAAAAAGGCTATTGCCCTGATAGCTCACACCTCCCTTAGAGTCTCTGCAATGGAAGACTGGTACTTTGACAGTGGATGCTCTAAACACATGACTGGAATCAAGAATCTTCTCAATAATGTTAAACCTCACACTACTAGCTATGTGACTTTTGGAGATGGTGCTAGAGAAGAAATCAAAGGAGTTGGAAACTTGGACTGCCCTGGAGTTCCAAACCTAAATGAAGTATTGCTGGTAAAAGGCTTGACTGCTAATCTTATAAGTATCAGTCAATTATGTGATCTAGGATTCAAGGTCAACTTCACCAAGTCTGAATGTCTTGTAACTAATGAAAAATAAGAAGTTGTAATGAGAGGAGTCAGATCTAAAGACAACTGCTACTTATGGGAGTCTGAGAACACTAATTATTCTTCTGTGTGCTCTATTGCCAAAGAAGAAAAAGAAGTGAAACTGTGGCACAAAAAACTTGGTCATTTACATCTAAGAGGAATGAAAAGGATTATATCCATGGAAGCAGTCAGAGGGATTCCAAGGCTGCAAATTGATGAAGGGAGAGTCTGTGGTGAATGTCAAGTTGGAAAGCAGACTAAAATGTCACATCTAAAGTCAAGACATCTGACCACCTCTAAGGTGTTAGAACTTCTACATATGAATCTGATGGGACCAATGCAGGTAGAAAGTCTTGGTGGAAAAAGATATGCCTATGTTGTTGTGGATGATTTTTCCATATTCACCTGGATTAACTTCATTAAATAAAAGTCTGATGTATTTGAAGTATTTAAGGAACTGTGCAAAAGAATTCAAAGAGAAAAAGAAGGATGCATTGTCAGAATCAGAAGTGATCATGGCAAGGAATTTGAAAACAGTAAGTTTGATGAGTTCTGCTCATCAGAAGGAATTAATCATGAATTCTCTTCACCCATAACTCCTCAATAAAATGGAGTTGTGGAAAGGAAAAGCAGGACTATACAGGAATCTGCCAGATCAATGATACATGCCAAAAGACTTCATATTCATTTTTGGGCTGAAGCTATGAATACATCCTGTTATGTCCATAACAGGGTCACCTTGAGAAAGGGAACATCATCCACCATTTATGAACTTTGGAAAGGAAGAAAGCCTACAGTGAAGTACTTCCATGTATTTGGAAGCAAATGCTATATTCTGACAGATCGTGAACAAAGAAGAAAGATGGACCCTAAAAGTGATGAAGGAATATTCCTAGGATACTCTACCAACAGCAGAGCTTATAGGGTATTCAATTCCAGGACCAAAGTTATGATGGAATCTATAAATGTCATAGTTGATGATTACCATGAGGAAACAAATGTCCCATATGATGTTGAGACATTCTTTGAGACTTCAACTCAAAAGTATGATATTCTTAAAACTACTTCATCAGAATCTAAATCAAAGGAAGCTAACAAAGACCCTTCCATCAGAATTCAGAAATATCATCCTAAGGAACTCATCATAGGAGATCCTAACAGTGGAATCATTACAAGATCTAGAGAAATCATCTCAAACTCTTGCTTTGTATCTAAAGTTGAACCAAGAAATGTTAAGGAGGCTTTAACTGATGAATACTGGATTGGAGCAATGCAAGATGAATTGAACCAATTCAAGCAACATGAAGTATGGGAGTTAGTTCCTAGACCAGAAGGAACAAACATCATTGACACAAAATGGATCTACAAGAACAAATCAGATGCTGAAGGAGTTGTCACCAGGAATAAGGAAAGACTTGTTGCTCAAGGATACACTCAAGTTGAAGGGGTTGATTTTGATGAGACTTTTTCTCCTGTAGCCAGACTGGAATCAATCAGACTCCTATTGGGAATTGCTTGTCTCCTTAAGTTCAAGTTATTTCAGATGGATGTAAAAAGTGCCTTCCTAAATGGGTACTTAAATGAGGAAGTTTATGTGGAACAGCCTAAAGGATTTGTGGATCCAAACTACCTTGATCATGTCTACAAATTGAGGAAAGCTTTATATGGCCTGAAACAAGCTCCTAGAGCATGGTATGACAGGTTGACAAAATTCCTCTCTGACAAAGGATACAGGAAATGAGGCTTGGATAAAACTCTTTTTGTCAAAAATGAAGGAGGAAAGATAATGGTAGCTCAAATCTATGTTGATGACATAGTGTTTGGGGGAATGTCAGATAAAATGGTTAAACATTTTGCTGACCAGATACAAGCTGAATTTGAAATGAGCCTCATGGGAGAATTGACCTACTTTCTTGGACTGCAAGTCACACAGATGGAAGACTCAATTTTTCTGTCTCAAAGCAAGTATGCAAAGAACATTGTCAAGAAGTTTGGGATGGAGAATGCCAGTCACAAAAGGACTCCTGCACCTACTCACTTAAAGTTGTCCAAAGATTCAAGTAGAGTCAAGGTGGACCAAAGCTTATACAGAAGCATGATAGGAAGTCTGCTATACTTAACAGCCAGCAGACCCGACATTGCGTTTGCAGTTGGAGTATGTGCAAGATACCAGAATGAACCCAAAGAAAGTTATATCAACCAAGTGAAGAGAATTCTGAAGTATGTGAGTGGAACCCACAACTATGGCTTGCTGTACTCTCATGGATGTGAACCAACTCTGACTGGTTACTGTGATCCTGATTGGGCTGGAAGTGTTGATGATAGAAAGAGCACCTCTGGAGGATGTTTCTTCTTAGGGAATAATCTTATCTCCTGGTTCAGCAAGAAACAGAACTGTGTGTCTCTATCTACTGCTGAAGCTGAATACATAGCAGCTGGTAGTAGTTGTTCTCAAATGATCTGGATGAAACAGATGCTTACTGAGTATAATGTCACACAAGATGTTATGACATTGTACTGTGACAATTTGAGCACTATCAACATTTCAAAGAATCCTATTCAGCATAGCAGGACCAAGCATATTGACATTAGACATCACTTCATCAGAGATCTTGTAGAGGAGAAGACGATTAAACTGGAACATGTTGCCACAGAACTATAACTGGCTAACATTTTTACCAAGGCACTTGATGCAAATCAATTTGAAAATTTGAGGGGCAAGCTGGGTATTTGCCAACATGAAGATATCTAGCAATTAATTTTGCTTAAAACAAGGGATGAGAGAGATTTTTTTATTAAGTCTACTCTGATTGGGCTAATCATCTACTTCTCTATTTCTTTCCAAGATTTTAAGAAGTTGAATAGACATTCATATATCTCACTCCTCTCGCGTTTCTGTAACAATCTTCAATCTCTCAAACGAAGACTGCACTATTACTGCTACCTGTTTTCTAAAACTCTCAAAATGTCTCAATTATCCATGACATCATCCTCTTCAAAGGCGACTGCTTCTTCCGCATCCTCTGATAGAGAACCTAGGGCAATCACAAACTGCATAGATTCTGATGTTCTGGAGATAACTCCTCTTCGTGAACTGGCAGCTGACCCCACTAAGGTTAAGAAGCTGTGAACCAGACATGCAAGAAGGTCACAAGCTTCTTCATCTAGTAAACCCTCTCAACCATCATCTTCTGTTCCTTCAGAAATAGCAAATAGGGAAGGCTCAGTTTATGTTCATCAAGCTATAGCTAGACTTGTCACTAGGACTCTAAATGATAATCACTCTGTACCTGGCATCTCTGTACCTTTGAATCAAGAATCTGCTAGTCCAAATGTTGAAATGAATCCAGATGTCACTCAGAATGTTGAGACACCGGATGACAACATTAGGAAATCTTTTGAAAATCTTGATGATCACCATAACCCTACTGAGAAGGATGTTGAACCCCCGGTTATTGATGTTGATGAAGAATACTCTGACAATGACTTAATTGCAAGTATCAACCCTAGCATAGCTAGAAGGATGATGAACAGAAAAGGAAAGCAGAATGCTTCCAAAAGCCTCTCCAAAGAGAAGACTGCTGATGTTGTTCATAAGAAAACAAGGTCTGAGAACAAGACTGGAGTAGAAACTGTGAAGGCTGGATTGTCAAAAGGGAAGGTGAAAACTCGAGTACCTGCTGGTAGTCTCTCAAAGCCTGTGAGACAACCAATAGCAAAGAAAAGGAAAGAGCCTGAACCCTCTGAATCTGATGAGGAATCAGAATTTTATTTTGATGTTGAAGACATTCCTCTCAAAAGGAAACTCTCCTCAAGCAAAATGCCTAAAGTCCCCGAAGTCCCCACTGACAACATTTCCTTTCACCATCCTGAGAATGCAAACAGGTGGAAGTATGTATGTTTGAAAAGGATAGCCTTGGAAAGAGAACTGAACAACAGTGCCATGGAATGTAAGGAGATCATGGATCTAATCAAAACTGCTAGTCTAATAAATATTGTGGTAAAGTTTACCAACTGCTATGAAGTTCTTGTCAAAGAATTTATAGTGAATTTATCTGATGGGTGTGCTGATGGAAAGTCAGTTGATTTTAAATGTGTATATGTGAGAGGAAGGAAGGTAAATTTCTCTCCCTCTGAAATAAACAAATTCCTAGGAAGACCAAATGATGCTTACCCTGAGCTAGAGGTTACTGACAACCAAGTGTGCCAAACCATCACTGCAAATCAAGTCAAGAGCTGGCCCTTAAAAGGGAAGCTGAATGCAAGCAAGCTGAGCATGAAATTTGCCATTCTGCACAAAATTGGTGCAGCTAACTGGGTTCCCACCAACCATAAATCAACCATCTCCACAGGCTTGGGAAGATTCATTTATGTTGTTGGAACCAGGACAAACTTTGACTATGGAAAGTATATCTTTGATCAAACATTAAAACATGTTGGAAGCTATGTTATTAAAGGCCCTATTGCCTTTCCCTCTCTCCTATGTGGTATAGTCCTTGCTCAGTATCCTGACATTCTAGTTGAAAAAGATACTGTATGCAAAAGAGCCCCTGCTCTTGGGTTGCACTATAAGCTATTTCAGGGAACACATGTTCCTGACATTGTCATGACATCAGCTGAGACATCAACTGTCAAGTCTAGTTCTATGAAAACTGATGTTATAGCTGTGCTGAAGGAAACCTGCAAAGAGCTTGATACAAGGAAAAGGACTCTTGAGGACCTGATTGCTAGACTAGAACAGGAGGATATTGAAGGACAAAGAAGGGAAGAGGAAGCTGCTGAAGATAGTGCCTCCTCTGAAGATGACAGTGCTTGAAGATCAGTGCAGTTGAAAAGTTTGCTGCTGGTACCTGATGCTGCAAATGATTTTTGATTTTTTTGTGTTTCCTTTTGGATGACTGTATAACCTAAAAGTACAATGATCTTTGGCCTATTTATGGCTAAAGAGAGGGAGAAGATTTTGTGATAATTTTGGTAGAATTAGACTTGGTAGATATTATTAATTCTGCTGCTTTCTAATCTCTGATTGTTTAGGGGTTTTAGCCAAAAATTTGCCAAAGGGGGAGTTTGTAAGTGTTTGGTTGTTGGCATGTTTTTTGGTAAAACCAGTTATGTGAATGTCATGACTGATGTCATAACATTCTGGGACACAAGGTACATTCTGCAGAAAAAGAATGTCATACAAGAGCTGCTCAATATGAGTGTTTAGCTGATCATTATGCAATGATCATATTTATTGCATTCTACCAAAATCAGTAAACAGAATTCTTGTTGTCATAACCAATGTTAAGACATCCTGTATTGAACTAACATTTGTGCAGATTTATTATTTCTGAGAATTTTCAGGAATCTGGTTTATTCAGTTCAGATCAGATTCTCACGTGGACTTAGGTTAACTTTGCTTAACCCTAATCTGGTTGTTAAAGTCCTATGACCAAGTCTTGAGGTTAACCCTAATTAACCCTAGCTATTTTCGTGGAAGCCCTAACAGAAGAATAGATGGCTATATATTCCTCATGAAGACTGTTGGTGAAAGATACTTTTGACAGAAGATCAATAAGGGACTGTATAGTTGTAACTACTGTAATCCAAGCAATTATCATTCTGATAAGTGACTTGGAGTAGGATTTGATTGTAAGGGTTGTGTATCACTCAAAGCTTTGAAGCACGAGTGTTTGTGTCACTTGATTAAAGCTTTGAAGCAAAGTCAAGTTAGGGTTATGTATCACTCAAAGCTTTGAAGCATGAGTGTTTGTGTTACTTGATTAAAAGCTGTGAAGCACAATCAAGTGTATGTTCTAAAGAGTGTCTTCATAATTTCATTAGTCAATTATTTAGTATCACTACCGTGATTGAGGGGGAGTGAGTAGGAACTCAGGTTTAAGTTGAACTTAGATTGAAGTTGCATTGGGTAGGTCTTAAGTGAAGGAGATAAACTGGTTGGTTTATTCCTGAACTAATATCTCTTATAGTGAATTTCCTCCCTGGCTTGGTAGCCCCCAGAGTAGGTGTTGTTACACACTAAACTGGGTAAACAATTGATTGTGTTCTTCACTGCTTTTAGATTTACTGTCTTGAAGAAAGTCAGATACGGTGTCATAAAATTCACTGTGACATTAAGTATCTACTGCCAGAATTTCAATTCTAATTATTACTAGTATAAAAAATATTTAAAGGCTTTATATTTTTTTTTATTAAAACCTAAAATAATGTAAAAATATATTTATTTTCATTTATTATTTTTATTCACATTTAAAAACATTTTCTTGAAAATATCCATTTTTGTAAATAATTAATCTTTGTACATTTAATATGTTTAATAAATATATATATATATATATATATATATATATATATATATATATATATATATATATATATATATATATATATATATATATATATATATATATATATATATATATATATATATATATATATATATATATATATATGCTTATATACTTTTTATTAAATAATTAAGTTTAAAAAAATATAAAAATATCACATTTTAATTTTTATTAGTATTTTACACTAAAAACCTTTTTTACAATATACTTTTATTTTGTTAATATATATTTGTATAAAATTAATAAATAATATTATTTATTAAGAATTAGGGTTTCTTGCCCTAAATAGGAAAAATAATTAAAATTGATCTTTTTATTTTACTTTTCACATTGAAAAATACTGTTTACATACTAAAAAATATTTTGGCATAATACATGTTATTTACATTTATTTATTGTATTTATTTCAATTATTGTACATTTAAATATTGTATCTTGTACATTCAATTTGGTTGTAATAGTAATCTAGGGTTTTATTTCTTGTAAAATATCCCCAATTCAAATTTGTACCCCCTCCCTATATCATGTTGTAATAGTATAGCATTTAAATTCTCGCACATTTAAAAGCTTTCAATTATACCATGCTTAGACCTAGGGTTTGCAAATAAAATCAACAATTAGTTTGACCTAATCCAAGATAAACATGCATGAAAAACAAACACAATGTACACTTGCACCCCTAGGGTTTCATCCACTTGTTGCCTTCAAAAATGGGCCATGGTTGCATGTTGAGTACTTTGGCAAAACAAAAACAAACAAAAAGATTATAGTCCCTCGATGACGCTATCTGAGTTGCCTAAACAAAAATGATCAAGTCCCTTAAGAAAATGGCCAAAGATACTTGACACTATTGCTATCATGGTCTATACGATGACCCGCACCTGTCCCGTTTAACATCCTAACATAAGGTTGTTCACCAAATACAATGGTGAAACAACACTGTTAAAAGGGTTAAAAACATAAGAAAAATCTTTGAGTAAAATAGGGAAGATAACTCTTAGTTACTTGATCAAAGCTTGCAAAAACATCCTTGCTATCTTCAAAACACACTTCACAACACAATTTCAAAACCCTACTTTCAAACATTGAAAACTTTTCAAAAGACAAAAACACCTTTGTATACATTCAAACAAGAATCATTACAAAGGTTGCCACAACGATGGCCTCTTTTCAAAACATCTTTTAAAATCAAACACAAAGCACCATTTCAAACAATTGAAGAGCACCATTTCAAACAATAGGAATGCAAAGCAAGTTATCTAAGCAAGTAACTAAGAGCCCATGGATAACCATGGATAGAAAGGGTGCTAATACCTTCCCTTTTTATAATCTACTCCCTGAACCCAAGAAAACATCTCAAAGGTCTTTCCTGTGCTTTTTGACCTTTCCTTAGGATAAAATAAAAAGTCGGTGGCGACTCTTGCTAAACCGAAACATTTGCAAACACAAACGCAAAATCCCAAGTCCGTTCTCCCATCGTATCACAGAACTGGCGACTCTGCTGGGGAAAAACTTTTTAAGTGGAGTAACCTTAGGGCTTAGATCACCCTTTGGATGATTATTGTTTGCTTTGATTGCTTTACATTTTGGTTCTCTTGTTTGGGCTTGAAATCCTCCACCCGGATTTGGGAAACATTCATAGATAGCAATATGTTGTGGAAACTGTGTGGGGTATACCGACACGGTTGAAGCAATAGCTATATTAGTGCGACATATTTGTGAGTACCGGTAGCCTTTGAGTCAATCAAAGAGAATATGGGGCCGCTGAGTAATGTCATTAAGCACTAATGAACTAGAACCTTACTTGACCATCTTGACCTTTTATTAGGGGTAGTGAGATGACCGGCTTTGGTGCAGTCTGAAGTTGGTAGATACTCGATACTACACTCATTGAGGGTTATTTTCTTGGAATATTTTGGTCGCTAGTTAAGTGGCTAAACCAAAACAATGAACATAGAAAACAATCCAATGATATTGAGCTCCTTAGAACCCGGTTACTATTTATAGGACAGGTTTTGAGCCAACTAAACTCAAGAGGGTACTTACCTATGAAACCTCATGCAAGCCTGAAACTAGGGTTTTGTGTGACTTGCTTGTACATATGCTTGTGCATACATCATGAACATCATAAAGCATCATATGCATCCACTAACCATTTCAAGGGTTTGGATCTTCATCTTTGTTCTTGTTTTGTAGGTCATAGAATATCTTCGCAGGAAAACAATTCAAGTCAACCTTGTGAGGATCCCTCCTCAACTCAAGGAGCTTACTTCCAGGATTCCAGATAATTCTCTCTTCAGTGAAAGACATGGTAGACTCCTCAACCTAGTCAACACCAGCATTGAAGAAGATATGGTGAAAGTACTTTTCCAATTCTTTGACCCTCTACACCACTGTTTCACATTCCCTGATTATCAGTTAGTGCCTACTTTGGAGGAATTTTCTCAACTCCTGAGAATTCCTATTCTTAATCAACTACCCTACAACGGTACGGAAAAAGAACCAAAGTCTGAAGATGTTGCTCAAGCATTACACTTGCAACCATCTGACATCAAGGGGCATTGGGAAACCAGAAGTGGTGTCAAGGGATTCTTGGCAAAGTTTTGGTTTGAGAAGGCACAAGAATGTTGGAATTCTCTTGATCTACAAGCCTTTGAAGAGATTGTGGCACTCCTTATCTATGGGTTGGTTTTGTTCCCAAA
This sequence comes from Vicia faba, assembly GCA_948472305.1. Taxonomy (NCBI): domain Eukaryota; kingdom Viridiplantae; phylum Streptophyta; class Magnoliopsida; order Fabales; family Fabaceae; genus Vicia; species Vicia faba. The sequence goes on along the minus strand of OX451736.1, from coordinate 1,310,560,704 downwards.
TTCTGATCAACTTATAGATGTGAATGCTGTCAAGATTTTCATATCCAGGAATCCCATACCTACATTACTTGGGGACATCCTACACTCATTTTACACACGAACAATGAGGAAAAGGGGTGTTCTCATGTTCTGTACTCCTCTCCTAGCAAGGTGGTTTATTTCTCACCTTCCACAATCAGTTCTGAAGAATGAGCAAGGTTTAAGATGGTCACAACGGTTGATGACCCTCGTACATTCTGATGTACATTGGTGTTCTCGGTCCAGAGAAAATGTCATCATCATTGATCGTTGTGGTGAATTCCCTAATGTCCCATTACTTGGCTTTAGGGGAGGCATCACCTACAACCCCTGTCTAGCTTTGAGACAATTTGGATATGCTCGGAGGGATGGCCCTCATGACATGCTGATTCCTGACCTAGTTTTTGACTTCGACAATGATGCGCAAGGACTTCGACAAAGGTTCATCAGAGCTTGGAGGATGCCTAATAAGGTGGATAGCAAGACATTGGGGAACAAAAATTCCATCCCCCTTGAGCCTTACCTCAAGTGGGTACGAACCCGCTCCCAGAATATTATGATGCCATATCCTCACATTCTCCTCTTGATCAAAGAGTCTGTTATGGAAGGAGAGGTTCCATACACCATCCTACATCCTGACATGCCAACATCATGGGAGGAAATGCAAAAGAGTTGGATCCAACTCAAAGAAGAATGGGATACTTTTGAAGCCAGCTTCTATGCCAGTGAGAAGAAGGTTTTAGAGCTCACCCGCCGACTTCACGAGGAGGAAACTCTCAACACCTACATCACACCAAATAGGATGCGCAATGTCTTTTTACATTAAGAATTTTGTAATATTTCGCCCATGGGGCATTTATGTACTAACAAATTTCTTCTTAATATGACGTGCGTTATTTTTGTTTGCAACAAATTTGAATTTTTGAACCCTTGAATGCATTACATGAATAACATACCATTCATCATATGCATAAACAGGTCTTCAAGTCAGGTTTCCTTATCTTTCTGCTGTTTATTTCAGCAAGATGGATTTGGAGCAAACAGTAAAGGATCTACAGGCACAAAATTCACAATTTTAGAAACTCCTCATGACCTTGGCAAAGGGTCAAGAGGATCTCAAAGTTCTGCTAGAGAAGAATAAAGAGAAGAAAAAGAAAAAGAGACCAAGGGTAGCCACTTTCGGAAGAAGGTTTGAGGGCGATGCTAGAAGGACTCTTGAGTTCCCTTCAACATATGACGAAGGGATTGGCAAGGGGAAAAGAGTTACTGTACCTTCTGAGTCTATGGTAGAAGAGAAGAAAGAGGAAGAAGACGAAGACTATTCAGAACAACAATATCCACCAGTGGATGACAAGTATAAGAACCTTGAATACAGATTGGCAGCTATGGAGTTGCAGAGGGTTCCAGGATTGGATTTTGAGGAACTAGGGTTGGTAGTCGGGATTGTAATCCCTCCCAAGTTCAAGGTGTCGACATTTGCCAAGTACGACGGTCTGTCTTGCCCTAAGATGCACTTAAGGTCGTATGTTAGAAAGATCCAACCACATTCATCCGATAAAGACCTCGGGGTACACTTTTTCCAAGACAGCTTGTCTGGCACTCAGTTAGATTGGTTTTATCAGCTCGAGAGATCAGAGGTTCATAATTGGGAAGACTTGGCAGCCGCTTTCTATCGTCAGTATCAGTACAATGATGATTTGGCGCCCACTCGTACTCAGTTACAAATTATGGGGATGGCTTCAAATGAAGGGTTTAAGGAGTACGCCCAGAAGTGGCGTGACCTGGATGGAAGGGTGCAGCCACCGCTATCAGATAATTAGTTGACATGTTTTTGGGGACCCTGTTTGGCCCTTTCTTCAACCATCTAATCGGGAGCTCTTCTGCGGGATTTACTGAACTGATTTTGACCGGCGAAAGGGTGGAGGCTGGCATTAAAAGTGGAAAGATTCAAAAGGATGCCTCCGCATCCACAGATGTTAAAAAACCTTTCCCAACCAAGAAAGAAGCATATGCTGTGTATTCTCAGAAGGGATTGGGAAGAACTGAGCGTCGTCCGACTGTAGGGGCCATGATGATTCAAAATTCGTCAAATGATCAACCTCGTAACAATCAGTCGAGACCTAATCAACAACGGGTAGAACGGCCACAACAGTAGTTCACCCGCATCAACATGACACCCGCACAAGTTCTTCCCCATTTGTTGAAGCTGAATCTGACTAGTTTGAAGGAGGCGCCAAAAAACCCTAACACTTCCTCTCCATACTATCACTCCAACGCCAAGTGTGCTTACCATTCCGACAGTACTGGGCACGATACCAATAATTGTTGGGCACTTAAGAACAAAATTCAAGATTTAATTGACGCCAAAGAGGTTAAATTTGACTCTCCTGAGAAGCCCAATGTTATATACGCTCTGATGCCCAAGCACGGCCACAATGTGCATGCCATTTTGGAAAACCTCCATATTACTGATAATACCAATCTGTTGACTCCATTGATTGTGATTAAAGAAAATTTATTGAGAGCCGGGATCTTTCCTGGTTGTGGTAAGGACTGTTATTTTTGTTTGAACATTCAAGGTGATTGTCCAATGTTGAAGTCGGGTGTTCAACGCCTGATGGATACGCAAGAGATACTTTTCCAGAAAACCCCCATTAACACTTTCAATCCGATTACTCCTGATACTTATGATACTTCAACCAACGATATTGCCATCATAACCATTTCCGACAATCCTCCCAAGGCTTGCAAAAGGCTTGTCAGGATTACACCCGACTCTGAATGTGTACCTTTAAAGATCACCATGCCGGGACCTTTCCCGTACCAATCAAGCAAAATGATACCGTGGAACTATGGGGGAGAAATCTTCTACCACGGCATCAAACAAATCGAAACAGTCCAAGAGATTTCTGAAGAAGACCCTGATATAGGGAACATCGCAGGTACAAGCAAGATAACCCGCAGTGGCCGGATCTTTTCTCTGGAGATTGCTCCCCCCCAAGCAGTTTTCGGACCCTTAAAAGCTTTTGCACCTGTTGGACCCTCTGTGCAAGGCCCAGTGATTGAGGAGTTAAACACTCCTGAAGAAAGACCATCTGCTGATAATACCGACAAGGGTAAGGGGATACTGGAAATGCCTGTCAGGACGAAGGCTCATGTTGTGGTTATCCCCGAAACCACTCAGAAGGAAATGGATGAAATTCTAAAAATAATCAGAAAAAGTGACTACGACGTTGTGGAACAATTAGGGCAAACCCCTTCTAAAATTTCAATGTTAGCCCTCCTGCTCTGTTCAGAGGCCCATGCTAAGGCCCTGATTAAATTCTTGAAGACGGCACATGTACCCCAAGAGACCTCGGCTGACCAATTTCAGGATTGTGTGGCTAGTCTTACTGTTGACAATGGCCTAGGCTTTTCCGACGCTGACTTAACTCTCAAAGGAAGAAAGCACAATGATGCGTTACATGTTTCAGTTGAATGCCGAGGAACCACTCTCGCCCATGTCTTGGTTGATATTGGTTCTTCCCTAAATGTGCTTCCAAAGAAGGCATTAGACCGTTTAGATTGCGAAGGTTTGACCCTCAAACCTAGTAACATCGTCGTCAGAGCTTTCGATGGTTCCAAAAGAATCGTTCATGGAGAGGTTGATATTCCTATCAAGGTAGGCACCTAAGTGTTCAAATCCACCTTCTACGTAATGGACATTCGTCCGTCATACTCATGTTTGCTGGGAAGACCGTGGATCCATTATGCCGGGGCAGTTACCTCCTCTTTACATCAAATGCTGAAATATCCTGTTAAGGGTAAAATCATAATTGTGCATGGCGAGGAAGAGTACATGATTAGTCATCTCAATTCCTTTCGATATGTGGAGTTAGATGGTGAGTTCATCGAAACGCCTTTTTAACATTTCGAGGAAGTTTCTCCCGAGGTAGCAGATGCGAAGATAATGGTCGAGGCGCCTATTGTTCCAAAGCATGCATCTAGGATGGCATCTCTCAAAGACGCATAGGCTGTGATTAAGGAGGGGGAGAGCACAGTATGGGGACAATTGCCTGACTTTCCCCATAAGACGGACAAGTTTGGTTTAGGGTTTACTGCTGCAGGACAAAAGGCTATGCGTCGCTCTAAGGTCGGACGACCACCCGTCAAGATCTCACACCACGGAATCAATGCTGTAGAAGATGAAGATGAGGAGAGCCACTTTGAAGATTGGATTTTTCCGACTGTCGAAGGGGGTTCGAGCAATTGGGAAGCAAAGGATTTTGTTCCTATCACCTTTATCAACCAGTAATTTTATCTTTGAACAATTTCCCATTTTTATGGTCTGTAATAACTAAAACAATTCACACACTATTTTCACCTCATGCCTTGCCCGGGGCATGTAGGTCCATTTGTAAGGGCTTGATTTTCTTCATAATCATATGCCATGTTTTAATGAATCATTGGACGTTTTTCATCTATAAATTGTCGTGTTCATTTTTCTTTCCTTTTGCATTTTTGTTTGTTTAAGGATGGCTATCCCTTACACACACCCATACTCACAAATGCAGGTACCCATCCGCTCCGGATTCCATGGGTGACTATTCTGCTTTAGCCTTCGATAACTCTAAAGATTTGGTCAATCATGCTGAGTACGAAGTTGACGAAGATTGTGAAGTGCCGGGAGAGTTAGCCAGACTTCTACAACAAGAAGAGAGGGCCGTCTTGCCTCATGAAGAGTTGCTAGAAACCATCAACTTAGGGACAGAGGAGGACAGGAAGGAAGTAAAAGTGGGTGCCAACCTGGAACCGAGTGTCAAGGAGCGCTTAGTGCAGTTGTTTAACGAATATGTTGAAATTTTCACTTGGTCTTATAAAGACATGCCAGGGCTAGACACCGATATCGTGGTTCACCGTCTCCCAACAAGAGAAGATTGTCCATCGATCAAGCAAAAGGTTCGCCGAATGAGGCCTGACATGTCTGAGAAGATTAAGGTTGAGGTAATGAAGCAATTCAATGCTGGTTTTCTGGCTGTTACAACCTATCCATAATGGGTTGCTAACATTGTGCCCGTACCTAAAAAGGACGGCAAAGTCAGAATGTGTGTGGACTATCGGGATTTGAACAGGGCTAGCCCTAAAGACGATTTTCCGCTGCCACATATCGACATCTTGGTTGACAACACAGTTCAGCACAAGGTATTTTCCTTCATGGATGGATTCTCGGGCTATAACCAGATTAAAATGGCCCCCGAGGACATGGAGAAAACTACCTTTGTCACGCAATGGGGTACCTTCTGCTACAAAGTGATGCTGTTCGGACTGAAGAACGCAGGGGCAACTTATCAACGCGCCATGGTAGCTTTGTTTCATGATATGATACATCATGAGATCGAAGTTTACGTAGACGACATGATAGCTCGATCACAGACAGAAGAAGAGCACCTTGAACATTTGCATAAGCTGTTTGCCAGGTTGAAGGAGTATAAGCTCAGACTGAACCCAAGCAAGTGCACTTTTGGAGTTAGATCTGGTAAACTTCTGGGATTTATTGTCAGTAACAAGGGCATTGAGGTTGATCCAACTAAAGTAAAAGTTATACAAGAAATGCCTGCCCCCCGTACTGAAAAGGAGGTTAGAGGATTCTTCGGACGCTTGAACTATATCGTCAGGTTCATCTCTCACCTGACGCCTACCTGTGAGCCAATTTTCAAACTGTTAAAGAAAGATCAGGTAGTTGAATGGAACAACGATTGTCAAGTTGCTTTTGATAAGATCAAGGAGTACTTACTGGAACCTCCTATTCTAATGCCACCTGTCGAAGGAAGGCCGTTGATCATGTATCTGACTGTTTTGGATAACTCAATGGGGTGCGTGTTGGGCTAACATGATGAGTCTAGTTGAAAAGAGCATGCCATTTATTGCCTTAGCAAAAATTTTACCGACTGTGAGACTCGATACTCATTGCTCGAGAAAACTTGTTGCGCTTTGGTATGGGCTGCTCGTCGGCTAAGGCAGTATATGTTGACTCATACCACTTTGCTGATTTCCAAGATGGATCCGATCGAGAAGCCTGCTTTATCTGGAAGAATTGCTAGATGGCAAATGATCCTGACAGAATATGACATCCAGTATACTACCCAAAAAGCTATAAAGGGGAGTGTACTAGCTGACCATCTAGCTCATCAAGCCGTCGAAGATTATCAGTCTATGAGATTCGACTTCCCTGACGAGGACATCATGACTTTGGACAAAATCGAAGGTAATGGACCGTATGACGGACCTGAACAAGGATCCCGATGGACCCTGTACTTTGATGGTGCTTCAAATGCACTTGGAAACGGTATTGGTGCGGTACTCATTTCTCCAGAGGGTTTCCATACACCCTTCACTGCCCGACTTTGTTTCAGCTGTACCAACAACATGGCCGAATATGAAGCTTGCATCTTTGGTCTCAAGGCTGCTATAGACCTGGGGATCAAATCTTTGATCGTATTTGGGGACTCGGCTTTGGTTATCAGTCAAGTCAAAGGAGAGTGGGACACCAAACATCCTAATCTTATCCCATACAAAGAACATGTCCTGACTTTGTTGCCTCATTTCGAGCAGATTACTTTCGAGCATTTCCCGCGAGAAGAGAATCATCTAGCAGATGCTCTGGCTACAATGTCTTCCATGTTTAAACTCAACTGGGATAACGAGGCTCCCTAAATCACCATCAAGCGAATGGACGAACCTACGCACTGTCATGAGATTAATACCGAAGAAGTAGTGGAACAACCCTGGTTTCATGAAATCGAAAGGTATCTCCAGACTAGAGAATACCTCGAAGGAGCTTCCGTCAATGACAAAAAGTTCTTAAGGAGATTTTCTGCCAAGTTCTTCCTAAGCAATGGCATCCTTTATAAGCGCAGCCATGATTGTGTTTTACTTCGATGTGTGGACAAGGCTGAAGCAGAGTTGATCATGACTGAGATACACAGTGGTACATTTGGCACCCATTTGAGCAGACATACGATGGCTAAGAAGATTCTAAGGGCAGGCTACTACTGGTCTACCATGGAAGATGATTGTCACCGACATTCCCGTACCTGCCACAAATGCCAAGTCTACGCTGACAAGGTACATATTCCTCATGTTCCTCTCAATGTTGTGACAGCTCCTTGGCCATTCGCCATGTGGGGCATTGACATGATCGGAGAGATCAAGCCCACGGCGTCCAATGGACATCGCTTCATCCTGGTGGCTATTGATTACTTCACCAAATGGGTCGAAGCAACTTCCTATGCCTCAGTTACAAAGAATGTGGTTGCCCGCTTCATCAAGCAGAATCTCATATGCCGGTATGGTATCCCCGACAGGATCATCACAGACAACGGTACAAATTTGAACAATACTACGATCATCGCTCTATGTGAACAGTTCAAGATTTATCATCACAATTCATCTCCCTATCGGCCGAAGATGAACGGTGCTGTTGAAGCCGCGAACAAAAATATCAAGAAGATCATTCAAAAAATGACAGTTACCTACAAAGACTGGCATGAGATGTTACCGTTTGCTCTGCATGGATATCGTACCACGGCACGTACTTTAACAGGGGCAACGCCATTTTCTTTGGTGTATGGCATGGAGGCTGTCCTACCCATGGAAGTTCAGATTCCTTCCTTAAGGATTATGAAGGACGCTGGTTTAAGTGAATACGATTGGATTCAGACCTGGCTTGATCAGCTCAATTTAATTAACGAGAAGAGACTTATTGCTGTTTGTCATGGTTAGGCGTATCAAAAACGCGTGATCAAGGCTTTCAACAAAAAGGTTAAGCGTCAGATATATCAAGTCGGAGATCTTGTAATCAACCGGATCATCTTACCGCAAAGTAATCCCAGGGGCAAATGGACTCCTACTTACGAAGGACCATTTGTGATCAAGAGCATCTTTTCTGGTGGGGCAATGACTTTGACCACCATGGACGGTGACGATTTGCCACACCCTGTGAACGCAGACGTGGTCAAAAGATACTACGCATAAAACAACCCGACAAGTTGAAAACCCGAAAGGGCGACTTGGGCAAAAATGGGCATCCCGGTGAACCGAAAACCCGAAAGGGCGGTTCAGGCAAAAATTAGGGATTAAACAAAAAAATTTGTACACCCGGCAAGTTGAAAACCCGAAAGGGCGACTTGGGCAAAAAGGGGTTTCCCGGTGGATCGAAAACCCGAAAGGGCGATTCAGGCAAAAGTTAGGGAATTAAAGCGTATGACTGTGTCTCGTCGGATCACTTTAAAGAACAATCTCTTCATTAACAAGCTCCGAGCTTCTGATCAACCTAGTCATCGGCGGACGAAGCAACAAATGGACAAGATATTCAGAGTTGTGAAGGCTATAGCAGAATAGGAATCCCATGGAATTGTTACACATAGCCATCTTTCTTTTGTATAAAAATTTTCCAATTTTTGCAACAACATTCTCTTACTAGGATGTTTGTCTCCTTTGTACAAAGATACTCACAAAAGTTAATACAAATACACTTCCAAGTGCAGAAATTTGCTTGCCTTTCTTTTCTTTTTACACTTATGTTTTATTTGAAAACATCCAATGTTTTGTTAAATAGGCATATGCATTTGAACATAATCACTGCTTACAAATAAAACGAAATTGAGAAAAGATGATTACTTATAGGTTAAAGGTGTAGGAAGATATCTTTATGCTATTTCAGAAGAAATCCCCTACGATACATCATTCGGATCCTCTATAGAGTTAAAATTTGGAATATATTTCCCCAACGGAGTTAAACTTCAGGATCCTCAGCAGAGCAAATGCTTTCTAAAGATGGATTCCCCATCTAAGTTGAATTTCAAAATTCCCATCAGAGTCAAGTTTCAAGATCCCCAGTGGAGCCCAAAAACCCTGAAAAACCTATCCCCAGCAGAACCAGAATAGTGAACATTCTCCCCACAGAGATATTTCCCAGCAGATTGAAGATTCTCATTCTCATTTCTCCAGCAGAAGTCTCCTAGGTTTTAACTTCCTAGTAGAGATTTCCAAAGTTTTCCTTATTCCCCAAGCAGTCAGCAGTCAGCAAGGATTTCTCATCTTCAGTAATCAAAGATTTTTGGAATCCCCAGCTTCGGTCATGGATTTATTTTCCCCGGCAGCAGTCAAAGATTTTGTTATCTCCAGCTACCAGGATTTATCTTCCTTAGCAAGACGACTACTCATCTTACATGCATAACCATTACATTCATATATCATAAACATTGATGAAACGCAATTCATTGCATCATACATATCATGCAACATAACTTTATGTTTTAGCTAACATTTTATCCTTTTCAGGGTAAGATTAAAAGGCTATCGTTAACAATTATTCAGATGGAGTATGGATACACCCCAGATACGGCGGTCATTCTATTACTCATTCGGAATTTCAAGTGAAATACAGTACAGATACACCCCAGACATGGCGGTCATTCTACTACTCATTCAGACTTCAGCAATCCGATACAGACTAGATACGCTCCAGACACAGCGGCCATTCTATCTCTCATTCAGATTCAATTATCAACCTCAAGTTCAGATATGCTCCAGACACGGATTCCATTCTGACCCTTACACCAGCGGTTTGATTCCCTCAGTGCAGTCGCCACGGAAGTCATTCTATCATTCATTCAGATCCCAGTTACAGTAAGGATACACCCCAGACACGGCGGTCATTCTACTACTCATACAGATCTCAACTTCAGATACAGTCCAGATACGCTCCAGGCGCGGTTGCCATTATGTCACTCATTCAGAGTTTATCCCCAACACACAGTTGCTCCATACGCAGATATTTCTCTATTACCTGGATACAATACAGATAAACTCCAGACACGGCAGTCATTCTGATATTCATTCAACATTCAAACACAGTTATAGCTCAGATACGCCCCAGACGCGGACGCCATTCTTTTGCTCATACAAACTCAGTCTCCAGATACAGTTCAAGTGCATTCCAGACGCGGATACCATTTTGATGCTCATTCTCCTAACCTACAACATTACAGTTCAACAAACACTCTTGGATGGCATCTTTAAGCCCATATCCAGCAAGATTCTACCATCTCCAAATGGCATCTTTAATCCCATTCCCTCAACAATATTTTGGCGAGTGCAAATTTACGGGCACTCTAGTGTCTAATCTTTCTTTACCTTCGAGTCGCGAAAGGCAAAACTTTCCAATCTAACTCTTCAGGTTCAAGAAGATTGAACAGGGGCAACCGTTGTACCCCAAAATTTTCCCTCTCATTTCATCAACACTTTCTCATCATAAGACTCTTGGAATTCAGGATCAAGCTAGGGTTTGCTCTGCTCAAGACCCCCCCTTGCACTGTTAACCCAAAATTAGGGTTTGAGTTTACACAAGGATATTTTGACCTACAATACCCAAATTTACTTTCATGCTTCATGTTGGACTCACAAGTTTGTCCATACCAAGTTTCAAGCCTTGAATCAAATCTTTGCCCAGTCAATTGGACAGTTGACCTAGAAATCAATTGTATTGGGGAAAAAGTCAATTGTGGCCAATTTACAGTCAAACCTCGTGGATTTTGACCCACATCAACATTATGAACTCATATGAACCATTTGATCAAGTTTGGATCACAATTCCACAAGAAATTTGATCATATCACCAAAAGGGCAAAATGGTCATTTTTAGGATTTTGACTGCACAAAGGCAATTTTTGATTGTTTGGCCTAACCAATGGCAAACCAAGCTCACATATGGACTCAAGGACTCAATGACATTGTATTGACCCATTCAACAAATTTCACAGATCTCAAATGCATAGGATTGACAGATGAATTTTTCAGTCAACTGATCAAAATTTGACTGTACACTGAAAAGTCAAACTTTGACTTTTTGGTCAAAATCAAGTGCCAAGAGTTACTTTTCATCAAAACATGTCAAATTATGAAACTTTTTCACCAAGAAACCCAAAAATGCAAATTAGGGTTTAAAATGGAAAATTTTCATAACTTAGAATTTTTCTAAGTTATAAAATTTTCTTATTTTTTCCTAACTTTGTCCCATTTTTTCACCAATATGCAAATGGATTCAAACAAAACTTGAAACATGAAAGTTGTAGTCCATCACAAAGTATACAAATTTGATTCACAAAGTTTTCTGAAAAGAAGCTTGTATCTCAAGTTATGATTTTTGGAACAAGGGTATCTAAAACTTTTAACTTAGAGAAAATTTGCCCTAATCTAGGCAGGATTTGGACCCATCTTCTTGGCCACTTTTCACATAGTTCCACTTGGAATTTCAAGTTTCATTGCAAATATGGATTGTAGTACATGTTCCAAGCTTTCTAAATTGTCCAATAACTCCTCAAACACCCTTGTGGTTAGAGAGAATTGAATGTTGGAAGTTGGCAAAAACTCACTTTTGTCCATGACCAATACATGTTCATACAAACTTGCATTTTCAAATCAGCATGTTTGGTGCTAGCTTGCAGGCCTCAAAACCAACTTGCACTTCATAATTTAATGCTTAACCATTGAATTAAGGTGTTATCTTGGCCATTTGGACATTACATACAAGATTAACCCTTATTTGGAAAAAGGTAAAATACCATTTTTGTAAAAGTGCACTTTATGTCAAACCAAAATCCTTGAGGTATGGGGCCATATCTCTGAAGCAAGATTGAAGATATCAATTCCAGGAACCAATAGAAAAAGATGCATCATGATAGGAGGGCTGGTACAGGGCTATAACATCATTTCCTTTCTCTTGCTTCAAGTAGAAGAAAACTTGCAAAACACAAGCAACCTCTCATATCTGTTAACACAAGCTTACAAGAACTTTGTGAACAAGTTCCATACATCCAAACAAGCCTAAAGCACGACCCTTTCATCACTCATACCTCCTCATACTCAGAATCACTGTTTTCCTGCAAAACAGGGCAGGTTCTGCATTTTGCAAGCCACAACAAAATTCCATCGTGCGTTTTGTCCCAAGATAGTTCCAACACCTTCCAATCAACTAACTTAAACTATCCCAGGCCCCCATTGCAAGTTGTAACACCTCTAACACACATTGCCATTTTCATTTCAAAGCTCTGCGGGTTGAGTTCTACAGCACGATTCAAGTTGTTTCAAAGCAAGCCAAGCATTGGAGAAGCTTCCTTGGACCTCAGGCAAGCTCAACAGAAGCTCAAACACCATTGAAGGTTGCTACATTGTCCAGCTCGAAGTCAACTGAAACAGGTATTTCATGGACTTCTATCTCTCTATTTAGCAATGGTTAGGCTTAGGTTTGTGAATGAAATATGTTGTACTCATAGCCCTGAAGCCATACATATGCTTAGTTTTCATTTACATTAATCGTGCTGAGAGAATTTCACTCATGAACTTTCTGAAAAAACTAGGTTAGAAATTAGGGCCAGAGAAATTCTCTCTGGTCTTTGAGAGTTAATCCAAGTTTTTTATATGGTTGAATTCGTTGTTTGATTCTCTACAATGTTCATGTTATGAGTTTTGTCAAAAAATCAAAGAATCAGGAGATAGCATTAGAAGTACAAAACGCGTGTGTTGTTTGAAACTGAGGAAGAAGATGAAGTTGCTTGGGCTGGGCCTGAGTTGCTTTTGCTTTTCACACATGCATATTCAGTTTGCACCCCCCTGGCCCATTTGCTTGCATATTTGTCATTTTTTGCGTTTTATTTCATTTTTGATTTTAATATTTTATTTTCTAACATAAAAAATACCTAAAAATTATTTTTCATAAATTTTTATATTTATTTGGAATTTATTCTAATTATTACTAGTATAAAAAATATTTAAAGGCTTTATATTTTTTTTTATTAAAACCTAAAATAATATAAAAATATATTTATTTTCATTTATTATTTTTATTCACATTTAAAAACATTTTCTTGAAAATATCCATTTTTGTAAATAATTAATCTTTGTACATTTAATATGTTTAATATATATATATATATATATATATATATATATATATATATATATATATATATATATATATATATATATATATATATATATATATATATATATATATATATATATATATATATATATATATATATATATATATATATATATATATATATATATATATATATATATATATATATATATATATATATATATATATATATATATATATATATATATATATATATATATATATATATATATATATATATATATATATATATATATATATATATATATATATATATATATTAAACATATTAAATAATTAGGTTAAAAAAAATACAAAAATATCACATTTTCATTTTTATTAATATTTTACACTAAAAAAAAATTTTACAATATACTTTTATTTTGTTAATATATATTTGTATAAAATTAATAAATAATATTATTTATTAAGAATTAGGGTTTCTTGCCCTAAATAGGAAAAATAATTAAAATTGATCTTTTTATTTTACTTTTCACATTGAAAAATACTTTTTACATACTAAAAAACATTTTGGCATAATACATGTTATTTACATTTATTTATTGTATTTATTTCAATTATTGTACATTTAAATATTGTATCTTGTACATTCAATTTGGTTGTAATAGTAATCTAGAGTTTTATTTCTTATCAAATATCCCCAATTCAAATTTGTACCCCCTCCCTATATCATGTTGTAATAGTATAGCATTTAAATTCTCGCACATTTAAAAGCTTTCAATTATGCCATGTTTAGACCTAGGGTTTGTATGCAAATGAAATCAACAATTAGTTTGACCTAATCCAAGATAAACATGCATGAAAAACAAACACAATGCACACTTGCACCCCTAGGGTTTCATCCACTTGTTGCCTTCAAAAATGGGCCATGGTTGCATGTTGAGTACTTTGGCAAAACAAAATCAAACAAAAAGATCATAGTCCCTCGATGACGCTATCTGAGTTGCCTAAACAAAAATGATCAAGTCCCTCAAGAAAATTGCCAAAGATACTTGACACTATTGCTATCATGGTCTATACGATGACCCGCGCCTGTCTTGTTTAACATCCTAACATAAGGTTGTTCACCAAATACAATGGTGAAACAACACTGTTAAAAGGGTTAAAAACATAAGAAAGATCTTTGAGTAAAATAGGGTAGATAACTCTTAGTTACTTGATCAAAGCTTGCAAAAACATACTTGCTATCTTCAAAACACACTTCACAACACAATTTCAAAACCCTACTTTCAAACATTGAAAACTTTTCAAAAGATAAAAACACTTTTGTATACATTCAAACAAGAATCATTACAAAGGTTGCCACAACGATGGCCTCTTTTCAAAACATCTTTCAAAATCACACACAAATCACCATTTCAAACAATTGAAGAGCACCATTTCAAACAATAGAAATGCAAAGCAAGTGATCTAAGCATGTAACTAAGAGCCCATGGATAACCATGGATAGAAAGGGTGCTAATACCTTCCCTTTCTATAATCTACTCCCCGAACCCAAGCAAACATCTCAAAGGTCTTTCCTGTGCTTTTTGACCTTTCCTTAGGATAAAATAAAAAGTCGGTGGCGACTCTTGCTAAACCGAAACATTTGCGAACATAAACACAAAATCCCAAGTCCGTTCTCCCACTGTATCACAGGTGTACCTTAGGAATAGTTTATTATATTGTTTTCAATTGTTTGATCTGTTTGATTTATCTTTGTGGGTTTTGTATCGGAGTTACTATAGATCCTAACCCGGATCTGGGGACACCTTTTATGTAAGTAGCAATAGACTGTGAGGGAACTGTACGACGTAGATCGATACGGTTGAAGCAGTAGCTACGTTGGTGTGACACTTTAGTTGGTACCGATATCCCTTGTGGAGGAACAAGGAGAGTATGGGGCTGCTAAGGGGTCATTAAGCATCAACTGACTTTAGAACCTATAATTGACCAACTTGGCCATAGAAAAGTAGAAGTATGCTACACTCATTGAGACAATACTCTCGCGATGAATCCAGTCGCAAGAAAAGGTTGCTAAACTGGAATTATGACCGGTCGAGGATGGTCAGTGATATTGAGATCCTCTAGAACTCGGTTACTATTACTAGGACAGGTTGAATCAACTAAACTGAAAGAGGGTAATACCTAAACTCCATGCCAGCCTAAAATTTAAGGGCTATTGTATGACTTGTGTGCCTTTTATTTGAACTACTTGCACATTTTTATCGTCTGACAACATGAGTTCCTTACAGGTTTTGTTTACAGTCCTTATCCAATAACTTGGATTTCTTGTCGAGTTTACTTGTTTACATCACCTTGCACTTTTGCTTAAACGCATAGCATACACATCATAACATCATGCCTTAACATTTCCTTAACCATTTCAAAGATCTCAAAGGTTTGTGATGCAGGTTATGGTAAATCAAACGTCTAGCAAGGGGCAAAGGGGATTTATTTTCCTCTAGCCAATGTCGTCTAGAGATCAAAACACGATAACTTGAGTCGGGGGCTATGACCCACTCGATATGGTGAGCTTGCCTCTTGAAGAATGACTCTTGACGACACGAAGTTTCTTCAATCAAAGCTGCAAAATTCAAAATCTAACAGTTTCTTGTTTACCCCGCGAGATCCTTGAAAACATTGCACGCATATATCATACATATCACTGCATAACAGGTCTCCCAGTACAGGTCTCTCATGTTCTCGCTGTTTATTTCAGCAATGGCTCTCCAACAAGAGAACCAAGATCTTCATACTTAAGAAACTCAGTTCAGGGAAATGTTCCTAAACCTATCCAAGGGGCAGGAAGAGTTGAAAACACTCCTCATCGGGAACCTGGTTAAGAAAAGTCCTGAAGACAATAAGGACGAACGGCTGGAACAACTGCAAGCTGAGGTAGATGCAATAAGAACCCAAGTGCTGGGGCAGATGGATCTCATCCAAAGCTTAGCCCAGGCACAAGAAGATCTGAAAACCATTATCAACCAACTTCATCAAGACAGATACAACAGTATGAAGCAAATAGTCGAGATCGGGGACCAAGTCATTGACCATCCTCCAAGAAGACAAATATTTGGTTTGGTAAAGAATGGACCTCTTCAAGTTGCTACTACCTTGCGGGCCCAACAATAACCTCGCCATAAACAACCGATTAATCAGAGTAAGCCGGATAGGCCCAAGAAGCATTTTACCAAGCTCAACATGCCGCTGTCCCAAGCTTTGCAACACCTGTTGAGATTGAATTTGGTGACGTTGGTAGAACCTCATCCGAATCCTAAGACTTCTTCACCTAACTACAATCCTAATGCAAGGTGTGCATACCATTCCAACAGCCTAGGGCATGACACCGACGACTGTTAGAAGTTGAAATACAAAATTCAAAACCTGATTGATGGAGGAGCATTGGAATTCACACAAGATGGTCAACTGGAATGTTTCTGTCAATCCTCCAAGGCTCACCATTTGAAGTGACAAGTTCTGACAAAAGAGGCTTTTGTTCATTAGAATTTTCAATTTGTAATTTTCTTTTGATTTGTTCGAATATTTATTCATGTCAAACTTTGTTACTTTATCAATGCATTGCATATGTCTGTTTTGAATCAATCCATTCGTATTCACTATATTTAAAATGCTTTCCTTTTTGTGATGTTCAACTCTCGATTAAAACTCTAAGCCTTTAGAGGGAGGATGACAAAAATGATACCACAATCTCTACAGTATGCTTTTGAACAGACCCCGCTGACGATGTACAGGCGTTGTTTCAAACCCTAAATAGTGGAGTTATAAGGAAGATAATCCCTAGTCAACCCCTTTGAGCCAAAGAAGTTGGAGATTTTCTTTTCACACAAATTAAAACCCTTAATCACAACCTGGGGCAGGTTAGTTTTCTCAGTTAATCCAGGTGCACAATGAATGGCATCAAAGAGATCCTTCCAAAATAAAAGATGGTGATGGTTCCTTATAATCGTCAGGACAGGCAGTCATTATCTCTCAGAAATAAAAGCCCATTAAGTCAAAACCTATGAAGGAGACATACAAAACTGGGGCATCCCGCTGACTGTAATCACAAAAGAAACAGTTCAGGAAAAAGACAGGGATAATAAAATCAAAAAGAAAGAGATCCTACAAACTCTCAACAAAAATGACTGCTTGTTCAAAATAAACTGTCAGTATCTGAACCATCACTAGAATATCAGAGCAAAGACTAAAACAGTATCTAATGCACAATTAGTTGACTTTAGGATCGAAGAACATCACGAAGAACGGGTGGGTACAAATAAAATTTAAGCCTTTATCCTTTGTTTCTTAAACCGTGAACCAGGCCACGTTATAACCCTTAAAAGTCCTAGCTGAAGCATGGGTTAGTTTGAAAGCATACTGTTACAAAAGGTATCCTGACTCCTGTAGGGCTTGTTGTAAATCCTAAGTTGACATCACATTTTACAAAAAAATTGCTTGTTTTATTGAAAAATGCATTTTCAAAACTTCAAGACAGACGTAAGCTTTTCATTCTTAAAATAACATGGTTTGCATATGACTATTTGTTCAACAGCAGAGAAATTCGCATGACGAATATCTAGTGAACAAAAACCTTCTCAATAAAAAGGATCACCTCAAGTGGAAAAAACACTTCCAACCAAGGGGCACGGCATGATCATTGTCCATCATCTGAGGCAGTCAAGTCAAGATTCAGAGAATCTCTCAAAGATGCCAAATAGCCAGGGGCAAATCTCCATCTGAGTCACTTGGGGCATTAGACATGGATTCCCGCAACGAATCTTGCATGATCAAACGAACATCTTCTGGTAGTATGGCAACACGACACTACCGACAGTGACAACTCCCTACGCTCTGAGAACGTGGACATGGTCAGAAAATACTGCGCATGAACAAAGACCCGCTAGGTTGACACACCTAGGAAAAAATAAGGGCATCCCGACGAACCAAAAAGGTTCGGGCAAAATTAGGGATAAAAACAAAAAGATATGTACACCTGGCAAGCCAAAAACCTGAAAAGGCGGCTTCGGCAAAAAAGGGTATCCCGGTGGACTGAAAATCTGAAAAGACAGTCCAGGCAAAAGTTAGGGATTAAAGTGTACGACTATGTCCCGTCATCTCGGTACTTGCCTACCAGAAGAATATTTGTCATTTCAATCGGCAGTTACCAAGCGCCTCATCGGTTGGGATAATACTCGATCCACAAGGCCTCCACAGGCACCTTCTCCCGCAGAAACAGGGACAGAAAAGTCTCGATGCAAAGTCATCGTCATATCCTTAGCATGCGTCCCAATAACATTCACTCCCTGCAGAGTAAGAGAGAGACGATGGTGTTAATTCTCCCCAGCTGAGGTTTGCAACTACGAATGAGTCGGTAAAATTCTCCCCAAGCAGAGTTTATCTACCATCAGCACTGGAAAAAATCCCTAGTGGAATTTGAAAAATCCCCAGCGGAGTTTGAAAAATATCCCCATTGGAGTTTGAAAAGTCATCCCTGGTAGACTATGGAAGATTGTCCCCAGAATAGTCTAAAAGGTTATTCCCCGTGAAGTCGCAACTGGAAAATCATCCCCAGCGAAGTTCTTTCCTTTCACAAATAGAAATTCAATCCCCAACAGATTTCATTATCACCAGCAACGGTAATTCATCCCCAGCTGAATTTATCAACGGAATCCTCAACAGAGCATCTCTTCCCCACAGAGTCATTCTCTCATCATTATATTCCCTAGCGGAGTCATCCTCTCCTGCAGGTTTATTCTCACAATCATCTTCATTCACTATCCCCAACAGAAACGAAGAATCCAATTCTTTTCTCCAGCAGCAATCCGGGATTTATTTTCCCCAGCTAAAAACATCACATTTCCATACATCATGACATGCATACGCAACATAAAACACAATCTCATTTATTTTGAGAACATCATTTCTTGATACATATCATGCATTACATACATCCAACCTTTACCTTTCAAGAAAGATACAATCAAATTCTCACAAAATTCAAGCTATGAAGCTTTTACCTTAGTTGAATTACGGACGAGCTCCTAAATCTCAGCAGAGATGTTTCCTTAGTTGAATTACGGACGAGCTCCTAAATCTCAGCAGAGATGTTTCCTCAGTTGAATTACGGACGAGTTCCTAAATCTCAGCAGAGATGTTTCTCTCAGTTGAATTATGGACGAGTTCCTAAATCTCAGCGAAGATATTTCCTCAGTTGAATTACGGACGAGTTCCTAAATCTCAGCAGAGCTTTTACCGCAGTTTAATTACGGACGAGTTCCTAAATCTCAGCAGAACTTTTACCTCAGTTGAATTACGGACGAGCTCATAAATCTCAGCTGAGATGTTTCCTCAGTTGAATTATGAACGAGCTCCTAAATCTCAGCGGAGATGTTTCCTCAGTTGAATTACGGACGAGCTCTTAAATCTCGACAAATATGTTTCCTCAGTTGAATTACAGACGAGTTCCTAAATCTCAGCAAATATGTTTCCTTAGTTGAATTACGGACGAGTTCCTAAATCTCAGCAGAGCTTTTACCTCAGTTGAATTACGGACAAGTTCCTAAAACTCGAAAAAGATGTTTCCTCAGTTAAATTACAGACGAGTTCCTAAATCTCGACAAAGATGTTTCCTCAGTTAAATTACAAACGAGTTCCTAAATCTCAGCAAAGATGTTTCCTCAGTTGAATTACGGATGAGTTCCTAAATCTCAACAGAGATGTTTCCTCAATTGAATTATGGACGAGTTCCTAAATCTCAGCGGAGATGTTTCCTCAGTTGAATTACGGACGAGCTCCTAAATCTCAGCAAAGGTGTTTCCTCAGTTGAATTACGGACGAGTTCCTAAATCTCAGCAGAGATGTTTCCTCAGTTGAATTACAGATGAATTCCTAAATCTCAGCAGAGATGTTTCCTCAGTTGAGTACGGACGGTCGAAGTTCCTAAATATCAATATAGACGACTCACCAGCAGAATAGAGGACAACCGAAGCTCCTAAAATTCTACTTCTCTCAACAAAGACCAGCAATCCCCAGCGGAATCTTCCTCAACAACAGGTATACAAGATCTCGCTAAGGAATCTCTTATGCGATCAACACTCCTCCAAATGGCATCTATAAGCCCATTCCATGCATCACAAGACAATTACCACTTCATGCGAGTGCAAATTTCTGGGCACTCTAGTGTTCAATCAACTTCCACCTTCGGATTACGAAAGGCACGAAAGCCAATCTACATCCTCAGGTTTAAGAAGATTGAATAGGGGCAGCTGTTGTACCCCAAAATTTTACCTCCCATATTTCTCAAAACATTGCAAGAAAGATCCTTAAGTTGCTCAAAGTAGTCCAAGGGTTGGCCAGACAAACTCTCTCTTAAGGCAGTCTACCTCAAACTAGGGTTTCATGTTGCATCAATATACTTGAGTCCAAGTGATACCAAGTTCTCAACATTGTCCTAATATGTTCTCAAGATTATCCATGTCAAGTTTCAAGCCTTGTAGAGGAAGTTTGCTCAGTCAATTGCTCAAAAGGTCCAAAAATCGACTGTGTTAGGGCAAAAGTCAACTGTGACCCACATACAGTCAAACTTCAATATTTTTGGTCAACATCCTCATTTTTAAGTATATTTCATCATTTGATCAAGGGTTGATCATGATTCATCGAGGATTGCTCATAATTCATCAAGACTCAAAAGTTGCTAAATTAGGGTTTTGTAGGAAAAGTCAACTCAAATTTGACCAAGCATAACTTTCTCATACTTTATGATAAATGACCCATCCAAAGCTCATTTTGAATAGTATGCAATTACCTACAATCCATCTTCAGCTCCCAAGTTCAAAATATCCACACACAAGAAGTTATGAATTTGGACATTATAGGTCATTTTGAAAAGTCGACAAAAACACCCTTTTTGTCAAAGATTCATACATGAGAATGGAATATCAAAATGAGATGATACAAAAAGGGTTAATTAGAGGACATCTCAAGCTTTCCAAAAAATCAAAGAACACCTCTAAAGGTTCAAAGTTGAGGAAGTTATGCATTGGTGAAGTTGACCTTTTTTGCAAAATTGCCAAAAGTCAACTATGCCTAAAACTTCAAATTTTGCCAAATGGCCCCAATCTTTTTCACTTGTTTTGAGTTGGAAACATGGCCCAAGAGCTCTAACCTTTTCCACTTGTCCATATCTTATTTTTATTTTTTATTTTTATTTTTATTTAAATTAATTTAGTTTAAATCAAAATAAATCAAATAAAAATCCAAAGCATTGATAACAAGGGATTTTGTGCTTGTTTCAGGTTCCAATTACACAACTAGCATCATTCAAATTCGTATCAAGGCTTGTGTGCACAAAAAGATTAGAAATAAGCCAAATTTAGAAGGTTTTCAAAGTGAATCAAATCAAATATCAAAAGCATTGAAGGAGAAGGATTTGGATACAATTTTCAACCCTAATGTATTCACTCATACATATAGACTGCGTGCAGACCTAAAAGGAGGTTGGAAACAGGCGCTAGAACAAGAACCAGATTTGAAAAAAAAGGCAAAAAAAGTGTGAGATCGAATTGATAGTTAGAGGCATCCTCAAGGCTTGTTATCTATCCCAATC
This sequence comes from Vicia faba, assembly GCA_948472305.1. Taxonomy (NCBI): domain Eukaryota; kingdom Viridiplantae; phylum Streptophyta; class Magnoliopsida; order Fabales; family Fabaceae; genus Vicia; species Vicia faba. The sequence goes on along the minus strand of OX451736.1, from coordinate 1,310,539,117 downwards.
GCTTCCTGGGACTCTCAGCAAGCTAAAGCCATCAAGAACATATCCATTCCAGTCCCTAATCGCTTTGTAAGTCGTTCACGATACACCCCTGTTCTTGAATTCGTATCTTGTAATTTAAGCATTGTTAACATGAATTAATGGCATATTATTGATCTATGAGATATTTGCAAGCGTTCTGCATCACCTAATTGCATTTATATGGCTTGTACTGTAAATCACCATTGCTAGGTTTTCGAGCTTGGTTTTAGGGTTTTTGAATGCAGGGAAAATTGGCCTTCGTGAGTGATACTGTTGCACCCCAAAATTTGCCCTCCCATATTCTTCAAGAAATTGCCAAGTCAAGTCACAAAATTCCCCAAGGGTTGTGCAGTTCAACTGTCTCCTATACAGTCAAAACTAGGGTTTGTATGCTGATCAAGAAATTGAAGTTCTCAAAGGCCCAATCAAGTCTCATATGCCCACAAATAGGGTCAAGTATCCTCATATCAAGTTTCAAGGCATTCAGCTCAAAATTGCACAGTCAAAACCCTAAATTGCACTACAGTCAACTGTAGGGGCAAAATGGTCATTTGACAGTCAAAAGTTCAAATTTTTGGTCAACATATCATTTTGAAGCCACAAACATCATTTGATCAATGCTTGATCATGATTCTCAAGATTTGGCTCTGAAATCATCAAAGATACAAAAGTTACTATGTTTGGACAGCTGAAAAAGTCAACTGAAATTGACCAGGGCATAACTTTCACATGGATTATCAGAAAAATTCCATCCAAAGCTCATTTTGAAGAGAAAGACATTTCCTACAACTCATCTTCATATTCCAAGTCCAAGAAATGCTCTCACAAAAAGTTATCAATTTCAACATTATAGGTCATTTTCAAAAGTCAACAAAAAGGGACTTTAAGTCAAAGGCCATAACTTGATATTGGAAAATCAAAATGACATGGGACCAAAGGCATTGGTTAGAGGATTCAAATACCTTTCCAAAATGTCCAAGAACATGAGAAAAGCTTAAAAATTGAGCAAGTTATGCCTTGTGGAAGTTGGGAAATTTTTGGATATTTTGAAAAGTCAACTTTGATTCAAATGGTCTAAAATTGCTAATGGGCCTATTTTTCTTCCATGATTCATCATTCCAAGCCTATGCACGACCACTTGGCCCAAAGGGAAGCATTTTCTCATTTTTTATTTATTTATTTGAATTATTATTCATATTAATTCATTTAAATTATATAAATATGTGAAAAATATCTAACATGACCTAACCAATCTTTTTGTACACATTTTAGGCTCAATAATTCGTGCACATCCCAACATGGAAAGATTTGGCTTGATTGGATGCTAATTGAATCAAATGCACATGAAAAAGATATGAAACATAATGGAAAAAAAATCAAATATTCAAATAATGAATTACAAGAGATTTGATTGATTTTCTTAACCTAATTGCCTCACTACAAATGCCTGAAGAGAACCCTAATGCCCATACACATTGAAGCTGCGCAAAAGCTAAGAGAAAAACTTGAAATTTTCTTCATAAAAAGCAAAACTGAAAACAGCTTTCCAGGTTGATTCAAGGCACAAAACCTATTCCAAAAGCTTCCTTGGCAATCACTGAACACGTTCCAATCATTAACATCCTTCCAGACTCAAGAAATTGGTAATATGAGGGGAGACTGTACCGAGTAAAAGTCATAAACGTGCATACCAATTCATGCATTTTTTATAAGTTTTGATATGTGTTTTGTATTCCTGATGAAGTTTACAAGCTAACCATAATCTTTGATTGAAATTTCATGCGTTCTAGGCCAAGATGCCATGTTAGTTTTCTAGGGTTTTGCAGGACGGGAATTTGGGGCTTTTGCAATAAGGGAAAATTAACCCTCAAGACCACCACCATTGGCTTCAGAATGTTCAAACGATCACAAAACAACTATTGCGCCTAATTTATGAGGGCCCTAACGCTAATCGCTATTTTCTGTAAAGACCTTTTCTGCAACGGTGTAAAAATCGTTGCTTATGTTGTTTGTTTTTCAGGATGATGGAGACGACGACATCGTGGCAAGACGTGACTGGCTAGTTTCAAATTTCGCGCGCGTTGGGGCCACTAACTCTCTTTTCTTTTATAATATGTATTAACCATTATATATTAAAAGTGATTCAAGCGCTTCAGTGGTAGACGTTCACCCTTGCAATGCCCAAGACCTGGGTTCGAGTCCCAGGTCTGAATAATTTCATATTATTTTTCCATTAATAATCATATGCAGGCACAACCTTAAGGCACACCATATGCCTCAAAATCCAAAGGTCCACGCGTCCAGGGGATGCAGATCAAGGGCTCAGAACTGAAGAACACCATGAGGACTAGTCAACACGCGCATACGTGGCCTGGGAAAGTCAATGGATCTGCATAGTAAATGGGCCAGAATTTCACTAATAAAACCTCCAAATTGGGACTTCCACCCCCCCTGGTTTGCAAATTCTATTTTATTTTTATGTTTTATTTTAATTATTATTTTATTTGCTCTCTTGTTAAATTAATTAATTTTCTTTTTTACAAAATATAAAAACATTATAAAAAACAGAAAAAGGCAAAAAAATATAATAAATATTTAATTTTCATATTTTCTTGTAAATAATTGCTTATAAATAAATTTAGTATCAAATAGGTTTTAATTTTAATTCTTTTTTTTAATAATAACCAAAAATCCAAAAAAACATAGAATTAGGTAATTGATAATTTTTCCTTTTAATCTTTTTTCCCCTTTTTTTACCATAACATTATTTACTTATTTTATTTTCATAATTAACTTGTAAATTAATTAGGGTTTCATTTAGGTTAAAAAGGGTCAATATTTTCTTAATAAACTTAAAATACTTAGAATTAGGTTTAATATTTAGTTTTAATTAATTATTTTTTCTATTAAATCTTAAAAATACAAAAAAACACCAAAAAAACATTCCTTTTTAATTTTTAATTTTTATTCCTCATTAATTCTAATTAATTAAATTCATTAACTTTAATTTTTTGCAAAAGGGTCCAACGCCCATATTTTTAATTGTTTAATTTGCGTATTTATCTTATTTCGCTTAAATAATTATGTATTTCTCCCAAAGCCGTGTAACTTAAACTTTTCGCACTTTTATTTGCTTTATTTACTTTCCGTCAAATCGGGTCCGGTTTAATTTTGGCGATGTGGACCCGCGCCATTTGTAATAGTTTAGATTTATTTTCCCGCAAATATTTTAAACTGTTAAATATGCATGCAAGAATGAATGTCCTTAAATAAAATCAAGCGTAGATCACAATGAACATGACAAGACAAATACAAATGAAAACGACACACGAATCGCACACACCACCTCTAGGGTACGCCTCACTGTTGCCTTGCCTTCGAAAGGTGATCGTCGAGTAGAGGATGTCTTAGTAAGTCCTCATGATCCGGGAACCTGGCATGAGGGTAGCTTCTAAGGTGTCTTCCCATTGCTCTGGTGATCACCATGTCCCTACAAACTCGAATTGACCCGAACACCTCCAACGGTGGTGCTACCTACCTCTCAATGGTGGGATGGCATTACTTTAAAGGACATTTACACAGACGAATTCCTTAGGGTAGGTAGGTTCTCAAGGATACTTGCTCTAAACTTCAAAACAAACTGAAATCTTTTCACACCAACACTTTTCAAAAGCTTTCAAAACAAATTTTTCAAACACTCTGACGTACGAGTCGAACTGAAATTTTTTCAAAGAAACTTTTTAAACCCACAATTGAAAAGCAAGCAAACATTTTTGAAAACACATTGAGCAAGTATCTAAGAGCCCATGGATAACCATGGATAGAAAGGGTGCTAACACCTTCCCTTTCTATAACCTACCTCCCGAACCGAGAGCAATCTCTTTAAGGAATTTTTCTGTGCTTTTGTCCTTTCCATTTGGAGAAAATAAAAGACGGTGGCGACTCTTGCTTCCGCGACATTTCGCGAACCAGCGTTAAACAGTCAGTTCCAGATCCACCGATCACAGAACTGGCGACTCTGCTGGGGAAAAACTTAAAAGTGGGGTGTACCTTAGGGCTAGGTCATAACTATGTTTTCAATTGTCTTCTTTGCTTGCTTTATTATTGTGGGTTGCTTGGGAGTTCTATAGATCCTAACCCGGATCTGGGGATACCTTTCTTAGAAAGTAGCAACAAGGCTGTGAGGGAACTGTGCGGGGTATACCGACATGGTTGAAACAGTCTGCTACGTTGATGTGGCACTTTGGTGTGTACCGGTAACCCTTGAGTTCAGTCAAGGAGAGTATGGGGCCTCCGCGTGGTTTCGTGAAGCATCAACAGACCTTAGGAACCTTAATTGAACTATCTTGGCCTCTTTAGGGTAGTGAGATAACTGACTTTGGTGCAGTCCGAGGTTGGTTGATACTCGATACTACGCTCAATTGAGGGTTGCTTTCCTGGAATATTTCGGTCGCCAGTTCAGTGGCTAAATCGAAACGATGAACAATGAAAGCAATCCCGTGATATTGGGAACCTTAGAACCCGGTTACTTTGATTAGGACAGGTTGAACCCACCAACTTCAAGAGGGTACTACCCAGACCCCATGCCGGCCTTAAACCTTAAGGGCTTGTCTTGTGTGCCTTGTGTGCCTTACATGTTTGTCTTTATAAATATTTGTGGTGTGTTTAATCATAGTATCATGACATCATCCAGCATCATATGCATTGACTAACCATTTCAGGGGTTCGAATTTTCATCTTTGTTCTTGTTTTGTAGGACATGGAAACTGTTCGTAGAAAGACCATTCAAGTCAGTCTTGTAAGGATCCCTCCTCAGCTTAAGGAACTTATATCCAGGATTCTCGAGAACTCTTCATTCAGTGAAAGACATGGAAGCCTCATCAGCTTGGTCAACACCAACATTGAGGAAGATATGATAAAGGTCTTGTTCCAGTTCTTTGACCCTCTGCATCACTGTTTTACCTTCTTGGATTATCAGTTGGTACCTACATTGGAGGAGTTCTCCCGGCTCCTGAAGATCCCTATCCTTGATCAGCTACCTTTCAACGGTACAGAAAAGGAACCTAAGCTTGAAGAGATTGCTAAAGCCTTGCACCTACAGTCATCTGACCTCAAGGGACATTGGGAAGTTAGAAGTGGTATCAAAGGGTTCTTAGCCAGGTTTCTGTTTGAAAAGCCCCTTGAATGTTGGAACTCCCTTGACTTGCAAGCTTTTGAAGAGGTTGTGGCCCTCCTTGTCTATGGTCTGGTGTTGTTCCCTAATCCAGATCAGCTTATTGATATCAGTGTTGTCCAGATCTTCATGTCCAGGAATCCTATACCTACATTGCTGGGGGACATCCTTCACTCATGTTACACTCGAACCATGAGAAAAAGAGGTGTCCTTATGTGTTGCACTGCTCTCCTGGGAAGGTGGTTTATTTTGCACCTTCCACAATCAGTCCTAAAGAATGAGCGGGGTTTGAGATGGTCACAACGGTTGATGACTCTTACACATGCAGATATACATTGGTGCCCTAGGTCCAGAGAAGATGTCACCATCATTGATCGTTGCGGGGAGTACCCTAATGTTCCTTTACTTGGAATCAGAGGAGGTATTACTTATAGCCCATGCCTGGCTTGGAGACAGTTTGGTTATGCTCGGAGGGATGGTCCTCATGACATGTTAATTCCTGACATAGTTTTTGACTTCGACAACGATACTCAAGGACTTCGCCAGAGATTTATCAGAGCTTGGAGGATGCCTAGTAGGATAGACAGCAAGACTCTGGGGCACAGGAACTCCATCCCATTGGAACCCTATCTCAAGTGGGTACGCGCTCGCTCTCAGAAGTTAGTGATGCCTTATCCTCACATGCTCCCAGTAATCAAAGAACCAGTCTTGGAAGGGGAAGTGTCCTACACTATTCAGCACCCTGATATGCCCACATCCTGGGAAGAGATGCAGAAGAGCTGGATCCAGCTTAAGGAAGAGCGGAATTCTCTTGAGACTAGTCTGCATGCCAGTGAAAAGAAGGCCTTGGAGCTCACTCGCCTGTTGCATGAGGAGAGGAATCTCAACACCTACATAGCTCCGAAGAGGATGCGCAGTGTATTCTGGGATTGATTTGATTTTTGTACTTTTGCCCATGAGGCCTTGATGTATTAAACAATGATTTCCTTAATGATAACGTGTGTTCCATTTTGTCTACAACAAATTTGAACTTTTGAACCCTTGAATACATTGCATACGCATTTCATACATCATGTGCATAGCAGGTTTTTCCACTTTTCAGGTTGCTTACAGTTCTTCACTGTTTATTTCAGCATCATGAATCCCGAATCTGCATCAACCGAGACATCAATCAAGGCTCTTCAGGTGCAGAATGCACAATTCCAAGAATTAATCAAGGGCCTGGCTAAAGGCCAAGAAGAACTAAAGGCTATGCTCCTGAAGAAGGAGAAAAAGAAGAAGAGAAGAACTGTTCTGCTCAACTCGGGCCGAAGGTTTGGCAATACTCTGCAACATGAAGAGGCTGGTTCTTCTGTTGGCAAGAGTCCTTCTCAGGCAGAAGTAAAGGTCCCTAGTCCGGTAGTCTCTGACAACGAGACTGATTTTGATGAAGAGCAGTACCCTCCTGCAGACAACAGATATAAGCAACTGGAGGACAAGTTGAAGGCTATGGAGGTTCAACAGGCACCTGGGCTGGATTTCGGAGATCTGGGTTTGTCAACTGGTGTGATTATCCCCCACAAGTTCAAAGCACCATCCTTCTCCAAGTATGACGGGGCGTCTTGTCCCAAGCTGCACTTAAGGTCCTATGTTCGGAAAATTCAGCCGTACTCTGCGGATAAGAATTTATGGATCCACTTCTTCCAGGAGAGTCTTTCAGGGACTCATCTCGAATGGTTCTATCAGCTGGATGGGACCAAAGTTCGTAACTGGGAGGAGTTGGCTACTGCTTTCTATAAGCAGTATCAATATAATGCCGACCTTGCCCCCACACGTACCCAACTCCAGGGTATGTCGTTAGGCGTAAGCGAAGGTTTTAAGGAGTACGCTCAGAAGTGGAGAGACCTGGCTGGCAGGGTGCAGCCACCATTGACTGATCGGGAGTTGGTAGACATGTTCTTGGGGACCCTATCTGGGCCGTTTTTCAACCATCTCATTGGGAATTCTTCTGCTGGGTTCACTGATTTGATCTTGACTGGAGAGAGAATTGAGGCTGGGCTGAAGTCTGGAAAGATTACAAAGGGTGCATCATCCAGTTCGGAAAAGAAACCCTTCAAGAAGGAGTCTAGTGCCGTGTATGGTTCTAGGAAATCAGAGAGACCTGAGCACCGCCAATCTGTCAGCGCGGTGATGATTGCTAAGCCTGCTGCCGCTCCTCGGTCGAACAATCCTCATAGGGCTGAAAGACCCCGGAGGGAGTTTACCCGGCTAAACATGACCCTATCACAGATCCTGCCACAGTTGATATCCACTAACTTAGTGACTGTCAGAGAGGCGCCAAAGTTCCCTAATACAACATCTCCCAAGTACAACCCGAATGCTCGTTGTGCTTACCATTCAGATAGCCCGGGGCACTCTACCGATGATTGTTGGGCACTAAAGAACAAGCTGCAGGACCTCATTGACGCTAAGGAGGTACAGTTTGAGGCATCTGACAAGCCTAATGTGGTGACAGCTCCCCTGCCTGCTCATGGAGTTAATGCTATCGGGGATGAAGAGGAAGTTGATGAAGCTGAGTTTGATAGCTGGATCTACCCGGCAACTGACGGTGGACTTAACAATTGGAGCGCAAAGGACAATCTCCCTGTTTCTTTTGTTACTAAGTAATGAATTCCTATGTTTTGTCATTTTGTAATAAACAATGATAAACTCTATGGCCCGGTGTCTTACCCGAGGCACCGTGGTTCTATTTGTGAGGGCATACAAACTGTCATTTTGTGATACGGTGGGAGAACTGACTTGAGGTTTGCGTTTGTATTCGCAAATGTTGCGGTTAGCAAGAGTCGCCACCGACTTTTTATTTTATCCTAAGGAAAGGTTAAAAAGCACAGCAAAAACCTTTTGAGATGTTTTCTTGGGTTCGGGGAGTAGATTATAGAAAGGGAAGGTATTAGCACCCTTTCTATCCATGGTTATCCATGGGCTCTTAGTTACTTGCTTAGATCACTTGCCTTTTGTTTTCAATTGTTTTAAATGGTGCTTGAGTGTGTGGGTTTTGAAAATGTTTTGAAAAGAGGCCAATGTGGTGGCAACCTTTGCAATGATCCATGTGGGGATGTATACAAAGATGTATGTCTTTTGAAAAGGTTTTCATTTTTTGAAAGTTGTTTTGAAAATGTAGTGAAGTGTGGTTTGAAAAATAGGCAAGTGTTTTGTTTTGCAAGTTGGTTCAAGTAACTAAGAGGTTATCTACTCCTAAATTTCTCAAAAGATTATTGCTATACTTTAACCCTTTTAACAAGTTTGCACCACCATTGTATTTGGTGGGCAACCTTGTGTTAGGATGTGAAAGGGACAGGCGCGGGTCATCGTTTAGACCATAATTGTAACAACGTTAAATGTCTTTGGGCAATTTCTCTAAGGGACTTGATCATTTGTTTTGTTTGTTTTGAAAAGTTTTATCGAGGGACTATGATCATTCAAACTGTTTGCTTTGCCCAAAGATGTTCAACATGCAATATGGCCCATTTATTTGAAGGCAACAAGTGGAATACCCTAGAGGGTGCAAGTGTGATTTGTGTGTCCATTTTCATGCTTGTTTGTCTTGTATTAGGTCAAACTATTTTTTATCGTTTTTTCGCATACGAACCCTAATTCTAGCATGTTATTATTTAGAAAGCAATAAAGTGCGAAATTAAAATTACTAAACTATTACACAACCAAATATGGGAAGGGGGGTACAAATGTTCAAATGGGGATATAGACAAGAATTTAAATCTAGATTATTACAACAATTGGATATTTGCATAGTAAATAAATTGCATAATTTAAATGTAAACAAAATAAATATGTAAAATGTAAAAAAAAAGAAAGTTTTTTATGTGTATGAGAAAATATTTATGTAAAAGGAAAAAGAAATAAAAATGTATTTATTTTTTAGTATTTTGAAACTTAGGGGTAAGAAACCCTAATTTTTATATAAAAAGTATTATTATTTAATTTAATTCTATTATTTATTTATTATGTACAAAAATAAAATAAAATGAAGTATTTTGTGAAAAAAAGTATTTTTGTATCAAATATTGATAAAATGAAGAAAATCAAGTATTTTATATTCTTATCTTAAATATATTAATAAACATGTATATATATATATATTAAACCCTAAATGAGTATTATACAAAATAAATATTTATTTAATATTTTAATAAAATAAATAAAAGTATTTTTTTGTGTGAAATATTTTCAGAAAGTAAAAATAAAAATAAAATGTATCTACATTATTTTCTATTTATTTTAATAATAGTGTATATATATATTTGTATATAAATAAAAGAAATAAACAAACAAATATGCCATAAATACAAAAAATGATGGAAAAAATATTTTAAAAATTTTAATGGCATGAGAAAAAATAAACAAAGTCAACCCAAAAAGAAAAAGTCAAAAATGTTGAAAAATAAACAAATGGGCTCAGGGGGTGTAAACCAAAAAAATGGGGTGTGAAAAGGAAACAAATCCAGGCCCAGCCCAGATCACTTCTTCTTCAACCTCTGTACATCTTTCTTCTCACAGAACACGCGTTTTCTAACTCTGGATTCCTGGACTTTCAAGCAAAACTCATAACATGAAAAGTGTAGAGCATTAAGAGACGGTTTCAACCATATAAAGAACATGACCTATCTCTCCAAGATGAGAGAGAATTTCTCTCCCCCTCTTTTCTGACCTAGTTTTTCTACCATTTTCAGAGCTAAAATTCTCTTCACTCAGACAAAAGAAATGAAAAGTAAAGCTATGTACATGTTCAGGGCCATGAGTAGGACTTTGTTTCTTCACAAACTTAAGACTAAAGATGCCTAATAAGAGAGATACGAATTCAAACTTTTACCTGTGCAGTTGAACTTCTATGTGGAGAATGAGAGACTTTCAGTGCAATGTAATGATTGGAAAAGCTTCCTTGAAGTCCAGGGATGCTTTTTCAATGCTCACTTTGTCTTGAAACTTCTTGTATCCAGCTATAGAACTTCACCTGCAAGCTAAAGATGTGAAAATGGTGGAAGTGGTTAGAGCAACTACAGATCGTGCCTTAGCTTCTGGATAGCTTGCATATGTTGTAAGGAAGGTAGAGGAACAGGTTTGGACAGAAATGCTTGAAGGGATTGAGAGATTGCACTCAAACTGCAGGGGCACCCCTGTTTGTGCAGTTTGAGGATGATTCTGAGATGGAGGGTGTTTGAAAGGGAAATGGCTCGTGCAAAAGCTTCAATGTGGTCTATGGAATGTGTTTGATATCTTTTGTGCTGTGTTCTTTTGCTGAGATGAGAGATAGCATATGTTATGGACCTTTCTTCACACTTAAGCTACCAAAAGCAAATTGGTGTTCTAGGTCAGTATAGGACCCCCTAATGTGCTGCATCAACTCCTCTTGATCAGTGTGTTATGCCCATAATCTTGTGTTAACCAGATCTTCTTTGTACTTGTTGGATTACAAACTTGACATAAAGCTAAACTTTTCAAAAATGGAAATTCCACTTTATCTAGTTTAGGATTAAACCATTATGCAATGTTAGAACACAAAGAACATGACCTTAACACATTGAATATGCATTAAATTATTGAGTATGGATTGGTTCAAGGACCTGTAATTAAGCATAAAGCAAACTGAATTCAAATTTGCAAATTTGTGAACATGTCTTGGTGAAGAACAAAAGTGAATTTTTGCCAACTTGTGAAATTCGAATCTCTCAAGTTATGAGGTTGTTTGATGAGTTCTTGGACATTTTGGAAAGCTTGTAATGTGTACTACAATCCATCTTTGAAATGCAATTTGAAATTCCAAGTGGAAGGGTATGAAAAGTGGCCTTGAAGTAGGGTAGAAAACCTTGTCAAAATAGGTCAAATTTCACTAAGTTAAAAGATGGTTTAGTGCCCTTATTCAAAAAATCATAACTTGAGATACAAGCTTCAAATGAGAAAACTTTGTGAATCAAAGTTGTAGATTTTGCAACAAGCTACAACTTTCATGTTTTGACTTTTGTTTGAATCCAAATGGATCATGGTGAAAAGATGGGGCAAAGTTGGGAAAAAATTAGGGTTTTCCATAACTTAGAAAAATTCTAAGTTATGAAAAATGCCATTTTCAAACCCTAATTTGCATTTTGTGATTTCTTGGTGAACAAGTTTCATAATTTGGCATGTTTTGATGAAAAATGAATCTTGACTCTTGATTTTGACCAAAAAAGTCAAAGTTTGACTTTTCAGTATACAGTCAAAATTGATCAATTGACTGGGAAATTCAACTGTCAATCTTGTGTACTTGGGATCTTTTGAGCTTGATGAACATGTCAAGATAATTCCATGGGGTCCTTGAGTCCATATGTGAGCTTGGTTTGCCATTGGCTAGGTCAAACAGTCAAAAATTGCCTTTGTGCAGTCAAAACCCTAAAAATGACCATTTTGCCCTTTTGGTGATCTGATCAAATTTCTTGGGGAATTGTGATCCAAACTTGATCAAATGGTTCATATGAGTTCATAATGTTGATGTGGATCAAATTTCATGAGGTTTGACTGTAAATTGGCCACAGTTGACTTTTTCCCCAATACAGCTGATTTCTAGGTCAACTGTCCAATTGACTGGGTAAAACTTGGAATCAAGACTTGAAACTTGGTATAGGTAAACTTGGGAGTCCAATATGAAGCATGAAAGTCATCTTAGGCATTTTAGGTCAAAACATCTTTAGGCAAACACAAACCCTAATTTGAGTCCACAGTGCAAGGAGAAGTCTTGAGCAGAGGAAACCCTAATTGGATCTTGATCTTCAAAGGTCTTGTGATGAGAAAATGTTGAGGAAATGGGAGGGCAAATTTTAGGGTACAACAGTTGCCCCTGTTCAATCTTCTTGGACCTGAAGAGTTAGATTGGCGAGTTTGCCTTTCGTGACTCGAGGGTAAAAGGAGATTGGACACTAGAGTGCCCGGAAATTTGCACTCGCATGCTGGAGTCTCAACAACGTGGTGTCGGGAATGGGCTTATAGATGCCATCTGGAAAAGTGACAGAACTTTGTCGGGAATGGGCTTACAGATGCCATTTGGAAGTGTTGATCGCATAAGAGGTTCCTTAGCGAGAACTTGTGTGTTTAAGAAAGACAGATGTTTTCCTGGCTTGTTACAGGTGTTTGATCTTCAGTCTCCTTACGCAGATATGCCCTGGCTGGATACAGGTATCGAATCTTCAATCGGTTGCTCACAGATGTGCCCTGGCTGGATACAGGAGTCGAATCTGGAAATAGTCGTCAATAGATATGCCCTGGCTGGATACAGGAGTCGAATCTTTGAACTCTGCAGACGTGCCCTGGCTAGATACAGGAATCGAGTCTGGAAATGTGGTCAACAGATATGCCCTGGCTGGATACAGGAATCGAATCTGGAAATGTTGTAGTTGATAGATGTGCCCTGGCTGGATACAGGAGTCGAATCTTTGAACTCTTCAGACGTGCCCTGGCTAGATACAGGAATCGAGTCTGGAATTGTGACAGTTGAAAGTAGTCTTTTTTGAGATTGTCTTTTTCCTGAAAAGGCAAAGACGTAAGCTGTATGCAATGTCATGATGTATGATATGCATGATGTCATGATGTTCAACATTTGATATTGTATGTGTCTCATCATGTATGTAAGCAGAATGTATGAAAATGTGAAATGTTTATGAGTGTAACTTCATCTTAGGAAAATAAATCCATGACGAATGACCGGGAAGCTGTTCTGCGGAAGAGATGTTTGACCAAAGCTCTGATGAGAGGCCTGCTGAGGACTTTAACAATGGATTCCGCTGAGGATAATGATGATAAACTCCGCTGGAGAACCCCAAAGATAGACTCTGCTTGGGAAAAAACAAAGATAAACTTCGCTTGGGATTGAAGGAACTTTTGCCGGGAACGGTCTTCCGTGGCTTTTAGCTGAGGATAACCCAGTTATAAGTCCTTGTGAGGAAATAACTCTAAATAAAACTCGGGCGAGACGTTCGTACTTCGCCGGGGATAAGCTCGCAGAATCTACTAGGGATGAGCTTTTAAGACCTGCCGGGGGATGTTTTGCCTTTTTCAGGATCGACGGGGAATCGACTCCTGCTTGGGGAAAGGGCTGCTGAATTTTGCCTTACTCTGCGGGGAGTTGAGATGATTTGGTCACATTCTCAGTTGAACCTGCCTTGGTGCTTTGGCGGACAAAACAACTAGACCGCATTAGACAACTCCACATTGCCCCTGTCTTTGATGTCACTTGTAATTAATCTCTTTTCATATGCAAACATTTATGAATCAGCAATTTAATGTCAAATGCATATATCAAAATGAACATTGGACGTTCTTCGCAAGACAAAACAACAAAAGAAAAACAATGGCAATTTGTATGGACAAGTGAATTTTCATTGATTTAAACTTTGCCTGTGAATAGGCGTTTTTTGTACAAGAGACTGACATCCTAGTAAGAGGACATCGCCAAATAACATAGAGTTTACAATTTGAAAAACAAAACAGCTATGTGAACAATCCCACTGGGTTCCAACTCTGCTATCGCCTTTATGTTTTCGAACGTCTCATCGCCTTACTGCCTAATCTGAAGATGAAGCTGATTGGTCAATGCCGAAATTTGGGCCAGATAGTTGATGCCGGATTCCGGGTGCGAAGTGATCCAATGAGACATAGTGTTACGCTCTTATCCCTAACTTTTGCCTGGACCGCCCTTTCGGGTTTTCAGTCCAACGGGATACCCTTTTTTGCCCAAGCCGCCCTTTCAGGTTTTCGACTTGCCGGGTGTATAGATTTTTATTTATTTCATCCCTTATTTTTGCCCGAACCCTTTTGGTTCGCCGGGAAGCCCTTATTTTTGCCTAGGTATGTCAACCTAGCGGGTCTTTTATTTAGGCGTAGTATTTTTTCACTATGTCTGCATTGGCGGGGTGAGGAAGGTCGTCACCATCCATGGTGGTTAGGATCATGGCTCCTCCTGAGAACACACGTTTAACCACAAATGGCCCTTCATAAGTAGGGGTCCATTTGCCCCGGGGATCACTTTGAGGAAGGATGATGCGTTTGATTACCAGGTCCCCAACTTGATACTCTTGCGGTCTGACTTTCTTGTTAAATGCCCTGATCATCCGTTTTTGATACGTTTGACCATGACAGATAGTAGTGAGCCTTTTTTCGTCAATTAGATTTAATTGATCAAGTCGAGTTTGGATCCAATCATCTTCTTTTAAGTCTGCATCCTTCATTATTCGGAGAGAGGGTATCTGGATTTCAATTGGCAAGACTGCCTCCATGCCGTAGACCAAGGAGAAAGGAGTTGCCCCGGTTGATGTCCTTGCTGAGGTGCGGTACCCATGAAGAGCGAACGGTAACATTTCGTGCCAATCTTTATAGGTCACTGTCATCTTCTGCACAATTTTCTTGATATTTTTATTGGCTGCCTCTACAGCCCCATTCATCTTCGGCCGATAGGGGGAAGAATTGTGGTGCTGTATCTTGAACTGTTCACAGAGTTCAGTGATCATTTTGTTATTGAGATTGGTACCATTGTCCGTAATGATCCTTTCTGGGACTCCGTACCGACAAATCAGATTATGCCGGATGAATCGTGCCACGACGCTCTTGGTTACTGTGGCATAGGAAGCTGCTTCGACCCATTTCGTGAAGTAATCGATCGCCACCAAGATGAAACGATGCCCATTGGATGCCGTCGGTCGGATTTCACCGATCATATCGATGCCCCACATTGCGAAAGGCCAAGGTGCCGTTAGGACATTCAAAGGAACCGGAGGGATATGCACCTTGTCAGCATAGATCTGGCACTTATGACAAGTCCGGGAGTGTTGGTAACAATCGGCTTCCATCGTGGACCAGAAATATCCTGCCCGAAGGATTTTCTTAGTCATGGTGTGTCCACTGGAATGGGTCCCAAATGTACCTTCATGTAGTTCCATCATAATTTTCTCTGCTTCAGCCTTATCCACACAACGTAACAGAGTTGAATCATGATTCCGTTTGTAGAGAATGCCGTTGCTGAGGAAGAATTTTGCAGCAAATCTCCTCATGAACTTCTTATCATTGACAGATGCACCTTCCGGGTATTCCTGGGCTTCCAAGTACCTCTTCACCTCGTGATACCAGGGTTTTTCAGTCACCTTCTCAGCCTCGAGCTCGCAGCAGTAAGCCGGTTCATCCAACTTCCAGATCGTGATTTGAGGAGCCTCATTATCCCATTTAACTCTGAACATTGAAGACATCGTGGCTAGCGCGTCCGCTAGCTGATTCTCCTCTCTAGGGAAGTGCTCAAAAGTTATCTCTTCAAAGTGAGGGAGCAAGGTCGACACATACTCCTTGTAAGGAATGAGATTCGGGTGTTTCGTATCCCACTCGCCTTTGATCTGATTGATCACGAGAGCGGAATCTCCGAAGACACTTAGAAACTTGATCCTCAAATCGATCGCAGCTTGTAAACCCATGATACATGCCTCATATTCTGCCATGTTGTTGGTGCAGCTGAAACATAATCGGGCGGTGAGTGGAGTATGAGTCCCCTTGGGAGATATGATTACAGCACCGACGCCGTTACCCAAAGCATTGGAGGCTCCGTCAAAATGCATAGACCATCGGGATCCTTTCTCAGGTCCTTCATCCGGTCCAGGTACTTCACAGTCAGTTACCACCATGATGTCTTCGTCCGGAAAATCAAAGTTCAATGATTGATAATCGTCCACAGGTTGGTGTGCCAAATGATCAGCCAGTACACTCCCCTTAATTGCCTTCTGAGTTGTATACTGGATGTCATATTCTGTTAAGATCATTTGCCATCTCGCTATCCTCCCAGACAGAGCGGGCTTTTCAAATATGTACTTGATGGGATCCATCTTTGAAATCAATAAAGTAGTGTGAGTCAGCATATACTGTCTCAGCCGGCGAGCAGCCCATACAAGAGCGCAGCAAGTTTTCTCAAGCAGTGAGTAACGAGACTCACAGTCGGTAAACTTTTTGCTCAAGTAATAAATAGCGTGCTCTTTTCGGCCAGACTCGTCATGCTGCCCCAGCACACACCCCATTGAATTATCAAGCACTGTCAAGTATAGTATCAGAGGTCTTCCTTCCACTGGTGGCATAAGAATGGGTGGCTCTTGGAGGTATTCCTTTATTCTTTCAAAGGCGGCCTGACATTCATCATTCCAGCGTACCACTTGATCTTTCTTCAGTAATTTGAAGATTGGCTCACAAGTAGCAGTCAGATGTGAGATGAATCGGGCAATGTAATTCAATCGTCCTAGGAAACCTCTGACTTCTTTCTCTGTTTTTGGGGTCGGCATCTCTTGAATAGCTTTAACCTTGGCAGGGTCCACCTGGATACCTTTATCACTTACAATGAAACCTAGCAATTTTCCGGACCTCACCCCGAAGGTGCATTTGTTGGGATTCAATCTCAGCTTGTACAACTTGAGTCGGTCAAACAACTTCCTCAGATGATCAAGGTGCTCCTCCTCAGTTTGAGACCTTGCAATCATGTCGTCAACGTATACTTCAATCTCATGATGGATCATATCATGAAATAAAGCAACCATGGCACGCTGATAGGTTGCCCCAGCATTTTTCAATCCGAATGGCATGACCTTATAACAGAAGGTGCCCCACTGGGTCACAAAGGTAGTCTTCTCCATATCTTCTGGAGCCATCTTGATCTGATTATACCCTGAAAAACCATCCATGAAGGAGAACACCTTGTGTTGAGCCGTATTGTCAACAAGGACATCAATGTGAGGTAGGGGGAAGTCATCCTTGGGGCTGGCCCTGTTCAGATCCCTGTAGTCGACACACATTCTGACCTTACCGTCCTTCTTCGGCACTGGCACAACATTGGCAACCCACTGAGGGTAAGAAGTTACTGCAAGGAAACCTGCATCAAACTGTTTCATCACCTCAGCTTTAATCTTCTCAGACATCTCTGGACGCATTCGTCGAACTTTTTGCTTTACTGGAGGGCAATCTTCCTTGGTTGGCAAATGGTGAACTACAATGTCGGCATCCAAACCAGGCATATCTTCATAAGACCAGGCAAAGATCTCCATGTAGTCTTGTAGCATCTGGATCAATCGTTGCTTCACGCTGAGCTCTAGATTGGCACCAATTTTGACCTCTTTCCTATCTGTCTCAGTACCCAGGTTAATTGTCTCCACAGGCTCTTCATGTGGTTGAATAGCCCTCTCTTCCTGTAGTAGCAGTCTTGCGAGTTCACCAGGCACTTCGCAATCATCTTCACCTTCGTCTTCGGCCAAGTTGATCGGATTTTCGAAGTCATAACTGGCGGTAGCAGAGCTGTTGCCAGTGAGATCCAGAGTGGATTGAAACCTGTATAAGTGAGTGTGTGTAAATATAGCTGTTTTGCAATATGTATAACACAGAAAGAAAAGGAGCACAAGATTTGAAATGCAACAAACGTCCAATGTTTTGATTGATGATATATGAAAATGTCATACAAAAAGCCCTCACAAATGGAGCTACGATGCCCCGGGCAGGACACCGAGCCAACAGAGTTTTAACATATTGTTTGTTACAAATTTGGAAATCAAAAGAAATTAATTACTGCGTGACAAATGTGATAGGGGTAAAATCCTTTGCTGTCCAGTTGCTTGGTCCGTCGCTGGCAGTCGGGTAGATCCAATTATCAAACTCAGCTTCCTCCACATCCTCCTCGATAGCATTCACCCTTGAGCTGGAAATAAACACCGGAGCCTTTCCAATCTTCTCTTTGCGCACCGCCTTCTGAGCCTCTGCAGTAAAGCCTAGCCCAAACTTGTCGTTCTTCTGAGTGAAGTCAGGAAGCTGACCCCAGTGTGCACCATTGCCTTTCTGAACCACAGCCCGGGCATCCCTTAGGGAAACCATCTTCAAGGAATCATTCTCTTCGGCCATTGTCTCCGCAGCTGCTGAAATTGGATGTACCTCCTCGAAATGTTGGAAGGGAGTTTCAATAAACTCTCCGTCCATCTCGATGTACCTGAAGGAATTCAAATGGCTCACCATATACTCCTCTTCTCCTTGCACAGTGACAATTTTCCCCCTGACGGGATACTTCAGCTTTTGGTGTAAGGTGGAGGTCACTGCCCCAGCTTTGTGGATCCAAGGTCTACCCAACAGACAGGAGTACGATGGACGTATATCCATCACGTAAAAGGTAGAGTCAAACACTTGAGAGCCCACACGAATAGGGATGTTAACCTCCCCATGAACCATCCTCTTGGAACCGTCAAAGGCTCTGACGATGATATTGCTGGGTTTCAACTCCAGGCCTTCATAATCCAGACGATCCAAAGCCTTTTTCGGAAGAACATTCAAAGAAGAACCAGTGTCCACCAATACATGTGCCAGAGTAGTGCCCCTGCATTCAATAGAGACATGCAGGGCATCATTGTGGTCTCTCCCTTTTGCGGTCAGGTCAGCATCTGAAAAGCCCAAGCCGTTGTCCGCCGTCAGATTTGCTATGCAGTCAGTGAACTGAACTGCAGACGTCTCCTGCGGCACATGGGCCGTTTTGAGAAATGAGATTAATGCCTTAGCGTGAGCCTCGGAACATAGCAATAGGGAGAGCAGGGAGATCTTGGAGGGTGTATGCCCTAACTGCTCAACAACATTAAAATCACTTTTCTTTATTATCTTCAGAATCTCCTCCATTTCTTGTCGGGAGGCCTCAGCATTCACGGGTATTGGTGCCTCCATCCGGGCAGGCTCTTCTTCAATCCCTTTGCCCCGAGCATTTGATGACTCGGCAGCAGGGGACACAATTTGATCAGCAACAGGACTTGGTAAACTTGCAGGTTTTATGAGGAGGGGTCTTCGAATAGCGGGAGGCGCAATGTCAGGCGAGAAGAGCCTGCCACTGCGGGTGACTTTAGCCGGACCGGTGATATCGCAGATACTGGCACTAGCATCAAATTCTTGCTTGATTCCATTTACATATACGTCTGCCCCATAATGCCAGGGGACAGCCTTATCAGACACGTAGGAGAGGGGTCCTGGAACAGTAATGATCACAGGCGCAACTGTCAAGATTTGAATAGGCTTCTTTGGGGGAGCCTTGATTGGATTTTTGAAGATGGTAATCACGGAAACTTCTTTCATTGGAACCAATTGAACAGCAGTCTTTTTGAATAAAATCTCCTTGCTATCCATTAGGCCTTGGATGCCTAACCTTAGCAAGGGACAATCGGATAGGGAAATAGCACAGAATGGGCAACCTTCGCCGCAACCCGGAAATAAACCGGCCCGCAGTAGGTTCTTCTTAACAGTCTTCAAAGGGGTAACAACTTCATCTATCGAAACAGCATACACTTCTTCCTCAATGGCACTTACCCTATGCTGGGGCATAGGAGCCGTTACAACATTCGGTCTTTCCGGCGCTTCAAACTGAATTTCTTTTGCGTCAATTAGATCTTGCACTTTGTTTCTCAAGGCCCAACAATCATCAGTAGTGTGCCCGGGACTATCAGAATGATAAGCACACCGGGCATTCGGGTTGTATTTAGGGGACGCAGTGTTGACGACCTTAGGATCTTCTTTGAGGGTCACCAGGTTGGTGGATAACAGTTGGGGTAAAATTTGAGATAATGTCATACTCAATCGGGTATACTGCCTCTTGGGCCTTTCACTTCTTTGCTGATTGTACTGCTGAGGAGCAGCAACAGGTTTAGAGATGACCAAAGCATTAACGGCTTGGCGACTTTCGGGCTTGACTTGTCTTCTAGGGCCATAGACGGCGCTTGCTTCTTTCTTAAATGGCCTCTTCTCAGCACTTGTAGAGGCAGCCTTCTGTATCTTGCCTGACCTGATGCCAGCTTCAATTCTCTCTCCCGTTAATATCAAATCTGTGAACCCAGCGGAGGAGTTACCAACCAAATGATTGAAAAACGGACCAGACAACGTTCCCAGAAACATATCAACCAGCTCTCGATCGGTTAATGGAGGCTGCACCCTGCCAGCCAAATCTCTCCATTTTTGAGCGTACTCTTTGAACCCCTCACCCGTCCCTAGAGACATACCCTGAAGTTGGGTACGCGTAGGAGCGAGATCAGAATTGTATTGGTATTGTCTGTAAAACGCAGTTGCCAAATCTTCCCAGTGCCGGATGCTAGCTCCGTCCAATTGGTAGAACCATTCAAGTTGTGACCCCGAGAGGCTGTCTTGGAAGAAGTGAATCCAGAGGTTCTTATCCGCCGTGTAAGGTTGGATTTTCCTTACATACGACCTCAGATGCAGCTTTGGGCAGGAGACCCCATCATACTTGGCGAAGGCAGGCGCCTTAAACTTGTGTGGAATTACTACTCCAGAAGATAATCCCAAATCTCCGAAATCCAGCCCCGGCACGTTCTGAATTTCCATAGCGCTCAAACGGTCCTCCAGTTGTTTGTATCTGTCAGCAGCAGGTGGGTATTGTTCCTCGTTATAGTCCGTCTCGTTGTCGGAGACTGCGGGACTAGGAGCTCCTCCCCCTTGGGGACTGTTTTTCTCAGCAGAAGAAGTGGTTGGATCAGCTTCATTGTGGAGTGTGTTCCCAAATCTGCGTCCGGTGTTGAACATCGCCGTCCTCTTTTTCTTCTTCTTCTTCAGGAGTAGAGTCTTCAACTCTTGCTGACCCCGGGCTAGGCTTAGGACCATCTCTTGAAACTGTGCACTTTGGGCCTGAAGGGCCTTGATTGCTTGTTCACTGGATGACTCCGAATTCATGATGACTGTGCACATAAACAGCGAAGAAAATTAAGCAACCTGTGAAATAGGGTACCTGCTATGCATATGGTGTAATGGAATGCGTATGTTCTATGTTTTCAAAGACAAATAAGATTCAACTTTGTAGACAAAAAGGGAAACACACTTCATTAGATTAAAATTTTTCAATTGTTCAACAATTTTCCCTTAGGCATTACAGGAATGAAAAATACGGAAAAGGAAATAAAACTACAAAAGGGAATAATCAAAGCTCATCAATGCTCCCATGGCCTCCTCCTCTCAGTGCTGATGTAGTTGTTCAGGATACGTTCTTCCTCCAATTGCTTAGTCAGCCTTTGGACCTTCCTTTCCTGCTCGTTGAACTTCTCCCGATAGAAATCCCGTTCTTCCTTTAGCTGTGCCCAAGATCTCTTCATGGTGTCAAAATCAGTAGGTATCTGAGGAGGGAGGACAGTTGGAGGAACCCCATCTTCATCGGGAGATTCAAGAATGATTGGTCTGACAGCTTCGTACGGCATACCTAACTTCTGAGCACGGATGCGGACCCATTTGCAATAGGGCTCCAATGGTAAAGAAGTCTTTGGTCCTAACTCATGTGGGTCAGCTTTGTGGATTCTGTCCCAAGCTCTAATGAATCCCTGGCGTAGTTTGTCACTACCTGCCTGAAACTCAAAATGGAAGTGAGGAACCAGCATTTCATGGGGCCCATCTCCTCTGGCTCTTCCAAACTGACGGAGAGCTAAACATGGATTGTAAGAGATTCCTCCTTGGATACCGATCAACGGGACATTAGGGTATTCTCCGCAACGGTCGATAACAGCTACCTCATCCAAGCCTCTGAGAGTCCAAGTGATATCCTTATCTGTGAGAGACATTAACCTCCGAGCCCAACCTTTTCCTTCTTCATTCTTTAGCACGGACTTAGGAAGGTGCGAAATAAACCACCTTACCAGCAAAGGAGCACAACACCACGGAGTTCCCCGTTTTCGAGCAGTACGAGCATGGAGTTGTTGTAGAATGTCACCCAAGAGAGTGGGTACCGGATTTCGAGACATGAAGATTCTTATGACATGGATACTGATGAAGGTGTCAGGGTTGGGAAACAATACCAGACCATAGATCAAAAGAGCCAGAACATCTTCATATGCTTTGAAGTCCAAGTCATTCCAGAAATCATTAGCCTTGCCAACCAGAAATTTGACCAAAAAGCCCTTGATCCCATTTCTAGTTTCCCAGTTGGACAATACCTCTTCTTTGGTCAAGGGGAGAATTGCAGCAATCTCTTCAGGCCTAGGAGTCCTTTCCAAACCAGTGAATGGAGTTTGTTCCAGGACAGGGATCCCAAGCAGATAAGAGAACTCTTCCAGGGTAGGAACCAGCTGGAAGTCTTGAAAGGTGAAACAATGATGCAGAGGGTCATAAAACTGGGTCAGAACACTTATCAGTTGTTGGTCCCATTTTGCAGTGATCAAGCCAAGGAGGGAACCATGTTTGTTGATGAAGGAGGTAGTGTTTGGAATTCTTTCAACCAGATCTTTGAGTAAAACTGGTGGTTGAACAAAGTTGAGCCGGACAGTATTTCTACGCACGGGCATCATGATGTCCTACAAAACAGAGCAAAGATGAAACCTTTTTGTCTTTTGAAATGGGTTAGCTTTTTATGCATGCAATGGTATGATGGCATGATGCTATGATGAAGCACATCACAAGTATTCACATAGGCAAATAAAGCACACAAGTCACACAAGACACCCTTAGGTTTCAGGCCAGCATGAGTTTCAGGTATTACCCTCTTTTGGTTTTGTTGGTTAAAACCTGTCCTATCAAAAGTAACCGGGTTCTAGCGGATCTCAAATCATTGGCTACCCTCAATCGGTCATAACTCCAGCATCGCAATCTTTTCTCGCGGCCAGAACCATCTCGAGAGTTTAGCCTCAATGAGTGTAGCATACTGCTACTGTCCTAATAGCCAAGTTGGTCAATTTAGGGTTCTAAGGTTGGTTGGTGTTTAATGACCCCTTAGAAGACCTATATTCTCCCCGTTACAACACAAGGGATATAGGTACAGACTAAGATGCCACACCAACGTAGCCACTGCTTCACCCATGTCGGTCTACGCCGGACAGGTCCCTCACAGATTATGCTACCTAAAAAGGGTATTTCCCAGATCCGGGTTAGGATCTATGAAACTCCAATGCAAAGCCCACAAACATAAAAGCAAACAAAGCAAACAATTGAAAACACAGGTGATCTAAAACCCTAAGGTTACTCCACTTTTAAGTAATCCCCAGCAGAGTCGCCAGTTCTGTGATACGGTGGGAGAACTGACTTGAGGTTTGCGTTTGTATTCGCAAATGTTGCGGTTAGCAAGAGTCGCCACCGACTTTTTATTTTATCCTAAGGAAAGGTTAAAAAGCACAGCAAAAACCTTTTGAGATGTTTTCTTGGGTTCGGGGAGTAGATTATAGAAAGGGAAGGTATTAGCACCCTTTCTATCCATGGTTATCCATGGGCTCTTAGTTACTTGCTTAGATCACTTGCCTTTTGTTTTCAATTGTTTTAAATGGTGCTTGAGTGTGTGGGTTTTGAAAATGTTTTGAAAAGAGGCCAATGTGGTGGCAACCTTTGCAATGATCCATGTGGGGATGTATACAAAGATGTATGTCTTTTGAAAAGGTTTTCATTTTTTGAAAGTTGTTTTGAAAATGTAGTGAAGTGTGGTTTGAAAAATAGGCAAGTGTTTTGTTTTGCAAGTTGGTTCAAGTAACTAAGAGGTTATCTACTCCTAAATTTCTCAAAAGATTATTGCTATACTTTAACCCTTTTAACAAGTTTGCACCACCATTGTATTTGGTGGGCAACCTTGTGTTAGGATGTGAAAGGGACAGGCGCGGGTCATCGTTTAGACCATAATTGTAACAACGTTAAATGTCTTTGGGCAATTTCTCTAAGGGACTTGATCATTTGTTTTGTTTGTTTTGAAAAGTTTTATCGAGGGACTATGATCATTCAAACTGTTTGCTTTGCCCAAAGATGTTCAACATGCAATATGGCCCATTTATTTGAAGGCAACAAGTGGAATACCCTAGAGGGTGCAAGTGTGATTTGTGTGTCCATTTTCATGCTTGTTTGTCTTGTATTAGGTCAAACTATTTTTTATCGTTTTTTCGCATACGAACCCTAATTCTAGCATGTTATTATTTAGAAAGCAATAAAGTGCGAAATTAAAATTACTAAACTATTACACAACCAAATATGGGAAGGGGGGTACAAATGTTCAAATGGGGATATAGACAAGAATTTAAATCTAGATTATTACAACAATTGGATATTTGCATAGTAAATAAATTGCATAATTTAAATGTAAACAAAATAAATATGTAAAATGTAAAAAAAAAGAAAGTTTTTTATGTGTATGAGAAAATATTTATGTAAAAGGAAAAAGAAATAAAAATGTATTTATTTTTTAGTATTTTGAAACTTAGGGGTAAGAAACCCTAATTTTTATATAAAAAGTATTATTATTTAATTTAATTCTATTATTTATTTATTATGTACAAAAATAAAATAAAATGAAGTATTTTGTGAAAAAAAGTATTTTTGTATCAAATATTGATAAAATGAAGAAAATCAAGTATTTTATATTCTTATCTTAAATATATTAATAAACATGTATATATATATATATTAAACCCTAAATGAGTATTATACAAAATAAATATTTATTTAATATTTTAATAAAATAAATAAAAGTATTTTTTTGTGTGAAATATTTTCAGAAAGTAAAAATAAAAATAAAATGTATCTACATTATTTTCTATTTATTTTAATAATAGTGTATATATATATTTGTATATAAATAAAAGAAATAAACAAACAAATATGCCATAAATACAAAAAATGATGGAAAAAATATTTTAAAAATTTTAATGGCATGAGAAAAAATAAACAAAGTCAACCCAAAAAGAAAAAGTCAAAAATGTTGAAAAATAAACAAATGGGCTCAGGGGGTGTAAACCAAAAAAATGGGGTGTGAAAAGGAAACAAATCCAGGCCCAGCCCAGATCACTTCTTCTTCAACCTCTGTACATCTTTCTTCTCACAGAACACGCGTTTTCTAACTCTGGATTCCTGGACTTTCAAGCAAAACTCATAACATGAAAAGTGTAGAGCATTAAGAGACGGTTTCAACCATATAAAGAACATGACCTATCTCTCCAAGATGAGAGAGAATTTCTCTCCCCCTCTTTTCTGACCTAGTTTTTCTACCATTTTCAGAGCTAAAATTCTCTTCACTCAGACAAAAGAAATGAAAAGTAAAGCTATGTACATGTTCAGGGCCATGAGTAGGACTTTGTTTCTTCACAAACTTAAGACTAAAGATGCCTAATAAGAGAGATACGAATTCAAACTTTTACCTGTGCAGTTGAACTTCTATGTGGAGAATGAGAGACTTTCAGTGCAATGTAATGATTGGAAAAGCTTCCTTGAAGTCCAGGGATGCTTTTTCAATGCTCACTTTGTCTTGAAACTTCTTGTATCCAGCTATAGAACTTCACCTGCAAGCTAAAGATGTGAAAATGGTGGAAGTGGTTAGAGCAACTACAGATCGTGCCTTAGCTTCTGGATAGCTTGCATATGTTGTAAGGAAGGTAGAGGAACAGGTTTGGACAGAAATGCTTGAAGGGATTGAGAGATTGCACTCAAACTGCAGGGGCACCCCTGTTTGTGCAGTTTGAGGATGATTCTGAGATGGAGGGTGTTTGAAAGGGAAATGGCTCGTGCAAAAGCTTCAATGTGGTCTATGGAATGTGTTTGATATCTTTTGTGTTGTGTTCTTTTGCTGAGATGAGAGATAGCATATGTTATGGACCTTTCTTCACACTTAAGCTACCAAAAGCAAATTGGTGTTCTAGGTCAGTATAGGACCCCCTAATGTGCTGCATCAACTCCTCTTGATCAGTGTGTTATGCCCATAATCTTGTGTTAACCAGATCTTCTTTGTACTTGTTGGATTACAAACTTGACATAAAGCTAAACTTTTCAAAAATGGAAATTCCACTTTATCTAGTTTAGGATTAAACCATTATGCAATGTTAGAACACAAAGAACATGACCTTAACACATTGAATATGCATTAAATTATTGAGTATGGATTGGTTCAAGGACCTGTAATTAAGCATAAAGCAAACTGAATTCAAATTTGCAAATTTGTGAACATGTCTTGGTGAAGAACAAAAGTGAATTTTTGCCAACTTGTGAAATTCGAATCTCTCAAGTTATGAGGTTGTTTGATGAGTTCTTGGACATTTTGGAAAGCTTGTAATGTGTACTAAAATCCATCTTTGAAATGCAATTTGAAATTCCAAGTGGAAGGGTATGAAAAGTGGCCTTGAAGTAGGGTAGAAAACCTTGTCAAAATAGGTCAAATTTCACTAAGTTAAAAGATGGTTTAGTGCCCTTATTCAAAAAATCATAACTTGAGATACAAGCTTCAAATGAGAAAACTTTGTGAATCAAAGTTGTAGATTTTGCAACAAGCTACAACTTTCATGTTTTGACTTTTGTTTGAATCCAAATGGATCATGGTGAAAAGATGGGGCAAAGTTGGGAAAAAATTAGGGTTTTCCATAACTTAGAAAAATTCTAAGTTATGAAAAATGCCATTTTCAAACCCTAATTTGCATTTTGTGATTTCTTGGTGAACAAGTTTCATAATTTGGCATGTTTTGATGAAAAATGAATCTTGACTCTTGATTTTGACCAAAAAAGTCAAAGTTTGACTTTTCAGTATACAGTCAAAATTGATCAATTGACTGGGAAATTCAACTGTCAATCTTGTGTACTTGGGATATTTTGAGCTTGATGAACATGTCAAGATAATTCCATGGGGTCCTTGAGTCCATATGTGAGCTTGGTTTGCCATTGGCTAGGTCAAACAGTCAAAAATTGCCTTTGTGCAGTCAAAACCCTAAAAATGACCATTTTGCCCTTTTGGTGATCTGATCAAATTTCTTGGGGAATTGTGATCCAAACTTGATCAAATGGTTCATATGAGTTCATAATGTTGATGTGGATCAAATTTCATGAGGTTTGACTGTAAATTGGCCACAGTTGACTTTTTCCCCAATACAGCTGATTTCTAGGTCAACTGTCCAATTGACTGGGTAAAACTTGGAATCAAGACTTGAAACTTGGTATAGGTAAACTTGGGAGTCCAATATGAAGCATGAAAGTCATCTTAGGCATTTTAGGTCAAAACATCTTTAGGCAAACACAAACCCTAATTTGAGTCCACAGTGCAAGGAGAAGTCTTGAGCAGAGGAAACCCTAATTGGATCTTGATCTTCAAAGGTCTTGTGATGAGAAAATGTTGAGGAAATGGGAGGGCAAATTTTAGGGTACAACACATTTCATATATCATGAATAAAAATCTTGGACGTATTTTTCATTACAAATATTGTGCTCCTTTTCTGTCTTTCTTTTCCTTTACATAATTTTCAAAACAGCTGTATTTACACACACACTCACTCATACAGGTTTCAATCCACTCTGGATCTTACTGGTAACGACTCTGCTATCGCCAGTTATGACTTCGAAAATCCGATCAACTTAGCCGAAGACGAAGGTGAAGATGATTGCGAAGTGCCTGGCGAGCTTGCAAGACTGTTGCTTCAGGAAGAGAGGGCAATTCAACCCCATGAAGAGCCAGTGGAAACAATAAACCTGGGTACTGAGGCAGACAGGAAAGAGGTAAAGATTGGTGCCAACCTAGAGCTCAGCGTGAAGCAACGGTTAACCAAGATGTTACATGATTATATGGAGATCTTTGCCTGGTCCTACGAAGACATGCCCGGGTTGGATACCGATATTGTGGTCCATCATTTGCCGACTAAGGAAGACTGCCCTCCAGTTAAGCAAAAGGTCCATCGGATGCGTCCAGAGATGTCCGAGAAGATTAAAGCCGAGGTCATGAAACAGTTCGATGTTGGGTTCCTTGCAGTGACTTCTTACCCTCAGTGGGTTGCTAATGTGGTGCCGGTACCTAAGAAAGACGGAAAGGTCAGAATGTGTGTCGATTACAGGGATCTGAACAGGGCCAGCCCCAAGGATGATTTCCCTCTACCTCACATTGATGTCCTTGTTGGTAATACGGCTCAGCACAAAGTATTCTCTTTCATGGATGGCTTTTCAGGTTACAATCAGATCAAGATGGCACCTGAAGACATGGAAAAGACTACATTCGTTACTCAGTGGGGCACCTTCTGTTACAAGGTCATGCCGTTCGGATTAAAGAATGCTGGGGCAACCTACCAACGTGCCATGGTTGCCTTGTTTCATGATATGATCCATCACGAGATAGAAGTGTATGTGGACGACATGATCGCTAGGTCCCAGACTGAGGAAGAGCATCTAGATCATCTGCAGAAGCTGTTTGACCGGTTGAAATTATACAAGCTGAGATTGAACCCTAACAAATGCACCTTCGGGGTAAGATCTGGGAAGTTGCTAGGCTTCGTGGTCAGTGATAAAGGTATTCAAGTGGACCCTGCTAAGGTCAAAGCTATTCAAGAGATGCCGGTTCCCAAGACAGAGAAGGAAGTCAGAGGCTTTTTAGGACGCCTGAATTACATCGCTCGATTTATCTCACATCTGACTGCTACCTGTGAGCCAATCTTCAAGCTGCTGAAGAAAGATCAGGTAGTACGTTGGAACGATGAATGTCAGGCTGCCTTCGACAGAATCAAAGAGTATCTCCAAGAACCACCCATCCTTATGCCACCGGTTGAAGGGAGACCTCTGATCCTATATCTGACAGTGCTCGACAATTCAATGGGGTGTGTGCTGGGGCAGCATGACGAGTGTGGCCGAAAAGAGCATGCCATTTATTACCTTAGCAAAAAGTTTACCGACTGTGAGACCCGATACTCACTGCTTGAGAAAACTTGTTGCGCTTTGGTATGGGCTGCTCGCCGGCTGAGACAGTATATGCTGACTCACACTACTTTGTTGATCTCAAAAATGGATCCGATAAAATACATATTCGAAAAGCCTGCTCTGTCTGGGAGAATTGCAAGATGGCAAATGATCTTGATGGAATATGACATTCAGTACACAACCCAGAAAGCCATCAAGGGAAGTGTATTGGCAGACCACTTAGCTCATCAAGCTGTAGATGACTATCAGTCAATGAACTTCGAGTTTCCGGATGAAAGCATTATGATTGTAACTGATTGTGAAGTACCTGGACCGGATGAAGGACCTGAGCCAGGATCCCGATGGTCTATGCACTTTGACGGAGCCTCCAATGCTTTGGGAAACGGTATCGGCGCCATAATCATATCTCCACAAGGTACTCATACTCCACTCACTGCCCGGCTATGTTTCAACTGTACCAACAACATGGCAGAGTATGAGGCGTGTATCATGGGTCTTCAAGCTGCGATCGACCTCAGGATCAAATTTCTAAGTATCTTCGGAGATTCCGCTCTTGTGATCAATCAGATCAAAGGAGAGTGGGATACGAAACATCCAAACTTGATTCCTTACAGAGAATGTGTGTTGACCCTGATTCCCCACTTTACAGAGATAACCTTTGAGCACTTTCCAAGGGAAGAGAATCAGTTAGCGGACGCGTTAGCTACAATGTCTTCAATGTTCAAGGTAAAATGGGATAATGAGGCTCCCCGGATCATCATCTGGAAACTGGACGAACCGGCATACTGTTGTGATCTCGAGACCGAATTGGTAACTGAGAAGCCTTGGTACCACGAAGTGAAGAGATATCTGGAAGCTCAGGAATACCCTGAAGGCGCCTCTGTCAATGATAAGAAATTCCTGAGGAGGTTTGCAGCCAAGTTCTTCCTTAGCAACAGCATCTTGTACAAGCGAAACCATGATTCAACCTTACTGCGTTGTGTGGATAAGACTGAAGCAGAAAGAATCATGGAAGAGCTACATGAAGGGACCTTTGGTACACATTCCAGTGGACATACTATGGCTAAAAAGATCCTACGGGCAGGATATTACTGGTCCACAATGGAAGCTGACTGCTACCAACACTCCAGGACATGCCACAAGTGCCAGATTTATGCAGACAAGGTGCATGTTCCTCCGGTTCCCCTGAATGTTCTGACTGCGCCTTGGCCGTTTGCCATGTGGGGCATAGACATGATCGGCGAGATTAAACCTACGGCATCTAACGGGCATCGCTTCATCCTAGTGGCAATTGATTATTTTACGAAGTGGGTTGAAGCAGCATCCTATGCTACGGTAACCAAGACTGTTGTGGCACGGTTCATTCGGCACAACCTGATCTGTCGGTACGGCGTCCCTGAGCGAATTATTACAGACAACGGTACCAATCTGAACAATAAGATGATTGCTGAGCTCTGCGAACAGTTCAAAATACAGCACCACAATTCTTCTCCTTACAGACCGAAGATGAATGGGGCTGTAGAAGCATCAAATAAGAACATCAAGAAGATCGTGCAGAAAATGACAGTGACCTATAAAGATTGGCACGAGATGTTACCGTTCGCTCTGCATGGGTACCGTACCTCAGCTAGGACGTCAACCGGGGCAACTCCTTTCTCTCTGGTTTATGGCATGGAGGCAGTCTTGCCAATCGAAGTGCAAATTCCCTCTCTCCGGATAATGAAGGATGCAAATCTGAACGAAGATGATTGGATCCAGACACGACTTGACCAACTCAATCTCATTGACGAAAAGAGACTTGCTGCTATCTGTCATGGTCAGACATATCAGAAACGGATGATCAGGGCATTTAACAAAAAGGTCAAACCACAGGAATATCAAGTCGGGGATCTGGTGATCAAGAGAATCATCCTTCCTCAGAGTGATCCAAGGGGCAAATGGACCCCTACGTACGAAGGGCCATTTGTGGTTAAACATGTGTTCTCAGGAGGAGCAATGATATTGACCAACATGGATGGTGACGACCTTCCTCACCCCGCCAATGCATACATAGTAAAAAAATACTACGCATAAAAAAGACCCGCTAGGCTGACATGCCTAGGCAAAAATTAGGGCTTCCCGTCGAACCAAAAGGGTTCGGGCAAAATGAAGGGATGAAAATGAAAAATCTGTACACCCGGCAAGTCGAAAACCTGAAAAGGCGGCTTGGGCAAAAATGGGTATCCCGGTGGACTGAAAACCCGAAAGGGCGGTCCAGGCAAAAATTAGGGATAAAGCATAATACTATGTCTCATTGATCACTTTGCATCCAGAATCCGGTATCTACATCAAGTTCAGACGGCATCGATCAGTCAGCTTCACCTTCAACCAAGGTCATCAAGTGATGAGACGCTCAGAGTTATAAAGGCAATAGCAGAGTCGAAACCCAGTGGATCATTCATATTTCACACAGCTGTTTTATTTTCTTCTGTACAAAACTTGTATAAACTCTCTTGTTCGGCGGCGTTCTCTTACTAGGACGTCAGCCTCTTGTACACAAAACGCCTATTTACAGGCCATTCAAAATCAATACAAATATATTTTCAGTTAAACGTGCCAAGTGTTTTTCTTTTTTCTGTTTTGTTTTGCGAAGAACGTCCAAGGTTCAATTTGTGATATATGCATTGACAATAATTTGCTAACTCATAAATATTTGCATACGAAACAAAGGAATTAATTGCAGGTGACACTAGAAACAGGGGCAATAAAAGAGTTGTCTGAGCAGTCTAATTGTTCTATCCTCCAAAGGTACCAAGGTAGATTCAGCTAAAGAACATGACCAGTACATCTTAAAATTCCCCAGAGAGTAAGCAAGTCAGTGCATTTTCTCCAAGCAGAGCTATCAAATCTTAAGGAAATCGAGTGTCCTCCAGCAGATCTCAATACTTCCCCAGCAGCAATACATATATTCTTAACAAGCATCCCCGGCAGTCTTGACCTAAAGATTGTTCCCTGACGGCACGTCAACCTTCAAAGGATTCATCTTCCCCAGCATATCAAAATTTCCCCAAAAGAGTCCAGTCCAATCCAATTCCCCAGGAAAGTTGGAATTCATATCTCCCCAAGCAGTAAGCTTATCCCCAGTAGATTCTGGAAGCTTATCCCTCGCAGAGCACGAACGCGTCGCCCGACTTTACTCAAAGAGTTATTTCCTTAACAGGATATAACTGGGTTATCCTCAGCCAAAAGCCACGGAAAGGTCGTCGTCAACGTAGTTCTTTCCTACCCCAGCGAAGTCTATCAACACTTCCAATACAACAAAGACATCCTCAGCAAGTCATTCTCAATAATTCAGCAAAGCATCTCTCTCCCCACAGAGTATTGCTTCCCAGCATGGTCGTCAGAGTATCTTTTCTCCCCGCAGAATCTTCCATTTGCCAAGTTTATTCCGCAACGGAGTCATCTTCTCCTACCGGTATTCTTGCAGTTATCATCCCCAACGGAAGCAAAATCAATACTTCAAACATCAGCCCAGGATATGACTTCCCGGCACCCGTCAAGGATTTACTTTCCTAGACGAAAGCATTCATAAAACATCACACATATCATTATAGCATGCATAGACGCATCATATCATACAAATCTCATTTATGTTGAGAACATCATTGCTTGATCCATATCATGCATTGCATATGACTGACCTTTACCTTTCAGGAAAGATGCAGTTGAAATTCTCAAACATATTTCAAAGCCTTCTCTAGTCCAGCTAAATCGACTCCCAACAGATTTTTCTGATAAAGACTCAGTAGAAGTTATCTCAGATGTTCCCCTCTCCGACGGTGAGTGTGAGGTGATAGTCTCTTATGGTCCCCTCTCCGACAAGTGCGTGAGGTGGTAATTCCTTTTTCAAGATGTTTCCCTCTCCGACGGTGAGTGTGAGGTGATAGTCTCTTATGGTCCCCTCTCCGACAAGTGCGTGAGGTGGTAATTCCTTTTTCAAGATGTTTCCCTCTCCGACGATGAGTGTGAGGTAATAGTCTCTTATGGTCCCCTCTCCGGCAAGTGCGTGAGGTGGTAATTCCTTTTTCAGATGTTTCCCTCTCCGACGATGAGTGTGAGGTGATAGTCTCTTATGGTCCCCTCTCCGGCAAGTGCGTGAGGTGGTAATTCCTTTTTCAGATGTTTCCCTCTCCGACGATGAGTGTGAGGTGATAGTCTCCTATGGTCCCCTCTCCGACAAGTGTGTGAGGTGGTAATTCCTTTTTCAGATGTTTCCCTCTCCGACGATGAGTGTGAGGTGATAGTCTCCCATGGTCCCCTCTCCGGCAAGTGCGTGAGGTGGTAATTCCTTTTTCATATGTTTCCCTCTCCGACGATGAGTGTGAGGTGATAGTCTCCTATGGTCCCCTCTCCGACAAGTGCGTGAGGTGGTAATTCCTTTTTCAGATGTTTCCCTCTCCGACGATGAGTGTGAGGTGATAGTCTCTTATGGTTCCCTCTCCGACGGTGTGTGAGGTGGCAACTCCTTTTCCTATGATTCCCTCTCCGACGGCGAGTGAGGTGATTCCCTTTCAGATTATAATGGCCTATGGTTCTAGTTCCGATCCTGCGAAGATGGTATTTCCCACCAAGATTTTTCTCAACGAACGTTGTTGAAGTTAAAATCACCCAAGGTTCTCTTACCATTCATACTAAGGCAGTAACCATACCTGGTTCATTCATCATCTTTTGAAGCTCCAGACTCAGCTCCTGTAACCAATCAGGACATACCTATGCCAAGCACCTAAAATCAGCTCCTGCAACGTGTCAGGTACTCATTTTTCTTTTGCAGGTATGCAGGTTCTCGCTAAGGAATCTCCCACGCGATCAACATCCAGATGGCATCTATAAGCCCATCATCCTATTCATCAACCCCCAAATGGCATCTATAAGCCCATTCCCTCATTCATTGCTAGCATGTGAGCGCAAATTTCTGGGCACTCTAGTGTCCAATCATCTTCTACCCTCGGATTACGAAAGGCACGTCAGCCAATATGCATCCTCAGGTCTAAGAAGATTGAACAGGGGCAACTGTTGCACCCCAAAATTTGCCCTCCCATATTCTTCAAGAAATTGCCAAGTCAAGTCACAAAATTCCCCAAGGGTTGTGCAGTTCAACTGTCTCCTATACAGTCAAAACTAGGGTTTGTGTGCTGATCAAGAAATTGAAGTTCTCAAAGGCCCAATCAAGTCTCATATGCCCACAAATAGGGTCAAGTATCCTCATATCAAGTTTCAAGGCATTCAGCTCAAAATTGCACAGTCAAAACCCTAAATTGCACTACAGTCAACTGTAGGGGCAAAATGGTCATTTGACAGTCAAAAGTTCAAATTTTTGGTCAACATATCATTTTGAAGCCACAAACATCATTTGATCAATGCTTGATCATGATTCTCAAGATTTGGCTCTGAAATCATCAAAGATACAAAAGTTACTATGTTTGGACAACTGAAAAAGTCAACTGAAATTGACCAGGGCATAACTTTCACATGGATTATCAGAAAAATTCCATCCAAAGCTCATTTTGAAGAGAAAGACATTTCCTACAACTCATCTTCATATTCCAAGTCCAAGAAATGCTCTCACAAAAAGTTATCAATTTCAACATTATAGGTCATTTTCAAAAGTCAACAAAAAGGGACTTTAAGTCAAAGGCCATAACTTGAGATTGGAAAATCAAAATGACATGGGACCAAAGGCATTGGTTAGAGGACTCAAAGACCTTTCCAAAATGTCCAAGAACATGAGAAAAGCTTAAAAATTGAGCAAGTTATGCCTTGTGGAAGTTGGGAAATATTTGGATATTTTGAAAAGTCAACTTTGATTCAAATGGTCTAAAATTGCTAATGGGCCTATTTTTCTTCCATGATTCATCATTCCAAGCCTATGCACGACCACTTGGCCCAAAGGGAAGCATTTTCTCATTTTTTATTTATTTATTTGAATTATTATTCATATTAATTCATTTAAATTATATAAATATGTGAAAAATATCTAACATGACCTAACCAATCTTTTTGTACACATTTTAGGCTCAATAATTCGTGCACATCCCAACATGGAAAGATTTGGCTTGATTGGATGCTAATTGAATCAAATGCACATGAAAAAGATATGAAACATAATGGAAAAAAAATCAAATATTCAAACAATGAATTACAAGAGATTTGATTGATTTTCTTAACCTAATTGCCTCACTACAAATGCCTGAAGAGAACTCTAATGCCCATACACATTGAAGCTGCGCAAAAGCTAAGAGAAAAACTTGAAATTTTCTTCATAAAAAGCAAAACTGAAAACAGCTTTCCAGGTTGATTCAAGGCACAAAACCTATTCCAAAAGCTTCCTTGGCAATCACTGAACACGTTCCAATCATTAACATCCTTCCAGACTCAAGAAATTGGTAATATGAGGGGAGACTGTACCGAGTAAAAGTCATAATCGTGCATACCAATTCATGCATTTTTTATAAGTTTTGATATGTGTTTTGTATTCCTGATGAAGTTTACAAGCTAACCATAATCTTTGATTGAAATTTCATGCGTTCTAGGCCAAGATGCCATGTTAGTTTTCTAGGGTTTTGCAGGACGGGAATTTGGGGCTTTTGCAATAAGGGAAAATTAACCCTCAAGACCACCACCATTGGCTTCAGAATGTTCAAACGATCACAAAACAACTATTGCGCCTAATTTATGAGGGCCCTAACGCTAATCGCTATTTTCTGTAAAGACCTTTTCTGCAACGGTGTAAAAATCGTTGCTTATGTTGTTTGTTTTTCAGGATGATGGAGACGACGACATCGTGGCAAGACGTGACTGGCTAGTTTCAAATTTCGCGCGCGTTGGGGCCACTAACTCTCTTTTCTTTTATAATATGTATTAACCATTATATATTAAAAGTGATTCAAGCGCTTCAGTGGTAGACGTTCACCCTTGCAATGCCCAAGACCTGGGTTCGAGTCCCAGGTCTGAATAATTTCATATTATTTTTCCATTAATAATCATATGCAGGCACAACCTTAAGGCACACCATATGCCTCAAAATCCAAAGGTCCACGCGTCCAGGGGATGCAGATCAAGGGCTCAGAACTGAAGAACACCATGAGGACTAGTCAACACGCGCATACGTGGCCTGGGAAAGTCAATGGATCTGCATAGTAAATGGGCCAGAATTTCACTAATAAAACCTCCAAATTGGGACTTCCACCCCCCCTGGTTTGCAAATTCTATTTTATTTTTATGTTTTATTTTAATTATTATTTTATTTGCTCTCTTGTTAAATTAATTAATTTTCTTTTTTACAAAATATAAAAACATTATAAAAAACAGAAAAAGGCAAAAAAATATAATAAATATTTAATTTTCATATTTTCTTGTAAATAATTGCTTATAAATAAATTTAGTATCAAATAGGTTTTAATTTTAATTCTTTTTTTTAATAATAACCAAAAATCCAAAAAAACATAGAATTAGGTAATTGATAATTTTTCCTTTTAATCTTTTTTCCCCTTTTTTTACCATAACATTATTTACTTATTTTATTTTCATAATTAACTTGTAAATTAATTAGGGTTTCATTTAGGTTAAAAAGGGTCAATATTTTCTTAATAAACTTAAAATACTTAGAATTAGGTTTAATATTTAGTTTTAATTAATTATTTTTTCTATTAAATCTTAAAAATACAAAAAAACACCAAAAAAACATTCCTTTTTAATTTTTAATTTTTATTCCTCATTAATTCTAATTAATTAAATTCATTAACTTTAATTTTTTGCAAAAGGGTCCAACGCCCATATTTTTAATTGTTTAATTTGCGTATTTATCTTATTTCGCTTAAATAATTATGTATTTCTCCCAAAGCCGTGTAACTTAAACTTTTCGCACTTTTATTTGCTTTATTTACTTTCCGTCAAATCGGGTCCGGTTTAATTTTGGCGATGTGGACCCGCGCCATTTGTAATAGTTTAGATTTATTTTCCCGCAAATATTTTAAACTGTTAAATATGCATGCAAGAATGAATGTCCTTAAATAAAATCAAGCGTAGATCACAATGAACATGACAAGACAAATACAAATGAAAACGACACACGAATCGCACACACCACCTCTAGGGTACGCCTCACTGTTGCCTTGCCTTCGAAAGGTGATCGTCGAGTAGAGGATGTCTTAGTAAGTCCTCATGATCCGGGAACCTGGCATGAGGGTAGCTTCTAAGGTGTCTTCCCATTGCTCTGGTGATCACCATGTCCCTACAAACTCGAATTGACCCGAACACCTCCAACGGTGGTGCTACCTACCTCTCAATGGTGGGATGGCATTACTTTAAAGGACATTTACACAGACGAATTCCTTAGGGTAGGTAGGTTCTCAAGGATACTTGCTCTAAACTTCAAAACAAACTGAAATCTTTTCACACCAACACTTTTCAAAAGCTTTCAAAACAAATTTTTCAAACACTCTGACGTACGAGTCGAACTGAAATTTTTTCAAAGAAACTTTTTAAACCCACAATTGAAAAGCAAGCAAACATTTTTGAAAACACATTGAGCAAGTATCTAAGAGCCCATGGATAACCATGGATAGAAAGGGTGCTAACACCTTCCCTTTCTATAACCTACCTCCCGAACCGAGAGCAATCTCTTTAAGGAATTTTTCTGTGCTTTTGTCCTTTCCATTTGGAGAAAATAAAAGACGGTGGCAACTCTTGCTTCCGCGAAATTTCGCGAACCAGCGTTAAACAGTCAGTTCCAGATCCACCGATCACAGATACCATTATGATCAGGAGGACAAGACGAGTCTAACCATGGTGTTAGATGTTATTTCCATGGCATATGGAGGATTTTGAGGAAGCTCAGGCCTGTAGCAACGGACGTTTGTCCGTAGGTATAGGTGAACGAGTTTTTAGCCACGGAGAGAGGAAGAAGACAATGAGTTGTCATTCAATCATTGGTCCATTCAAACGATCAGCGCGCGTTTTGCTTTGATTTTCCAATATTTCTTTGTTTCATATATTATTATTATTTTCTACTATATGTATAACAAAAGCAAATAGCCCAGTGGTTGCCACGTGAGTACTTAAGGAGTTAGACGCTGGAGGTCAGGGGTTCGATCCCTGCCTCCAGCATTTGCTATTTTCACATTTTATTTCAGGAGATCCAATGCACGCATGAGCCTGAGATCCACCATGGGTCTTCATCATCAACGCGCCAGATGGCCAAATCTGGTAGCCACCACTGGGAGTGCACCATAAGCCAAGTCAAAGATGCCATACATGATTACAAGAAGTCAGCGTGGACCTCCACAAATGGGCCCAGGAAACTGCTATTCACACCTCCAAAAAAATGCTTAACTCAGGCCCATTTTCTTATCCTTTTCTTTTTACATTTTAATTAATTATTTCATTTAATTATTTTTACTAACCAATAAAATAAATTTCTTTTATCAAAAATCACTAAACATATTTTTATGTCCAAATAAATTTAGAATATTATTTTTTTAATCAATAAATTAATTAATTGAATTAAGTTTGTTTAATTAGATAACTTTAATTTATTTTGTAAATAATTAAAATTAATTAGAAACAATAGGTTTTTATTACTAACTTAATCATTTAATTTTATTTTCCTAAAATAACAAAAAAACCAAAAAATATGTCATTTAATTATTATTCATTAATTTATTTAATAACCAATTAATTTAGTATTTAATTTTAAGACTTAATTTCTTTTCTAAAAAAAAATATTAAAAACAACAAAAACATTTTCTTTTTTTTAATTAGGATAGAAGGGTCAAAACCCTAGTTTTGCATTTGATCTAATTTTCTCGCACGCTTTATTTTTATCCAATTATTGTATCTGCTCCCGGCTTGTAATAATTTAATTAGGATATTTATTTATTTTTACCACTTTTAATTTCAAAGGGTTTGTTTTTGGCTATGTAAATACCCAAAGCCTTGTAATAGTTTAGTTTAAATTCCGCATTTTAATTTTTGCAAATATTCAACTGTTAGATGTTTGATAATAGGGTTTGCATGACAAGAATGAATGTCTGAATTTAAAACAGTTAGATCGCCCTAAAATGTGCAAAGATAAAGTTATCTGAAATTGACACACTCGCACATGCGCACTCCTAAGGTACACTCCCACTTGGTTGCCTTCGATAATCGGTCATTGAGTATAGGATGCTTTAGTGATCGCCCTTTTGTCCAAAGATCATAGTTGCCTCAGAAAGGTTGCTTCGGATGTTGTTGCCTCGGATAAATGATCTAAGACATTAGGTTTACTACTAAGACGTCCTAACATTGCTTTAGTGATCGTACGTCCCTTTCAAATTGACCCTCAAAACTCCAACGACGGTGCTACCTACTCACTAATAGTGGGATAGCATTGTCTAAAGGAAATAAGCATAGAACGATTCTTTTTTCGAGTAGGTAGATTAGTTCTTAAGTACTTGCTCAATCCAAACAAAATTTTCCACACTTACACTCCTTTATAAACAAAGTTTTCAAAAACACTTCATTACACTCTTGAAGACAGAAGAAAGAGTTAAATCGAAGTTAAAATAAAAACTTTTCAAAGCCCACAAACACAAAGAAAACAATTTTGAAAATGATGAGAAAGTATCTAAGAGCCCGTAGATAACTACGGATAGAAAGGATGCTAATACCTTCCCTTTCTATAAATCTACCTCCTGTACTCAAAAATATATTGAAAAAGGAATTTTTCTGTGCTTTTTTCCTTTCCTTGTTGGATAAAATAAAAGACGGCGGCGACTCTTTCTTACCGCAACATTTTGCAAAAACAAACGCAAAACGCAAACCAGCAAAATTTCCTTAAGAAAATAGGAAACCACGTCCCGGTTCTGGCCACCGTATCACAGAACTGGCGACTCTGCTGGGGACAAAATTAATAAGTGGGGTGTACCTTAGGAATAGTTCATTAAATTGTTTTCAATTGTTTGATCTGTTTGCTTTATCTTTGTGGGTTTTGTATCAGAGTTACTATAGATCCTAACCCGGATCTGGGGACACCTTTTAGGTAAGTAGCAATAGACTGTGAGGGAACTGTACAGCGTAGACCGATACGGTTGAAGCAGTAGCTACGTTGGTGTGACACTTTAGTTGGTACCGATATCCTTTGTGGAGGAACAAGGAGAGTATGGGGCTGCTAAGGGGTCATTAAGCATCAACTAACTTTAGAACCTATAATTGACCAACTTGGCCATAGAAAAGTAGCAGTATGCTACACTCATTGAGACCATACTCTCGCGATGATTCCAGCCGCAAGAAAAGGTTGCTAAACTGGAATTATAACTGATCGAAGATGGTCAGTGATATTGAGATCCTCTAGAACTCGGTTACTATTACTAGGACAGGTTGAACTAACTAAATTGAAAGAGGGTAATACCTAAACTCCATGCCAGCCTGAAATTTAAGGGCTACTGTGTGACTTGTGTGCCTTCAATTTGAACTACTTGCACATTTTTATCGTCTGACAACATGAGTTCCTTGCAGGTTTTGTTTACAGTCCTTATCCAATAACTTGGATTTCTTGCCGAGTTTACTTGTTTACATCACCTCGCACTTTTGCTTAAATGCATAGCATACACATCATAACATCATGCCTTAACATTTCCTTAACCATTTCAAGGATCTCAAAGGCTTGTGATGCAGGTTATGGTAAATCAAACGTCTAGCAAGGGGCAAAGGGGATTTATTTTCCTCTAGCCAATGTCGTCTAGAGATCAAAACACGATGACTTGAGTCGGGGGCTATGACCCACTCGATATGGTGAGCTTGACTCTTGAAGAATGACTCTTGACGACACGAAGTTTCTTCAATCAAAGCTGTAAAATTCAAAATCTAACAGTTTCTTGTTTACCCCGCGAGATCCTTGAAAAAATTGCACGCATATATCATACATATTACTGCATAACAGGTCTCTCATGTTCTCGCTGTTTATTTCAGCAATGGCTCTCCAACAAGACAACCAAGATCTTCATACTCAAGAAACTCAGTTCAGGGAAATGTTCCTAAACCTATCCAAGGGGCAGGAAGAGTTGAAAACATCCTCATCGGGAACCTGGTTAAGAAAAGTCTTGAAGACAATAAGGACGAACGGTTTGAACAACTGCAAGTTGAGGTAGATGCAATAAGAACCCAAGTGTTGGGGCAGTTGGATCTCATCCAAAGCTTAGC
This sequence comes from Vicia faba, assembly GCA_948472305.1. Taxonomy (NCBI): domain Eukaryota; kingdom Viridiplantae; phylum Streptophyta; class Magnoliopsida; order Fabales; family Fabaceae; genus Vicia; species Vicia faba. The sequence goes on along the minus strand of OX451736.1, from coordinate 1,310,498,034 downwards.
CCGGGCACAAGAAGAGCTGAAAACCATTATCAACCAGCTTTATCAAGACAGATACAACAGTATGAAGCAAACAGTCGAGACCGGGGACCAAGTCATTGATCAGCCTCCAAGAAGACAAATATTTGGTTTGGTAAATAATGGACCTCTCGAGGTTGCTACTACCTCACAGGCCCAACAATAACCTCGCCATAAACAACCGGTTAATCAGAGTAAGCCGGATAGGCCCAAGAAGCAATTTACCAAGCTCAACATGCCGTTGTCCCAAGCTTTGCAACACCTGTTGAGATTAAATCTGGTGACGTTGGTAGGACCTCATCTGAATCCTAAGACTTCTTCTCCTAACTACAATCCTAATGCAAGGTGTGCATACCATTCCAACAGCCTGGGGCATGACACCGACGACTATTGGAAGTTGAAATACAAAATTCAAAACCTGATTGATGAAGGAGCATTGAAATTCACACAAGATGGTCAACTGGAATGTTTCTGTCAATTCTCCAAGGCTCACCATTTGAAGTGACAAGTTCTGACAAAAGAGACTTTTGTTCATTAGAATTTTCAATTTGTAATTTTCTATTGATTTGTTCGAATATTTATTCATGTCAAACTTTGTTACTTTATCAATGCATTGCATATGTCTGTTTTGAATCAATCCATTCGTATTCACTATATTTAAAATGCTTTCCTTTTTGTGATGTTCAACTCTTGATTAAAACTCTAAGCCTTTAGAGGGAGGATGACGAAAATGATACCATAATCTCTACAATATGCTTTTGAACAGACCCCGTTGACGATGTACAGGCGTTGTTTCAAACCCTAAATAGTGGAGTTATAAGGAATATAATCCCTAGTCAACCTCTTTGAGCCAAAGAAGTTGGAGATTTTCTTTTCACACAAATTAAAACCCTTAATCACAACCTGGGGCAGGTTAGTTTTCTCAGTTAATCCAGGTGCACAATGAATGGCATCAAAGAGATCCTTCCAAAATAAAAGATGGTGATGGTTCCTTATAATCGTCAGGACAGGCAGTTATTATCTCTCAGAAATAAAAGTCCATTAAGTCAAAACCTGTGAAGGAGACTTACAAAACTGGGGCATCCCGCTGACTGTAATCACAAAAGAAACAGTTCAGGCAAAAGACAGGGATAATAAAATCAAAAAGAAAGAGATCCTACAAACTCTCAACAAAAATGACTGCATGTTCAAAATAAACTGTCAGTATCTGAACCATCACTAGAATATCAGAGCAAAGACTCAAACGGGATCTAATGCACAATTAGCTGAGTTTAGGATCGAAGAACATCACAAAAAACGGGTGGGTACAAATAAAATTTGAGCCTTTATCCTTTGTTTCTTAAACCGTGAACCAGGCCACGTTATAACCCTTAAAAGTCCTAGCTGAAGCATGGGTTAGTTCGAAATCATACTGTTACAAAAGGTATTCTGACTCCTGTAGGGCTTGCTGTAAATCCTGAGTTGACATCACATTTTACAAAAAAATTCGCTTGTTTTTATTGAAAAACGCATTTTCAAAACTTCAAGACAGGCGTAAGCTTTGCATTCTTAAAATAACATTGTTTGCATATGACTATTTGTTCAACAGCAGATAAATTCGCAAGACGAATATCTAGTGAACAAAAAAGTTATCAATAAAAAGGATCACCTCAAGTGGAAAAAATACTTTCAACCAAGGGGCACGGCATGATCATTGTCCATCATCTAGGGCAGTCAAGTCAAGATTCAGAGAATCTCTCAAAGATGCCAAATAGCCGGGGGCAAATCTCCATCTGAGTCACTTGGGGCATTAGACATGGATTCCCGCAACGAATCTTGCATGATCAAACAAACATCTTCTGGTAGTATGGCAACACAACACTACCGACAGTGACAACTCCATACGCTCTGAGAACGTGGACATGGTCAGAAAATACTGCGCATGAACAAAGACCCGCTAGGTTGACACACCTAGGCAAAAATAAGGGCATCACGGCGAACCAAAAAGGTTCGGGAAAAATTAGGGATAAAAACAAAAAGATATGTACACCTGGCAAGCCGAAAACCTGAAAAGGCGGCTTGGGCAAAAAAGGGTATCCCGGTGGACTGAAAATCTGAAAAGACAGTCCAGGCAAAAGTTAGGGATTAAAGCGTACGACTATGTCCCGTCATCTCGGCACTTGCCTACTAGAAGAAGATTTGTCATTTTAATCGGCAGTTACCAAGCGCCTCATCGCTTGGGATAATACTCGATCCACAAGGCCTCCACAGGCACCTTCTCCCGCAGAAACAAAGACAGAAAAGTCTCGATGCAAAGTCATCGTCATATCCTCAGCATGCGTCCCAATAACATTCACTCCCTGCAGAGTAAGAGAGAGGCGATGGTGTTAACTCTCCCCAGCTGAGATTCGTAACTGCGAATGAGTCGGTAAAATTCTCCCCAAGCAGAGTTTATCTATCATCAGCACTAGAAAAAATCCCCAGTAGAATTTGATAATAGGGTTTGCATGACAAGAATGAATGTCTGAATTTAAAACAGTTAGATCACCCTAAAATGTGCAAAGATAAAGTAATCTGAAATTGACACACTCGTACATGCGCACTCCTAAGGTACACTCCCACTAGGTTGCCTTCGATAAGCGGTCATTGAGTATAGGATGCTTTAGTGGTCGCCCTTTTGTCCAAAGATCATAGTTGCCTCGGAAAGGTTGCCTCGGATGTTGTTGCCTCGGATAAATGATCTAAGACATTAGGTTTACTACTAAGACGTCCTAACATTGCTTTAGTGACCGTACGTCCCTTTCGAATTAACCCTCAAAACTCCAACAACGGTGCTACCTCCTCACTAATAGTGGGATAGCATCGTCTAAAGGAAATAAGTATAGAACAATTCTTTTCTCGAGTAGGTAGATTAGTTCTTAAGTACTTGCTCAATCCAAACAAAAATTTTTCACACTTACACTCCTTTATAAACAAAGTTTTCAAAAACACTTCATTACACTCTTGAAGACAGAAGCAAGAGTTAAATCGAAGTTAAAACAAAAACTTTTCAAAGCCCACAAACACAAAGAAAACAATTTTGAAAATGATGAGCAAGTACCTAAGAGCACGTAGATAACTACGGATAGAAAGGGTGCTAATACCTTCCCTTTCTATAAATCTACCTCCTGTACTCAGAAATATCTCGAAAAAGGAATTTTTCTGTGCTTTTTTCCTTTCCTTGTTGGATAAAATAAAAGACGGTGGCGACTCTTGCTTACCGCGACATTTTGCGAAAACAAACGCAAAACGCAAACCAGCAAAATTTCCTTAAACAAATAGGAAACCACGTCCCAGTTCTGGCCACCGTATCACAGAAGTCAACATAGAATTTATATCCTTTGGATTAAAGCCACAAGTACCAAAAAGACCAAGAGTATACCAATCACCATATGAAAGTAAACCACAATTAAGGAAGTATCAAAGAAATCCAAGGTATTTAAAACCCAAAGCCAGATCTTCAATATCGAGCCATATATCATATAGATCACTTAAGGACAACATAAAAACACCTACACACAGAAGATTTCCCAATACACAACAAAATAACAAAACAGAATAAGGTCCAAAGGTCTTAAGGTCTCCAATTATCAAGGCTTCTAATCCTAAGTCCTATAGATCCACAACTCCAATATGCCAAGGATAGTAACCAATAGTCCATAAAGAGCCTTAAGTCTTTTAATGTTCAAATTGGATTATTAATGTTTTAAGAACAATATAACAAGTCCAAGTGGACAAAGGAAAAAGGAAAGAACATAAACAATATCCAAGTGGGCAAAAGGCAAAGTGAGGAAGCATAAACAAGTTGCATGAAATGTAAATGCTAAAAGTAAATGACAATAAAGTAAAAGCATAAAATAAAGGCATAAAGTAAAATTAATTGGTAGTGAGTTAATTGTTAATAGTCATAAAGTATGATCAATGATGATTGAATGATAATCTTGGACCAAAGAATAATAAGAACTCATTAGAGGATTGATAGAATCAAAGCCTCATAATAACAAGCTTCAAAGGTATGGACTAAAGACAACCAATCAACCATACTTGGGCATTCAAGCATATAGTTTGAGCCATAAATGATCATTTTCCGATTCGAGACAAATTTAACGCTATATTAAGCAATCGTAAGTGGACTTATGTAGAAGTCGCACCTATCTGAGGTCAGTCAATAGCAATATGTGTATCATACATGTTAGAGATATAGTAGAAACCATACTCCTAAAATATGTAGCACAAGTAAAATAAATGGTGGTCAGGACCTAGGTCATGGAAGATGATTTTTCAACTATCCATAAGCTTAGATGAACTTAAAGTTCAAATGCATAAAAGAAAGGGGATGAAGTAGAGATTGACAAGACATTAAATCCCACATTTGAACCAAAAGATTAATCAAGTTATCATTAAAATCATTCATCCATTTTGATAGAGAACAAACTCAACACCCAAGATCCAATAATATTAATGAAGCTCATGATTAAAATCCATATAATCCAAGATGAGTTAGAATATATACAAAAATAAAAATGTAATTAATAAGCAAGATATAATAAGAAAATAATTTTTAAAATATTTTAAAAATAAAAATAAAAGGCAAAATAGCAAATTATATTCAAAACATCAAATAAAAATTAAAAGAGACCTGGTCTCTACTATTTTTAAAATATTTTTTTTAATAATTTTTTAAAATATAAAAATATTTTAAACTAATTAAATACTCAAGTGAATGAAAAATAATTAAAAATAACAACAACAAAAAATTCCAAAAAAAATTACACTAAATCACAAATGAGATAAATGAATTTTGTGAATTTTTTTTAAAATTTTTGGACGAAAAATAAAACTAAAACGAATCTTTAAAGTTAAAAACGAATTAAAATTACAATAACAAAAAGAGATTAAAACAAAAAAATATGTAACCATCAGATCAAGTCAATAGACAATATATAAGATCAATGATTCAGAATTAAAATACACAGTAAAAACAACATCATAGAGAATCAACATTTATATCATCTTCTCAGATGAAAACAATTGTAGGAGAGGCCACTTGTCTTCCACACATTTCTGGAACCGATCCGATCTCGAGGAAAAGAGAGAGAAGATATTTTGAATCAAACATTCGCAATCAGCTTTATTCTTTTCATTAAAATAATAAAAAAATTCATTAAAGCAAAATGATCTTCTCTCTCTCAATTACTTCAACAGATCTCTCTCTTTCTCATTCATTGTCCAACCTTCCTTTTTCTTTTTCATTAAACACAAAAAAAAAAATTGAACAGGAAGAGAAAGGATACAGAGGCAGAGGGGAGAGGTTTACGGCTGAGCACAGCGGCGGCCGATGGGGTCCACGGCGGTGCCACCGCGAAAAAACTCAGAATCGAAAAAAAAAATACCAAACGCCTCACTTTCGTCTTCTTGTCTCAATTCTTAAACCAATTTTTTCAGAAAACCAAAGGAAATTGCAAGATCTACAAAAGGGTTTTGAAAAACCTAAGTCACAACAACAACATCCACACAAAATTAGAGAGATTAAGGGGCAGATTTGGGTTCTATGGAAGAACGGCGGCTTCCGGCGAGGTGTAGTGTCTCCGGTGAGGTTTTCTGGCGCAGTTCAATCTCAGGTAAGCTTTTCTTTTTCGTTTTTCTGTTTTACAGTGTTTCTGTGAATTGGTTTTTTGTCCGAAAATCTGTGTTCAAAAATCCTCCTCTCTGTGTTCAATGAGCTTCCTTTTACATTGTGAGATAGAAATTAGGGCTTTGTTGAATAGAACTGAGAAATTCAGGTTGAGATTGAAACTGAATTGGGCTGAATTTTTATGAAAAATGGCCTTGAAACTTTCTACTTTAAACAGCCCGAAAAAATGCTTCATGTAGTCCAATAATCATTCAATTTTGTTATTGTTTTTGGATGTTAATTTCCTGTTAGACTTGGGCCTGAACATGTTATCTTCGTGACTTGTTGTTTATATTGTTGGAAATATTGGAATGAATAATGTTGAAATTGCTGGACTTGTTCTTGTTGCTTTTGAATGAATTATTAATTTCACCCTTTCCATTTTCTTGTTTTCACGGCATGATGATTGTTGGAAGCATGGAGGATCGTTGAAGATGATGAATCTAAACCATAACCAAGGCAAGGAGCTTCAAGAAGATGTGGCTAGCAATGGAGATTGAAGGAAGCATGAGTGAAATTAAAGAGTCTTGTAGCTTAGAAGGATGATTTTAAATGGCCATGAAACTTGAATGTTTTTTGTTGTAGAATCAAGGTTGAAATCTTTAGGCAATAGGAAGCTAGATTGTGCTTGATGTTGAAACCATAAAATGTAAGAAAATGGATGCTAATTTGTGTAATGGTATGAACACTTTGAATCTTAGGTAAAAAAGACTTGAATTTTTCTCTTGTATTTCAAATTGAATCGATTTGTAAGCTTGCAACTTTGAACTCTTGTAATTCAACTTGTAAAATATTTGCAATATCTTGAACTTGATTGCACCATTTTAAATTCTTTACAATTGAATGATGAAAATGGCCTTGGCCACATTTGAACTTGCATCTTTTTATAATTTTAGAAACTTGGATTCTTGCAAGAATTGATGAAGCACTTTGTAATTTAAATTCCAAATAATCCACTTGAATTTTGAGAATGTCTTGAATTAGACTTTATGAACAAATGGACTTGAATCCATGAACTTGAATGAATGCTCTAACTTCCAAGTAACATGAATTTGAAGGAATCCTCATGAATGGTCTTGAACTTCTTTGAATCACCTCTTGGAAAATTAGAATGCGTTTGAATAAACAACTTTGAATTTCACATAAACCATAATCACGAATTCTTTTTGACTTAAAATTGAAAGAAACTTCATAACCATGAATTTGAAGGTAGAGAAAAACACAAGAAAGTGGGGGTTTGAATTGGGTTTTCAAAACACATCTATTTTAAAAATTATTTAATATAATTATGAAAGAATATAGAATGCTAGAAATATAAAGAGACACATTCAATTTATTCAAGTTCACCATTATCTAGGCTACATCTTGTCCATCTACTCGAGTGATTTTGCCTTCAACAATGACTTAATCCACTATAATCACACAATAAGTATGATCAACCTTGCTGACAACCCAACAAGTCCACCCGATCCTTATTGCCATTTCTGCAAAGACTGCAGCCTATGCCTTCTTGAGAATCTCGACTCAACCAAGTCTCTCAAGGAACAATACAATGATACGTTCAGTGATCTCCACGAGATATAACGATCATTGACCCTATAAGAAATCTGACCGACTTGGTCTTTCTAGAGGGGATTTCTCACGATGATCCTCAGCTAGTGATCTCTTCAGAATTCTGACCTTCCTGGTCCCCTAAGGGATATAACGATTATTGACCCTATAAGAATTGACCAATCATGGTCTCTTAACAAGATTTCATCCACGATGACCGCAGCCAAAATCTTCTTGAGAATTCTGACTCAACCGAGTCTCTCAAGGAACCATCAATATTCAGTTGATAAAGCTTGTGTTTACATGATTGCTTCTTTCTGAGTATAATGATTAAGTCTTGATTGTTTTACACAATTATGAGCAACAACGCTTGTGTACAAACAATTTACATGAAGAACAAAAGATATAACACAATATGAACAACAACTCTTGTGTTTACATGCTTCTACAAAGATGAATATAATTTAAATTTGAGTGCAACATCTTGTAGTCTTCTTGTCTTCATTTTCTTCGGTGAGCAAGCTATGAGCAACAACTCCTTGCTTCTTCACATTTTATACCAAGATGTATTTGATAAGAATTTGAGTATCATCTTGTAGAATTCTTCTTCTTCATCATCTTCTTTCTTTTTTTTGTTAGCTTCAGCATGTTCAGTGTAACAGCTCCAACAACATCTACTTCCATGGATTTTTCAGCACTTTTCTTCATTTCATTTATCTCCTTTTATAGCCTTCAAAAAGAGTCGTTGTAAGGATAGAAGTACTTTCTCCTCCCAACGGTTGATTCTCAACCGATATATTCAAGAGAGGTTTGGAACAGTGCGAAAGGTCACTTTCCTTAGCCCGCTACTTTCAGTCGTTAGCATGAAACGTGGGAGAAAACTTCTTTGAATAGTACAACCAATATCATGATAATAGAATTTGTGGTGTACTATTTATATTGTATTCTTCTTGACTAATTTTCTTAATCTTTATATTCTGATGATGTACTTCTGATTTTGAAGTATTAAGCTTGAAAGAGATCAATCACTTGTCTTCGTTCTTCTGATAAATGGCTGATGAGTAGTTCAGAAACTGCTTTGTTATTGTAGCACATGAACATTAGAGTATTCAGAACTAAATCTTGTCTTCAGAGTTACGGGCAACATCCTATCTGAAACACGAAGCTTTTGTTTTGATATAAGAACATGTCTTGAAGGCATTTTTCTAATCTGATCTGAGAGATAAAGATTTAGTGAAAAGATGTTTCATTTCAGAATCTTTCAATAGTGGATTCTTGTTTTCATATATATATATATATATATATATATATATATATATATATATATATATATATATATATATATATATATATATATATATATATATATATATATATATATATATATATATATATATATATATATATATATATATATATATATATATATATAAGCAACAACTTATCTGAGAAATAAGTCTTGTCGTTGTACATGAAACATTTTTTATGATATCGAAAGCTTTTCTTAACGTTGGATCTTATAATCAGATATTGAGAGAACACCCTTTCTGATTAATAAGTCTTTGAATTCTTGAGCTTTTATTCTTTGTTCTTGCTGGATTGATTTCTGATTGAGGAGTGATAATGATCCAGAAGATTCTTCTTTGTTGTAGAGTCAGAGTCTTTCAGATATTTGAACATTGTCTTGACATATACAAGTAACATCTTATCTGAGGAATAATGTCTTCTTTGAGCGAAAGCTTTTCTGATCTTAACTTCTTGAATTGATCCTTGATTCTTGATAATCAACTTTTCTGAGCTGCATATCTGATGTTTGATTTCTGAAGCAGAAGCTTATTTCAGTACATCTGATTTTGACGTTTAATTCTTCTCTTTTGATCTCTTGAACTCTGATCTTTGTATTGAGCTGAAAGTAATAGCTTATGTCAGCTATATCTTGGTGTTTGATCATGAATTCTTTCTATTGATATCTGAGATCTTCTTTTTTGATATCTTGAGAGTGAATTTTTCCTGAGAGCATTCTTATTACTTTTTTAATGAACATTCAGCATTCCTTAGAACTGCTGATGTTTCTTTAGAAATGGTCATAATAGTTCTTATGTTGAGTAGATTAGCTTGAGAGGATGTCTTCCTTTAATCTTGTCTTCTGATGGACTATATGATGTTGATTTAAATTGAGTCCAGAAGATATTTGTTTCTTTCATCCTTTCTTCTGATGAAACTTCTGATGTTGAATTGGAGTGCGTGTTCCATAAACTATTCGAGTCTTCATAAACTTGACGTTGTCTTCAGAAATTTGAGCAATAACTCTTATGATGAACAAGTCTTGACTTCTGATATTTGCATTGGAAGTTTGAGTTCTTCTTAGAAACCTGTTGATATTCTTTTCTTGTCGAACATTCAACATTCAATAGAACTACTGATGTTTCTTTAGAAACGAATTCAATGGTTCTTCTTCTGAGTGATGGTTCTTCTTCTGAGTGCTAAAGTGATTATGATAATATCTTGATTTAGACTATCCAGAATTCGGATATCTCCACACTCAATGAAACCATTAGAACTAAAATTGTTCTTCATAAAATATATGCATTGTTATCATCAAAATATAAAGATTTAAATACAAAACCAAATCTTGTTCTAATAGAACCAAACTTCAATTAAATCATAAATTCAAGAAAACAAACAAATTCCATTTGAAAAGTTGGTGAGATTTTAATCCATACCAATAAATACTTTGGCTTGATGCCTAAAAACCTCAACACAAGGAATCAACATCTTGAAGAAGCATTCATGTCATAAATTGAAATTATAGGTCAAGAAAGTACTAAGTCTAAAGTGACCCGTAATGTCTCAATAAATTTCATGGCCTTCTAAGCACAAATTATTCTTGGTCCTTGAAGCAAACTTGTAGATAACATCTTGAAGAGTATCATGCAAAAAGAATAAACTCAAAATGATAAAAATTGAAAGAGTTAGGACCCTTGAAAGTTGGATGAAAGTCACTTGAAATTAGGTCAAAGTTCACAATGCAACCTCTAATGTATTCAAACTTTTGACGATTTTCTACACATAATTGGCTCTTGACTTGTAAAGAGAAGTTGGAGTGGTGTCAAAAGAAATAATATGCCTAAAGAATCACTCAAAAAATTGAATATTGAAGAAGTTATGATCATTTGAACTTGAACTTGCAAATGTTAACTTTAAGTCAAACCAACTTTGAAACAATTTACAAACTTGATATTTTCTTGCATTTCAAAGCACCTTAATGAACATATGAACGTCAAATGATGAAATCTTGATTAAAACATGCTCACACTTGTCAGAACTTGAGATTACTCGTCGAAGAAGGCATGGAAATAAATACATGAACCTATCTCGAAGAGTCTTGAGAATTAAGCAACCAAACTCGCCTTACACATGATGAATGAAGCTTGAGGATAGTCTGACCTAAGATTATAGATCACAACCTTGACAAATAGGCCTTTGAGAAATAGTCTTTGTCCTGATCATCTCACAGCCCTAATTAGGGAACCATCTCCTGAACTCCTTGATCTAAAGCCCTGTCTTCTAAAAGAAACAAAACAAACAAGACATATTTTTGAATTTTGGTTAGAGGTCAATAAAATATAAAACATGTATGTATAAGATACATAATTAGGGTGCTTCCTCAAGGAAAAACTTAAATAAGAGAGAGCAAAGGATGAGAGGCAACCCAAAGACTGTGATCTTGATGCATTGTAAGGATGCAAGATAATGATGAAGGATCTTTGGGGGGAAAATCTTGGTATAACAACTACTCTTATTTAAGTGTCTTCTATTCGGAGATACGAAGATTAAATTTTTTGTCTCGACGTGATTGAAGATACTTAAATACAAAAACAACCCTATTTTTGGTCCTAAGATACCATGTAATGCTTATGATTATGAATGTAAAAGATGAACTCCACAGGGGAAACAAGACTCCACTGGGAATAACAATAATATAGACAGAGCCATGACACAAGATAAACTAAGAAAGAGAGTTCAACCAGGAAAATAAATCACTGGGGAACGACATGAATCTGGGGATAACTATGAATAGACAAAAGCAAAATTACAGTTAAAGAAACAAAAGGCAAAGTAAGATTCCAATGGGAAAATTCTTAACAATACAAGCAATAAGACAAAAACGAAGTAATCTTTTAAGAAAGGATTATCAACTCGGCTGGGGAAAGAAACTTAAATCCATTGGAGAAAGAAAAACTTAACTCCACTGGGTAAAAGATAACTCAAATCTACTGGGAAAAAGCCCAAAGAGGAGATAGAGGAAACAATATAATATCATCTTAATAAATGAGGGTAATACCGGCTCACAAATTTAGTGGGCAATGATTGACATCAGTACTGGGACTGGGCAAAGGAAAAAAATTGACATCAACTCTTAGGTTGGGATTGGGGAGAAGAATCACTGACGTCGGTACTGAGACTAGGGCCAGAAAATAATATGATTAACATCAACTTTACAGTTGGAAAATAAATGATTGACATCAGTACTGAGACTGGTAACATTAGTACTGCGATTGGTAATAATTGGCATGAGAACTAAGATTGGAGAAATAAATGATTTATATCAGTACTAATACTGAAGAATGAAATGATTTACATAAGTATTGTGACTAGTAACAACATTAATGTGACTGGGGGATAAGATTATTTACATCAGTTCTGAGACTGGTTACATCAATATTACGAATGGTAACATTCATACCGAGACTTGTAATGATTGACATCAGTAATGAGACTGGTAATGATTAACATCAATACTGAGATTGGTAATGATTGACATTATTACTGAGACTGGGGAATGAAACTTCACTCTGTTGGATAAAAATTAACTCCGTTGGGGAAAAGGGGACTCAACTCTACTGGGGGAAAAGCCAAAAGAAGAGACAGAGGAAACGAGATAACATCATCTCAATAAATGAGAGTGATACAAAGGAAAACACCGACTAACAGATGACGATGAACTACCAACTCAGGGTTGAAGGTAGAAAATAAAGAATATATCGTCTCATAGATGACAGTAAACTACCAACTCATGTTGAAGGTAGAAATCAAAGGATGCACCAACTTTTACTAAAGATGAACTACCAACTTCCACTGAAGGTAGAGAAATAAAATATGCACCGAATTTGATTGAAGATGAACTACCAACTTCTACTGAAGGTAGGAAATAGAGGAAACACCAACTTTTACTGAAGGTGAACTACCAACTTCCACGGAAGGTAGAGATACCGAAGATACACCAATGTTTACTGAAGGTGAACTATCAAAGGATACACCATCTTTCACTGAATATGAACTACCAACTTCCACTGAAGGTGGAGATATAGAGAAAACACAAACTTCTACTGAAGATGAACTACCAACTTCCACTGAAGGTAGAGATCTACATTAATAACTAGTGTGATCGGTGGAAATAGAACTGACTGTTTTTGTAAGCCGGTTCGCGAAATGTCGCGGTAAGCAAGAGTCGCCACCGTCTTTTATGTTCTCCAACATGGAAAGGACAAAAGCACATCAAAATTCCTTCTTTGAGAATGTTTCTCGGTTCGGGAGGTAGATTTATAGAAAGGGAAGGTGTTAGCACCCTTTCTATCCGTGGTTATCCACGGGCTCTTAGGTACTTGCTCTTATGTTTTCAAAAATTGTTTGCTTTTCAAGTGTGTGTGGGTTTTGAAAAAGTTTCGTTTGAAAGATTTCTAAGTAACTCTTGTGTCTGTCCTCAAGAGTGTGTGAAAAATTTGTTTGAAAACCTTTTGAAAGTGTAAGTGTGAAAAGTTGTTTTTGTTTGTTTGAAAGAGCAAGTACTTAAGAGAAGTCTACCAACCCTAAGGAATTAGGCTGTGTAAGAGTCCTTTAGATAGTGCTATCCCACCATTGAGAGGTAGGCAGCACCGTCGTTGGAGGTATTCGGGTCAATTCGATGATTAGGGACAGTGTGGTCACCGAAGCAATAGTAGGACACCTTAGAAGTAACCCTAATGTCCTAGATCCTTTTATCCGAGGCAACCGTTTCGAGGCAACTGGATCTTAGGCAGAAGAGCGACCTCTAAGACACCCTATACTTGACGACCATGTTCGAGGCAACCAGTGAGGCGTACCCTAAGAGTGGTATGTGCATGTGTGTTGTTTCATGTTAATGTTTATCTTATACATGTTATTTGTGAGCTACGGATTGGTTTTGTTTGTCATACATTCTTGCAGGCATATTAACAGTTAAATGATTTGCAGAAAATAAAGTGCGGAAAGGTAAATCTAGCTATTACAAGGCGCGGGTATATACATCGCCAAAAACAAAAACCCGTTTTGAAAATAAGAATGCGGGAAATAGTAAATAAAGATATAAACCTAATTAACTATTACATTTCCGGAAGCAGTTACATGAATATAATGAATTAAAATAAACTGTGCGCGAAAGAATGAATCAGGAACGTCCTAGGGTTTTGACCATTTTTTGAGAAAGAATTGAATTTTGTCCTTTTTTGTAATCAATTAAAAATTAAGCATAATTACTAATTAATTAATTATTTACAAGAAAAATGTTTTTTTTTGTATTTTTTATGTTTTTAATGAAATAAAATAAAAAAAGGAAATTAAAAGAAAAAACTAAGTCTAAATTTGTTTTTATTTATTGTTAAAAAGTATTAAAGTTAACTAATTAAACTAATTTAATTTAATTTACATTTATTTACAAAATAAGTTAATAAATAATAAACATGTTTTTTTTTGGTTTTCTGAATTTTATTGTGAAAATGTTAATTAATTGATTAATTAAATAATACTAATAATAATTACTAAAGAAAATAAAAAGAAAGGGAAAATAGAAAAAGAAATAGAAACCAAAGGGGGTGTTGACTCAAGAATGGAGGTGGATCTGGAAATTTAGGCCCATTAAGCACAAAGCCCTTCTGACTTTTGGAATTTGCCTTGAGCGTGGGTTGACCAGGAGTATGGTGCTCGTCCAATCCAGGCCTTTGGATCTGCTTTGGAGGCCACTTGGCACGCTGATTGCTTGAGATGTATGGTAGACTTTTTCTGGAATGCTGCATGGGAACATGTTAGAAAAAGTTGAAACAAGCGTTTGGGGGACCTGGGAATCGAACCCAGGTCCCAATGATGCATAGCCAACACACTTAACCATTCCAACCACCTGCGCGCGTTTGTAAGTATAATGAGAAACAAATATTATAACAAATAACAAAATGCTAAACTGTAAAGCACAAAACGCGCGCCATTTTTTTGAATCGTCCAAACACAAAGCAGCACGTCATCATCTTCCTCCTTTCGCCTGTAAGATAAAAATGGTTAGCGGGGGTTTTTAACCCCCACAAAACAGCATGAGAAAAAAAATAACGATTAGCTCTGTGTGCAACATAAATTGTTCGCGACGATGGATTTAAGTTCGTCTGGATGTCGCGATCTCAACCATAGGCATTATGAAGCCTAATTTTTCCTGTATGGGAAAGCCCCAATTCAAAAGCTTGAAAACTCTAAGATTCAACCATGGTGGTTTGCGTTTCAGGGCCTCTCAAAGCAATTGAACCATACCATTAGCTTCACCTGAGTGTTATGAACACAAAATGATCCACAAAAGATGTTAACAATGCATGAATAATGGTATGCGTTTCTGGAAAAAAAATGGTCAAACCGTGAATTGTTCTTGCGTGTTCCTGGAGTGTTAGCACTTGATTTTTATTCCAATGCGTTTCTGGGACTGTTAGCAAGGTATTAGAAGCAATAAAAAGTGTTGAATTGGCCTTGAAGGTGGATTTCAGTTTTTACTTTTTGCTTGATTTTTTTGAATGTGGTTTGGCCGCTTGTGCAATATTTGAATCGTGACTGAGGTTTGGAATGCTTGCATATGTATATCTGAATGAAATTAGGTCACCTTATGAGCTTGGGATCCATTGCAATTAAGTTTTTGGATTTTGCTTTAACACCATTAAAGGACTTTCCAAGTTTGAAGCAAAACCATGATTTTGTGCTCAAAATGGCTTGGCACGAATTTGGTAACTTGCTCATGACACATAAAAGCCATTCAAATCAAAAGATGCTATCCATTTAATTTTTTTGATTTTATTTGAATTTTATGGATTTAAAATGAATTAAATTAATAAAAATTAAATAAAATAGAAAAATTAATGTTTAATCTTGAAATTAATCATGGGACACGTGGGTGGAATGACAAGGCTGAATCAAGTGGAAGAAAGTGGGCCCTTTTGTCAAAAATTGAAGTTTCAAGGATAGTTGACTTTTGCCATTTCACAAAAATTTCCCAACTTCTCCAAGGCATATCTTGCTCAATTTTGATCATATGAACATGTTCTTGGACATTTTGGAAAGGTCTTGAAGTCCTCTAATCAATGCCTTTGGTCCCATGTCATTTTGATTTACCAATATCAAGTTATGGTCTTTGACTTAAAATGCCTTTTTGTTGACTTTTGAAAATGACCTATAATGTTGAAATTGATAACTTTTTGTGAGAGCATTTCTTGGACTTGGAATGTGAAGATAAGTTTTAGGAAATGTCATCCCCTTAAAAATGAGAATTGGATGGGATTTTTCTGATGATCCATGAAAAAGTTATGCCTTGGTCAAGTTACAGTTGACTTTTCAGCTGTCCAAAAATGGAAACTTTTGCATCTTGATGATTTTTGAGCCATGCTTGTGGAATCATGATCAAGACTTGATCAAATGATGATTTTGAGCTCAAAATAAGATGTTGACCAAAAATTTTGACTTTTGACTGCCAAATGACCATTTTTCCCCCGTAGTTGACTGTAGAGCAACTAGGGCTTTTGACTGTGCAACTTGACCTTGTGAGCCTTGAAACTTGGCATGTAGATGCTTGACAATGTTTATAGGCATGTGG
The DNA here is from genome assembly GCA_948472305.1 of Vicia faba. Taxonomy (NCBI): domain Eukaryota; kingdom Viridiplantae; phylum Streptophyta; class Magnoliopsida; order Fabales; family Fabaceae; genus Vicia; species Vicia faba. The sequence goes on along the minus strand of OX451736.1, from coordinate 1,310,481,862 downwards.
TACTTGATTGAGCCCTTGAAAACCTCAAATTCCTTGCAAGAACCAAAACCCTAATTTGTCTGGCTTAGGAGGGTGGTTGACTGTGTAACCCTTGAGAGATCTTGAACCATTTGAGGATGATTCTTGATAAACTTTGAAGAATATGGGATGGAAAATTTTGGGGTACAACAGTTGCCTCTGTTCAATCTTCTTAGACCTGAGGATGTAGATTGGCTAGCGTGCCTTTCGTGATCCGAAGGTGGAAGATGATTGAACACTAGAGTGCCCAGAAATTTGCACTCGCATAGTAGAATATCAGCAATATGATGTCGGGAATGGGCTTACAGATGCCATTTGGAGAGATGGTGGATAGGAGGATGGGCTTATAGATGCCATCTGGAGATGTGACAGAACCTTGTCGGGAATGGGCTTATAGATGCCATTTGGAAGTGTGATGGATAGTTATGGAGATGGGCTTAAAGATGCCATCCGGGGGTGTCGATCGCGTAAGAGATTCCTTAGCGAGAACTTGCGTACTTGAGAAAGGAAGATGGTTTCCTGGCCTGTTACAAGTGTTGATCTTCAAACTCTTCATGCAGATATGCCCTGGATGGATACAGGTGTCGAATCTATAATCAATTGCTCACAGATGTGCCCTGGCTAGATACAGGTGTCGAATCCGGAACTTCAAAAGGTTGCTTACAGACGTGCCCTGGCTGGATACAGGTATCGAATCTACAATCAGTTACTCACAGATATGCCCTGGCTAGATACAGGAATTGAATCTGAATTGGTCGTCTACAGATATGCCCTGGCTGGATACAGGAATCGAATCTCTAAACTCTTCATGCAGACATGCCCTGGCTAGATACAGGTGTCGAATCTACAATCAGTTACTCACAGATATGCCCTGGCTAGATACAAGAATCGAATCTGAATTGGTCGTCTACAGATATGCCCTGGCTGGATAAAGGAATCGAATCTCTAAACTCTTCATGCAGACATGCCCTGGCTGGATACAAGTGTCGAATCTACAATCAATCACTCACAGATATGCCCTGGCTAGATACAGGAATCGAATCTGGAATTGGTCGTCTACAGATATGCCCTGGCTGGATACAGGAATCAAATCTCTAAACTCTTCATGCAGATATGCCCTGGCTGGATACAGGAATCGAATCTACTCACATATATGCTCTGGCTAGATACAGGAATCGAATCTGGAATTTGTCATCTACAGATATGCCCTGGCTGGATACAGGAATCGAATCTCTAAACTCTTCATGCAGATATGCCCTGGCTGGATACAGGAATCGAATCTACTCACAGATATGCCCTGGCTGGATACAGGAATCGAATCTGGAATTTGTCGTCTACAGATATGCCCTGGATGGATACAGGAATCGAATCTGGAATTAATTGTCTACAGATATGCCCTGGCTGGATACAGGTATCGAATCTCTAAACTCTTCATGCAGACATGCCCTGGCTGGATACAGGTGTCGAATCTACAATCAGTTACTCACAGATATGCCCTGGCTAGATACAGGAATCGAATCTGGAATTGGGTCGTTTACAGATATGCCCTGGCTAGATACAGGAATCGAATCTACAAACTCTTCATGCAGACATGCCCTGGCCGGATACAGGAATCGAATCTACAATCAGTTACTCACAGATATGCCCTGGCTAGATACAGGAATCGAATCTGGAATTATTCGTCTACAGATATGCCCTGGCTGGATACAGGAATCGAATCTACAAACTCTTCATGCAGACATGCCCTGGCCGGATACAGGAATCGAATCTACAATCAGTTACTCACAGATATGCCCTGGCTAGATACAGGAATCGAATCTGGAATTAGTCGTCTACAGATATGCCCTGGCTGGATACAGGTGTCGAATCTGGAATTAGTCGTCTACAGATGTGCCCTGGCTGGATACAGGAATCGAATCTCTAAACTCTTCATGCAGACATGCCCTGGCTGGATACAGGTATCGAATCTACAATCAGTTACTCACAGATATGCCCTGGCTGGATACAGGAATCGAATCTGGAATTGCGACAGTTGATAGTAATCATCTTTGGATTGACCTTTTCCTGAAAAGGCAAAACATCAGTTGTATGCAATGTCATGATGTATGAGATGCATAATGTCATGATGTTCAGAGATAGTGTAGTATGCACTTTATTATGTATGTAAACAGGATGTATGAAATGTGAAATGTCTATGAATGTATTTTCGTCTAGGAAAATAAATCCTTGACGAATTCCGGGAAGTTAAATCCCGGGCTGACGTTTTGAAGAGTAGAGTTCTTCGTTTCCGCTGGGGATGATAATTGCAAGAATAAACTGGTAGGAGAAGATGACTCTGTTGGGGAATAAACTTGTTGGAGAGGTTACTCTGCGGGGAATTACTGTGGGAAGAGATACTTCGCTGAGAATTTGATGATAACTCCGCTGGGGATACCGTTGATAAGTTATGTTGGGGAATGTGATGAACTCCGCTGGGGGATAGGAAGAACTTCACCGAGGACGATCTTTCTGTGGTAATTAGCTGAGGATAACCCAGTTATAAGCTCTGATGGGGAATAACCTTCTGAAATAAAGTCGGGGAGAAGCGTTCGTGCTCTGCAGGTGATAAGCTTCCAGAATCTACTGGGGATAAGCTTCCAGAATCTACTGGGGAGATTGATTCAAATCTCCTGGGGAAACTTTTGAACTGTACTGGGGAAGTGGCTCCACTGGGGTGTCTGGTGTTCCTCCGGGGAACAATCTTATGTTAAGACTGCCGGGGATGCTTGTTGAGGAACATCTGTATACTCTGCTGGGGAATATTGAGATCTTCTGGGGATACCCAACTTCCATAAGGCTGACTGTAGGCTAACTCTGCTTGGGGGGAGTGTTGCTGACTTGCTGGAGATACTTTGCCTTTTCGGGGTTGATGGGAGACCAACTTTGCTCGGAGAGAGTGTTGCTGAATCTTGTCTTACTCTCGGGGAGTGAAGATATCTGGGTCAAAATTCTTGAGCCGAACTTACCTTGGTACCTTGGTGGACAGAGCAACTAGATCGCTTAGGCAACTCATTATTGCCCCTGTTTCTGATGTCACCTGTAATTAGCCCTTTGTTTCGCATGCAATTATTTATGATTAGCAATTAATGTCAAATGCATATATCAAAAATGAACATTGGACGTTCTTCGCAAGACAAAACAGAAAAAGGAAAAAACAACTGGCCATTTGTCTGGAAAAGTGGATTTGTATTAATTTTGAAGTTTGCCTGTAAATAGGCGTTTATGTACAAGAGGCTGACGTCCTAGTAAGAGAACGCCGCCGAACAAGATAGAGTTTATACAAAAAGGGAAACAAAACAGCTATGTGCAAAATCCCACTGGGTTCCAACTCTGCTATTGCCTTTATGTCTTCAAGCGTCTCATCACTTTGCTGCTTAGTTGGAGATGAAGCTGACTGATTGATGTCGTCTGAACCTGATAGTTGATGCCGAATTCTGGATGCAGGGTGATCCAATGAGACATAGTATTACGCTTATCCCTAACTTTTTCCTGGATCGCCCTTTCCGGTTTTCAGTCCACCGGGATACCCATTTTTGCCCAAGCCACCTTTTTAGGTTTTCGACTTGCCGGGTGTACAGATTTTTTTCATTTCATCCCTTACTTTTGCCCGAACCCTTTTGGTTCGCCGGGAAGCCCTTATTTTTTCCTAGGTGTGTCAACCTAGCGGGTCTTTAATCATGCGTAGTATCTTTTTACTATGTCTGCATTGGCGGGGTGAGGAAGGTCGTCACCGTCCATGGTGGTTAGAATCATAGCTCCTCCTGAGAAGATATGTTTAACCACAAATGGCCCTTCGTACGTAGGGGTCCATTTGCCCCTGGGATCACTTTGAGGAAGAATGATGCGCTTGATTACCAGGTCTCCGACTTGATACTCTTGCCGTCTGACTTTCTTGTTAAATGCCCTGATCATCCGTTTTTGGTACGTCTGACCATGACACATAGCAGTGAGTCTCTTTTCATCGATTAGATTCAATTGATCAAGTCGAGTCTGGATCCAGTCATCTTCGCTCAAACCTGCATCCTTCATTATCCGGAGAGAGGGTATCTGGACTTCAATAGGCAAGACTGCCTCCATGCCATAGACCAAGGAAAAGGGAGTTGCCCCTGTTGACGTCCTCGCTGAGGTACGGTACCCATGAAGAGAAAATGGTAACATCTCGTGCCAATCTTTGTAGGTTACTGTCATCTTCTGCACAATCTTCTTGATATTCTTATTAGCTGCTTCTACAGCCCCATTCATCTTCGGCCGGTAAGGAGAAGAGTTGTGGTGCTATATCTTGAATTGCTCGCAGAGCTCAGTGATCATCTTGTTGTTAAGATTGGTACCATTGTCCGCAATGATCCTCTCAGGTACACCGTATCGACAGATCAGGTTATGCCGAATTAACCGTGCCACGACGTTCTTGGTTACCGTAGCATAGGAAGATGCTTCAACCCACTTTGTGAAGTAATCAATCGCTACCAGGATGAAGCGATGCCCATTGGACGTCGTAGGTCTGATCTCGCCGATCATATCAATACCCCACATTGCGAAAGGCCAAGGTGCTGTCAAAACGTTCAGAGGAACTGGAGGAACGTGCACCTTATCTGCATAAATCTGGAACTTATGACACGTCCGAGAATGTTAGTAACAATCAGCTTCTATTGTGGACCAGAAATATCCTTCCCGAAGGATTTTCTTTGCCATAGTATGTCCACTGGAATGCGTTCCGAAGGTACCTTCATGTAGCTCAGCCATGATCCTTTCTGCTTCAGTCTTATCCATACAATGCAGTAAAGTTGAATCATGGTTTCGCTTGTACAGAATGCCGTTGCTGAGGAAGAACTTTGCTGCGAACCTTCTCAGAAACTTCTTGTCGTTAACAGATGCGCCTTCGGGGTATTCTTGAGCTTCCAAGTACCTCTTCACTTCATGATACCAAGGTTTTTCAGTTACCTCTTCAGCCTCAAGATCACAGTAATATGCAGGTCCGTCCAGTTTCCAGATAATGATCCGGGGAGCCTCGTTGTCCCATTTGACCTTGAACATAGAAGACATCGTAGCTAACGCGTCCTCCAACTGATTCTCCTCTCTTGGGAAGTGTTCAAAGGTTATCTCTTCAAAATGGGGAATCAATGTCAACATATACTCTTTGTAAGGAATAAGATTTGGGTGTTTCATATCCCACTCGCCTTTGATCTGATTGATCACGAGAGCGGAATCTCCGAAGACACTCAGAAACTTGATCCTTAAGTCAATTGCAGCTTGAAGACCCATGATGCATGCCTCATACTCCGCCATGTTGTTGGTGCAGTTGAAACATAGCCGGGCGGTGAGTGGAGTATGAGTGCCTTTAGGGGATATGATCACAGTGCCGATACCATTACCCAAAGCGTTTGAGTCTCCGTCAAAGTGCATAGACCATCGGGATCCTTCCTCAGGTCCTTCATCCGGTCCAGGTACTTCATAGTCAGTTACTACCATGATATCCTCGTCTGGAAATTCAAAGTTCATAGATTGGTAGTCATCCACTGCCTGGTGTGCCAAATGGTCTGCCAATACACTTCCCTTGATTGCTTTCTGAGTCGTGTACTGGATGTCGTATTCTGTCAAGATCATCTGCCATCTTTCTATTCTTCCGGACAGAGCAGGATTTTCGAATATGTACTTTATTGGATCCATCTTTGAAATCAACAGAGTAGTGTGAGTCAACATATACTGTCTCAGCCGGCGAGCAGCCCATACCAAAGCGCAGCAAGTTTTCTCGAGCAGTGAGTATCGGGTCTCACAGTCGGTAAACTTTTTGCTAAGGTAATAAATAGCTTGCTCTTTTCGGCCAGACTCGTCATGCTGCCCTAGCACACACCCCATTGAGCTGTCAAGTACCGTCAAGTATAAGATTAGAGGTCTCCCTTCAACCGGTGGCATAAGAATGGGTGTCTCTTGGAGATACTCTTTGATTCTTTCGAAAGAGGCCTGACATTCATCATTCCAACGTACTACTTGATCTTTCTTTAGTAGCTTGAAGATTGGTTCACAGGTAGCAGTTAGGTGCGAGATGAATCGAGCAATGTAGTTCAGCCGTCCTAGAAAGCCTCTGACTTCTTTTTCTGTCTTGGGAGTTGGCATCTCTTGTATGGCTTTCACCTTGGCAGGGTCCACTTGAATACCTTTGTCACTTACGACGAAGTCTAGCAATTTTCCAGATCTTACCCCGAAGGTGCACTTGTTTGGGTTCAACCTCAGCTTGTACAACTTTAGACGGTCAAACAGCTTCTGTAGATGGTCAAGGTGTTCCTCCTCAGTTTGGGACCTTGCAATCATGTCGTCGACATATACTTCGATCTCGTGATGGATCATGTCATGAAACAAAGCAACCATGGCACGTTGGTAGGTTGCCCCAACATTTTTCAACCCAAATGGCATGACCTTGTAGCAAAAGGTGCCCCACTGAGTAACAAAAGTGGTCTTCTCCATGTCTTCAGGAGCCATCTTGATCTGATTATAACCGGAGAACCCGTCCATGAAGGAGAATACTTTATGCTGAGCAGTGTTGTCAACCATAACGTCGATGTGAGGCAAAGGGAAGTCATCCTTAGGGCTCGCCCTGTTCAAATCCCTGTAGTCAACACACATTCTGACCTTACCATCTTTCTTCGGCACTGGAACCACATTAGCAACCCACTGAGGGTAAGAAGTCACTGCTAGAAACCCGGTATCAAATTGTTTCATAACCTCATCTTTGATTTTCTCGGACATCTCTGGACGCATACGGCGGACCTTCTGTTTTACCGGAGGGCAGTCTTCCTTGGTAGGTAGGTGATGAACCACAATGTCAGTATCCAACCCAGGCATGTCTTTGTAAGACCAGGCAAAGATTTCCATGTAATCATGCAGCATCTGAATCAAACGTTGTTTCACACTAGCCTCCAGATTGGCACCAATCTTGACTTCCTTTCTGTCCGTCTCAATACCCAGATTTACCGTTTCCACTGGCTCTTCATGTGGCTGAATGGACCTCTCTTCCTGGAGTAGCAGTCTTGCAAGCTCACCAGGTACTTCGCAATCATCTTCACCTTCGTCTTCGGCTAAGTTGATCGGATTTTCGAAGTCATAACTGGCAGTAGCAGAGTCGTTACCAGTGAGATCCAGAGTGGATTGGAACCTGTATAAGTGAGTGTGTGTAAATATAGTTGTTTTTCAATATATAAAGAAAGAAAGGGAGCGCAAGATTTGAAATGTGAAAAACGTCCAATGCTTTTATTCATGATATATGAAAGGGACAAATAACAAGCCCTCACAAATGAAGCCACGGTGCCTCGGGTAAGACACCGGGCCATAAAGTTTCGAACTATTGTTTGTTACAAATTTAAAACAAAGGAGTTCATTACTGAGTGACAAAAGTAATAGGTGTAAAGTTTGCAGTCCAGCTGCTTGGTCCATCGTTGGTTGTTGGGTAGATCCAGCTGTCGAACTCGGATTCCTCCACGTCGTCTTCAATAGCATTTACTCCCGGGTTGGTGATGAATACAGGAGGTCTTCCAATCCTTGCCTCACGAACAGCCCTCTGAGCTTCTGCAGTGAAACCCAAACCAAATTTGTCAATCTTCTGAGTGAAATCAGGAAGTCGGCCCCAGTTTGCACACTCACCCTTCTCAATCACAGCCCGGGCATCCTTTAAGGAAGCCATCTTCAAAGGAGAACCCTCTTCAGTCACAGTCTCTGCTGCCGCCAATGTCTGAGGCACCTCTTCAAAGTGTTGAAAGGGGGTCTTAATGAATTCCCCATCTATCTCTACATACCGGAACGAGTTGAGGTGGCTGACCATATATTCTTCCTCCCCCTACACTGTTACGATCTTCCCTCTGACCGGGTACTTACGCTTCTGATGTAATATGGAGGTCACAGCTCCAGCCTTGTGGATCCATGGACGACCCAGCAAACAAGAATAGGATGGACGAATGTCCATCACATAGAAAGTAGAATCAAAAACTTGAGAACCAACCCTGATTAGGATGTCAACTTCACCATGCACCATCCTCTTCGACCCGTCAAAGGCCCGGACAACAATGTTACTAGGCTTGAGCTCTAAACCCTCACAATCCAACCTGTCTAGGGCCTTCTTGGGTAATACATTCAGCGAAGAACCGGTGTCTACCAACACATGGGCAAGAGTAGTGCCCCTGCATTCAATGGAGACATGCAGGGCGTCGTTATGGTTCTTCCCTTTGGCAGTCAGATCGGCGTCGGAGAAACCCAACATATTATCAGCAGTCAAGTTGGCCACACAATCGGTAAATTGATCAGCAGACGTTTCTTGTGGCACGTGGGCCGTCTTTAGGAAGGAAATCAGGGCCTTGGCATGGGCCTCTGAACACAACAACAGTGATAGCATAGAGATCTTAGAGGGGGTGTGCCCCAGCTGCTTAACTACATTGAAATCACTCTTCTTGATAATCTTGAGGATCTCTTCCATCTCTTGCTTGGAAGCCTCAAAAGCGGTTGTCTTTGGTGCCTCCGTCCGGGCAGGCACATCAGTAACAATCCCTTTGCCCCGAGCGTCAGATGACTCGGCAGCAGGGGTAGAAACAGGAACTTGGTCAGGCAGGGAAGCAGACACACTTGCAGGTGTGATGACAAGAGGTCTCTGAATAGTTGGTGGCGCAATATCTGGTGAGAAGAGTCTACCACTACGAGTAACCTTGGCAGGCTCGGTGATGTTGCTGACACCGGTACTAGTATCAAACTCTTGCTTTACTCCCAGAACATAAACATCTGCCCCATAGTGCCACGGGACAGCTTTGTCAGATTTATAGGGGATGGGCCCCGGAGCAGTGATGATGATAGGACAAATCTTCTGAATGGACATGATTTTGACAGGCTTCTTTGAGGGATCCTTGGGAGGGTTGTTGAAAATAGTGACAATAGAAACTTCTTCGGTACGGACAGCAGGGACAGCAATCTTCTTGAACAAGATTTCTTTGCTATCCATCAGGTTTTGGATGCCTGACTTCAGCAAAGGACAACTAACAGGTGAAACAGCACATAGATGGCAACCTTTACTACATCCCGAAAATAAACCGGCTAGCAACAGGTTCCTCTTGACGGTCAACAACGGAGTAGCAATATCATCCACAAAAGCTACATACAGATCCTCTTCCACAGCATTCACTCCATGCTGGGGCATGGGAGCAGTCATAACATTGGGCCTTTCGGGCGCCTCGAACTGTATTTCCTTTGCGTCAATAAGGTCCTGAAACTTATTCCTCAGAGCCCAACAATCATCAGTAGAATGCCCGGGCTATCAGAGTGATAAGCGCAACGAGCGTTGGGGTTGTAATTTGGAGAGGTTGTATTCACAACCTTTGGAGCTTCCTTAACGGTTACCAGATTGGTTGACAGCAGTTGCGGCAATATCTGTGACAGGGTCATGCTGAGCCGAGTGTACTGCCTTTTGGGCCTCTCAACTCTTGGCTGGTTGTACTGCTGAGGAGCAGCAGCAGGCTTTGAAATTACAACCGCGTTGACAGCTTGGCGGCGTTCCGGTTTACTCTGTCTTCTGGGACCATAAACAACACTGGCTTCCTTCTTGAAGGGCTTCTTTTCAGTACTCGAGGAGGCACCTTTCTGTATCTTCCCCGATTTGATACCAGCTTCGATCCTCTCACCAGTCAGGATCAGGTCTGTAAACCCAGCAGAGGAATTACCAATCAGGTGATTAAATAATGGACCAGACAGGGTCCCCAAGAACATGTCCACGAGTTCACGATCAGTCAACGGTGGCTGCACCCTGCCAGCCAGGTCTCTCCATTTCTGCGCGTACTCCTTAAAACCTTCACCCATCCCAAGTGACATACCCTGGAGTTGGGTACGCGTGGGAGCGAGGTCGGAATTATACTGATACTGCTTATAAAAAGTAGTAGCCAAGTCCTCCCAGTTACGAATATTGGTTCCATCCAGCTGATAGAACCATTCGAGATGAGTCCCTGAAAGACTCTCCTGGAAGAAATGGATCCATAAGTTCTTGTCTGCAGTGTAAGGCTGGATCTTCCTTACGTAAGAACGGAGGTGCAGCTTAGGACAGGAAGCCCCGTCGTACTTCACAAAGGCAGGTGCCTTGAACTTGTGTGGGATCACCACCCCAGAAGATAACCCTAAGTCTCCAAAATCCAACCCAGGCACACGTTGAATCTCCATAGCATTTAACCGGTCCTCCAGCTGTTTGTACCTGTCCTCAGCAGGAGGGTACTGCTCATCATTGAAGTCTGTCTCGGTGTCCGAGACCACAGGACTAGGAACCTCTCTCCCTTGGTGACTGCCTTCCCCAACAGATGGAGTAGTCAGCTCAGCTTCATTCTGCAGTGTATTCCCAAGTCTGCGTCCAGTGTTGAACAACACAATCCTCTTCTTCTTCTTCTTCTTCTTCAGGAGCAAAGCCTTCAACTCTTGTTGTCCTTGGGCTAAGCTCATGACCAGCTCTTGAAACTGGGCGTTCTGGGCCTGGAGGGCCTTGATAGCTTGTTCAGTAGTTGGTTCAGGATTCATGATGATTGAGTGCTGAAATAAACAGCGAAGAAGATTAAGCAACCTGTAGAAAAAGGGTACCTGTTATGCACATGATGCATGATATGCTATTTATGCAATGCATTCAAGGGTTCGAAAGTTCAAATTCATTGTAGACAAAAAGGAACACACATCGTATTAGGAAATAATCTGTTCAGTACATCAGGGCCTCATGGGCAAAACATTACAAAATAATTAATCCTAAAAGACACTGCACATCCTCTTTGGAGCAATGTAGGTGTTGAGAGTCTTTTCCTCGTGGAGTAGACGGGTGAGCTCCAAGACCTTCTTCTCACTGGCATGTAAACTGGTTTCAAGAGAATTTCGTTCTTCCTTGAGTTGGATCCAGCTCTTCTGCATTTCTTCCCAGGATGTTGGCATGTCAGGATGTTGAATGGTGTAGGGCACCTCTCCTTCCAAAACTGGCTCTTTGATCACAGGGAGAACATGAGGATATGGCATCACCAGCTTCTGGGAGCGGGCTCGTACCCATTTGAGATAAGGTTCAAGGGGGATGGAGTTCTTGTGCCCCAATGTCTTGCTATCTACCCTGTTGGGCATCCTCCAAGCTCTGATGAACCTCTGGCGAAGTCCTTATGCATCGTTGTCGAAGTCAAAAACTATGTCAGGAATCAACATGTCATGAGGGCCATCCCTCCGAGCATATCCAAACTGCCTCAAAGCCAGACATGGGTTATAAGTAATGCCCCCTCTAGTTCCAAGTAAAGGAACATTAGGAAACTCTCCGCAACGATCAATGATAGTGACATTTTCTCTGGACCGAGAACACCAATGTATATCAGCATGTGTAAGAGTCATTAATCGTTGTGACCATCTCAAACCCCGCCCGTTCTTCAAAATTGATTGTGGAAGGTGTGAAATAAACCACCTTGCCAGGAGAGGAGTGCAGCACATGAGGACACCTCTTTTTCTCATGGTTCGAGTGTAACATGAGTGGAGGATGTCCCCAAGCAACGTAGGTATAGGATTCCTGGACATGAAGATCTTGACAGCATTGATATCTATAAGCTGATCCGGATTCGGGAATAACACCAACCCATAGACAAGGAGTGCCACAACTTCTTCAAAGGCTTGTAGGTCAAGGGAATTCCAACATTCTTGGGCCTTCTCAAACAGGAACTTTGCCAAGAATCATTTGATACCACTTCTAACTTCCCAATGTCCCTTGATGTCAGATGGTTGTAGGCATAATGCTTTAGCAACCTCTTCAAGTTTTGGTTCCCTTTCTGTACCGTTGTAGGGTAGTTGACTAAGAATGGGAACCCTCAGAAGCTGAGAAAACTCTTCCAAAGTATGCACTAATTGATAATCCGGGAAAGTAAAACAGTGGTGCAAAGGGTCAAAGAACTGGAAGAGAACTTTCACCATATCCTCTTCAATGTTGGTATTGACCAAGTTGATGAGTATACCATGCCTTTCACTGAAGGAAGAGTTCTCGGGAATCCTGGATGTAAGCTCCTTAAGATGAGGAGGGACCCTTACAAGGTTGATCTGAATTGTCTTTCTGCGGATAGTTTCCATGTCCTACAAAATAAGAACAAAGATGAAGATTCGAACCCTTGAAGTGGTTAGTAAATGCATATGATTCTGTATGATGTTATGATGTTATGATAAAAACACACCATAAGTATTCACAAGAAGCAAACATGATAAGGCACACAAGTCACACCAGACAGCCCTTAGAGTTTAGGCCAGCATGAGGTTTGGGGTACTACCCTCTTGAAGTTGGTGGGCTCAAAACCTGTCCTATCAAAAGTAACCTGGTTCTAAGGAGCTCAATATCATTGGGTTGTTTTCTATGTTCATTGTTTTGATTTAGCCACTGAACTGGCGATCAAAATATTCCAAGAAAACAACCCTCAATGAGTGTAGTATCGAGTATCTACCAACTTCGGACTGCACCAAAGTCGGTCATCTCACTACCCCTAAAGAGGCCAGGATGGTCAAGTAAGGTTCCTAAGGTCAGTTGATGCTTCATGACACCACGCGGCGGCCCCGTACTCTCCTTGACTTGACTCAAGGGTTACCGATACTCACCAAAGTGCCACATCAACGTAGCAAACTGCTTCAACCGTGTCGGTATACCCCGCACAGTTCCCTCACAGTTTATTGCTACTTTCTAAAAGGTATCCCCCAGATCCGGGTTAGGATCTATGAAACTCCCAAAACAGGCCCACAACATTAAAGCAAACAAAGCAAGCAATTGAAAACAAGAGTGGTCTAATCCTAAGGTATACCTCACTTATTAAGTGTTCCCAGCAGAGTCGCCAGTTCTGTGATCGGTGGAAATAGAACTGACTGTTTTTGTAAGCTGGTTCGCGAAATGTCGCGGTAAGCAAGAGTCGCCACCGTCTTTTATGTTCTCCAACATGGAAAGGACAAAAGCACATCAAAATTCCTTCTTTGAGAATGTTTCTCGGTTCGGGAGGTAGATTTATAGAAAGGGAAGGTGTTAGCACCCTTTCTATCCGTGGTTATCCACGGGCTCTTAGGTACTTGCTCTTATGTTTTCAAAAATTGTTTGCTTTTCAAGTGTGTGTGGGTTTTGAAAAAGTTTCGTTTGAAAGATTTCTAAGTAACTCTTGTGTCTGTCCTCAAGAGTGTGTGAAAAATTTGTTTGAAAACCTTTTGAAAGTGTAAGTGTGAAAAGTTGTTTTTGTTTGTTTAAAAGAGCAAGTACTTAAGAGTAGTCTACCTACCCTAAGGAATTAGGCTGTGTAAGAGTCCTTTAGATAGTGCTATCCCACCATTGAGAGGTAGGCAGCACCGTCGTTGGAGGTATTCAGGTCAATTTGATGATTAGGGACAGTGTGGTCACCGAAGCAATAGTAGGACACCTTAGAAGTAACCCTAATGTCCTAGATCCTTTTATCTGAGGCAACCGTTTCGAGGCAACTGGATCTTAGACAGAAGGGCGACCTCTAAGACACCCTATACTTGACGACCATGTTCGAGGCAACCAGTGAGGCGTACCCTAAGAGTGGTATGTGCATGTGTGTTGTTTCATGTTAATGTTTATCTTATACATGTTATTTGTGAGCTACGGATTGGTTTTATTTGTCATACATTCTTGCAGGCATATTAACAGTTAAATGATTTGCAGAAAATAAAGTGCGGAAAGGTAAATCTAGCTATTACAAGGCGCGGGTATATACATCGCCAAAAACAAAAACCCGTTTTGAAAATAAGAATGCGGGAAATAGTAAATAAAGATATAAACCTAATTAACTATTACATTTCCGGAAGCAGTTACATGAATATAATGAATTAAAATAAACTGCGCGCGAAAGAATGAATCGAGAACGTCCTAGGGTTTTGGCCCTTTTTTGAGAAAGAATTGAATTTTGTCCTTTTTTGTAATCAATTAAAAATTAAGCCTAATTAATAATTAATTAATTATTTACAAGAAAAATGTTTTTTTGTATTTTTTATGTTTTTAATGAAATAAAATAAAAAAAAAGGAAATTAAAAGAAAAAACTAAGTCTAAATTTGTTTTTATTTATTGTAAAAAAGTATTAAAGTTAACTAATTAAACTAATTTAATTTAATTTACATTTATTTACAAAATAAGTTAATAAATAATAAAAATGTTTTTTTTTTGGTTTTCTGATTTTTATTGTGAAAATGTTAATTAATTGATTAATTAAATAATACTAATAATAATTACTAAAGAAAATAAAAAGAAAGGGAAAATAGAAAAAGAAATAGAAACCAAAGGGGGTGTTGACCCAAGAATGGAGGTGGATCTGGAAATTTAGGCCCATTAAGCACAAAGCCCTTCTGACTTTTGGAATTTGCCTGGAGCGTGGGTTGACCAGGAGTATGGTGCTCGTCCAATCCAGGCCTTTGGATCTGCTTTGGAGGCCACTTGGCACGCTGATTGCTTGAGATGTATGGTAGACTTTTTCTAGAATGCTGCATGGGAACATGTTAGAAAAAATTGAAACAAGCGTTTGGAGGACCTGGGAATCGAACCCAGGTCCCAATGATGCATAGCCAACACACTTAACCATTCCAACCACCTACGCGCGTTTGTAAGTATAATGAGAAACAAATATTATAACAAATAACAAAACGCTAAACTGTAAAGCACAAAACGCGCGCCATTTTTTTGAATCGTCCAAACACAAAGCATCACGTCATCATCTTCCTTCTTTCGCCTGTAAGATAAAAATGGTTAGCGGGGGTTTTTAACCCCCACAAAACAGCATGAGAAAAAAAATAACGATTAGCTCTGTGTGCAACATAAATTGTTCGCGACGATGGATTTAAGTTCGTCTGGATGTCACGATCTCAGCCATAGGCATTATGAAGCCTAATTTTTCCTGTATGGGAAAGCCCCAATTCAAAAGCTTGAAAACCCTAAGATTCAACCATGGTGGTTTGCGTTTCAGGGCCTCTCAAAGCAATTGAACCATACCATTAGCTTCACCTGAGTGATATGAACACAAAATGATCCACAAAAGATGTTAACAATGCATGAATAATGGCATGCGTTTCTGGAAAAAAATGGTCAAACCGTGAATTGTTCTTGCGTGTTCCTGGAGTGTTAGCACTTGATTTTTATTCCAATGCGTTTCTGGGACTGTTAGCAAGGTATTAGAAGCAATAAAAAGTGTTGAATTGGCCTTGAAGGTGGATTTCAGTTTTTACTTTTTGCTTGATTTTTTTGAATGTGGTTTGGCCGCTTGTGCAATGTTTGGATCGTGACTGAGGTTTGGAATGCTTGCATATGTATATATGAATGAAATTAGGTCACCTTATGAGCTTGGGATCCATTGCAATTAAGTTTTTGGATTTTGCTTTAACACCATTAAAGGACTTTCCAAGTTTGAAACAAAACCATGATTTTGTGCTCAAAATGGCTTGGCACGAATTTGTTAACTTACTCATGACACATAAAAGCCATTCAAATCAAAAGATGCTATCCATTTAATTTTATTTTATTTTATTTGAATTTTATGGATTTAAAATGAATTAAATCAATAAAAATTAAATAAAATAGAAAAATTAATGTTTAATCTTGAAATTAATCATGGGACACGTGGGTGGCATGACAAGGCTGAATCAAGTGGAAGAAAGTGGGCCCTTTTGTCAAAAATTGAAGTTTCAAGGATAGTTGACTTTTGCCATTTCACAAAAATTTCCCAACTTCTCCAAGGCATATCTTGCTCAATTTTGATCATATGAACATGTTCTTGGACATTTTGGAAAGGTATTGAAGTCCTATAACCAATTCCTTTGGTCCCATGTCATTTTGATTTACCAATCTCAAGTTATGGTCTTTGACTTAAAATGCCTTTTTGTTGACTTTTGAAAATGACCTATAATGTTGAAATTGATAACTTTTTGTGAGAGCATTTCTTGGACTTGGAATGTGAAGATAAGTTGTAGTAAATGACATCCCCTTCAAAATGAGGATTGGATGGGATTCTTCTGATGATCCGTGAAAAAGTTATGCCTTGGTCAAGTTACAGTTGACTTTTCAGCTGTCCAAAAATGGAAACTTTTGCATCTTGATGATTTTTGAGCCATGCTTGTGGAATAATGATCAAGACTTGATCAAATGATGATTGTGAGCTCAAAATAAGATGTTGACCAAAATTTTTGACTTTTGACTGCCAAATGACCATTTTGCCCCTACAGTTGATTGTAGAGCAACTAGGGCTTTTGACTGTGCAACTTGACCTTGTGAGCCTTGAAACTTGGCATGTAGATGCTTGACAATGTTTATAGGCATGTGGTACTTGATTGAGCCCTTGAAAACCTCAACTTCCTTGCAAGAACCAAAACCCTAATTTGACTGGCTTAGGAGGGTGGTTGACTGTGCAACCCTTGAGAGATCTTGAACCATTTAAGGATGATTCTTGATAAACTTTGAAGAATATGGGAGGGCAAATTTTGGGGTACAACAACTAGTTTCGCAAAGTTCCGGTGTTCCAACTAGAACTGGTCTAAACTTTCTCTTAAACCAATATATCACTTGGAAAGGGTAAGCAACTTTACCAACTTCTGGATTTTGCCGAGAACGTTAACAACTTCTTCTTTGATCAAGATATCACTTGAAAAGGGTAATAAAATTCACATGACTTCTAGATTTCACCAATAACGGTATTAGTTTCTTCTTTAACCAAGATATAACTCGGAAAGGGTAATAAACTTCACCCGACTTCTAGATTTCGCCAAGAACGGTAACAACTTCTTCTTTGATCAAGATATCACTTGAAAAGGGTGATAAACTTCCTCTGACTTCTGGATTTCACTGAGAGCATGGAATAGTTTCTTCTTTGACCAAGATATCACTTGGTAAGGGTGATAAACTTCCTCTGACTTATGGATTTCTCCGAGAATGGGAAATAGCTTCTTCTTTGACCAAGATATCACTTAGAAATGATGATAAACTTCCTCTGACTTCTGGACTTTACCGAGAACAGGGAATAGTTTCTTCTTTGACCAAGATGTCACTTGTAAAGGGTGATAAACTTCCCCTGACTTCTGGACTTCATCGAGAATGGGGAATAGTTTCTTCTTTGACCAAGATATCCCTCAGAAAGATTAATAAACAAGCTTATTGAAATATAACCACTTGCTAAAAGAATTTCACAATGAACTGTCTCTATCATATCAGAGAGACCAACCATCCATTGGAGTAGATAAATTGATAAATAGATAACATACAAGTTGTTCAAATAAAGAGACTTCCACCTGCTACCAAATAGAACATGTCGGGGATACACAAGTTGCTCAAGTAAAGAGGCTACTGCTTGTTGTTAGGCAAAGATTCCAAGAGTGTTATTGAACACATCTGGATAGTAGAAATTCTCATCTTCAGATGGGGAAACCATAAATAGATTTCAACCAAGGATAACAAAATCCTCAAAGGTTTGAAATAAATGCACTATCAATCTAGGTTTCGCAGTCTAGAGAGATCGAAACATATCATTGTCAGGGACCAAATTTCAAACCAGGAACAAGCCAGCGTGAAACAATCAACCAAGACTTTACCCAATGAGGAACAAACTCAAATGAGGATTAATTCCATCCAGGTAATGAGTTAGGGAGGAAGGCTGAAGCAAAATTCTTCCATGGGGAATAAGCTTAATGGGGAAATGGAAAGGATATACACTTTCTGCCTAAGATTGACATTCTATTAGAGAGAGATTATACACACTCTACAATGAGGATAAAATATTAACAGAAACATCAATGAATGCAAATGAGTAATGAATTTTCATTCAGCTATACATGATGTATGAGTAATGTATTAATGTTATAATGATGTGCACGCTGACAATACAGACATAATGCTCTAGGGATAACCAGACAAAAAAAACTTGGGTATAGACGAAACTTAGCTAAATTACATCCAAGATGGAAATCCCATAATAGAGTAAGTGTGATACGGTGGGAAGAACTGACTATTTTTTGGAATGCTGGTTTGCGTTTTGCGTTTGTGTTTGCAAAATGTCGCGGTAAGCAAGAGTCGCCACCGAATTTTATTTTATCCAACAAGGAAAGGAAAAAAGCACAAAAAAATTTCTTTTTCGAGATATTTCTCGGGTTCGGGGGGTAGATTATAGAAAGGGAAGGTGTTAGCATCCTTTCTATCCGTGGTTATCCACGTGCTCTTAGGTAATTGCTCATTTGTTTTCAAAATTGTTTTCTTTGTGCTTGTGGGTTTGAAAAAGTTTTTATTTGAAAACTTTGATTTAACTCTTGCTTCTGTCCTCAAGAGTGTATGAAGTGTTTTTTTGAAAACTTTGTTCGAAAAGTGTAAGTGTGAAAAGTTTTTGTTTTTTGAAAGAGCAAGTATCTAAGAACCATCTACCTACTCGAAAAAGGAATCGTTCTATGCTATCTTCCCTTAGACAATGCTATCCCACTATTGATGAGTAGGTAGCACCGTCGTTGGAGTTTGATGGTCAATTCGAAAGAGGGACATACGGTCACTAAAGCAATGTTAGGACGCCTTAGCGGTAACCCTAATGTCTTAGATCATTTGTTTGAGACAACAATATCTGAGGCAACCGTTTCGAGGCGACTATGATCTTTTAGACAAGAGGGCGACCTCTAAAATGACCTATACTCAATGACCGCGTACGAAGGCAACCAAGTGGGGTGTACCCTAAGAGTGCGCATGTGCGAATGTGTCGTTTTCATTTTATTTTTTTTATCTTTGTACATGTTAATGATGATCTAAGTTGATTTTAGGTTAAAACATGTAATCTTGTCATGCATACCTATTATCAAACATCTAACAGTTATATTTTGCAGAAAATAAATTGCGGAATTTAAATTACAAGGCGTCGGGTATTTACATCGCCAAAGACAAACCCTTGGAAATAAATAAAGCGATAAAAATGATAAAAAGTCCTATTTAACCTATTACAAACCGGAGGCGAGTACATTAATATGGTAAAAATAAATAAGTCGCGTGCGGGAAATTAAATTGGATGCAAAGTTCTAGGGTTTTGAACCTTTTTGTTTAAAGAAAAGATTTTTGTTGTTTTTATTTTAAGAAAGAAATTGAAATTAAACCTAAATTAATTACTAAATTAAATTAATTAAATTAATTAATAAAAATAATATTTTTTTGGATTTTTGGTATTTTAAGAAAGAAAAATAAAATTTAATTGAATTAGTAAAAGCCTAATTAAGTCTAGTTAATTTTAATTATTTGCAAAAAGGGTTAAAATTATTCTAACATTAAAACCTAAATTAATTAATTAATGTTTATTAATAAAAATAAAAGTTAGAATTTGATTAAATAAAAATATTTTGGTGTGATTTTATTTTAAAGAAAAAGAATTTTAATGATTGGTTAAAATTAAAACAAAAATAATAAAAACAATTAATAAACAAAATAAATAAAATAAAAAGAGAGAGAGGTGTGAGCCTGAAAAGGGTGTTTGAGAAGCAATTTTGAGGCCCAAACGAGTTGGCCCTGGTTGACTTTTGATGATCTAGTGAGCATGCTTGGACTTAGTCTTTGGTGGTCCTTCAGCCTTGGCCACCGGATTTGGCCCTGGGCCATCTGGCAATTGATTGAGCGAGGGAGTATGGTACACTGCGCGCCTGGATATGCACATGATAACCTGAAGGAAAAAATCAAAGAGAAATTTGGAGGACCTGGGATTCGAACCCAGGTCCTGTAAGCTATTGAACGTGCATGCTTGCCACTAGGACGCTTTGCTTCATTTGTTAATATGTTAAACAACAAAGATAATATGCCAAAGCAATAATTATTTGTCAGAAATAATAAAAAAAATGCGCGAATTATTTCAACCGGCCAATCAGAGGAGGACACGATCTCATCCCTGTCCTCAGGCCTGTAGCAATGTTACTTGCGGATTTGAATCCGCAGCTAAAAGCATATGCCACTCCTAAAATCCATCTCAGGCTTCATAAATTCAATCCAAGGCCATGGTCGCATTCGTCTTTCTCTTCCAGTCACGCCCATAGCCATCACCAAGGCTAATTTTATCTAAAACAAAAACCCCTAAACCAAGAGGAAAAACCCTAACAATGGTGTTTTGCACCACAGAGCATATAAATGAAATCAAATAATGCAAAAGGCTTGGGAATGATCAGGTGATTACAAATATGCCATTAATTCATTGTAACAATGTATAATTTTTGAAATACGAAACCAAGTACAGAAGGGGATTGCGTGACACTTACAGCGCTTTGTGGTGTGTGAGAACACTTGCTTTGGATTGGTTTCGCTTCAGTGAACGTCCAGGAATCGATTGGGATGCTTTTTGGCTTCCGAAAACACCTCTAGGCACGATTTTGATCTCAAGCTTTTTACCACTTTTTTCAAGTTTTGTTCTGTCTATGCTTGCAGCCTCCAACCCCTATTTTCGTGTGCCTCTCTTGCTTATGTATGATACAATGTGTTAGGGTAACAAATATGGATGGAATCTCTCTAAATCAATGCATTGTAATGTGATTTTATTCACTCTTTACCACTTGCCAAATTTGCCCAAATCTCAATCTTTTTCACATGAATTGGTGAGATACGAATTTGATGATGATCATGATGATAATTAAGACCTGAAACAACCAAAAAGATCTTAAGTAATCAATATTTGGATTTTATATGATTTAATTTGATTTAAAATGAAATAATTCAATAAAAAATCAAATAAAATAATAAAAATAAGATATGGGCTCATGGCTGAAGCTGGGACACGTGGACAATGATGCAAGCTCAAATCAAGTGGAAAAGAATGGGCCCATTTGACAAAATTTGAAGTTTTGGGGATAGTTGACTTTTGGCAATTTTGCAAAAATGCCCAAATTCAACAATGTATAACTTCTTCAATTTTGAACTTTTAGAAGTGTTCTTGGAATTTTTAAAAAGCTTGAGATGTCCTTTAACCAACCCTTTTGGTCTCATCTCATTTTGATATTACATTCTCAAGTTATAAGCTTTGGAAAAATAGGTGTTTTTGTTGACTTTCAAAAATGACCTATAATGTCCAAATTTATAACTTCTTGTGAGTGCATTTTTTGATCTTGAGGTATGAAGATGGATTATAGGAAATTTCATCCTATTCAAAATGATCTTTGGATGGGTCATTTATCATAAAGTATGAGAAAGTTATGCTTGGTCAAAGTTGAGTTGACTTTTCCTACAAAACCCTAACTTAGCAACTTTTGAGTCTTGATGAATTTTGAGCAATCCTTGATGAATCATGATAAAACCTTGATCAAATGATGAAATATCCTTCAAAATGAGAATTTTGACAAAAAATCTTGAAGTTTGACTGTTTATAGGTCATAGTTGACTTTTGCCCTAGCACAGTCGAATTTGGGACCCTTGAGCAATTGACTGAGCAAACTTCCCCTGTAAGGCTTGAAATTTGACATGGATGACCTTGAGAACATATTAGGACATGGGGGAGAACTTTAGGTCATTTGGATTCAAGGATCTTGATGCAACATAAAATCCTAATTTAGGGTTGACTGCCTTAGGAGATAGCTTGGATGTCCAACTCTTGAGCAACCTTGAGCCACTTGGAGATTTTTCTTGCAATATATTGAGAAATATGAGAGAGAAAATTTTGGGGTACAACAGCTTCCCCTGTTCAATCTTCTTAAACCTGAGGATGTAGATCGGCTTTCGTGCCTTTCGTGATCCGAAGGTGGAAGATGATTGAACACTAGAGTGCCCAGAAATTTGCACTCGCATGAAGTGGTATCAGCCTTGTGATGTCGGGAATGGGCTTACAGATGCCATTTGGAGATTGCTGGTGGGAGGATGGGCTTAAAGATGCCATTTGTAGAAGTGTCGATCGCATAAGAGATTCCTTAGCGAGAACTTGCATACCTGTTGTTGTGGAAGATTCCGCTGGGGGAAATCTGATCTTGTTGATATTTAGGAACTTGCCTGTACCTCAACTGGGAGAATGCCTCTGCTGAGTTTTAAGAACTTGTCCGTAATTCAACTGGGGGGAAACATCTTCATCAAGATCTAAGATTGTCTGTTTACTTCAACGGAGAATAATTCTGTTGAGATTTAAGAACTCGTCCACACTTTGACGGAGGAAAATTGTCGAGATTGAGAACCTTATCTATAATTCAACCGAGAATAATTCAGTTGAGATTTAAGAACCGGTCAGGTCTTCGAATAAGGGAAACATCTTCATCAAGATCTAGGACTGTCTGGTCTTCAATGGAGGATAATTCTGTTGAGATTTTAGAGCTCGTCCACACTTTGACGGAGGAAAATTGTCGAGATTGAGAACCTTATATGTAATTCAACCGAGAATAATTCTGTTGAGATTTAAGAACCGGTCAGGTCTTCGACTGAGGGAAACATCTTCATCAAGATCTAGGACTGTCTGTTCTTCAACGAAGGATAATTCTGTTGAGATTTTAGAACTCATCCACACTTCGACGGAGGAAAATTGTCGAGATTGAGAACCTTATCTGTAATTCAACCGAGGATAATTCAGTTGAGATTTAAGAACCGGTCAGGTCTTCGACTGAGGGAAACATCTTCATCAAGATCTAGGACTGTCTGGTCTTCAACAGAGGATAATTCTGTTGAGATTTTAGAACTCGTCCACACTTCAACGGAGGAAAATTGTCGAGATTGAGAACCTTATATGTAATTCAACCGAGAATAATTCAGTTGAGGTTTAAGAACCGGTCAGGTCTTCGACTGAGGGAAACATCTTCATCAAGATCTAGGACTGTCTGGTCTTCAACAGAGGATAATTCTGTTGAGATTTTAGAACTCGTTCACACTTCGACGGAGGAAAATTGTCGAGATTGAGAACCTTATCTGTAATTCAACCGAGGATAATTCAGTTGAGATTTAAGAACCGGTCAGGTCTTTGACTGAGGGAAACATCTTCATCAAGATCTAGGACTGTCTGGTCTTAAATGGAGTATAATTCTGTTGAGATTTTAGAACTTGTCCACACAACGACGGAGGAAAATTGTCGAGATTGAGAACCTTATCTGTAATTCAACTGAGGATAATTCAGTTGAGATTTAAGAACCGGTCAGGTCTTCGACTGAGGGAAACATCTTCATCAAGATCTAGGACTATCTGGTCTTCAACGGAGTATAATTCTGTTGAGTTTTTAGAACTTGTCCACACTACGACGGAGGAAAATTGTCGAGATTGAGAACCTTATCTGTAATTCAACCGAGAATAATTCAGTTGACATTTAAGAGCCGGTCAGGTCTTCGACTGAGGGAAACATCTTCATCAAGATCTAGGACTGTCTGGTCTTCAACGGAGTATAATTCTGTTGAGATTTTAGAACTTGTCCACACTACGACGGAGGAAAATTGTCGAGATTGAGAACCTTATCTGTAATTCAACCGAGAATAATTCAGTTGAGATTTAAGAGTCGGTCAGGTCTTCGACTAAGGGAAATATCTTCATCAAGATCTAGGACTGTCTGGTCTTCAATAGAATATAATTCTGTTGAGATTTTAGAGCTCGTCCACACTTCGACGGAGGAAAATTGTCGAGATTGAGAACCTTATCTGTAATTCAACCGAGGATAATTCAATTGAGATTTAAGAACCGGTCAGGTCTTCGACTAAGCTGAGAACCTAACTGCATCCTTCCTGAAAAGTAAAGGTCAGTCGTATGCAATGCATGATATATATCAAGCAATGATGTTCTCAAAATAAATGAGATTGTGTTTGTATGATGCGTATATGCATGTGTCATGATGTATGGGAATGTAATGTTTTAGCTGGGGAAAATAAATCCCAGATAGCTGTTGGAGAAAAGAGCTGAATTCTTCGTTTCCGCTGAGGATGGTGAACGAAGATGATTGTGAGAATAAACCTGCGGGAGAGGATAACTCCGTTGGGGAATAAACTGATGAGGAGATTACTCTGTGGGGAAGAGATGCTCTGCTAAGGATTCCACCGATAAATTCTGTTATGGATGAATTACCGTTGCTGGTGATATTGAATCTTGTTGGGGATTTGAACTCTGTTTGTGAAAGGAAGAACTCTGTTGGGGATGATCTTCAGTTGCGACTTCACTGGGGATGATCTTTTAGGCTCTAATGGGGATAACCCTTTGAGCTTTGCTGGGGACAATCTTCCTTTGAACTCGAATGGGGATATTTATTTTTATACTCTGCCGGGGATGAACTTCTAGAGCCTACTGGGGATGATTCTTCAACTCCACTGGGGAAGCTTTTTCAGACTGCGCTGGGAAAATTTTAACTCCACTGGGGATATCTTGTATTCTGTCGGGGAATATTCTTATACTCCGTTGGAGAATATTAAGACTGCCGGGGATATTAAGCCTTTTCAGTGTTGATGGTAGATAAACTCTGCTTGGGGGAGAATATTACCGACTCATTCATTCACAGTTGCAAGTCTCAGCTGGGGAGAGCTATCATTACTGTCTTACTCTGCGGGGAGTGAAAGTATCTTAGCCATATTCTTCAGCTGAATTTACCGTTGTACCTGGTGGATAGAGCAACTGTACAGTTTGGACAATTCTTATTTGCCCCTGTTTCTGATATTACCAGTAATCGTTTTTTGTTTCGCATGTAAATATTCATGAGCAGTAATTAATGTCAAATGCATATATCAAAAATGAACATCGGACGTTCTTTGCAAAACAAAAACAGAAAAAGGAAAAACAGTTTGAAATTTCTCTGAAAATGAATTGTATTGATTTTGAAATTTGGCCTGTAAATAGGTATTTTTGTACAAGAGGCTGACGTCCTAGTAAGAGAACGCCACCGAATAATAGAATTTACACAATTTGTGAAAAACTAAACAAGCTATATGAATAATCCCACTGGGTTCCAACTCTGCTATTGCCCTTATGTCCTCGAGCATCTCATCACTTTGCTGCTGGTTGAAGGTAGATCAGATTGATTAGTGTCGTCCGAGCTTGATAGTCGATACCGAAGTCTGGTTGCAAGGTGATCCAATGAGACATAGTGTTACGCTTTAATCCCTAATTTTTTCCTGGACCGCCCTTTCGGGTTTTCAGTCCACCGGGATACCCTTTTTTGCCCAAGTCGCCCTTTCGGGTTTTCAACTCGCCGGGTGTACATATTTTTTCATTTTCATCCCTTATTTTTTCCCGAACCCTTTTGGTTCGCCGGGAAGCCCTTATTTTTGCCTAGGCCAGTCAACCTAGCGGGTCTTTGATTATGCGTAGTATCTTTTCACTATGTCCTTATTGACGGGGTGAGGAAGGTCGTCACCATCCATGGTGGTTAGAATCATATCTCCTCCTGAGAAAATGTTCTTAACCATAAATGGCCCTTCGTAAGTAGGGGTCCATTTGCCCCTGGGATCACCTTGAGGTAATATGATGCGCTTGACGACCAGGTCCCCAACTTGATACTCTTGTCGCCTGAATTTCTTGTTAAATGCCTTGATCATCCGCTTTTGATACGTTTGACCATGACCAATAGCAGTAAGTCTTTTTTCGTCGATTAAGTTCAACCGATCAAGCCGGGTCTGAATCCAGTCATCTTCACTCAAACCTGCATCCTTCATAATCCGAAGAGAGGGTATCTGAACTTCGATGGGTAATACGGCCTCCATACCATATACCAAGGAATATGGTGTTGCCCCTATTGACGTCCATGCTGAGGTACGGTACCCATGAAGAGAAAATGGTAACATCTTGTGCCAATCTTTGTACGTCACCGTCATCTTCTGTACAATCTTCTTAATGTTCTTATTAGCCGCTTCTACAGCCCCATTCATCTTCGGCCGGTAGGGAGAAGAGTTGTGATGCTGTATCTTGAACTGCTTGCAGAGCTCGCTGATCATCTTATTGTTGAGATTTGTACCATTGTCCGTAATGATCCTCTCTGGTACACCGTATCGACAGATCAGGTTGTGCCAAATGAACCGTGCCACGACGTCCTTGGTCACAGTAGCAAAGGAAGCTGCTTCAACCCACTTCGTAAAGTAATAAATTACTACCAAGATGAAACTATGCCCGTTGGATGCCGTAGGTATGATCTCGCCGATCGTATCAATGACCCACATTGCAGAAGGCCAAGAGTTGTCAGGATGTTCACCTCTTTTGGTATCAAAAACGGTAACATGAGCCAGCATATACTGTCTCAGCCGGCGAGCAGCCCATGCCAAAGCGCAACAAGTTCTCTCGAGCAGTGAGTATTGGGTCTCACAGTCAATAAACTTTTTGCTAAAGTAGTAAATAGCATGCTCTTTTCGGCCAGACTCGTCATGCTGCCCCAGCACACCTTGTGATCGGTGGATCTGGAACTGACTGTTTAACGCTGGTTCGCGAAATGTCGCGGAAGCAAGAGTCGCCACCGTCTTTTATTTTCTCCAAATGGAAAGGACAAAAGCACAGAAAAATTCCTTATAGAGATTGCTCTCGGTTCGGGAGGTAGGTTATAGAAAGGGAAGGTGTTAGCACCCTTTCTATCCATGGTTATCCATGGGCTCTTAGATACTTGCTCATTTGTGTTTTCAAAAATGGTTTGTTTGCTTTTCAATGTGGGTTTTTAAAAAGTTTCTTTGAAAATTTCAGTTCGACTCTTGTATCGGTCCTCAAGAGTGTTTGAAAATTTGCTTTCGAAAGCTTTTGAAAAGGTGTTGGTGTGAAAAGTATTTTTTTGATTTGTTTTGAAATTTAGAGCAAGTATCTAGAGTTGTCTACCTACCCTAAGGAATTCGTCTGTGTAAATGTCCTTTAAAGTAGTGCCATCCCACCATTGAGAGGTAGGTAGCACCATCGTTGGAGGTGTTTGGGTCAATTCGAGGTTCGGGACATGGTGATCACCAGAGCAATGGGAAGACACCTTAGAAGCTACCCTCATGCCAGGTTCCCGGATCATGAGGACTTACTAAGACATCCTCTACTCGACGATCACCTTTCGAAAGGCAAGGCAACAGTGAGGCGTACCCTAGGGGTGGTGTGTGATTCGTGTGTCATTTTCAGATATTTTGTCTTTTCATGTTATGGTGATCTACGCGTTTGTTTTTATTTATTGTCATTCATTCTTGCATGCATTTATTTAATAGTTAAAAAGTGCGGAAAGGTAAAATTCTAAACTATTACAAAAGGCGCGGGTCCACATCGCCAAAATTTCCAGGATCCGATTTGACAGAAAGTAAATAAATAAAGTAAAGTGCGAAAGATAAGTATTTACACGGCTTTGGGAGAGGTACATAAATAATTAAAAGAAAAAGAAATAAATACGCGAATCGAATTGAAATTAGAAACGAGGGCGTTGGACCCTTTTTAATGAAATTAAATTATTAGCAAATTAATTAAATTAAAGAAAAAGAAATTATTTTTTGGTTTTTTTGTATTTATGAGAATTTAATGAAATTAAAAACCTAATTCTACAATTTTTTTATTTATTAAGAGAATAGGACAATTATCTAAAATTAAGCCTAATTAATTAATTGTAACTTGATTTATAAAAATAACTAATTAAGAATTAATAATTAATATAGTAAAATAAAAAAAAGGATGAAAAATGCTTGAAACCCTAATTCTACCAATTTTAGGTTTTATTGAAAAAACATTAAGATTTAAACCTAGATTTTTAAAAACTAAAATTAATTAATGCAATTTATTTACAAAATATTAAAATATTAAATAAAAATACTTATTTTTTGTCTTTTCCTGATTTTATATTGTTTTTTTATGTTTTTTATGAAAATAATTAAATTAAAGAATTAATTAAAAATAACAATTGAATCAAAATAAAAACAATAAAAAAATATAAGGAACTTGCAAACCTTGGGGGGTGTTGTCCCCAGTTGGAGGGCTTGTTAGCATTTTAGGCCCATTAAACTCATGGCCTAGTTGACTTTTCTTGCCAGCGTGTGGGATGGTTGACTAGTACCCATCATTGTCCCTGGATCCTGGCCCTTGATTGAGTGCCTTGGGACATGTGGCGCATTGGATTGAGGAGCATATGGTGGAACCTTGTATTGAATCCGCATGGGATAACAATTGGAAAAATAATATTGGAAAGGGGTGGGGACCTGGGATCGAACCCAGGTCCTGTGGTTTACCAATGTACACGCCTACCACTGGAGCTGCTTTGTTTATCTGTATATCCTATAACTAATAAATATAATAAAACAAAACAAATGTTAGTGCTCCTTTTTCGCGCGAAATTCAAACCAACCAACGGCTGCCTTACACCTAGCCTTCGTCTTCCTCGCTTTGTGTTTTCCTGAAACAAAAAAAGAATGGGCAACGGTTTTGAACCGTCCCCAAAAGCACCTTTCTAAAAAATAGCGAATAGGCCATATGACCTCATAAATTAAGCGCGAGGGTTGGGTTCTTTTCGTCCAAGCACGCTTGTTTCAATGATATATGTCTCGGATCTCAATTGTTCCAGAATAAAGAAGCCCTAATTCATGACCTCTGTAACCCTAAAAAGCAACAATGGCAATTTCGCGTATGATGCCCAAAACTTCAATCAAACCACATTGTTAGCTTCAGAAAGGTCTCATTAGTACAAATCCATGAATAAAATGCACCGAGAATGCTAGGAATTTGAAATACGAATATGCATATTACATGAAAAAGTTTGAGTTTTGTATACCAATTCTGGGCGTTAGGGACGTGGAAAGTGATTCAAAATCGTTTCTTGATGTCTCAGGAAGGTGATGAGATGATTATCTCAGCTTGAATCGCCCTGGAAAACAGTTTTCAGTCTTTGACTTTTTTGAGAAAATTCAAGTTTTGTTCTTGGATTTTTTGCGCAGCTCGGAGCCTCTTGGAATTAGGGTTGCACTATATATGTATGTGTGAAGGTTTTAGGGTTGAGAAATTGATCAAAAATCCATGAATTGAAGGAATCAATATTTGATTTTATGCCATAACTTTTCAAATCTTTTTCATGCTATTTTGGCTTCAATCATATCCAATCACCATAATTCCTTCTATATCTGATTGGGCACGAAATATTTATCCTATTCTATGCACAAAAAGATTTAAAACATTAGGTTTAGCATTTTTCACCTATTTAATTTAATTAAATGAATTATTAATAATTAAAAATCCAAATAAATAAATAAAAATGATAAAAAACTTCCCTTTGGGCCAAATGGTCGTGCACATGCCTTGGATGATGAATTGTGGAAGAAAAAGAGGCCCATTAGCAATTTTAGGTCATTTGAAGCAATGTTGACTTTTCAAAATATCCAAAAATTTCCCAACTTCCACAAGGCATAACTTTCTCAATGTTTAAGCTTTGCTCATGTTTTTGGACATTTTGGAAAGGTCTTTGAGTCCTCTAACCAATGTCTTTGGTCCCATGTCATTTTGATTTACCAATCTCAAGTTATGGCCTTTGACTTAAAGTCCCTTTTTGTTGACTTTTGAAAATGACCTATAATGTTGAAATTGATAACTTTTTGTGAGAGCATTTCTTGGACTTGAAGTGTGAAGAGGAGTTGTAGGAAATGTCATTCTCTTCAAAATGAGCTTTGGATGGAATTTTTCTGATAATCCATGTGAAAGTTATGCCCTAGTCAATTTACAGTTGACTTTTTCAACTGTCCAAATATGGAAATTTTTGCATCTTGATGATTTTTGAGCCAAGCTTTGAGAATCATGATCAAGCATTGATCAAATGATGTTTGTGGCTTCAAAATGATATGTTGACCAAAAATTTGAACTTTTGACTGTCAAGTGACCATTTTGCCCCTACAGTTGACTGTAGTGCAATTAGGGTTTTTGACTGTGCAATTTTGTGCTGTAAGTCTTGAAACTTGGTATGAGGATGCTTGACCATGTTTGTAGGCATGTGGGACTTGATTAGACCCTTGGAAACTTCATTTACTTTGTCAGAACCAAAACCCTAATTTTTGACTGTTAGGAGGCCCTTGAACTATGCAACCCTTGAGGAATTTTGGAGCTTTGACTTGGCAAATTTTGAAGAATATGGGAGGGCAAATTTTGGGGTACAACACACCTCTTTGTATTATCCAGCACTTTTAAGTATAAGGTTTTGATACAGTGGGAGAACTGACTTGAGGTTTTGCGTTTGTTTTCGCACTTGTTCGGTTTAGCAAGAGTCGCCACCGACTTTTTATTTTATCCAAAGGAAAGGTCAAAAAGCACAGGAAAGACCTTTGAGATGTTTTCTTGGGTTCAGGGGGTAGATTATGAAAAGGGAAGGTGCTAGCACCCTTTTCATCCATGGTTATCCATTGGCTCTTAGTTACTTGTTTTAGATCCCTTGCCTTTGCTTTTCAATTGTTTGAAATGGTGCTTGGTGTGTGCGGTTTTGAAAATGTTTTGAAAAAGATGCCTTGTTTAGGCAACCTTTGTAATGATTCTTGTTTGAATATATACAAAGGTGTGTGTCTTTTTGAAAAGATAATTCAATGTTTTGAAAGTTGTTTTGAAGTTGTATTGTGAAGTGTGTTTGAAAAACGGCAAGGATGTTTTGCAAGTTTTTGATCAAGTAACTAAGAGTTGTCTACCCTATTTTACTCAAAGATCTTTCTCATGTTTTTAACCCTTTTTAACAGTGTTGCTTCATCATTGTATTTGATGAACAACCTTGTGTTAGGATGTTAAACGGGACAGGCGCGGGTGATCGTATACAATCATTGAAGGCAACTTGTGAGACGCTCTAGCAATTTTGTAAGGGACGAGATCGTTTTATCGAAGGCAACATCAAGGGACTACGATCTTTGTTTATCGAAGGGGAATTTTCTAGAGTGTCTCATATTCGAGGGACATGATTGCATTTTCTGAGGCAACAAGCGAGGTTACCCTAGAGGTGCAAGTGTGAATTGTGTATTGATTTTCATGCATTTATCTTATATTAGGTTATCTAGCGATTAATTTTGAATCTTCGCATACAAACCCTAATTACTATACAGTATATTGAAAGCGATAAATTGCGGGAATTTAAAGTCTAAGTTATTACAAATAAGTATCCAGGGATGGGGGTACAAATTATTTACAAATGGGGATGAGTCTTATCAGAATAATAATGTCCAAGTATTATGGGTTACAACCAAATCGAATCGACGCAATTCAAATATTAACAAATTGTAACAAAACGTAAAAATAAAGAGAATCAAAAGTATTATGAGATGCATGTGTTTATTTACAAATGATCAAATAAAAATTTAACCTAATTGTGATACGGTGGGAGAACTGACTTGAGGTTTTGCGTTTGTATTCGCACTTGTTTGGTTTAGCAAGAGTCGCCACCGACTTTTTATTTTATCCTAAAGGAAAGGTTAAAAAGCACAGGAAAAACCTTTGAGATGTTTTCGTGGGTTCGGGGGGTAGATTATGAAAAGGGAAGGTATTAGCACCCTTTTCATCCATGGTTATCCATGGGCTCTTAGTTACTTGTTTTAGATCACTTGCCTTGATTTTCAATTGTTTGAAATGGTGCTTTGTGTGTGTGGTTTTTGAAAATGTTTTGAAAAAGATGCCTTGTCTAGGAAACCCTTGTAACAATTCTTTACTCGAATGTTTTACAAAAGGTGTTTGTCTTTTTGAAAAGATGTTTCAAGGTTTTGGAAGTTGTTTTGAAAGTTTCTATTGTGGAGTGTGTTTTGAAAGTAGGCAAGTGTGTTTTGCAAGTTTGATCAAGTAACTAAGAGTTGTCTACCCTATTGTACTCAAAGATCTTTCCTATGTTTTAACCCTTTTAACAGTGTTGTTTCACCATTGTATTTGGTGGACAACCTTGTGTTAGGATGTTAACGGGGCGGGCACGGGTCATCGTTTAGACCATGAATGCAATAGTGCCAAGTGTCTTTGGCAATTTGCTTGAGGGACTATGATCATTTTGTTTAGGCAACTTCGAAAGCGTCATCGAGGGACTATGATCATTTGATTTGTTTTTGTTTGGCCAAATACACTCAACATGCAACATGGCCCATTTTTGAAGGCAACAAGCGGGATTACCCTAGGGGTGCAAGTGTGAATTGTGTATTGATTGTCATGCATTTGTCTTTGTATTAGCTTATGTAGCGGTTGATTTTGAATCTTCGCATACAAACCCTAATTACTATACAGTATATAGAAAGCGATAAATTGCGGGAATTTAAAGTCTAAGCTATTACAAATAAGTATCCGGGAATGGGGGTACAAATATTTACAAATGGGGATGAGTCTTATCAGGATAGTAGTGTCCAAATAATATTTACAACCAAATTGAATCGCATTCTCAATGTAAAATGTAGCAATGTATAAGAATAAAAGCAATGTATCAAAAGTATTTGTGAAAGTGTATGTGATTATTTACAAGTGATAAAAAATGTTAACCTAATATATTATTAAGTATTTTATTTATCTTTGGGTTTTTGTTGATTATGTATAAACAAATGTTTTAGTGAAAATAAAAGAAAAATGTTTTAAGTTTAGAGAGAACTAACATTTATACATTTTAGTTAATATTATATAAACAAAAGGGTTAATAATAAAAGAAAAGAAAATTGTTTAAATTTAAGAAAATTAATGTTTATATATTTTTTTTCAAATGTAATAAAATAAAAAGAAACAATTAAGAAAATTTTGTATAAAAAATGTGTTATTTTTATAACAGAAATATTAATTTAGGTTATGTATAAAAAAATGGTAAAGTGATAAAAAAAAAGGTTGATTTGTAGAAAATAAAAAAGGTTTGAATGGGCCTGATATATCATGCTGGGCCCAAAACGTGTGTGGAAAGAGGTCAATGGGGGGGGGGGGGGGGGGGGTGCACGCCAGAAACATTGGGCTTAGGCGTTTGGATGGGGCGGAAGCCCAAGATGCGTTTCACAAGTTTTTGCATAGGGTTTCATTTGTTGTTACTCAAAATAGGGTTTGCAATGGCTTAGAACGGCGCTCTCATCTTCGTTGTCTTCTTCATCTTTCTTGAGCAATGCTTTCTGAACAAAACTCCTCTCCACCTATGGCCACCAGGCGCCACCTCTAACTCCTTCTCCCTCCATGGTTGAGCAAAGCAGCGACAAGAAAAGGTAACAGTTTCCCTTTTTTATGTTTTAGGGTTTTAGGATTTACATGATTAAACTTTCCCTTGTTTTGATCTTTATGTGTTGTGTGGTGTGAGGTGCGAAGCAGAAAAAAAAAGAAAGGGAAAAATACTACCTTTAGGGTTTTGGAGACAGAGGAGTGGACGACGGCGTCTCCGGTGGCCAAGGCGAGGGAGTATGACGACGAGGGCTTGCTGGCTTGCTTCCTGGTATTTTTGTGTCTTGCTTTTGTTAGATAGTTTTATGATGAGTATTGCTTCTCTGAAAACCCTAAGGCTCCTTCTTCTGAAACTCCTTTCCTATCTGAACGCTTGCTTCTGATTGCTTATACTTCTGGGTTTTTTTACTCGATGATGAAATCAGTTCTGAGAGTTTGGGATTTGTTTGCTCAATGATGATGAAATTGAAACTGAGAGTTGTTTGCCTTTTTTTGCTTCTGAGTAGCTTTTCCTCTCTTGATGCTTGGTTGGTAATTTTTGGCTATTTTGACCCTATGATGAACATGGTTCTGAGGGCTTTTGCTTTTGTGGCTCAGATATTTGGATGTTGGGTGATGGTTGATGATTCTGAGGGTGGTTGTTGGTTATTTGGATATTGGATTTTTGAACAAAGGTTTGTTATGGCTGTTTGTTTGCTTGACACAGGCTTTGAAAGGCTTGTGTTTGAAGCAAGCCTTGGTTTACTTGACACAGGTTTGAAGTTTGTGTTTTGATGCAGGCTTGGTCACAGGCTTGTTGGTGTTTCTGGTTTTGACAGGCTTAAGGTTTAGGCTTTCATGTTGTAACAGGTTTGAGCTTTGAACTCAGGTTTGAAGCAAGTTTGCAGGTTATGCTTATGCAGGCTTCAGGACTTGATGTTTACTGAGTTTGAGGAATATTTTTGGGTTGTGTTTTGGACAGGCTTATTGAAGGTTTATGCAGGTTTGAGAGCTTGTGTTACTTGTTGTTTGAAACAGGTTAGCAGGCTTCAGGCTTGTGTTACAGTTTGTGGTGAGCCTGGTTTCTAAGCTTGAGGCAGGCTGTATGTTTTTGCTTTTCTTTTGCAATCTTACAGTTTGTGGTGTATTTTGTTTTTTCTGCCTTTTTTTTACAGTGTTAAGATAATGTTTGTTTTATATCTCTTTAGCTTGCGTCAACAAACTGTAAGCCTACTTCTTTTACTCCCTTTCTCTCTCTATCAGAAAAGCATTTTTTATTGCTTTACACTGTACTTTCTCTCTGAAAAGGTCTTTTGTCTGGGAAATGATGAAACATATTTTGAAATCTTGCTTGCAATGTTAGCTTTCCTCTGCATATCTTCCAGATTTTCTGCCTTTTGCTTTTGTGTACTTGTTGACAGCTTTTGACAGTTTTTGGCTTCTTTGGATAGTTTTGACAGCTTAGTTGACATTTTGGATTTGTGACTTGGTTAGGCATTTTCCAGTTTGCACATGTGCAGTTTGTTTGTAACTTGGCTGTTCAGTTTGCCTTATTTGAATTTATGCATTTTTGGGCATTTTGTTTAACATGCTTTCAAACATTTTTCTTTCCCTCTTTGTGAACCAAGGAGAGACATCTTCTTGCGATTTGCAGAGAGGACGGATAAACTGATTCCGGCCAAAACCTTTAATGATGAGTCTCTGATTAAATGTCTGAAAATGCTTTTAATTTATCTGTGTTTGACTTCTTTTCTTTTTTGTCTTTGCAGATAAAAAATCAATTGAGCAAAGGATGCAATCAGTAGAAGATGAAGATTTCAAGCAATTTAGAATACAATTTTATTTTATTTTAATCATTTGTAATAAATATTATTATAAATACTTGTAAATAAAATTACTTGTATTTAAATAACACTTGTACCAATAATTAAAAATAAATAAAAGTCTTTTTGTCAGATATCTCTTTTATTTCACTGTCTATTTAATTATTTAAGCTTTCTTGAATTAAAATAACTGGAAGTAAATCCCAATTATTCTAACTTAGATAAAATAAATAATTAATAAACACTGTAGTCTTGCAACTTCGCCTTAATCAATAATAAACCCAGCGTCCTAATTAACCATAAGCAATGCACAGTTAATCAAACAAACGTCTGTATGCCTTTCCTATTACTGATTAAACCAAACACTGCAAATTTTCAACCAGAAGCCTCAGCTTCTAAACCAGAGGTTCAGGTTTATTGAGAAACAAACTGAAATCTTGAGCAGGCGTCAAAGCAGTGTAACAGCCAATTAATACACTGTGGATTCAAATTCTTCTGAAAAATGCACGTGCAAACCCTAATTCTTGATTTATTGTCAAAGAAACGTCCGCTTGATCAAACCCTCAGCCAAACTCAAACAAACCCTAGCAACCTACTTGAACTGATTCAAAATCAAATGGAAACCCTAATTTTGTCTGACTGACGAGAAAAGTCTGTTTGACCGATTCTTAAGCCAATCTGAAAAATCAGGAAAAGCCCGAAGCTGTGTTTTCTTGTGGAAAAGAGAGGGAAAATTTTGGGGTACAACAGTTGCCCCTGTTCAATCTTCTTGAACCTGAAGAGTTAGATTGGCAGGTTTGCCTTTCGCGACTCGAAGGTAAAAGGAGATTGGATACTAGAGTGCCCCAAAAATTTGCACTCGTCAAAGTGTAGTTTGAGGGAATGGGCTTAAAGATGCCATTTGGTGACGGGCTTAAAGATGCCATCTAGAGATGTGACAGGGGGATGGGCTTAGAGATGCCATCTGGGAATGTTTGTTGAATTGTATGTCGTTGGTGAGTGGGTGAGTATCAGAAAGGTATCCATGTTTTGGAACATCTCTGAACTGGGGGTCTGAATAAGCAATGAATTGACGTCCATGTTTGGACTCATCCGTAAACTGTTTTCAGTAGTTGCATCTGAACGAGCGATAGATCAACATCTGTGTTTGGAGAATCCGTAAACTGTTTTCAGAAGTCTTTAATCTGAATAAGCGATAGGTTAACATCCGTATCTGGAGAACCCGTAAACTGTTTTCAGAGGTCTTGGAGATGAATAAGCAATAGATCAGCATCCATGTTGGGAAGCGTCCGTAAACTGTTTTCAGAAGTCTTGAATCTGAACAAGCGATAGGTTAACATCCGTGTCTGGAGAACCCGTAAACTGTTTTTAGAGGTCTTGGAGATGAATAAGCAATAGATCAGCATCCATGTTGGGAAGCGTCCGTAAACTATTTTCAAAAGTTGAGTCTGAACAAGCGATAGATTAACATCCGTGTTTGGAGAATCCGTAAACTGTTTTCAAAAGTTGAAGAATCTGAACAAGCGATAGGTTAACATCCGTGTCTGGAGAACCCGTAAACTGTTTTCAGAGGTCTTGGAATCTGGAATAAGTATCAGAATGTCGCCATGTCTGGGTCACATCTGAACTATTCTCTGGAAGGAATCTGGAATAAGTATCGGAATGTCGCCAAATCTGGGTCACATCTGAACTATCTCTAGAAGGAAATCTCGGAAGATGTTGATCTTTGTCTGTTGATTGATCTTTCCTGAAAAGGTAAAGAGTTAGTTGTATGCAATGTCATGATGTAATGAATTGTACTTCATCAATGTTTATGATATGAATGTAATGAATGTGCATGTAAGTGGATGAGCTGTCTTGCTGAGGATAGATGAATCCTGGATAGCTGGAGATAATAGAATCTTGACTGCTACCGGGGAAAGTGAATCCTTGACTGCTGCAGGGGATTGAAAATCCTTTGATCGTTGAAAATGAGAAGTCCTAGGACCACTGTTGGGGAATCAGGAGCTTGGGTTGTATGCCAATCTACTGGGGATTCCTGTCTTGAGGAGATCTTTACTGGGGAATATCTGAATATCCTGTGAGGAATTGAGAATGAAAGTCTTCATTCTGCTTGGGGATTGATAGTTGGAAGTTTTAGTTCCGCTGGGGATTGCAAGAATCTTTTGATTGCTGCAGGTATTGATCTGGGATAAGTATCGGAATGTCGCCAAATCTGGGTCACATCTGAACTATCTCTAGAAGGAAATCTGGAATAAGTATCGGAATGTCGCCAAATCTGGGTCACATCTGAACTATCTCTAGAAGGAAATCTGGGATAAGTATCGAAATGTCGCCAAATCTGGGTCACATCTGAACTATCTCTAGAAGGAAATCTGGAATAAGTATCGGAATGTCGCCAAATCTGGGTCACATCTGAACTATCTCTAGAAGGAAATCTGGAATAAGTCTCGGAATGTCGCCAAATCTGGGTCACATCTGAACTATCTCTAGAAGGAAATCTGGAATAAGTATCGGAATGTCGCCAAATCTGGGTCACATCTGAACTATCTCTAGAAGGAAATCTGGAATAAGTATCGAAATGTCGCCAAATCTGGGTCACATCTGAACTATCTCTAGAAGGAAATCTGGAATAAGTATCGGAATGTCGCCAAATTTGGGTCACATCTGAGCTATCTCTAGAAGGAAATCTGGAATAAGTCTCGGAATGTCGCCAAATCTGGGTTACATCTGAACTATCTCTAGAAGGAAATCTGGAATAAGTATCGGAATGTCGCCAAATCTGGGTCACAACTGAACTATCTCTAGAAGGAAATCTGGAATAAGTATCGGAATGTCGCCAAATCTGGGTCACATCTGAACTATCTCTAGAAGGAAATCTGGAATAAGTATCGAAATATCGCCAAATCTGGGTCACATCTGAACTATCTCTAGAAGGAAATCTGGAATAAGTATCGGAATATCGCCAAATCTGGGTCACATCTGAACTATCTCTAGAAGGAAATCTGGAATAAGTCTCGGAATGTCGCCAAATCTGGGTCACATTTGAACTATCTCTAGAAGGAAATCTGGAATAAGTATCGGAATGTCGCTAAATCTGGGTCACATCTGAACTATCTCTAGAAGGAAATCTGGAATAAGTCTCGGAATGTCGCCAAATCTGGGTCACATTTGAACTATCTCTAGAAGGAAATCTGGAATAAGTATCGGAATGTCGCTAAATCTGGGTCACATCTGAACTATCTCTAGAAGGAAATCTGGAATAAGTATCGGAATGTCGCCAAATCTGGGCCACATCTGAACTATCTCTAGAAGGAAATCTGGAATAAGTCTCGGAATGTCGCCAAATCTGGGTCACATCTGAACTATCTCTAGAAGGAAATCTGGAATAAGTATCGGAATATCGCCAAATCTGGGTCACATCTGAACTATCTCTAGAAGGAAATCTGGAATAAGTCTCGGAATGTCGCCAAATCTGGGTCACATCTGAACTATCTCTAGAAGGAAATCTGGAATAAGTATCGGAATGTCGCCAAATCTGGGTCACGTCTGAACTATCTCTAGAAGGAAATCTGGAATAAGTATCGGAATGTCGCCAAATCTGGGTCACATCTGAACTATCTCTAGAAGGAAATCTGGAATAAGTATCGGAATGTCGCCAAATCTGGGTCACATCTGAACTATCTCTAGAAGGAAATCTGGAATAAGTCTCAGAATGTCGCCAAATCTGGGTCACATCTGAACTATCTCTAGAATGAAATCTGGAATAAGTATCGGAATATCGTCAAATCTGGGTCACATCTGAACTATCTCTAGAAGGAAATCTGGAATAAGTATCGGAATATCGCCAAATCTGGGTCACATCTGAACTATCTCTAGAAGGAAATCTGGAATAAGTATCGGAATGTCGCCAAATTTGGGTCACATCTGAACTATTTCTAGAAGGAAATCTGGAATAAGTATCAGAATGTCGCCAAATCTGGGTCACATCTGAACTATCTCTAGAAGGAAATCTGGAATAAGTATCGGAATGTCGCCAAATCTGGGTCACATCTGAACTATCTCTAGAAGGAAATCTGGAATAAGTATCGGAATGTCGCCAAATCTGGGTCACATCTGAACTATCTCTAGAAGGAAATCTCGGAAGATTTTGATTTTGATTTTGTTAAGGGTCAGAAATTGGGAGTATACTAATCTTATGAGGTGATGAGAATCTTCATTCTGTTAACGGTCAGAAACTGGGAGTATACCAATCTTCTGAGGTTTTAAGGATGAGAGTCTTCATTCTTGAGAGAAACATATTTTTAGGAGCTTCAATTGTCCATTATTCTGTTGGTGGTTGTAACTTCTAGCAGGTGATGAAGGAATTTTGATGATGACCGCAACTTCCAGAAGGAGATTTTGAACGCTCTTGAATTCCAGCAGGTGATGAAGGAATTTTGATGACCTTGGTGATTGACATTCGAATGCCCCAAGTGATGATGACGGAGGCCTGCCCTAAGTTCACTGAACTTTTGAGAGATTTGTTGAAATCTTGACTGGACTGCCCCAGGTTAACTGAACTTTGAAAGATCTGTCGAAACCTTGACCGGACTACCCCAGGTGTGCTGGATAGTGACATGTCATGCCCCCTTGTTGATAGGAGATTTGTCAAGGGAAGTGTCATCCTTTTTGAAGTGATTTTACTCACTGAGAGAGTTTTCGTTCCTTCGAACATTCGCTGTAGGAATTTCTTCGCTGTCAAACAAATAACCATGTGCAAACAACGATATTCAAATAATGCAAAGTTTATGCTTGTCTCGAAGTTTTGAAAAATGCGTTTTTTAGCAGAAAACTTTTTATAAGACAAATTCAACACAAGATTTAGGGCAACGCCTTACAGGAGTCAGGATACCTTTTGAAACAGTATGCTTTCGAACTAACCCATTCTTCAATTAGGACTTTTGAAGGGTTGTAACGTGGCTTGGTTCACGGTTTAAGAAACAAAGGATAAAGGCTCAAAGTATATTTGTACCCACCCGCTCTTCGTGATGTTCTTCAATCCTAAACTCAGTTAATTGTGCGTCGAACTCTATTCGAGTTTGGAACGACTTTTTGGTGATGGTTCACACCAATTGAATTTTGTGGGAAGGCAGTCATTTTTGCAACATTTTTCATGTTGTTTGAGGATTTGTAATGAACTCTTTCTTGATTTGTTATCCCTAACTTTTGCCTGACTGTTCCTGTTTTCGAGATTACAGTCAGCGGGATGCCCCAGCTTTCTTAAGCCTCCTTTATAGGTTTTGGCTTAGTGGGCCTTTCTCTTTTGAGAGATAATGACTGCCTATGAGATAAGGAACCACCATTGTCTTTTGATTCCAAAGGAATGTCTTTCTTTTTTGATGTCGTTCGTTGTATTACGAACTGAGAGTTTGCGACTTCAATGCACATTTTTTTTGAATTAATTGAGAGACTACCCTGCCCCAGGTTTAAATCAAAGGTTTCAATTTGTTTAGAACATAAAACTCCTACTTCTTTGGCTCGAAGGGGTTGACTAGGGATTATCTTCCTTATAACTCCAATGTTTGGGAATTGAAAGAAATTCCTGTACATCATCAGCAAGGTCTGTTCAAAAGCATACTGTATGAGATTATGGTATTGTTTCGTCATCCTCCCTCTAAAGGCTTGCAGCTTTTTATCAAGAGTTAAATATCATAAAGAAAGCATAAGAGTAGTGAAAACGAATGGATGAATTCAAGACAAACATATGCAATGCATTAATGAAACAAAGTTTGACATTAATAGATAATTGTTTGAATAACAAAGAAATTACAACTTGAAAATTCAAATGAAACAAAGATGTTCTCAATGATTCGTCAAAGGAGCAGTGATTAGGCTAGAGTCTCCGGAGGGTCAAACTCGATCTCCTTGGCATCGATCATGTCTTGGATCTTGTTCTTCAGAGGCCAACAGTTGTTTGTGTCATGTCCCGGACTGTCGGAGTGGTATGCGCACCTTTCATTGGGATGATAGGTAGGAGCAGAAGTATTTGGGTTCCGGAGGGGAGCCCTCAATGTAATCAGATTCATCTTCAGCAAGTGTTGTAGTGCTTGAGACAGCGGCATGTTAATGTTGGTGAACTGTCTTTTAGGTGCAACCTCCTCACGCTGATGCCCCTGTCTTTGTTGAGCAGGCATAGGATTAGAGATCAAGATTGCTCCTACGTGTTGGTCGTGGTGACCCTTTTGACTGTTCGCAGCATTAGACTCTTTCTTTCCGTTGTAGGGAATTATCTGAGTATCCGAGGGTGTAGCTCCTTGGATCTTTCCACTTTTGATGCCAGCTTCGACCCTTTCGCCGGTCAGTATTAGCTCGGTGAACCCGGCTGAGGAGCTTCCAATTAAGTGATTGAAGAAAGGCCCTGTCAAAGTTCCCATGAAGATGTCAATCAACTCTCTGTTAGTTAAAGGGGGTTGCACCCTACCAACCAGATCTCTCCACTTTTGAGCGTATCCTTTGAAGCTCTCGTCGGAACCCATGGTCATGTTCTGCAATTGCACACGAGTTGGTGCAAGATCAGCATTGTATTGATATTGTTTGTAAAAATCCATAGCTAAATCTTCCCAGGTGTGGATGCGAGAACTCTCCAATTGATAGAACCACTCGAGTTGAGCCCCTACCAGGCTTTCTTGGAAGAAATGGATCCAAAGCTTTGGATCAGTTGTGTATGGTTGAATCTTGCGGACATAAGACTTTAGATGCATCTTAGGGCAAGAAACTCCATCGTACAGGGCCAAGGTAGGGACTTTGAACTTTGGAGGGATGACTAATCCAGAAACCAAACCCATGTCTCCTAAATCCAAGCCAGGTATTTGTTGAACCTCCATAGCATTGAGGCGATCCTCCAACTGTTTGTACTTGTCATCAGCGAGAGGATATTGTTCCTCGGAGTAGCCAGCTTCAGCATCATTGATCTCCAAATTGTGGTCTTCTTCAAGACTGACCCCCATGCTGGGTGGAGTTGAAAGATCCAGGGTTTTAGGTCTTCTCTTCAGGATGCCCGTTGCCTTCTTGGACTTTTTCTTCTTGTCTTTGAGAAGGAGAGCTTTCAGATCCTCTTGCCCTTTACCCATAGCCAGAAGCATTTGTTGGAATTGAGTGTTTTGAGCTTGGAGTTCTTTCACCATTTGTTCCATATCCATCTTACTGAAATAAACAGTAGGAAGATAAGGAAACCTGTATGGGAGAAACCTGTTATGCAATGATATGTATGATATGTATGCAATGTTTTCAAGGATCTCTTGGGGTAAACACAAGAGAATGTTAGAGGTTGAACTTTGGTCTTTGATTGGAGAACTTTGCACCGGTGGATGTCTTTCCACGAGAATCAAGCTCACCATGTCAAGTGGGTCATAGCCCCTGATTCAAGTTGTTGCAATTGATCTTTGATGGCATTGGATTAGAGGAGAAAACCTCTTGCCCCTTGGTAGACGTATGGTTCAACGTGACCCTGCATCAACAGACCCTCGAGATCCTTGAAATGGTTATTGAAAATGCTATGGTATGATGTTATGATGTTATGCACATGTATGCAAAAGCAAGTAAGTGTATATACAGGTAATCATATTCACACAAAGCAAACAAGTCCTTAGGTTTAGGCTTGCATGGGGTTTGTAGGTAAGTACCCTCTTGAAGTTAGTTGGCTCATCATGTCCTAACATAGAAATCGGGTTCTAAGGAGCTCAATATCATTGGATTATTTTTTGTGTTCATTGTTTTGGTTTAGCCACTTAACTGGCGACCAAAATATTCCAAGAAAACAACCCTCAATGAGTGTAGTATCGAGTATCTACCAACTTCAGACTGCACCAAAGTCGGTCATCTCACTACTCCTAAAAAGGCTAAGATGGTCAATTAAGGTTCTAAGAGTTCGTTAGTGCTTCATGACATCACTCAGCGGCCCCGTACTCTCCTTGATTGAACTCAAGGGTTACTGGTACTCACAAATATGTCACACTAACATAGCTTACTGCTTCAACCATGTTGGTATACCCCGCACAGTTCCCTCACAGTTTTATTGCTATTTACCTAAAAAGGTGCCCCCAAATCCGGGTGTAGGATTTACAACAAACCCAAACAAGGACCCAAAAAGTAAAGCAATCAAGGCAATTAAAGCAAGTATGTAAAGGTGATTTAAAACCCTAAGGTAACCCCACTTTTAAATTTCTCCCCAGCAGAGTCGCCAGTTCTGTGATACGGTGGGAGAACTGACTTGAGGTTTTGCGTTTGTATTCGCACTTGTTCGGTTTAGCAAGAGTCGCCACCGACTTTTTATTTTAT
The DNA here is from genome assembly GCA_948472305.1 of Vicia faba. Lineage (NCBI taxonomy): Eukaryota > Viridiplantae > Streptophyta > Magnoliopsida > Fabales > Fabaceae > Vicia > Vicia faba. Next base: position 1,310,438,712 of record OX451736.1, on the reverse strand, counting down.
CCTAAAGGAAAGGTTAAAAAGCACAGGAAAAACCTTTGAGATGTTTTCGTGGGTTCGGGGGGTAGATTATGAAAATGGAAGGTATTAGCACCCTTTTCATCCATGGTTATCCATGGGCTCTTAGTTACTTGTTTTAGATCACTTGCCTTGATTTTCAATTGTTTGAAATGGTGCTTTGTGTGTGTGGTTTTTGAAAATGTTTTGAAAAAGATGCCTTGTCTAGGCAACCCTTGTAACAATTCTTTACTCGAATGTTTTACAAAAGGAGTTTGTCTTTTTGAAAAGATGTTTCAAGGTTTTAGAAGTTGTTTTGAAAGATTGTATTGTGGAGTGTGTTTTGAAAGTAGGCAAGTGTGTTTTTCAAGTTTGATCAAGTAACTAAGAGTTGTCTACCCTATTGTACTCAAAGATCTTTCCTATGTTTTAACCCTTTTAACAGTGTTGTTTCACCATTGTATTTGGTGGACAACCTTGTGTTAGGATGTTAACGGGACGGGCACGGGTCATCGTTTAGACCATGAATGCAATAGTGCCAAGTGTCTTTGGCAATTTGCTTGAGGGACTATGATCATTTTGTTTAGGCAACTTCGAAAGCGTCATCGAGGGACTATGATCATTTGATTTGTTTTTGTTTGGCCAAATACACTCAACATGCAACATGGCCCATTTTTGAAGGCAACAAGCGGGATTACCCTAGGGGTGCAAGTGTGAATTGTGTATTGATTGTCATGCATTTGTCTTTGTATTAGGTTATCTAGCGGTTGATTTTGAATCTTCGCATACAAACCCTAATTACTATACAGTATATAGAAAGCGATAAATTGCCGGAATTTAAAGTCTAAGCTATTACAAATAAGTATCTGGGAATGGGGGTACAAATATTTACAAATGGGGATGAGTCTTATCAGGATAGTAGTGTCCAAATAATATTTACAACCAAATCGAATCGCATTCTCAGTATAAAATGTAGCAATGTATAAGAATAAAAGCAATGTATCAAAAGTATTTGTGAAAGTGTATGTGATTATTTACAAGTGATAAAAAATGTTAACCTAATATATTATTAAGTATTTTATTTATCTTTGGGTTTTTGTTGATTATGTATAAACAAATGTTTTAGTGAAAAGAAAATAAAAATGTTTTAAGTTTAGAGAGAACTAACATTTATACATTTTAGTTAATGTTATATAAACAAAAGGGTTAATAATAAAAGAAAATAAAATTGTTTAAATTTAAGAAAATTAATGTTTATATATTTTTTTTAAAATGTAATAAAATAAAAAGAAATAATTAAGAAAATTTTGTATAAAAAATGTGTTATTTTTATAACAAAAATATTAATTTAGGTTATGTATAAAAAATGGTAAAGTGATAAAAAAAAGGTTGATTTGTAGAAAATAAAAATGGTTTGAATGGGCCTGATATATCATGCTGGGCCCAAAACGTGTGTGGAAAGAGGTCAATGGGGGGGGTGCACGCCAGAAACATTGGGCTTAGGCGTTTGGATGGGGCGAAAGCCCAAGACGCGTTTCACAAGTTTTTGCATAGGGTTTCATTTGTTGTTACTCAGAATAGGGTTTGCAGTGGCTTAGAACGGCGCTCTCATCTTTGTTGTCTTCTTCATCTTTCTTGAGCAATGATTTCTGAACAAAACTCCTCTCCACCTATGGCCACCAGGCGCCACCTCTAACTCCTTCTCCCTCCATGGTTGAGCAAAGCAGCGACAAGAAAAGGTAACAGTTTCCCTTTTTTATGTTTTAGGGTTTTAGGATTTGCATGATTAAACTTTCCCTTGTTTTGATCTTTATGTGTTGTGTGGTGTGAGGTGTGAGGTGTGAAGCAGAAGAAAAAAAGAAAGGAAAAAAAAACTACCTTTAGGGTTTTGGAGACAGAGGAGTGGACGGCGGCGTCTCCGGTGGCCAAGGCGAGGGAGTATGACGATGAGGGCTTGCTGGCTTGCTTCCTGGTATTTTTGTGTCTTGCTTTTGTTAGATAGTTTTATGATGAGTATTGCTTCTCTGAAAACTCTAAGGCTCCTTCTTCTGAAACTCTTTTCCTATCTGAACGCTTGCTTCTGATTGCTTATACTTCTGGTTTTTTTTACTTGATGATGAACTCAGTTCTGAGAGTTTGGGATTTGTTTGCTCAATGATGATGAAATTGAAATTGAGAGTTGTTTGCCTTTTTTTGCTTCTGAGTAGCTTTTCCTCTCTTGATGCTTGGTTGGTAATTTTTGGCTATTTTGACCCTATGATGAACATGGTTCTGAGGGCTTTTGCTTTTGTGGCTCGGATATTTGGATGTTGGGTGATGGTTGATGATTCTGAGGGTGGTTGTTGGTTATTTGGATATTGGATTTTTGAACAAAGGTTTGTTAGGGTTGTTTGTTTGCTTGACACAGGCTTTGAAAGGCTTGTGTTTGAAGCAAGCCTTGGTTTGCTTGACACAGGTTTGAAGTTTGTGTTTTGATGCAGGCTTGGTCACAGGCTTGTTGGTGTTTCTGGTTTTGACAGGCTTAAGGTTTAGGCTTTCATGCTGTAACAGGTTTGAGCTTTGAACTCAGGTTTGAAGCTAGTTTGCAGGTTATGCTTATGCAGGCTTCAGGACTTGATGTTTACTGAGTTTGAGGCATATTTTTGGGTTGTGTTTTGGACAGGCTTATTGAAGGTTTATGCAGGTTTGAGAGCTTGTGTTACTTGTTGTTTGAAACAGGTTAGCAGGCTTCAGGCTTATGTTACAGTTTATGGTGAGCCTGGTTTCTAAGCTTGAGGCAGGCTGTATGTTTTTGCTTTTCTTTTGCAATCTTACAGTTTGTGGTGTATCTTGTGTTTTCTGCCTTTTTTTACAGTGTTAAGATAATGTTTGTTTTATATCTCTTTAGCTTGCCTCAATAAACTGTAAGCCTACTTCTTTTACTCTCTTTCTCTCTCTATCAGAAAAGCATTTTTTATTGCTTTACACTGTACTTTCTCTCTGAAAAGGTCTTTTGGCTGGGAAATGATGAAACATCTTTTGAAATCTTGCTTGCAATGTTAGCTTTCCTCTGCATATCTTCCAGATTTTCTGCCTTTTGCTTTTGTGTACTTGTTAACAGCTTTTGACAGTTTTTGGCTTCTTTGGATAGTTTTGACAGCTTAGTTGACATTTTGGATTTGTGACTTGGTTAGGCATTTTCCAGTTTGCACATGTGCAGTTTGTTTGTAACTTGGCTGTTCAGTTTGCCTTATTTGAATTTATGCATTTTTGGGCATTTTGTTTAACATGCTTTCAAACATTTTTCTTTCCCTCTTTGTGAACCAAGGAGAGACATCTTCTTGCGATTTGCAGAGAGGACGGATAAACTGATTCCGGCCAAAACCTTTAATGATGAGTCTCTGATTAAATGTCTGAAAATGCTTTTAATTTATCTGTGTTGGACTTCTTTTCTTTTTTGTCTTTGCAGTTAAAAAATCAATTGAGCAAAGGATGCAATCAGTAGAAGATGAAGATTTCAAGCAATTTAGAATACAGTTTTATTTTATTTTAATCATTTGTAATAAATATTATTATAAATACTTGTAAATAAAATTACTTGTATTTAAATAACACTTGTACCAATAATTAAAAATAAATAAAAGTCTTTTTGTCAGATATCTCTTTTATTTCACTGTCTATTTAATTATTTAAGCTTTCTTGAATTAAAATAACTGGAAGTAAATCCCAATTATTCTAACTTAGATAAAATAAATAATTAATAAACACTGTAGTCTTGCAACTTCGCCTTAATCAATAATAAACCCAGCGTCCTAATTAACCATAAGCAATGCACAATTAATCAAACAAACGTCCGTATGCCTTTCCTATTACTGATTAAACCAAACACTGCAAATTTTCAACCAGAAGCCTCAGCTTCTAAACCAGAGGTTCAGGTTTATTGAGAAACAAACTGAAATCTTGAGCAGGCGTCAAAGCAGTGTAACAGCCAATTAATACACTGTGGATTCAAATTCTTCTGAAAATGCGCGTGCAAACCCTAATTCTTGATTTATTGTCAAAGAAACGTCCGCTTGATCAAACCCTGAGCCAAACTGAAACAAACCCTAGCAACCTGCTTGAACTGATTCAAAATCAAATGGAAATCCTAATTTTGTCTGACTGACGAGAAAAGTCTGTTTGACCGATTCTTAAGCCAATCTGAAAAATCAGGAAAAGCCCGAAGCTGTGTTTTCTTGTGGAAAAGAGAGGGCAAATTTTGGGGTACAACACTAATGAAGATTAAGTGTGAGTATTATTATTTTTTGTATTTGTGAAGAAAAAGTTTTTAAAGAAAGAAAATTATTTAAATCAATGTTTCTATCCTTTTTGTATATTTTTTTAAAGAAAAACTTTCATAAAAAAAAACTCTATTATTATTGTATTTTATTAAATGTAATAATTATTAAAAAAAAAAGAAACTAACTAAAGAAAATTTAACACAAAATCTTAATACATTTTTGGTTTTAATATTAACAAAGAAAAGAAAGTAAGTTTTTTTAAAAAAAATGAAAATAAGAGAAAGAGTATTAATTTGACAAAGATAAGATTAAAAGGATGATGGGCCTAGAGTTAGTATGAAGGAGCAGGCCCAAAACAAGAAAAGGAGAAAGATAAGGTTTAGGAAGGAAAGAAGGGGTGTGTTCACGCTTAGAGAATATTTGGGCTTAGCAAATGGGAACGGGTAAGGCCCAATTGAAATGTTGACAAATTTCTTAGGGTTCATGTTTAGTGTATTCAGAATCTAGGGTTTACAGTTTTGGTACAGCGACGCCTCCTTCTTCTTCGCTCTCTTCCTCGCTCTCAACCATGGGCCTCTGATCCTTGAAACTCCCTCCAAGCCACCGGAGCACCGCCCTATCTCACCTCCTTCTCTCTTCACGGCGATCCAGAATCTTGAATGTACGGTACAAATTGTTTCAACTTGCATTTTAAGTTTTTTTACAATTATGTTTTCGTTCGCTTGATTGTTACATGCATACTTTGATTCATGGTTTTTTTTTATGTTTGATGCGTAGTAAAAAGTTGAGAACGAGCTTACCTTGAACGTTGTGCTTCTGAAAAGTAAGAGAGGGAGGGTGAGCTGGCCGGTGGCGCTCCCAGGAGGCTAGGCAGAGGAGGAGCGTGATGGTGGCTTGCTTACTTCTGGTATTTTGTATCTTTTGACTTATTTTTGAATCGTTTGATGATTCATTGATGATAAACTATTCTTAGAATTGTCTTTTTGCTTGTTGTTCTGATTCGAGTTGATGCTGAATATATTCTGATGATTATGTTGATGATGAATGTTTTCTGAGACTTGTTCTTGTTTTGATCTTTCCCTTCTGAGCCTCTTCCTCTTCTCTGTTATATTGATGATGATGAATTCTTGTTTCTGAATCGCGTTGCTTCTGTGGGTGTTTGAATATTGATGATGATGAACTTGTTTGTTCTTTGTTTGTCTTTATTGGCTACTGATTCGTTGATGATGAATCTATATTCTGAAACTTCTTTGTTGTTTTGCTTCTACACTCTTCCTCTCTCTTTGTGAATTATTTGATGTCAATGATGATGGTGTTCTGAGATTAGCTATTGTTGTTGCTTTGATTTGAGTTTGCTGATGTTTTGTGATGATGAACCTGAAAATCAGTGTTATTGTTTTGCTTGTTTTGCAAGCTCTTCCTTTCTCTTGTTGAAGATGAGGTTGTTAGTTGGCTTGTTTGGATTTGGGATTTGCAGATTTGTTGTTTTGAGAGGCAGTTTGTAACTTGCAGTATTGGTGACTGCAGTTTGGGTTTTTGGAGTTTATATTTACTACAGGTTTGCAGTGATATCTTGCAGGCAAGTTTTTCTCTCTTGTTTTGTGTTTTCAAAACAGGTTTTGTGATTTGTTTGTGTTTTGGATTTGGAAACAGGCTTGCTTCTGGTGTTTGAGATGCAGGTTTTTAACTTGCAGTATTGGTGACTGCAGTTCGGGTTTTTGGTAAGGCAGGCTACATGTTTGCTTATTATTGTTACAGTTGGGAAGTTTTTGGTTGGGAGCAGGTTTGTGGTAAGTTTTAGGCAGGCTTGCTGTTAGTTCGAGCTTGCAGTTTGTGGCTTTTGAAACGGGCTTGAACTGAGTTGCAGTTTGTGGCTTGAGCTGCAGTTTCTTGTAGATTTGTGAGTTTTTAGTTTTTTTGGTTTTGAAAGCAGTTTGAGTGTTTAGTACAGGCAGGTTTTGAACTTTGGTATACAGGCTGATGAGTTTTAGCTTGCAGGTTCAGTTGGAGGCAGGCTTGCTGGTCTGTTGTGTTTTTTGTGTGGAGGTTTTAGCAGTTTTTTCTCTATATCTCCTTTTTCTTTTGCTGAACTATTAAACTTGTTATATCTATTTGTTTTCTTACTGCCTTTTACAGCCTGCCAAAACTGCAAAACTCTCACTTCACTCTCTTTCTCTTTTCATAAAAGCACTTTTAATTGCTTATTATATTATTCTGAAAAGCTGCTGGCCAGAACACGATGAGGGCTGGGACAAGCTCTCTTGCTTGTAACTTGGTTTATCTCTGCATTGTACTTGTTTCCATATTTCCTGCATTGTGTGCTTTCTTGGACAGCTTTATGTACTTTCTTGGACAGCTTTGTGTACTTGTTGTGACAGTTTTGCAACTTAGTGTGACATTTGGTTAATTCATTTGAAACTCAGTTCGGCAGTTCAGTTTGCTTTGTGTGCAGCCTTGTGCCTTTGCATTTTGTATGCTTTTAGTTTGACATGCTTGCATTTTATATATTTTATTTTTCTCTCTGTGAACCGAGAAGATAAATCTTCTTGTGATTTGCAGAGAGGAAAATGAAACATGATGAACATAGCATTTCTGATTCCGGCCAGCAGACTCTAATGATGATTTTTCTTTTTATCCGCTTCTGCTTGAAAATTCTTATACTAACTTCTTTCTGTCTTTTGCAGGTAAGTACCAGTTGGATGATAGAGGAAGCAGTAGAAGTAGAAGTCAAAGATCTCAAGAGATTTAGGCTTAGATTTATTATATCTTTTTTCATTTATTGTAAACAAATATTATTGTAAACACTGTAAATTGTAAATTTACAATATTCGAATAAAATTTGTAACAACATTTGAAATAAATAAATAAAAAAGTCTTTGTCAAATAAGAATTTTCTACTGTCAAATATTCCATTCTTTCCTTGTATTGTCTATTTAATTATTTAAGACTCTTAAATTAAAATAACTGGAAAGGTATCCCAATAACTTTAATCCAGGTGAAATAAATAATCAACAAACTTTGTCGTCTCGCAACCTTGCATTAATCACAATACGCCTGGTATTCCAATTAACATATGCGTTGTACAGTTAAACAAACAAGCATTTCATAAACCTTTCACTCCACTGATCAAACCAATGCCTCAAAGTTCCAAACAAAAGTCTCAGCTCCTATCCCAGATATTTAGGTTTTGAGAAACAACCAGTAATCTTGAACAAGCGTAAAAATAATGTAACAGTCAACTGAATTCCTAAGGATTCAGTTTCTTCTGAGAAATGCGAGCGCAAACCCTAATCCTGGATTACTACCAAAGAAAAATCTTCTTGATCAATTCCTGAGCCAATCTCAACAAAATCAGTGGAAACCCTAATTCTGGATTAGCTGATAAAGGAGAGTCTGTTTGACCAATTCTCGAGCCGATCTTAAAAATCAGAGAAGAACCCTGGGGTTGTGATTTCTTGTGGAAAAGGGAGGGCAAAATTTGGGGTACAACAGTTGCCCCTGTTCAATCTTCTTGAACCTGAAGAGTTAGATTGGAAATTTTGCCGTTCGCGGCTCGAAGGTAAAAGATGATTGGACACTAGAGTGCCTAAAAAATTTGCACTCGTCAAAGCATAGCTGAGGGAATGGGCTTAAAGATGCCATTTGGAGACGTGACAGAATCTTGTCGGAGATAGGCTTAAAGATGCCATCCAAGAATGTTTGTTGAACTGTATGTTATAGGTGAAAGGATGAGGATCAGAAAGGTATCCGTGTTTGAAGCATCTCTGAATCGGGGTCTGACTAAGCAATAGATTAGCATCCATGTTGGGAAGCATCCGTAAACTGTTTTCAAAAGTTGAGTCTGAACAAGTGATAGATTAACATCCGTGTTTGGAGAATCCGTAAACTGTTTTCAGAAGTCTTGAAGTTGAATAAGAAATAGATTAGCATCCATGTTGGGAAGCATCCGTAAACTGTTTTCAAAAGTTGAGTCTGAACAAGCGATAGATTAACATCCGTGTTTGGAGAATCCGTAAACTGTTTTCAGAAGTCTTGAAGTTCGAAACTTGCTAAACTTATCCTGCGAAGGGTAAAATATTAGCTGAAACACAAAGTTATGATGTATGATGCAATGTATGTGTTATATCAATGCTTATGATATATGAATGTAATGAATGTGCATGTAAGCTGATTAGCCGTCTTGCTGAGAAAGATAAACCCTGGATAGCTGGAGATAATAAAATCTTTGACCGCTGTCGGGGAAAATAAATCTCTGACTGCTGCCGGGGATTCAAAATCCTTTGATCGTTGAAAATGAGAAGTCCTGGGACCACTGTTGGGGAAATCAGGAGTTTGGGTTGTATGCCAATCTACTGGGGATTCCTGCTTTGAGGAGATCTTCACCGGGGAATATCTGAAAAACTCTGTGAGGAATTGAGAATGAGAGTCTTCATTCTGCTTGGGGAATAGCCATACTGTTGAAAAGTAGCTATCCTGTTGGAGAGTAAAACTCAGGATTCTGGAAAAAGCTTATTCCTGTTTGGAAGAAGTTCAGGTTTAGGTTGTACGCCACTTTGAGAATGAGAATCTTCATCCTGTCGGGAATATCAGGAGGTTGGGTGTATGCCAATCTACTGGGGTTTCAAGGATGAGAATCTACATTTTTGAGAGAAACAGATTTTTAGGAGCTTCAGTTGTCCGTTATTCTGTTGGTGACTGTAACTTCCAACAGGTGATGAAGGAATCTTTGATGACGACCGTAGCTTCCAATAGGTGATGAAGGAAATTTTTAACGACTGTGAATTCCAACAGGTGATGAAGGAATTTTTGATGACGACCGTAACTTCCAGCAGGTGATAAAGGAAATTTTTAACGACCATGAATTCCAACAGGTGATGAAGGAATTTTTGATGACGACCGTAACTTCCAACAGGTGATGAAGGAAATTTTTAACGACCGTGAATTCCAACAAGTGATGAAGGAATTTTTGATGACGACCGTAACTTCCAGCAGGTGATGAAGGAAATTTTTAACGACCGTGAATTCCAACAGGTGATGAAGGAATTTTTGATGACGACCGTAACTTCCAGCAGGTGATGAAGGAAATTTTTAACGACCGTGAATTCCAACAGGTGATGAAGGAATTTTTGATGACGACCGTAACTTCCAGCAGGTGATGAAGGAAATTTTTAACGACCGTGAATTCCAACAGGTGATGAAGGAATTTTTGATGACGACCGTAACTTCCAACAGGTGATGAAGGAAATTTTTAATGACCATGAATTCCAATAGGTGATGAAGGAATTTTTGATGACGACCGTAACTTCCAGCAGGTGATGAAGGAAATTTATAACGACCGTGAATTCCAACAGGTGATGAAGGAATTTTTGATGACGACCGTAACTTCCAGCAGGTCATGAAGGAAATTTTTAACGACCGTGAATTCCAACAGGTGATGAAGGAATTTTTGATAACGACCGTAACTTCCAGCAGGTGATGAAGGAAATTTTTAACGACCGTGAATTCCAACAGGTGATGAAGGAATTTTTGATGACGACCGTAACTTCCAGCAGGTGATGAAGGAAATTTTTAACGACCGATCAATTTGAAATGTAATTTGTTTTGGAGAATAAATCCTTGACAAATGTTGGGAAAATAAACCCATGATTGTTGGTCTGCTAGAGAGGTGATAAACTTCTCGAGGACGCTTGAACTTCTTTTCAGAAAGATTTCGGAGAGGTTCATCACAGCCCCTAGTATCAGATGTTTGTGACACCGTATGTAACCTTTTATTGAGATTGACATTTTAATGCCTCAAGTGATGGTGAGGGAGACTTTCCACAGGTTAATCTGCAAATTGAGATATTTCTTGAAATCTTGACTGGACTGCCCCCTGTTTACTGGATTTTGAATGATTTGTTGAAATCTTGACAGGATTGCCCCAGGTTTACTGGATTTTGAATGATTTGTTGAAATCTTGACTGGACTTCCCCAGGTTTACTGGACAATACCATATCAAGTCCCCTTTTGCTGATAGGAGATTTTTGCCACGGGAGTGTCATCCCACTTGAAGTGATTTTACTCACTGAGAGAGCTTTCGTTCCTCCGAAGATTCACTGTATGAATTTCTTCGCTGTCAAACAAATAACCATGTGCAAACAACGATATTCAAATAATGCAAAGTTTATGCTTGTCTCAAAGTTTTGAAAAATGCATTTTTTAGCAGAAAACTTTTTATAAGACAAATTCAACACAAGATTTAGGGCAAATCCTTACAGGAGTCAGGATACCTTTCATAACAGTATGCTTTCGAATTAACCCATGCTTCAATTAGGACTTTTGAAGGGTTGTAACGTGGCTTGGTTCACGGTTTAAGAAACAAAGGATAAAGGCTCAAAGTATATTTGTACCCACCCGCTCTTCGTGATGTCTGTGATCGGTGGATCTGGAACTGACTGTTTAACGCTGGTTCGCGAAATGTCGCGGAAGCAAGAGTCGCCACCGTCTTTTATTTTCTCCAAATGGAAAGGACAAAAGCACAGAAAAATTCCTTATAGAGATTGCTCTCGGTTCGGGAGGTAGATTATAGAAAGGGAAGGTGTTAGCACCCTTTCTATCCATGGTTATCCATGGGCTCTTAGATACTTGCTCACTTGTGTTTTCAAAAAGGTTTGTTTGCTTTTCAACTGTGGGTTTTAAAAAGTTTCTTTGAAAAATTTCAGTTCGACTCGTACGTCAGAGTGTTTGAAAAGTTTGCTTTGAAAGCTTTTGAAAATGTGTTGGTGTGAAAAGTATTTTTGTTTGAAATTAGAGCAAGTATCCTTGAGAACCTACCTACCCTAAGGAATTCGTCTGTGTAAATGTCCTTTAAAGTAGTGCCATCCCACCATTGAGAGGTAGGTAGCACCACTGTTGGAGGTGTTCGGGTCAATTCGAGTTTGTAGGGACATGGTGATCACCAGAGCAATGGGAAGATACCTTAGAAGCTACCCTCATGCCAGGTTCCCGGATCATGAGGACTTACTAAGACGTCCTCTACTCGACGATCACCTTTCGAGGCAAGGCAACAGTGAGGTGTACCCTAGGGGTGGTGTGTGATTTGTGTGTCATGTTCAGATATTTTATCTTGTCATGTTATTGGTGATCTAGCGTTTGATTTTATTATAGCCATTCATTCTTGCATGCTTTTGATTAACAGTTAAAAGTTTGCGGGAAAAATAAGTCTACAACTATTACAAATGGCGCGGGTCCACATCGCCAAATTAAACCAGGACCCGATTTGACAGAAAAGATAAATAACGCAAATAAAAGTGCGAAAAATTAAATTGTTACAACGCTTTGGGAGAGATACAAAATTAATTAAACGACATAAAATAAAATACGCGAAATTAAAGAAACGAGGGCGTTGGACCCTTTTTGCAAAAAAATCAAAGTTAATGGATTAATTAATTAGAATTAACGTGGAATTAGTATTAAAGATTAAAAGAAAATGTTTTTAGTATTTTTGGTGTTTTTATGTTTTAATGAAAAAAAGATTAATTAAAATTAAAATGAAGCGTCAAACCCTAATTCTAATGGTTTTTAAGTTTATTGTGAAAATATTAAGTTTTAACCTAATTTAAACCTAAGTTAATTTACATGCATTTTTTAATTATGAAAATAAATAAATAAATATTATTATTGTAAAAAAAAAGGAAATTAAAAGAAATCAAAATTAATTACACCTATTTCTACATATTTTTGGATTTTAGTTATTAAAAGGATTGAAATTACAACCTAATTAAAACTAAGTTTATTTACATGCATTTATTTATAAAAATAATTAAAATAAATATTATATTTTTCTCTTTTTCCTGATTTTTGTGCATTTTTATATTTTGTAAAGAAATAATTAATTAATTTAACAAATAAAGAAAATAAAATCATTATTGAAAAATAAAATAAAAAATGTATAGAGAAGCAAACCAGGGGGGGGTTCAGGCCCCAGAAGGAGGTAAGGACTTGAGAAGCCTGGCCCATTATTCTGAAGCCTCCTTTGACCTTTTGCTAGCATGCTGTGCGTTGACTGGGATTCATCATGATCTCCAATCCATGGCCTTTAGATTGATGGAGCTAGATGCGTGTATGGATGGATAGAGGAGGCATATGGTACGTCTTAACACCTGTATTACATGGGAACATAGTTTGCAAAAGAATATAGGAAATAAGATAGACCTGGGATTCGAACCCAGGTCACTAACATCACCAAGTAATACCTGCACCACTGAGCCATATTAACGCGTTTATCATATAATTAACGAATAAACAATATAAATGAACACAACGCGTTAGTGGAGAGAAACGCGCCAAATTCAAACCAACGAATCACTGATTGACACGATGTCGTCTTCTTCACGTCCCCTGTAACACAAACTCAAAGGCAACAGTTTTATGCGCGTGGCCTTAGGGATGTTTTCAGAAAATAGCGATTAGAGCTATGTAACTCATAAATTGGGCGCGACTATATCAATCTCTTCGTCCAGATGCGTTGATTGCAATGGTGGTACTGGGGATGTCCAATTTTTCCTCTATTAAGAATCCCTAATTTGAAGCTCAGGAAACCCTAACATTCAATCATGGTATAATCTCGTATGGTCAATAAAAATACAATTAAAGGCGCTGGTTAGCTTTAAAACTTCAATATGAACAAGAATCAATAAACAAAATTCACAAATAACGCATATAATAGAATGTATGATTATGCAATTTGTTTGATACAGTTGAGGTTCCTGATACCGATTCTTGGCGTTTGAGTGGAAGTTTATGATTGCAATATGATCAGGAAGACTGGAGGAAGCTATTGGAAAAGCTTTTGTGCCTTGAATCGCCCTCTATCACTGATTTCCGATTTGAGCTTTATGGAAAATTTTTCAAGTTTGTATATGGTTCTTTTGCGCAGCTTTGAGTCTAATGCAATTAGGTTTATGTTCCTGGTTATGTAGTGAATGAATTAGATTAAAAAGATTGATCAAAATCCATTGCTTTTATTGTTTTCAATATTTGATTTCTTAAGAATCCTTTTCATATCTTTTCACATGGTTTTTGTATCAATTAGGTTTCAATCAAACCAAATCTTCCCATAATTGGCTAAGCACGAAATATCAAGTCTAAAACATGTATAAAAAGATTCATTTGGTTCATTTAGATATTTTCCACATATTTAATTGATTTAATTGAATTAATATGAATAAAAATTCAAATAAATAAATAAAAAATGAGAAAATACTTCCCTTTGGACCAAGTGGTCGTGCACATGCTTGGAATGATGAATCTTGGAAGAAAAATGGGCCCATTAGCAAATTTAGGGTCATTTGAAGTAAAGTTGACTTTTCAAAATTCCCAAAAATTTCCCAACTTCCACAAGGCATAACTTGCTCAATTTTTAAGCTTTTCACATGTTCTTGGACATTTTGGAAAGGTCTTTGAGTCCTCTAACCAATGCCTTTGGTCCCATGTCATTTTTATTTACCAATCTCAAGTTATGGCCTTTGAATTAAAGTCCCTTTTTGTTGACTTTTGAAAATGACCTATAATGTTGAAATTGATAACTTTTTGTGAGTGCATTTCTTGGACTTGAAGTATGAAGATGAGTTGTAGGAAATGTCTTTCTCTTCAAAATGAGCTTTGGATGGAATTTTTCTGATAATCCATGTGAAAGTTATGCCCTGGTCAATTTCAGTTGACTTTTTCAACTGTCCAAATATAGTAACTTTTGCATCTTTGATGATTTCTGAGCCAAATTTTGAGAATCATGATCAAGCATTGATCAAATGATGTTTGTGGCTTCAAAATGATATGTTGATCAAAAATTTGAACTTTTGACTGTCAAATGACCATTTTGCCCCTACAGTTGACTGTAGTGCAATTCAGGGTTTTGACTGTGCAATTTTGAGCTGAATGCCTTGAAACTTGATATGAGGATACTTGACCACATTTGTAGGCATATGAGACTTGATTGGGCCTTTGAAAACTTCCTTTTCTTGATCAGAACCCAAACCCTAGTTTTGACTGTATAGGAGACAGTTGGACTGCACAACCCTTGGGGAATTTTGTGACTTGACTTTGCAAATTCTTGAAGAATATGGGAGGGCAAATTTTGGGGTACAACAATTGCCCCTGTTCAATCTTCTTAGACCTGAGGATGCAGATTGGCTGACGTGCCTTTCGTAATCCGAAGGTAGAAGATGATTGGACACTAGAGTGCCCAAAAATTTGCGCTCGCATGTTAGCAGTATGATGGGGGAATGGGCTTATAGATGCCATTTGGAGATTGCTGGATAGGATGATGGGCTTATAGATGCCATCTGGATGTTGACCGCGTAAGAGATTCCTTAGCGAGAACCTGCATACCTGCAAAACAGAAAACGAGTACCTGACACGTTGCAGGAGCTGATTTTAGATGCTTGGTATAGATATGTCCTGACTGGTTACAGGAGCTGAGTCTGGAGCTTCAAACGCTGATGAATGAACCAGAGATGGTTACTGCCTTAGCATGAATGGTAAGAGAACCTTGGGTGATTTTAACTTCAACAACGCTCGTTGAGAAAAATCTTGGCGGGAATTACCATCTTTGCAGTATCGGGAAGAGAACCATAGGCCGTTATAATCTGAAAGGGAATCACCTCACTCGCCGTCGGAGAGGGGAATCGTAGGAAAAGGAATTGTCACCTCATACACTGTCGGAGAGGGAAACCTAGGAGACTATCACCTCACACTCATCGTCGGAGAGGGAAACATCTGAAAAAGGAATTACCACCTCACGCACTAGCTGGAGAGGGGACCATAGGAGACTATCACCTCACACTCATCGTCGGAGAGGGAAACATCTGAAAAAGGAATTACCACCTCACACACCGTTGGAGAGGGGACCATAGGAGACTATCACCTCACACTCATCGTCGGAGAGGGAAACATCTGAAAATTGTAATCTTAAAGAAAACCCTAAAATGGAAATCTCATGCACCGTCGGAGAGAGAACCAATAGGAAATTATAATCTGGAATAACTTCTGCTGAGTCTTTATCAGAAAAATCTGTTGAGAGTCGATTTAGCTGGACTAGAGAAGGCCTGGGACTGGATAAGAAATCTTCGAAGTCGATTAACTGAACCAGTCTAGGTCTTGAAATATGATTGAGAATTTCAACTGCATCTTTCCTGAAAGGTAAAGGTCAGTCATATGCAATGTATGATATGGATCAAGCAATGATGTTCTCAACATAAATGAGATTCGTATGATATAATGCGTCTATGCATGCTATAATGATGTATGTGATGTTTACGTATGTATGTTTTCGTCTAGGACAGTAGATCCTTGACGGATGCCGGGAATTCACTTCTGGGCTGACATTGATTTCGCTTCCGCTGGGGATGATAGCTGCAAGAATACCGGTAGGAGAAAGATGACTCCGTTGAGGAATAAACTTGGTGAATAGATTCTGCGGGGAGACAAGATATTCTAGCGACCATGCTGGGAAGCAATACTCTGTGGGGATAGAGATGCTTTGCTGAATTGTTGATAACTTGCTGAGGATACCCTTATTGTCGGAAGTGTTGATGGACTTCGCTGGGGTAAGAAGAACTATATTGACGACAACCTTTCCGTGGCTTTTGGCTGAGGATAACCCAGTTATATCCTGTTAAGGAAATAACTCTTTAAATCAAGCCGGACGACGCGTTCGTGCTCTGCGAGGGGATAAGCTTCCAGAATCTACTGGGGATAAGCTTACTGCTTGGGGAGATGGATTCCAACTTTCCTGGGGAAACTGGATTGGACTTTCCTGGGGAAATTTTGAACTGTAATTTTGTAAGTTGAAAGAGGGAACATATGTAGGGTTGCCTGCTGATGAGCTCGTGTAAAACCGCATCTGAAATAGAGAGGGAACCTGTGTAGGGTTACTTTGATGACGAGTTCGTGTTAAACTGTATCTGAAATGGAGAAGGAACCTGTGTAGGGTTACTTTGATGATGAGTTCGTGTAAAACTGCGTTCTTGGAAAGGGGGAACCGGTGTAGGGTGTCCGGGTGACTAGTCCATGTAAAACTGCATCTTGAATAGGGGGAACCGGTGTAGGGTTGCTTGGTGAGGTAAGTTCATGTAAAACTTCTTGATGAACCGGGGTGAGGTTGCGTGAACTAAATCCATGTAAGACTTCTGGAGGAACCGGGGTTAGGTTACCTTGGGGTAAATCCATGTGAGATTTCTTGACGAACCGGGGTAAGGTTACTGGAGACGAGTCCATGTGAGACTTCTGGGGGAACCGGGGTTAGGTTACCTTGAGATAGATCCGTGTGAGATTTCTTGACGAACCGGGGTAAGGTTGCTTCGGGATAAGTTTGTGTAAAAACTTCTTGATGAACCGGGGTTAGGTCATCTTGAGATAGGTCCATATGAGACTTCTGGAGAAACCGGGGTTAGGTTACTTCGGGATAAGTTTGTGTAAAAACTTCTTGATGAACCGGGGTAAGGTTATCTTGAGATAGGTCCTTGTGAGACTTCTGGAGGAACCGGGGTTAGGTTGCGTGATTTTGATTAAGTGGGTGATTGTCCTGTTTGGTTTCGGATGTTAACCCGCGATCTGGGATTTGTAAAGGTAGATGGTAATCATCCTTATGTTGATTTTTCCTTTGTACTTCGGTTGACAGAGCGATTGGATCACCTGGATAACTCATTGTTGCCCCTGTTTCGGAGGTGAGGGAAGAGGATACCTGTGTGGGTGATTGACAAATCTTCGGGTAGACAAGTGATGAGATACCGGAACATAGTCGTACGCTTTGATCCCTAACTTTTGCCTGGACCGCCCTTTCGGGTTTTCAGTCCACCGGGATACCCATTTTTGCCCAAGCCGCCTTTTCAGGTTTTCGACTTGCCGGGTGTACATATATTTCCATTTTCATCCCTTATTTTGCCCGAACCCTTTTGGTTTGCCGGGAAGCCCTTATTTTTGCCTAGGTGTGTCAACCTAGCGGGTCTTTGATTTTGCGTAGTATTTTTCCGACTATGTCCACGCTCTCAGGATGTAGGGAATTGCCCCTGTTGGACATATTTTGCCATGCCCCAGGTAATGGGCAATGCTCCTACCGTGCCCCTTGATTGGAGGTACTTCTGTTCACAAGGTGTTCATCGTGCGAATTTCCCTGCTGTTCAAACAAATAGTCATATGCAAACAAGGTTATTTTAAGAATGCAAAAGCATATGTCTGTCTTGCATTTTGAAAATGCATTTTTTGTAATACAATGCGGTGTCAACTCAAGATTTTACAGCAAACCTTCAGGAGTCAGGATACCTTCGTAGCAGTATGCTTTCGAACTAACCCATGCTTCAGCTAGGACTTTTAAGGGTTATATCGTGGCCTGGTTCAAGGTTTAAGAAACAAAGGATAAAGGCTCAAATTATTTGTACCCACCCGCTCTTCGTGATGTTCTCCAAACCTAAACTCAGTTGATCGTGTGTTAGACCTTGTTTGAGTCTTTGTTCTGATTTTCTGGTGATGATTCAGATATTGATGATTGATTCTGAATAGGCAGTCATTTCTTTTTTTTTTGTTGAGGGTTTGTAGGACCTCTTTCTTTTTGATTTCGTTATCCCTATATTTTTTTTTGCCTGAACTGTTTCTTTTTGGAATTACAGTCAGCGGGATGCCCCAGTTTCATAAGTCCCTTTTTATAGGTTTTGACTTCTTGGGCTTTTCGTTTATGATTTTTTTTTGATAATGACTGCTTGTCCTTTCGATTGTTCTGAACCATCACTGTCTTTCTTTTTTTGTAAGGACCTCTTTGGTGCCATTCGTTATGCACTTGGATCAACTGAGAGACTACCCTGCCCCAGGTTATGATTAAGGGTTTTAAATTTCGAAAAGAAAAACTCCTACTTCTTTGGCTCAAAGGGGTTGACGAGGGATTATCATCCTTATAACTCCAGTGTTTAGGGATTGAAACAATGCCTGTACCTCATCAGCGGGGTCTGTTCAAAAGCATACTGTAAAGATCGTGGTATCGTTTTCGTCATCCTCCCTCAAGAGGCTTAGAATTTTCAATTAAGAGTTGACCATTGCAAAAATATGAAAGCAGTTTTAAGCATAGTAAACATAATTAAATCAAGACAGACATGTGTAATGCATTCATGAAATAAAAGAGTTTAACATGATAATTGTTTATCTGAACAAGAAAATAAAAATACAACTTGAATTCAAATGAACAAAAATCTCTCGATCCTAGCCATGTTTTGGCAATGGAGCAGTGATCACGTTGGGAGTCTCGGCAGGCTCGAACTCGATCTCTTTAGCATCGATCATGTTCTGAATTTTGTACTTCAGTGCCCAACAGTCCTCAGTATCGTGCCCCGGGCTATCGGAATGATAAGCACACCTTGCTTCTGGATTGTAGCTAGGAGAGGAAGTCTTAGGATTGGCAGGAGGGTTGATCACTGCAATCAGGTTCATCTTCAACATGTGCTGCAATGCTTGTGACCATGGCATGTTAATGTTGGTGAATTGCCTTTTAGACCCGTCCGGCCTTTGCTGGTTTCCCCTTTGTGGTTGACGGCGTGGTGCAGAACCAGAAATCATGACTGCCCCTGCATGTTGGTCACGACGACTCTTTTGGCTGTATGCAGCATTAGACTCTTTCCTTCCCGTGTAAGGCTTTTTGTGAGTATCAGAAGGTGTGGCCTCTTGGATCTTCCCACTCTTGATACCAGCTTCGATTCTTTCCCCGGTCAGAATGAGGTCGGTAAACCCTGCAGATGAATTACCAATGAGATGATTGAAGAACGGCCCGGATAGGGTCCCCAAGAACATATCAACGAGTTCCCTGTCAGTTAATGGAGGTTGTACCCTTCCAGCAAGGTCTCTCCATTTCTGTGCATATTCCTTGAAACCTTCATTTGACCCTATCGACATACCCTGGAGTTGGGTACGTGTGGGAGAAAGGTCGGCATTGTACTGGTAATGCTTGTAAAATGCAGTGGCTAAGTCTTCCCAGGTACGGATGTTGGCTCCATTCAGTTGATAGAACCACTCGAGCTGAGTCCCCGAAAGACTCTCTTGGAAGAAATGGATCCATAAGTTTTTGTCAGCTGTATAGGGCTGGATCCTCCTTGTATAAGCCCTGAGATGCAACTTAGGACAGGATGCCCCATCGTATTTAGCAAAGGCGGGTACCTTGAATTTGCGCGGGATCACTACCCCAGAAGACAGACCTAGATCCTCGAAGTCCAGGCCAGGCACCTTTTGTATCTCCATAGCACTGAGCCGGTCTTCCAACTATTTGTACATGTCCTCAGCCGGAGGGTACTGTTCATCGTTGAAATCTGTCTCATTGTCGGAGACCGCTGGGCTGGGAATCCTTTCTTCTTGATGACTACTTTTCCCCACAGATGGAGTTGTCCTCTCAGCTTGGTCCTGCAGGGTGTTCCCAGATCTGCGTCTAGGGCTGAACAAGACAGTCCTCTTCTTCTTCTTTTCCTTCTTCAAGAGCAGAGCCTTCAGATCTTGCTGCCCCTGGGTCAGGTTCATGATTAGCCCTTGGAATTGGGCATTCTGAGCCTGGAGGGCCTTGATAGACTGCTCAGCTGATGATTCAGGATTCATGACGATCGGCTGAAATAAACAGCGAAGAAGGTAAGTAACCTGCAGAGAAAGGGTACCTGTTATGCAATGATATGTATGACATGCATGCAATGATTTCAAGGACCTCGCGGGGTAAACAGAGAAACTTGTTAGAGTTGAAAACCGGTAACTTGATTGAAGGTACTTCCTGTTGTTGAGAGTCCTTCTTCAAGGGTCAAAGGCTCACCATATCCAGTGGGTCATAGCCCCTGACAACCTTGGCTAGAGGAAAATAAATCCTCTCTGCCCCTTGCTGGGATAGTTGATTCACCATGACCTGCATCACAAGCCCTGGAGATCCTCGAAATGGGTTAGGATGTATGCAATGGTATGATGTTATGCTATGCATGGGGTAATGTATGTAACCCTGTTGTGAGTCCCAATTAAGGACTGCAAACCACCCCCTAAGTAAAACCTGTCATGAGTCCCAGTTAAGGACTAAAACAAAGCCTGCAAGAAACACGTGTTAGGTAACAAGCATGCAAGTAGTCAAGTACGAAGGCACACAAGTCACACAAGAGAAAGCCCTTAGAGTTCAGGCCAGCATGGGGTCTGGGTATTACCCTCTTGAAGTTGGTGGGCTCAACCTGTCCTATTAGAAGTAACCGGGTTCTAAGGGTCCCAATATCACGGGATTGCTTTCATTGTTCATCGTTTCGATTTAGCCACTGAACTGGCGACCGAAATATTCCAGGAAAGCAACCCTCAATTGAGTGTAGTATCGAGTATCAACCAACCTCGGACTGCACCAAAGTCAGTTATCTCACTACCCTAAAGAGGCCAAGATGGTTCAATTAAGGTTCCTAAGGTCTGTTGATGCTTCACGACACCACGCGGAGGCCCCGTACTCTCCTTGACTGAACTCAAGGGTTACCGGTACACACCAAAGTGCCACATCAACGTAGCAGACTGTTTCAACCATGTCGGTATACCCCGCACAGTTCCCTCACAGCCTTGTTGCTACTTTCTAAGAAGGTATCCCCTGATCCGGGTTAGGATCTATAGAACTCCCAAGACAGTCCCACAATTTAAAGCAAACAAGGAAAGCATTTGAAAACACAGTTATGAACTAACCCTAAGGTACACCTCACTTTAAGTTAAGTCCCCAGCAGAGTCGCCAGTTCTGTGATCGGTGGATCTGGAACTGACTGTTTAACGCTGGTTCGCGAAATGTCGCGGAAGCAAGAGTCGCCACCGTCTTTTATTTTCTCCAAATGGAAAGGACAAAAGCACAGAAAAATTCCTTATAGAGATTGCTCTCGGTTCGGGAGGTAGATTATAGAAAGGGAAGGTGTTAGCACCCTTTCTATCCATGGTTATCCATGGGCTCTTAGATACTTGCTCACTTGTGTTTTCAAAAAGGTTTGTTTGCTTTTCAACTGTGGGTTTTAAAAAGTTTCTTTGAAAAATTTCAGTTCGACTCGTACGTCAGAGTGTTTGAAAAGTTTGCTTTGAAAGCTTTTGAAAATGTGTTGGTGTGAAAAGTATTTTTGTTTGAAATTAGAGCAAGTATCCTTGAGAACCTACCTACCCTAAGGAATTCGTCTGTGTAAATGTCCTTTAAAGTAGTGCCATCCCACCATTGAGAGGTAGGTAGCACCACTGTTGGAGGTGTTCGGGTCAATTCGAGTTTGTAGGGACATGGTGATCACCAGAGCAATGGGAAGATACCTTAGAAGCTACCCTCATGCCAGGTTCCCGGATCATGAGGACTTACTAAGACGTCCTCTACTCGACGATCACCTTTCGAGGCAAGGCAACAGTGAGGCGTACCCTAGGGGTGGTGTGTGATTTGTGTGTCATGTTCAGATATTTTATCTTGTCATGTTATTCGTGATCTAGCGTTTGATTTTATTATAGCCATTCATTCTTGCATGCTTTTGATTAACAGTTAAAAGTTTGCGGGAAAAATAAGTCTACAACTATTACAAATGGCGCGGGTCCACATCGCCAAATTAAACCAGGACCCGATTTGACAGAAAAGATAAATAACGCAAATAAAAGTGCGAAAAATTAAATTGTTACAACGCTTTGGGAGAGATACAAAATTAATTAAACGACATAAAATAAAATACGCGAAATTAAAGAAACGAGGGCGTTGGACCCTTTTTGCAAAAAAATTAAAGTTAATGAATTAATTAATTAGAATTAACGTGGAATTAGTATTAAAGATTAAAAGAAAATGTTTTTAGTATTTTTGGTGTTTTTATGTTTTAATGAAAAAAAGATTAATTAAAATTAAAATGAAACGTCAAACCCTAATTCTAATGGTTTTTAAGTTTATTGTGAAAATATTAAGTTTTAACCTAATTTAAACCTAAGTTAATTTACATGCATTTTTTAATTATGAAAATAAATAAATAAATATTATTATTGTAAAAAAAAAAGGAAATTAAAAGAAATCAAAATTAATTACACCTATTTCTACATATTTTTGGATTTTAGTTATTAAAAGGATTGAAATTACAACCTAATTAAAACTAAGTTTATTTACATGCATTTATTTATAAAAATAATTAAAATAAATATTATATTTTTCTCTTTTTCCTGATTTTTGTGCATTTTTATATTTTGTAAAGAAATAATTAATTAATTTAACAAATAAAGAAAATAAAATCATTATTGAAAAATAAAATAAAAAATGTATAGAGAAGCAAACCAGGGGGGGTTCAGGCCCCAGAAGGAGGTAAGGACTTGAGAAGCCTGGCCCATTATTCTGAAGCCTCCTTTGACCTTTTGCTAGCATGCTGTGCGTTGACTGGGATTCATCATGATCTCCAATCCATGGCCTTTAGATTGATGGAGCTAGATGCGTGTATGGATGGATAGAGGAGGCATATGGTACGTCTTAACACCTGTATTACATGGGAACATAGTTTGCAAAATAATATAGGAAATAAGATAGACCTGGGATTCGAACCCAGGTCACTAACATCACCAAGTAATACCTGCACCACTGAGCCATATTAACGCGTTTATCATATAATTAACGAATAAACAATATAAATGAACACAACGCGTTAGTGGAGAGAAACGCGCCAAATTCAAACCAACGAATCACTGATTGACACGATGTCGTCTTCTTCACGTCCCCTGTAACACAAACTCAAAGGCAACAGTTTTATGCACGTGGCCTTAGGGATGTTTTCAGAAAATAGCGATTAGAGCTATGTAACTCATAAATTGGGCGCGACTATATCAATCTCTTCGTCCAGATGCGTTGATTGCAATGGTGGTACTGGGGATGTCCAATTTTTCCTCTATTAAGAATCCCTAATTTGAAGCTCAGGAAACCCTAACATTCAATCATGGTATAATCTCGTATGGTCAATAAAAATACAATTAAAGGTGCTGGTTAGCTTTAAAACTTCAATATGAACAAGAATCAATAAACAAAATTCACAAATAACGCATATAATAGAATGTATGATTATGCAATTTGTTTGATACAGTTAAGGTTCCTGATACCGATTCTTGGCGTTTGAGTGGAAGTTTATGATTGCAATATGATCAGGAAGACTGGAGGAAGCTATTGGAAAAGCTTTTGTGCCTTGAATCGCCCTCTATCACTGATTTCCGATTTGAGCTTTATGGAAAATTTTTCAAGTTTGTATATGGTTCTTTTGCGCAGCTTTGAGTCTAATGCAATTAGGTTTATGTTCCTGGTTATGTAGTGAATGAATTAGGTTAAACAGATTGATCAAAATCCATTGCTTTTATTGTTTTCAATATTTGATTTCTTAAGAATCCTTTTCATATCTTTTCACATGGTTTTTGTATCAATTAGGTTTCAATCAAACCAAATCTTCCCATAATTGGCTAAGCACGAAATATCAAGTCTAAAACATGTATAAAAAGATTCATTTGGTTCATTTAGATATTTTCCACATATTTAATTGATTTAATTGAATTAATATGAATAAAAATTCAAATAAATAAATAAAAAATGAGAAAATACTTCCCTTTGGACCAAGTGGTCGTGCACATGCTTGGAATGATGAATCTTGGAAGAAAAATGGGCCCATTAGCAAATTTAGGGTCATTTGAAGTAAAGTTGACTTTTCAAAATTCCCAAAAATTTCCCAACTTCCACAAGGCATAACTTGCTCAATTTTTAAGCTTTTCACATGTTCTTGGACATTTTGGAAAGGTATTTGAGTCCTCTAACCAATGCCTTTGGTCCCATGTCATTTTGATTTACCAATCTCAAGTTATGGCCTTTGACTTAAAGTCCCTTTTTGTTGACTTTTGAAAATGACCTATAATGTTGAAATTGATAACTTTTTGTGAGTGCATTTCTTGGACTTGAAGTATGAAGATGAGTTGTAGGAAATGTCTTTCTCTTCAAAATGAGCTTTGGATGGAATTTTTCTGATAATCCATGTGAAAGTTATGCCCTGGTCAATTTCAGTTGACTTTTTCAACTGTCCAAATATAGTAACTTTTGCATCTTTGATGATTTCTGAGCCAAATTTTGAGAATCATGATCAAGCATTGATCAAATGATGTTTGTGGCTTCAAAATGATATGTTGATCAAAAATTTGAACTTTTGACTGTCAAATGACCATTTTGCCCCTACAGTTGACTGTAGTGCAATTCAGGGTTTTGACTGTGCAATTTTGAGCTGAATGCCTTGAAACTTGATATGAGGATACTTGACCACATTTGTAGGCATATGAGACTTGATTGGGCCTTTGAAAACTTCCTTTTCTTGATCAGAACCCAAACCCTAGTTTTGACTGTATAGGAGACAGTTGGACTGCACAACCCTTGGGGAATTTTGTGACTTGACTTTGCAAATTCTTGAAGAATATGGGAGGGCAAATTTTGGGGTACAACAATGTCCTTCAATCTTATACTCAATTAATTGTGCGTCGAACTCTATTCGAGTTTGGAACGACGTTTTGGTGATGGCTCACACAAGTTGAATTTATGGGAAGGCAGTCATCTTTGCAACATTTTTCATGTTGTTGAGGATTTACAATGACCTCTTTATTTTGATTTAATATCCCTAACTTTTGCCTGATTGTTCTTGTTTTCGAGATTACAGTCAGCGGGATGCCCCAGCTTTCTTAAGCCTCCTATGTAGGTTTTGGCTTAATGGGCTTTTCTCTTTTGAGACATAATGACTGCCTACGAGATAAGGAACCATCACTGTCTTTTGGTTCCAAAGGAATGTTTTTGATGTCATTCGTTCTATTACGAACTGAGAGTTTGCGACTTCAATGCACATCTTTTAAATTAACTGAAAGACTACCCTGCCCCAGGTTTAATTAAAGGTTTCAATTTGTGTTTAAAACAGAAAACTTCTACTTCTTTGGCTCGAAGGGGTTGACTAGGGATTATCTTCCTTATAACTCCAGTGTTTAGGATTTGAAAGAAACGCCTGTACATCGTCAGCAAGGTCTGTCCAAAAGCATACTGTATGAGATTATGGTATTGTTTCATAATCCTCCCTCTAAAGGCTTGTAACTTTTATCAAGAGTTAAATATCATAGAGAAAGTAGGAAGCATAATTCAAGAATAGTGAAAACGAATGGATGAATTCAAGACAAACATGCAATGCATTAATGAAACAGAGTTTGACATCAACAGATAATTGTTTGAATAACAAAAGAAATTACAACTTGAAAATTCAAATGAAACAAAATTCTCTTAGTTCGAACTTGTCATTTCAGGTGGAGAACCCTCAGCGGAAGATTTTCATCTCGCCATCCGGCATGAATTTCAGCACTCCATTGTCAATCAAGTCTTGGATCTTGTTTTTCAAAGCCCAACAGTCGTCGGTGTCATGTCCATGACTATAGGAGTGGTATACACAAAATGCGTTGGGGTGATAGCTAGGAGCAGAGATATTGGGCTTCCGAATAGGATCCTTTAAAGCAGTCAGATTGACCTCCTACAAGTGTTCCAGTATTAAAGATGATGGTATGTCAGTCTCAGTGAACTGTCTTCCCGACGTATTTTGCTTATGCCGATTACCCCGTTGACGCTGGCGAGGTTGCTGTTGGGCTGGTGACCCTAAAGCGAGTTGGGGAGCCTTTCCCTTGTCTTCTTGTCTCAAAGGAGGCTGAATGATGACTTGGTCTTCAGCCCTAGTTATTTGCCCCACTTGGTTATCTTGAAGCAGTTTGTTGACGAGAACCCTGAGCTCTTCTTGTCTTTGAGCCAGGTCTTGAATGAGAGCCATCTGGCCCACCAGTTGTCCCATCATCTGGATCTTCATTGTTGTCAGCTCAATCTGTAGTTCTTCCAACTGATCATTCCTGACGCCGCCTGGATTTCTTAGGACCATGCCCCTTGTGAGGAGAGCTTTCACTTCTTCTTGCCCCTGGGACGAGTTCAAGAACATTTCTTGAAGTTGAGCGTTCTGAGCCTGGATGTCTTCGACGGTCCTCTCTAGAGCCATCTCTACTGAAATAAACAGTAGGAGAATAAGGAAACCTGAAAAGGAAAACCTGTTATGATACAATGCATGATATGTGGATGCATGTTTTCAAGAATCTCGCAAGGTAAACACAAGAAAATGTTAGAGGTTGAACTTCGATCAACAAATATTTGATTGGAGAGCTTTGTATCGGTGGATGTCTTTCCACAAGAATAAAGCTCACCATGTCAAGTGGGTCATAGCCCTCAATTCAAGTTGTTGCACTTGATCTTTGACAGCGTTTGTTTAGAGGAAAATCCTCTTGCCCTTTGGTAGATGTCTGGTTCAACGTGACCCTGCATCAAAAGACCCTTGAGATCCTTGAAATGGTCATTGAAAATGCTATGGTATGATGTTATGATGTTATGTACATGTATGCAAAAGTAGGCAAGTGCATATACAGATAATCACATTCACACAAAGCAGACAAGTCCTTAGGTTTAGGCTTGCACGGGGTTCGTAGGTAAGTACCCTCTTGAAGTTAGTTGGCTCAACCTGTCCTAAAATAGAAACCGGGTTCTAAGGAGCTTAATATCACTGGATTATTTTTCTGTGTTCATGGTTTCAGTTTAGCCACTTTACTGGCGACCGAAATATTCCAAGAAAATAACCCTCAATGAGTGTAGTATCGAGTATCTACCAACTTCAGACTGCACCCAAGTCGGTCATCTCACTACCCCTAAAAAGGCCAAGATGGTCAAGTAAGGTTCTAAGAGTTCGTTAGTGCTTCATGACATCACTCAAAGGACCCGTATTCTCTTTGATTGACTCAAAGGCTATCAGTACCCACAAATATGTCACACTAATGTAGCTACTACTTCAACCATGTCGGTATTTCTCGCATAGTTCCCTCACAGTTTATTGCTACTTACCTAAAAGGTGTCCCTAAATCCGGGTGTAGGATTTAAAACAAACCCAAACAAGGAATCCAAAAAGTAAAGCAATCAAAGCAATCAAAGTAAACGTGTAAAGGTGATCTAAAACCCTAAGGTAACCCCACTTTTAGAAATGTCCCCAGCAGAGTCACTAGTTCTGTGATACGGTGGGAGAACTGACTTGAGGTTTTGTGTTTGTTTTCGCACTTGTTCGGTTTAGCAAGAGTCGCCACCGACTTTTTATTTTATCCAAAGGAAAGGTCAAAAAGCACAGGAAAGACCTTTGAGATATTTTCTTGGGTTCGGGGGGTAGATTATGAAAAGGGAAGGTGCTAGCACCCTTTTCATCCATGGTTATCCATGGGCTCTTAGTTACTTGTTTTAGATCACTTGCCTTTTCTTTTCAATTGTTTGAAATGGTGCTTGGTGTGTGCGGTTTTGAAAATGTTTTGAAAAAGATGCCTTGTTTAGGCAACCTTTGTAATGATTCTTGTTCGAATATATACAAAGGTGTGTGTCTTTTTGAAAAGATAATTCAATGTTTTAAAAGTTGTTTTGAAGTTGTATTGTGAAGTGTGTTTGAAAAATGGCAAGGATGTTTTGCAAGTTTTTGATCAAGTAACTAAGAGTTGTCTACCCTATTTTACTCAAAGATCTTTCTCATGTTTTTAACCCTTTTTAACAGTGTTGCTTCATCATTGTATTTGATGAACAACCTTGTGTTAGGATGTTAAACGGGACAGGCGCGGGTCATCGTATACAATCATTGAAGGCAACTTGTGAGACGCTCTAGCAATTTTGTAAGGGACGAGATCGTTTTATCGAAGGCAACATTGAGGGACTGCGATCTTTGTTTATCGAAGGGGCATTTGCTAGAGTGTCTCATATTCGAGGGACATGATTGCATTTTCCGAGGCAACAAGTGAGGTTACCCTAGAGGTGCAAGTGTGAATTATGTATTGATTTTCATGCATTTATCTTGTATTAGGTTATCTAGCGATTGATTTTGAATCTTCGCATACAAACCCTAATTACTATACAGTATATTGAAAGCGATAAATTGCGGGAATTTAAAGTCTAAGTTATTACAAATAAGTATCCGGGGATGGGGGTACAAATTATTTACAAATGAGGGTGAGACTTATCAGAATAATAATGTCCAAGTATTATGGGTTACAACCAAATCGAATCGACGCAATTTAAATATTAACAAATTGTAACAAAACGTAAAAATAAAGAGAATCAAAAGTATTATGAGATGCATGTGTTTATTTACAAATGATCAAATAAAAAGTTAACCTAATGAAGATTAAGTGTGAGTATTATTATTTTTTGTATTTATGAAGAAAAAGTTTTTAAAGAAAGAAAATTATTTAAATCAATGTTTCTATCCTTTTTGTATATTTTTTTAAAGAAAAACTTTCATAAAAAAAAACTCTATTATTATTGTATTTTATTAAATGTAATAATTATTAAAAAAAAAAGAAACTAACTAAAGAAAATTTAACACAAAATCTTAATACATTTTTGGTTTTAATATTAACAAAGAAAAGAAAGTAAGTTTTTAAAAAAAATGAAAATAAGAGAAAGAGTATTAATTTGACAAAGATAAGATTAAAAGGATGATGGGCCTAGAGTTAGTATGAAGGAGCAGGCCCAAAACAAGAAAAGGAGAAAGATAAGGTTTAGGAAGGAAAGGAGGGGTGTGTTCACGCTTAGAGAATATTTGGGCTTAGCAAATGGGAACGGGTAAGGCCCAATTGAAATATTGACAAATTTCTTAGGGTTCATGTTTAGTGTATTCAGAATCTAGGGTTTACAGTTTTGGTACAGCGACGCCTCCTTCTTCTTCGCTCTCTTCCTCTCTCTCAACCATGTGCCTCTGATCCTTGAAACTCCCTCCAAGCCACCGGAGCACCGCCCTATCTCACCTCCTGCTCTCTTCACGACGATCCAGAATCTTGAATGTACGGTACGAATTGTTTCAACTTGCGTTTTAAGGTTTTTTACAGTTATGTTTTTGTTCGCTTGATTGTTACATGCATACTTTAATTCATGGTTTTTTTTTATGTTTGATGCGTAAAAAAAAGTTGATAACGAGCTTACCTTGAACGTTGTGCTTCTGAAAAGTGAGAGAGCGAGGGTGAGCTAGCCGGTGGCGTTCCCAGGAGGCTAGGCAGAGGAGGAGCGTGATGGTGGCTTGCTTACTTCTGGTATTTTGTATCTTTTGACTTCTT
This sequence comes from Vicia faba, assembly GCA_948472305.1. NCBI lineage: Eukaryota > Viridiplantae > Streptophyta > Magnoliopsida > Fabales > Fabaceae > Vicia > Vicia faba. The sequence continues at coordinate 1,310,409,298 of OX451736.1, read as the reverse complement.
TTTGAATCGTTTGATGATTCATTGATGATGAACTATTCTGAGAATTGTCTTTTTGCTTGTTGTTCTGATTCGAGTTGATGCTGAATATATTCTGATGATTATGTTGATGATGAATGTTTTCTGAGACTTGTTCTTGTTTTGATCTTTCCCTTCTGAGCCTCTTCCTCTTCTCTGTTATGTTGATGATGATGAATTCTTGTTTCTGAATCGTGTTGCTTCTTTGGGTGTTTGAATATTGATGATGATGAACTTGTTTGTTCTTTGTTTGTCTTTGTTGGCTACTGATTCATTGATGATGAAGCTATATTCTGAAACTTCTTTGTTGTTTTGCTTCTACACTCTTCCTCTCTCTTTGTGAATTATTTGATGTTAATGATGATGATGTTCTGAGATTAGCTATTGTTTTTGCTTTGATTTGAGTTTGCTGATGTTTTGTGATGATGAACCTGAAAATCAGTGTTGTTGTTTTGCTTGTTTTGCAAGCTCTTCCTTTCTCTTGTTGAAGATGAGGTTGTTAGTTGGCTTGTTTGGATTTGGGATTTGCAGATTTGTTGTTTTGAGAGGCAGTTTGTAACTTGCAGTATTGGTGACTGCAGTTTGGGTTTTTGGAGTTTATATTTACTACAGGTTTGCAGTGATATCTTGCAGGCAGTTTTTACTCTCTTGTTTTGTGTTTTCAAAATAGGTTTTGTGATTTGTTTGTGTTTTGGATTTGGAAGAAGGCTTGCTTCTGGTGTTTGAGATGCAGGTTTTTAACTTGCAGTATTGGTGACTGCAGTTTGGGTTTTTGGTAAGGCAGGCTACAGGTTTTCTTATTATTGTTACAGTTGGGAAGTTTTTGGTTGGGAGCAGGTTTGTGGTAAGTTTTAGGCAGACTTGTTGTTAGTTCGAGCTTGCAGTTTGTGGCTTTTGAAACGGGCTTGAACTGAGTTGCAGTTTGTGGCTTGAGCTGCAGTTTCTTGCAGATTTGTGAGTTTTTAGTTTTTTTCGTTTTGAAAGCAGTTTGAGTGTTTAGTACAGGCAGGTTTTGAACTTTGGTATACAGGCTGATGAGTTTTAGCTTGCAGGTTCAGTTGGAGGCAGGCTTGCTGGTCTGTTGTGTTTTTTTTGGGAGGTTTTAGCAGTTTTTTCTCTATATCTCCTTTTTCTTTTGCTGAACTGTTAGACTTGTTATATCTATTTGTTTTCTTACTGCCTTTTACAGCCTGCCAAAACTGCAAAACTCTCACTTCGCTCTCTTTCTCTTTTCATAAAAGAACTTTTAATTGCTTATTATATTATTCTGAAAAGCTGCTGGCCAGAACATGATGAGGGCTAGGACAAGCTCTCTTGCTTGTAACTTGGTTTATCTCTGCATTGTACTTGTTTCCATATTTCCTGCATTGTGTGCTTTCTTGGACAGCTTTATGTACTTTCTTGGACAGCTTTGTGTACTTGTTGTGACAGTTTTGCAACTTAGTGTGACATTTGGTTAATGCATTTGAAACTCAGTTCGGCAGTTCAGTTTGCTTTGTGTGCAGCCTTGTGCCTTTGCATTTTGTATGCTTGTAGTTTGACATGCTTGCATTTTATATATTTTATTTTTCTCTCTGTGAACCGAGAAGAGAAATCTTCTTGTGATTTGCAGAGAGGAAAATGAAACATGATGAACATAGCATTTCTGATTCCGGCCAACAGACTTTAATGATGATTTTTCTTTTTATCCGCTTCTGCTTGAAAATTCTTATACTAACTTCTTTCTGTCTTTTGCAGGTAAGTACCAGTTGGATGATAGAGGAAGCAGTAGAAGTAGAAGTCAAAGATCTCAAGAGATTTAGGCTTAGATTTATTATATCTTTTTTCATTTATTGTAAACAAATATTATTGTAAACACTGTAAATTGTAAATTTACAATATTCGAATAAAATTTGTAACAACATTTGAAATAAATAAATAAAAAAGTCTTTGTCAAATAATAATTTTCTACTGTCAAATATTCCATTCTTTCATTGTATTGTCTATTTAATTATTTAAGACTCTTAAATTAAAATAACTGGAAATGTATCCCAATAACTTTAATCCAGATGAAATAAATAATCAACAAACTTTGTCATCTCGCAACCTTGCATTAATCACAATACGCCTGGTATTCCAATTAACATATGCATTGTACAGTTAAACAAATAAGCATTTCATAAACCTTTCACTCCACTGATCAAACCAATGCCTCAAAGTTCCAAACAAAAGTCTCAGCTCCTATCCTAGATATTTAGGTTTTGAGAAACAACCAGTAATCTTGAACAAGCGTAAAAATAATGTAACAGTCAACTGAATTTCTGAGGATTCAGTTTCTTCTGAGAAATGCGAGCGCAAACCCTAATCCTGGATTACTGCCAAAGAAAAATCTTCTTGATCAATTCCTGAGCCAATCTCAACAAAATCAGTGGAAACCCTAATTCTGGATTAGCTGATAAAGGAGAGTCTGTTTGACCGATTCTCGAGCCGATCTTAAAAATCAGAGAAGAACCCTGGGGTTGTGATTTCTTGTGGAAAAGGGAGGGCAAATTTTGGGGTACAACAAAGGTCAACGGTCTTCCTGCAATTTGAGGCATCAGAGTTGGTGGCCTGGAGGTAGTATGGACCTCTCTTCCTGAGGTAACAGTCTAGCAAGTTCACCAGGCACTTCACAATCATCTTCACCTTCGTCTTCGGCTAAGTTGATCGGACTTCCGAAGTCATAACTGGCAGCAGCAGAGTCGTTACTAGTGAGATCCAGAGTGGGTGTAGACCATGATATATGTGAGTGTGTGTAAACTAGTTGTTTTGCAATATGTAATAAAAGAAAGACAAGGAGCGCAAAATTTGAAATGCAAGAAACGTTCAATGCTTTTATTAATGATATATGTAGATGACACACATAAAGCCCTCACAAATGAAGCCACGGTGCCCCGGGTAAGACACCGAGCCTTAAAGTTTAAAACATTATCTGTTACAAATTCAAAATAAAAGTCTCATTACTCGGTGATAACGGAAACATGCATAGAATCCTTTGCTGTCCAGTTTCTTAATCCACCATCGGCAGTCGGGTAGATCCAACTGTCAATATCAAACTCTTCATCATCGTCATCCCCGATAGCATTCACCTCTGCGTCTTTAGGCTTTTCTGGTGCTCCGAACTTGATCTCCTTCGCATCGATCAAGTCCTGTACTTTGTTCTTCAAGACCCAACAATCATCCGTATCATGCCCCAGGCTATCAGAGTGAAAAGCGCAGCGGGCATTAGGGTTGTACTTCGGTGATGTTGTATTTGGATTCTTTGGGGCCTCCCTTGGAATCACTAGACTGGTTTTCAATAACTGTGGCAGAATATGAGATAAAGTCATGTTGAGCTGGGTGAATTGTCTTCGTGGCCTCTCGGCCCTTGATTGATTGTTGCGCTGAGGAGCAACAGCAGGTCTTGATATAACTACCGCATTAACAGCTTGGAGGCGTTCAGGTCTATTTTGACTTTTTGAACTATAAACAACACTGGACTCTTTCTTAAAAGGCTTCTTCTTGGTGCTTGATGAAGCACCGTTCTGTATCTTACCAGATTTGATACCGGCCTCAATCCTTTCCCCGGTCATAATTAGCTCCGTAAACCCGGACGAAGAACTCCCAATCAGATGGTTAAAATATGGACCAGACAAGGTCCCCAGAAACATATCCACTAGCTCTCTATCAGCCAAGGGTGGTTGCACTCTTCCAGCGAGGTCCCTCCACTTCTGAGCATAATCTTTGAAACCTTCACCCACACCTATAGACATACCCTGGAGTTGGGTACGCGTGGGAGAGAGGTCGACATTGTATTGGTACTGCTTGTAGAAACAAGCGGCCAAATCTTCCCAATTAAGGATACTGGATCCTTCTAGCTGGTAAAACCATTCAAGCTGAGTCCCTGAGAGACTGTCTTGAAAGAAGTGGAGCCATAGATTCTTGTCAGCGGTGTACGGCTGAATTTTCCTAACATACGACCGGAGGTGCAGTTTCGGGCAAGAAACTCCGCCGTACTTAGCAAAGTTTGGTGCTTTAAATTTGTGGGGAATCACCACCCCAGATGATAGACCCAAGTCTCCAAAGTCCAGGCCGGGCACTTTCTGAACTTCCATCGTATTCAAACGATCTTCCAGTTGTTTGTATCTATCCTCGACCGGAGGATACTGGTCTTCGTTAAAGTCGGTCTCGTTGTCTGAAACCACAGGGCTAGGAGCCCTCCTTTCTTCCTGGTTTTCTCCCCCTCCAGATGAGTGGGACAACTCAACTTCATCTCGCAGCCTGTTTCCAAACCTGTGACCCATGTTAAATAGGACCGTCTTCTTCTTCTTCTTCTCTTTCAAGATAAGGGCCTTCAGATCTTGCCGACCCTTAGCCAGATTCATGAACAACTCCTGGAACTGGGCGTTTTGGGCTTGCAGAGCCTTGATTGCTTGTTCAGTTGAAGTTTCGGAAGACATGATGCTGAAATAAACAGCGAAGAAGATGAGAAAACCTGTAAGGGTACCTGTTATGAGGTGCATGGGAATGATATGCGCATGATTCAAATTCGTAAACCAAAAAAATGAAACACACTTTTATTAGATAAACTTTAAAATCAATTGTTCAACAGATGCCTTTAAGGCGTTACAGGAAAGAAAAAACTGAAAAGTAAATCAAAGCTAGAAATAATCAAAAGACAATCAGTGTTCCCATGGTCGTTTCTTGTCGGTGCGGACATAGTCATTGAGGATTCGCTTGTTCTCCAGTTGCCTTCTCAACTTCTGAATCTTCTGCTCTTGCTCGTGATACTTTTCTCGGTAAGTATCCCGCTCTTCTCTCAGCTGCATCCAAGACCTCTTTAATGCCCCAATGTCAGTAGGCATGTAAGGGTGTAGGATGGTAGGAGGAACCCCTTCCTCATCAGCAACTTCAACAATAATAGGCAAGACAGCTTCGTAGGGCATTCCCAGCTTTTGGGCACGTATGCGAACCCATCGGAGATATGGTTCCATTGGTAGAGAAGTATTTGCATCCAACTCGTGTGGATCAGACCTGTGGACCCTATCCCAAGCTCTTATGAATCTGCGGCGTTGCTCGTCACTATCACCTTGGAAATCAAAGACAATACTAGGCATTAGCAGCTCATGAGGTCCTTCCCTTCTAGCTTGCCCAAACTGACGTAAGGCCAAGCACGGATTATAAGTGATCCCTCCATTGGTGCCTATCAGTGGAACATTGGGGTATTCCCCACAGCAATCAATAATAGCCACGTCTTCCATACCCTTGATAGTCCAAATGATATCATTATGAGAGAGAGACATAATCCTGTAGGCCCAGCCCATGCCTTCCTTGTTCTTCAAGACTGATTTGGGGAGGTGAGAAATAAACCACCTCGCCAACAACAGAGCACAGCACATAAGGGTTCCCCGCCTCTGAGCAGTACGGGCATAAAGAGAATGAAGAATGTCACCCAAGAGGGTGGGCACAGGATTACCGGATATGAAGATCTTTATCACATTCACGTCGACGAAGGAATCCGAGTTAGGAAACAAAACCAAACCATATATCAGAAGAGCCAGAATGTCTTCAAATGCCTGGAAGTCTAGACTGTCCCAGAATTGATTAGCCTTACCAACCAAGAATTTAGTCAAGAAGCCCTTTGCTCCACTACGAGTTTCCCAATTAGACATTACCTCAGCCTTTGTCAGATGAAGGGCTGAAGCAATCTCTTCCGGTCTAAGGATCTTCTCCCAACCTGTAAACGGGGTCTGCTCCAGAATGGGGATACCCAGCAGATCAGAGAACTCTTCCAAGGTAGGGACCAACTGGTAGTCCGGAAAAGTAAAGCAATGGTACAGTGGATCAAAGAATTGGACTAAGACTCTCATCATCTGTTCATCCATCTTGGAGGTGACCAAACCAAGAAGGTGCCCATGTCTTATGATAAAGGAAGTAGTATCTAACATCTTTGCAACCAATTCTTTAAGCATAGTGGGAACCTGGACAAAGTTGATCCGGATGGTGTTCCTACGCATAGGTGCCATGACCTACAAAACAGAACAAAGATGAATCCCTCCTGTCTTTGAAATAGGTTAGTCCAATGCAAGATGCATGAAATATCATGATGTCATGATGTCATGATAGAAAGCACACCATAAGTATCCACAAATAGCAAACATGATAAGGGCATACAAGTCACACATATAGCCCTTAGATTTCAGGTTGGCAAGGAGCTTAGGTACTACCCTCTTTCAGTTCAGTTGGTTCAAACCTGTCCTAAAAATAGTAACCAGGTTCTAGAGGATCTCAATATCTCTGACTACCCTCGATCGGTCATAATTCCAGTTTAGCAACCTTTTCTTGCGGCCGGAATCATCGCGAGAGTTTAGTCTCAATGAGTGTAGCATATTGCTACTGTTCTATGGCCAAGTTTGTCAATTTAAAGGTTCTAAGGTCAGTTGGTGCTTAATGACCCCTTAGCAGACCCATATTCTCCTCGTTGCGCCACAAGGGATATCGGTACATACTAAAGTGCCACACCAACGTAGCTACTGCTTCAACCGTATCGGTCTACGTTTTACAGTTCCCTCACAGTTTATTGCTACTTACCTAAAGGGTATCCCCCAGATCCGGGTTAGGATCTATAGTAACTCCGATTCACCCCACAAAGATAAAGCATACAAGTCAAGCAATTAAAAACATTATGAACTATTCCTAAGGTACACCCCACTTATTAGTCCCTAGCAGAGTCGCCAGTTTTGTGATACGGTGGTAAGAACTGACTGTTTTTTGGAATGCTGGTTTGCGTTTTGCGTTTGTGTTTGCAAAATGTCGCGGTAAGCAAGAGTCGCCACCGACTTTTATTTTATCCAACAAGGAAAGGAAAAAAGCACAGAAAAATTCCTTTTTCGAGATATTTCTCGAGTTTGGGGGGTAGATTATAGAAAGGGAAGGTGTTAGCATCCTTTTTATCCGTGGTTATCCACGGGCTCTTAGGTACTTGCTCATTTGTTTTCAAAATTGTTTTCTTTGTGCTTGTGGGTTTGAAAAAGTTTTTGTTTGAAAACTTTGATTTAACTCTTGCTTCTGTCCTCAAGAGTGTATGAAGTGTTTTTTTGAAAACTTTGTTCGAAAAGTGTAAGTGTGAAAAGTTTTTGTTTTTTGAAAGAGCAAGTATCTAAGAACCATCTACCTACTCGAAAAAGGAATAGTTATATGCTATCTTCCCTTAGACAATGTTATCCCACTATTGATGAGTAGGTAGCATCGTCGTTGGAGTTTGAGGGTCAATTCGAAAGAGGGACATACGGTCACTAAAGCAATGTTAGGACGCCTTAGCGGTAACCCTAATGTCTTAGATCATTTGTTTGAGGCAACAATATCCGAGGCAACCGTTTCGAGGCGACTATGATCTTTTAGACAATAGGGCGACCTCTAAATTGACCTATACTCAATGACCGCGTATGAAGGCAACCAAGTGGGGTGTACCCTAAGAGCGCGCATGTGCGAATGTGTCGTTTTCATTTTATTTTTTTTATCTTTGTACATGTTAATGGTGATCTAAGTTGATTTTAGGTTAAAACATTTAATCTTGTCATGCATACCTATTATCAAACATCTAACAGTTATATATTGCGGAAAATAAATTGCGGAATTTAAATTACAAGGCGTCGGGTATTTACATCGCCAAAGACAAACCCTTGAAAATAAATAAAGCGATAAAAATGATAAAAATTCCTATTTAACCTATTACAAACCGGAGGCAAGTACATTAATATGGTAAAAATAAATAAGTCGCGTGCGGTAAATTAAATCGGATGCAAAGTTCTAGGGTTTTGACCCTTTTTGTTTAAAGAAAAGATTTTTGTTGTTTTTATTTTATGAAAGAAATTGAAATTAAACCTAAATTAATTACTAAATTAAATTAATTAAATTAATTAATAAAAATAAATTGTTTTTGGATTTTTGGTATTTTAAGAAAGAAAAATAAAATTTAATTGAATTAGTAAAAGCCTAATTAAGTCTAGTTAATTTTAATTATTTGCAAAAAGGGTTAAATTTATTCTAACATTAAAACCTAAATTAATTAATTAATGTTTATTAATAAAAATAAAAGTTAGAATTTGATTAAATAAAAATATTTTGGTGTGATTTTATTTTAAAGAAAAAGAATTTTAATGATTGGTTAGAATTAAAACAAAAATAATAAAAACAACTAATAAACAAAATAAATAAAATAAAAAGAGAGAGAGGTGTGGGCTTGAAAAGGGTGTTTGAGAAGCAATTCTGAGGCCCAAACAAGCTGGCCCTGGTTGACTTTTGATGATCCAGTGAGCATGCTTGGACTTAGTCTTTGGTGGTCCTTCAGCCTTGGCCACCAGATTTGGCCTTGGGCCATCTGGCAATTGATTGAGCAAGGGAGTATGGTACACTGCGCGCCTGGATATGCACATGATAACCTGAAGGAAAAAATCAAAGAGAAATTTGGAGGACCTGGGATTCGAACCCAGGTCCTGTAGGCTATTGAACGTGCATGCTTGCCACTGGGACGCTTTGCTTCATTTGTTAATATGTTAAACAACAAAGATAATATGCCAAAGCAATAATTATTGGTCAGAAATAAAAAAAAATGCGCGAATTATTTAAACCGGCCAATCAGAGGAGGACACGATCTCATCCCTATCCTCAGGCCTGTAACAATGTTACCTGCGGATTTGAATCCGCAGCTAAAAGCATAGGCCACTCCTAAAATCCATCTCAGGCTTCATAAATTCATTCCAAGGCCATGGTCGCATTCGTCTTCCTCTTCCGGTCACGCCCATAGCCATCACCAAGGCTAATTTTATCTGAAATAAAAACCCATAAACCAAGAGGCAAAACCCTAACAATGGTGTTTTGCACCACAGAGCATATAAATGAAATCAAATAATGCAAAAGGCTTGGGAATGATCTGGTGATTACAAATATGCCATTAATTCATTGTAACAATGCATAATTTTTGAAATACGAAACCAAGTACAGAAGGGGATCGCGTGACACTTACAGCGATTTGTGGTGTGTGAGAACACTTGCTTTGGATTGGTTTTGCTTCAGTGAACGTCCAGGAATCGATTGGGATGCTTCTTGGCTTCTGAAAACACCTCTAGGCACGATTTTGATCTCAAGCTTTTTACCACTTTTTTCAAGTTTTGTTCTGTCTATGCTTGCAGCCTCCAACCCCTATTTTCGTGTGCCTCTATTGCTTATGTATGATACAATGTGTTAGGGTAACAAATATAGATGGAATCTCTCTAAATCAATGCATTGTGATGTGATTTGATTCACTCTTTACCACTTGCCAAATTTGCCCAAATCTCAATCTTTTTCACATGAATTGGTGAGATACGAATTTGATGCTGATCATGATGATAATTAAGACCTGAAACAACCAAAAAGATCTTAAGTAATCAATATTTGGATTTTATATGATTTAATTTGATTTAAAATGAAATAATTCAATAAAAAATCAAATAAAATAATAAAAATAAGATATGGGCTCATGGCTGAAGCTGGGACACGTGTACAATGATGCAAGCACAAATCAAGTGGAAAAGAATGGGCCCATTTGACAAAATTTGAAGTTTTGGGGATAGTTGACTTTTGGCAATTTTGCAAAAATGCCCAACTTCAACAATGCATAACTTCTTCAATTTTGAACTTTTGGAAGTGTTCTTGGACTTTTTAGAAAGCTTGAGATGTCATATAACCAACCCTTTTTGTTTAATCTCATTTTGATATTCCATTCTCACGTTATAAGCTTTGGAAAAAAATGTGTTTTTGTTGACTTTCAAAAATGACCTATAATGTCCAAATTTATAACTTCTTGGGAGTGCATTTTTTGATCTTGGGGTATGAAGATGGATTGTAGGAAATTGCATCCTCTTCAAAATGCGATTTGGATGGGTCATTTATCATAAAGTATGAGAAAGTTATGCTTGGTCAAAGTTGAGTTGACTTTTCCTACAAAACCCTAATTTAGCAACTTTTGAGTCTTGATGAATTTTGAGCAATCCTTGATGAATCATGATCAACCCTTGATCAAATGATCAAATATCCTTCAAAATGAAAATTTTGACAAAAAATCTTGAAGTTTGACTGTCTATAGGTCACAGTTGACTTTTGCCCTAGCATAGTCGATTTTGGGACCCTTGAGCAATTGACTGAGCAAACTTCCTCTACAAGGATTGAAATTTGACATGGATGACATTGAGAACATATTAGGACATGGGGGAGAACTTGAGGTCATTTGGATTCAAGGATCTTGATGCAACACAAAACCCTAATTTGGGGTTGACTACCTTAGGAGATAGCTTGACTGTCTAACTCTTGAGCAACCTTGAGCCACTTGGAGATTTTTCTTGCAATATCTTGAGAAATATGAGAGGGAAAATTTTTGGGCTACAACAGTAAGCAAACAATTGAGGAAACAACATCCTACTTCAAGGCTTAACCTCTATGGGAAAAGAAATGTTGCTTGAGAATAAACAAAGCACAATCCTACAACAATAATCCATAAAGCTGCAGGGTTATAACAATATCCTCTAAACTTCACTGGGAGATAACACACAGACTTTGCTAGGGAAGATGATACCATATCTGCTGGGAAGAAACCACAAGGCTTATCCAATACCAAGAATAGTGATTGCACAAACTCTGCTGGAGACGATTAAAGAAAATTCATGGGGATAACAACCTTAAAGGGAAACATCATCCTTGGTTTACATGGGAAACTAAGAAGTTAACACCATAACAATAAGTAAATTTTATGGGGATTTTATATCAAACTCAACACACAACGAGAGAAAACCCAAAAGTTGGCAGTTGTATCAACACTTCTTAGAAAAAATATTGCCCTTGTCTGGCTACTTAGAGAGCACACAGAAGCAACAATGTCAAAACATGAAAGGTAAAATACTTTGTAAGGGATCCTACGTCAAGTTTCAACACTAAGGGAGAAAGAATCCAACAACTGGGCAAAATCTTCATAACTTTACAATCTCTGCTTGGTCACAACTTGATGGGGAAAAAATCAAACTCAGTTGGAGAAATATGAACCAAGACTTAACTGGGGAATATGAGATCACAAACCCAACACCATATAACAACTAAGAGAAAATCCACTATGTGATTTAACAACCTCATGGAAAACCGTGCACATATCTGCAAGGCAAATCACAAGAACAACTCTGCTTGAGGATAAGATTCTTGGCTACAAAATAAAACATAGTAATTATCCTGAAAAAATATGGAAATGCTCCTAGAAATAACTTTGGTGCTCCAAGTTTACTGTGCTGATCTAGATAACCTTCACAACTTGCCCCAAACTGCACGCATTTAAAATAATCTTCCTGATTAACAGTTTTTAGAGATTTGTCGAACCTCGACATAACTACCCTAGATTGACTGAATGTTGCATACTCTTTGCTCGATAGTTCTTCAAGGCCACATGCCCTTTGTTGATACTCAAATGTAAGCTTCTTTAATGTCAAGCAATTATTTTATAAGCAAAAAATGTTTATTTTGAGAATGAAAATTCTAATGCAACAATTATGTAAGTCTTGAAGATTTTATTGAACAGATGTCGCAAAACCTTGTGAACGAATCACTAGCTAGGGTGCAACATCGATTTGTATGAAATATAACAAAAACATATGATACCAACACAAATTTTGAGAAAAACTCATGGGAGTCAGGAGCACTGTCTCATTTGAAGTATGCTTTCGAAATAAACCCTACTTCAATCAAGACTTTTGGAGGGTTGTAACATGGCCTGGTTCACAGTTTTCAGAAAAAAAATTTAAGGCTCAAAGTTTATTTGTGCCCACCCATTCTTTGTGATATTCTCCAGCCCTATGTTCAGTTATTTCAACATGAGGATTCAATTCTCAGAAAGGATCTTGCAATGGTTTGAGGAACCAATGAGTCTTTCGAAGTGGCAGTCACTCTTTTTGTCTTCATGTTTTTAGTCATGTAGATTTGTTTTTTGCTGAGGACTTTTGTTATGTAGTCCTTTCTTTGTAGTATTTTTTTTCTTTTTCCTTTTTATTTTTATTTTCCCTAACTTTTTCCTGGACTAATTCTTTTTAATTGATAGTCCAACGGGATGCCCTAATTTTTGCCTAAGTCACTTGACTTAGTGGGATTTTCTTTTTCTCTTTTATTTTTTTATTTGAACAAACCGTGTGGCATTGACTTATCTTGATCTGTTGAGAGGGTGATAACTGCCTCGTTCCTTAATGGGTGAGGGATAACCAGTGTGGTTTCATCTCTTCTGGCCTTATGATTTGTGAAACATAACCATTATGGTTTCTTCAGAAGTGCATTCCTTTTGAAATTTGAACACTTGGTCAAATTAACTAGAAACTACCTCGCCCCAGGTTTAATGGGAGTGTTTTTTCGTATAGAAAATAAAATACTACTTCAAGGCTCAAATTTGTTAGAATAAGATTTGGACCTATGTTTAAATCTTTATGTTTTGATGATAACAAGGCATATATTTTATGAAGAACAATTTTAGTTCTAGTGATTTCATTGAGTGTGCAAATATTAGAATTCTGGATAGTCTTAATTAAAGATATCATCAAAATAAATTTATCACTCGTAAGAAGAACCATTGAGTTTGTTTCTAATGAAACATTAGTAGTTCTGTTGAATGCTGAAATGTTCAACAAGAAAAGAATCTCGATGAGTTATAATAAGAGCTCGAGCTTCAAAGGATCAGAAATCAAAGAGCCAAGAAGTCAAGATTTAAATATCAACTAAGCATCATAATTAAGAAATATATGAAGTTAAGATATCACAAATAGCTGATAAAAGCTTTTTCTTACAGCTCAATATCAAGAATGAAGATATCAGAAATGAAGATGCTCAGAAATAAGAAATCAGAAACATAGATCTCAAATATCAGAACAAATGAATTCAAGATCAGAAATCAAGATGTAGCTGGCATAAGTTGTTGCTTTCAACTCAACTTAAATATCAGAATTCAAGAGACTAGAAAGAAAGAATTCAATGTCAAAATCAGATGTACTGATATAAACTTTTGCTTCAGAAATCAGACATCAGACATGCAGCTCAGAAAAGGTGATTATCATAAATCAAGATCAAATCAAGACATAGTGGATCAGAAAAGCTTTCACTCACAAACAAATAAGTTGTTCCTCAGATTAGCTGATGCTGGTATATCTAAAGACAATGTTTAAATATCTGAAAGACTCTGACTATACAACAAAGAAGTATCTTCCGGATCGCTATCATTCTTCACTCAAAATCAATCCAACAAGAAGAAAATAATCAAAGCTCAAAGAATTCAAAGACTTGAGAACCAGAAAGGTTATTACCACAATACTGATTTCAAGATATAAACATAAAAAAAGCTTTTGATATCAAACTCAGAAAAGCTTTCGCCTAAAACGACAAGACTTGTTTCTCAAATAAGTTATTGCTTATATATCTAAAGACAAGAATCCACTAATGAAAGATTCTGAAATGAAACCTCTTCTCACATAATCTTCATTTCTCAAATCAGATAAGAAAAACTCCTTCAAGACTAGGAGTTGTTGATCAAATTGTGTTATAGTTTTATTTCTTCATGTAAATTGTTTTAACACAAGAGTTGTTGCTCGTAATTGTGTTAAACAATATGTACTTGAACTAGGAGTAATCTGCTTGTTAAGAAGAACTCTTGTAATCTCCAGAAAAACAATTTTGTTTAGAATTGGTGGTTTCTCAAGTGATCAAGTAAAGATCTGTATACTTGAGAAGACAATGGCTGCAGGTCATTGTAGATGAAATCCTGTTAAGAGACCATGATTGGTCAATTCGTATAGGGTCAATGATCATTATATCTCTTAGGGGACCAGGAAGGTCAAAATTCTTAAGAGATCACTAAAAGAGGATCATTGTGAGAAATCCCATTTAGAAAGACCATGATGGTCAGATTTCTTATAAGGTCAGTGATCATTATATCTCGTGGAGATCACTGAACATATCATTGTATTGTTCTTTGAGTGACTAGTATTGGTAAGAAGACTCAAGATGACAATGGTTGCGGATCATTATGTTGTTGTTAGTCACCAGCGGGTAACTTGTGCATTTGTAATCAGTTTGGTTATAGGAGATTAAGTCCTTGTTGAAGGAAAAATCACCCGAGGAGGATGGACAATATGTAGCCTAGTTAAAGGTGAACTTGGATAAACTGAATGTGTCTCTTTATACTTCCAGCATTCTATATTATTTCATAGTTTTATCAAATAGTTTCTAAAAAGGGAAAAGTTTCAAAAACCCAATTCAACCCCCCTCCCCTTCTTGTATTTTTCTCTACCTTCAAAAAGGGTTAAAGAGGGATTATCTTCCTTATATCTTCGGTGTTTGAGAATTTGAAACAATGCATGTAAATCATCAGCAGAGTTTTATTCAAAAGCATACAACCATAAATTTTTCATTTTTTACTTTCATCATCCTCCCTCCAATTTCTGCCTAAGCAAGAAGATTGGCAAAAAATTGGTATCATAATGCAGAAAAACAATTTAAAATTGAAAATAAATACGAGTGAAAAAATGGATTTCTTTAAGACAAACATACTCATTGTATTAAGATAATCATTCAAATGCAAACAAGTTCTTACATGCAAACAGTGTAATGATAAACAAGAAAAAAATTACAAATGAAAAAAAGAAGTAAAATGCTATTAAACTAAGAAGGCTCTCCATCCGGACTTAAGATGTAGAAAACATATTTCAAAACTCAGAGTAACCATCAATCATGTTTATTCTTCGACAAAGGCTTGACTTTATCATCTGACACATCTTCCTTAAAAGACAAAAATCCCATTATTGATTAGTCTTTGTATTTCAGCTTTCAATGGATAACAATATTCGATATCATGGCCAGGTGCCCCTTGATGAAAAGCACTACGAGCATCAACTTTATACTACCATGGAAGCTTCTCAGGAACCTTTGGTGGAAGTCGAGTCTGAACCAGATTCCTATGCATCAGAGCAGGGAGTAATTTTGCATAGGTCATTGAAATTGGATCAAACCGAGTTTTCTTTTGATTAGGAATTTGTTGATTTTGTTAATGAACTGAATCTATAAGAGGTAAATTAAACACATGGATGACAGGAGTAACATGATGATTCTGGCGATGATTGTTTCTTCCTTGGGTTCTCTTCTTGGAAAAGTCATTACCAAGCTTCTTCATACCGCTAGTTGAGCCAACATCTACAGATAAACTCCCTTTTCGGCCATTCTCTTCTAGAATAACTTCTACATTCACTTTTCCAGGGAAATAATTTGGTGCATTGACTATCATCTTCTCATGAAAGAATAATTTCATAGTTTCAATGAAAATCTTTATCATCTCTTCTTCCTTCATAGGAGGATTGACTTAGGCGACAATAAAAGCTTCAACCAAAGCAATCAGACACTCCATACCAGCCTTCAAAGTAATTACCTCATTGCGGAGTTCAAAGATTTATTTCTTAATGCTTTCCATCTTCTCTTAGCACGAGTATTATACTGATGCAAAAACTTGACTTCTGAAGATGAAGACCAAGAGCAAAGGATAAAACACTAGAAAAATATCGAAAGCAAGACCAAAAGTACAAATGATGCATGCTATGTAATGCAAATGTTTGTTTAAAAGTTTTAAAACCCAAGTTTCATGGAACTTTGCAACGAATTGCAAACATCAATTAAAGAACACAATTAGAACAGATGAAAAATCTCATTTCATTAATACTGGAAGGATTACAATTGAAGTACAAAGTTTCACTAATCCTATATAAAAGAATGAGAAAGCTAAATCCTCAGGTTCAAATGAACCATATCCAAAGAAGATCCAACACCGAGCTGTAACGTCTCCTTGAACTTGAAATTGAAATGCTAAAGGAAAAAAATCCTCTTACACTCTTCTCTTCTACTTTGCTGATAATCGGGAAACTAAATCACCGCTATAAAGGATCACGAAACTAGATCAACAACATGGAGAATTGCATCTTCCAGATAGCCATGAGAATTTGAAATCCCAGGGACTAGATACCAAGGACTCAGGCTTTCCCAACATTTTTAGATCTTGCACTTTGAATCAAAGTTGTAGTAGACATCCTCAAGATTATTGTGCAAAAAAGAATGAGCTCAAGGAGATGAAAATGGACCAAGTTATGATCTTTTGAAGTCAAGTCAAGGATTTTAATGGTTTTCTCAAAGGACTTGTAATCTTTTCAAACTTTTGATGATTTTCTTTGCACAATTGAACCTTATCATGTGAAGAAAAGTTATTGTAAATGATGAGAAGAATTCATAGAAAAAAGAATCACTTCAAAATATTGAAAATTGAGAGAGTTATGCACTTGTGATCATAGAATTAAGGGCTTGTCAAATTAGGTCAAACCACTTGGATCAACCTTGAAATTTTGAAATTTCCTTACTAATTAAGGCATGGTGCATCACATGAGACTTTGAAGTGATGTTATCTTAACGCACACTTGATGAGAAGACTCGTTGCTTGATTAAACTTGTTGAAGAAGACATGGAAATAAACACATGAACCTATGAAATTTCTTGATGAATCCAATCACTAACTTTGAGGCAAACTTGACCAAATGAAGTTGAGAGAGCTCCCAAATTATAGAACTTTGATACTAAAGTCATAACCTTGAAGTTCAAGCTTTTGACGTCAAATGAATAGCCAGTTGACTGAGAATCAATCTTCAAATGAGGCATTGTAAGATGTCTTTCTTAACAACACATGACCCCCTATTTATATAACTTTAAATTCATTGTAGACCACACAAAACAGTCGGTACAATCATAGTCGTACAAAACTGCCGATAAAATCTCAACCCTTCAATTAACACTACTAGATTTACCACTGATCCACGAAACATCTGGTAAGTGACAACTGTTTTGAAAAAACGGCTACTTGTTCAACTATTAGATTTTTCGCCATTAATAAAAAATCAGGTAAAAATAGATACTTAAAAATCAGTATGCGATATAACATTCCAGACTTCTGAAATATCCAATATACTCAATTTTTCATATAGACTACCAGATTTTTTGGTTATACTAGATTTTTTTTATTGTTCTATCAAATTTTTCATCCAAATTTTTTAACAAAATTTTGACAAGGATAACATGAACATTATAGAAATATATGGGGGTGTAATGTCAAAGTGGGAGTGGCAAAATAAAGCCTCACTAAGGAGGTGTTCATTAAAAAACTCTGTTGGCCTAAGCCACACTCAACATGATTGGGCTTAATGTATTTAAACAATTATTATTATTTTTAAATTGAAAATTTTATTCATAGCCTTATAATTATACCTTCACCTCCTATAAAATATATAATAAAAAAAAGTCAAATTTACTTTTTTTTTCTTTTATAAAATTAAATTTTTTTCCACTCTTATACAAAAAATTTCAAAATTGTTTATCGAAAAACTTGTAAAAAAAAAATTTCGGAAATTTCTAACATCCATTTCAACTAAAGTGCACGTTAAGATTTTCAATGAATTTCAACAATCACAGTGTGACCCCAAAAGCACTTGTAAAAGAAGCGTTTCAACAAAACTACTTTGGACCAATGACCGACAGCATTAGCATATTCCTAAAATACAATTCAACAGATCAAGATCTGAATTTTCCAAGAGGGCCATTCTCTAGACTACTACAAAACTTAAACAAAAACAAGCAAAGCAAAGAAGTTAGTAATGATGATTAGTGATACCCACATCATCAATTTATTTAAACAAATGACAAGAAAAAGAATATTTAGCAAAGCTTGGTTGGAAAACCACGCTATGTTAGGCTTTTTCCTATGCTTTAAGGTCCCACCATCATACCTCATAGCCCCTTTTTCTCATTTGAATGAATGGTCCATAGCCTAAAAAATGTCACAACACCTCACTCAACCGTCCCATAACATAACAACTGGAAAAACTTGTAGCCCTACAGCAGTTTTCAACACAAATCTGTATTCTTTTCTGTTAGCAGCATATTCTCAAATTCTCTCAATTAAATATATTGATTATTAAATAAAATAAAAATTATTTTTTAATAAATAAGATAATTTTTTTTTGTGGAAATAGACGTAAAAATGTTATTTAGAATAGTGATTATGTGAAGGAAGCTACCGTACATAATTTAAAATTTAACATTATTAAATTCTGACTAAATAAAGTTTATAAAATATTTCTCATGTGGCGAAATAAAACTTTTGTCATATGGTCGGTGAAAAGTTGCATAAAGTTGAGAATTGTGGACCCCAAATAGTGTTTGGCCATTCCAGGTGGAACCCTTCGTGTGGCTCACTCACTTTTTGACTTTAGAAATAGGATTATATATATATATATATATATATATATATATATATATATATATATATATATATATATATATATATATATATATATATATATATATTTTTTTTTTTTTATTGGGTGATAGGCACAAGTTAAAGAATTCATAGATAATAATAATACTATATTTTAAAAATAATAATTTTGACTTAATGAAAAATAGAATGCTTAATTTTTTTATTTATTAATATCTTATATATTAAAATTGTGAAGTCTCTTAAATAATTTTTAGAGTCAAAATTAAAGTTGTTTTTAATAATGATATATTTTCATTTTATTTTATTTTATTATTTATTTATTAAAAATTAATTTTCTTCCATCAATTCTTAAATTTCTCTCACTAACTTTTATGTTTATTTAATTATTAAATTATTAATTTTTATATTCCTTTTTTATTAATAATTATATATTTTTATTTTATTTTATTAATTATTTATTAAAAATTATTTTTTTCTCACTAACTTCTATATGTATTTAATTATTATTTTAGTAATTTTTATATTTCTTTTAATTTTAATTATAAAATTATGTAATTTTTGTAACTTTCCTTCCATTTTTGAAATTTAATTACATTATTAACTCTTAATTTTTTTCATTAACTTTTATATTTATTTAATTATTATTTAGTAATGTTTACATTCGTTTTAATATTTTATTAATTATTTATTAAAACTAATTTTTATCACTGATTCTTATATTAATTTAATTTTAATTATATATATATATATATATATATATATATATATATATATATATATATATATATATATATATATATATATATATATATATATATATATATATATATATATATATTATTTAATAATATTCAATATTGATTATATAATTTTTTACATATAAATATATTATTTTAATCTACGTTCTTACAAATAGAATGTGTGATATTTGTAAGGACCACGACATGTACTTACTCTACCATATATATCTAAATTATTCATTGAACAATGTTTTATTAAATTTAGTAAATTTGTGTTAGGTTTATTATAACTTTCCAAATATATTATACTAAATTATGATAAATTTTAGTGAACTTAATAATTTGATAATATTTTATAAAAAAATTATTTGTTCTCTAAAATATATATTAAGTTGATTATAACTTTTCTAAAATATTTGTAACTTCCACCCAATTATTTGTTCAATTATTCATTAATAATAATTAATTAAAAAATAATATTTATAATTTAATATTAAATTAAATTAGTAATAAATTTCACTTACTTTATCCTACTTGCTCCATTTATGATCTTTCATTTATTCATTAATAATTAATTTTAAAAAAATACTTATTAGTAAGAAAACATAAAAAGAAGAAATGTAAAAATAAATCTCCACCATTAAATATCACCACTATCCCATAATCTCTATTAAAAAGGAGATTAAAATTAAAATCGATTTAAATTCACCTATAAAATAATAACATGTGTGCATTTTTGTATTTTTTTCTCCAAAATATTTCACACTAAATAGCATTACTCATTAATAAATTGACCCGCTAAACCATACCACTCACCACTAACTATCAATTTCCTCAAAAATAACTAACACTTTACTTTCACATAAATTCGTCTATGAATTTTGTCCACACAACTTTCTTTTATGTCGATTCATTCTTCATTATTTTCTCTATGACATTTGTTCATATAATTTTTTTTGTTGCATATTTATTCTTTATTATTTTCTTTCTTTGATTATCCAATTAGTTTTTTCAACATAACTAATAATTTATATTATTCTTATTATGTTTACAATATATTATTTATAACATTTCTGTGATTTTTTTTGTTTAAATTTATTTTTCATTATTTTTCTTCTTTTATTAATATTGTGATTTGTATTTATTTTTTATTTTTTATTTATTCAATTTTTAATTTTATTGTTGTTTGTTAATTTTTATCATGTTTTTTTGTAGGTACAAATTTTAAATGACTTTTTGGTAAAGAAATTTCATTTCTTATTTCTTCAATTCTTAGTTTTATTGTTGTTTGTTATTTTTTTTATATTTTTTTTTTTGTAAATACAAATTTTAAGTTATCACAAACTATATTTTTTGGTAAATAAATTATTGAAGATGTTAAAATTAATATTCTTTCTTCTATTATTAAAGATTTTATTAATAATTAATTAAATAAATAGGACAGATAATTTTCTTTTCATTATTACTAAGTCATATTTTACAACTCCATTAACTCACTAATAATCCTAATAATAATTTATAGGTTAAAAAACACATTAATTAATAACATCACAAAAAAAAAAATTCATAATCCACTAACCCATCATTTTCAAACACTAGCCATACCTATTTTTTTCTTACTATTTATTTTTTTCTTAAATGTATATTCAAGTCTATTTGATCATATATAATATTTAGATTTTTTTTTGTAATAATCAGGCATTACAATTTTTTTTTTAAATAATCATGTTTCGAAGAAAATTACGCAAATAACTATGTTTCAGAAAATTCCACAATGGAGGAGCCAAGTGAATAGCGCATGCATTAGCCCATTTTCCCTAGGCGCCATCTCACTTGGCACATGCACTCTATTTTAGCCAAGTGAGATGGCGCATGCACTCTAAAAGTGAAGGGAGGCGCCATCTCACTTGGCTCCTAGGGCAAAATGCATTTTTTATAAATAATTCGTCCGTTGAATTTTTTTTTGTAATAACCAGGTATTAAATTTTTTTTGTGCAAATAAACATGTTTCAGAGAAAATTACGCAAGTAACTGTGTTTCAGAAAATCCCACAAGGGAGGAGTCAAGTGAGATGGCGCATGCATTGGCCCATTTGCCCTAGGCGTCATCTCACTTAGCGCATGCACTCTATTTTAGCCAAGTGAGATGGGGCATGCACTCTAAAAGTGAAGGGAGGCACCATCTCACTTGGCTCCTAGGACAAAATGCATTTTTTATAAATAATTCATCCGTTGAATTTTTTTGTAGTAACCAGGTATTGAAAAAAATCGCAAATAACCATGTTTCAGAGAAAATTACGCAAATAACCATGTTTCCGAAAACCCCACAAGGGAGGAGCCAAGTGAGATGGCGCATGCATTGGCCCATTTTCCCTAAGCGTCATCTCACTTGGCGCATGCACTCTATTTTAGCCAAGTGAGATGGCGCATGCACTTTAAAAGTGAAGGGAGGCGCCATCTCACTTGGTTCCTAGGGCAAAATACATTTTTTATAAATAATTCGTCTGTTTCTCCGTCATTCTTTACACTTTCTTGCACTGTCTTCTTATTTTTTTCTCTGTTATTTGCGTCATGACATCGCCCATGATTTTTACCAAAGATGGTTACGTTATTTTCTCGGCCACCAAACCTCTGATGAAAATGAAATTCTGGCACATTCACTCCATGGAGTGTCTGAAGAGAGAATTGATGCGATGGCTAGAGGGAGACATCGAGGATGGGGAGCAAATTAGAAGGATTCAGCGAAGAAGAACAACCATCTCACTTGTGACAGGAAGACCTAATTTTTGGTTGGAGGAAGTCAAAACAGACAACAATGTAATGTTGATGATGAATGGGTCAAATGAAATTGTTTTAACGGTTGTAATTTCGTAAACAGTTTATCGTGTTTTATTTGTTGTTCGCGCAAGGTTTATTGTAACAAGTGTTATTTGTTGTACCCTAAAATTTTCCCTCTCATTTCTCAAGTAATATCTTATAAGATCTCCATTGATTCAAAACTGCACAAGGTTTTGATCAGCTCAAGACACTTCCTCAGCACCGATGACTCAAATTAGGGTTTGAGTTTGCACAAGGACAAATGGACTTTTAATGCCCCATATGACTTTCATGGGTCATTTTGGACTCTCAAGATTTCTCATGTCAAGTTTCAAGTCTTGGATCACACTTTTGCTCAGTCAATTAATCATTTGACCTAAAATCAGCTGTATTGGGGAAAAAGTCAAATGTGGTCAATTTACAGTCAAACTTCATAATTTTTTATCCTTGTCAATATCATAAACTCATATATGTCATCTGATCAAGTTTGGATCACAATTCCTCAAGAAATTTGATCAGATCATCAAAAGGGTAAAATGGTCAAAATTAGGGTTTTGATTGAGAAAATGCAATTTCTGATTTTTGACCTAACAAATGACCTATTGGTTCAAGGCATGATCTCAAGGATTCAAATGATTCATTTTGACCTAATGGCATGGCTCAAAACATTCCTCAAGATCAATTGATTGATAGTTGATTTTCAGTCAACTGATGAAAAGTCAACTGTACACTGAAAAGTCAAACTTTGACTTTTTGGTCAAAATTAAGCTTCAAAGATTAAAATTCATCAAGACATGTCAAAATATGAAATTTGTTCATCAAGAAATAAAAAAGTCAAGATTTCATTTTGAAAAGTCAAAATTTCAAGACTTAGAATTTTTCTAAGTGTTGAAAATTCATGTTTTTTTCTCATCTTTGAGCCAAATTTTCACCATGATGCAAGATGATTCAAAGGAAACTTCCAACATAAAAATTATAGATCTCAATGATACCTAAAACATTTTAGAGCATAACTTTTTCTAGAAATGCTTGGATTTCAAGTTATGATTTTGTGAAGACATGTTCATGAAACTTGGAAACTTAGTGAAATAATTTTGACCTAACTTCATGACAATTTTTCACATAGTTCCAAGATGAATCTTCAAAAATGTCCAACATAGAGGTTGTATAGGATGTTACAAGATTTCCAAAATGTCCAAGAACTCATTGAGATCATATTTAAGCTAGGAGAATTGAAGGCAATAAGTTAGGGTTTCATTCTTGAATTACAAGTCATTTCTTAATGAACACATGAACCAAATCCATGCTAGGCTGCATAATCTTTACTTTGCAGGCCTCAAACTTATTTGTCACTCCATAATTAATGTTATACATAGCTGCTAGAAGCTTTAAACTAAGCATTCAATACATTGCCCATGCTTAATACCATTTTAGGAAGAAAGGCAACATTGCCATTTTGGAAAAGTGGCTTTATGCACAAAGTCCACTCTTCTTAAGCCTCTAACTTGTTGTTCTGAACACACACAACTTGTATGCTCAGAAGCAACATGTTTAAAGCTTCTAAGCCACCCTATGAGCCAGGTACTTGTGCATTGGAACCACATTTTTCAAGCTTTCTTCAAAATCAAGCAAAAAGCCACAAACATGTGATTTTGAATTCTGATCAAATACAAGTCTCCAAACTTGTCGCTTATAAATAGAGGCCCTATTTGCAAGCTAACACACGAGCTTAAGCACCCTGAAACTCTCCCAAACTCCCTCAAATCAGAACTTACATCAAAACTCCATTGTTGTGCACATTATGACTTTGAAACCTAAACTCACATTTTCCTCGTGCGTTTTCATTCCTAATCATTCACAAAGCTCCTATACATCAAATATAGTCCATCCCCGACCCTGTTTCATAATTGTAACTCCATCTTCATCATCTTCCAAACTTAAAAACAGAGCACTACAAGTTGACTTCTCCAAGCCATTCCAGCCATCCATTGCTCAAGCTAATCATTGCACTAGCTTCCTGGGAACTTAAGGAAGCTAACCCGATCATTGCAGCACCTTGAATCAAGCTCCTTTATATTTCACGATTTCCAGTTTTGAGGTATCATTTCTGAACTTCTATTTTTTCATTTATGCATTGTTAGGCTTGCATTTGTGAAGATAAAATATAGACATCATTGCCCTGAAACTGTACATGTCCATAGATTTCATTTATATTGATTGAGCTTAGAGAATTTTAGGTTTGAATCTCTGAAAAAAGTTAGGTCCGAATTTGGTACTTTTAGAAATTCTCATTCATCTTTGATTTATAGCTTATGATATTTATATGGTTGGATTCATATGAAAAAATGGATCAACTTTCATGTTTGCATCTTTCATTTTTATTGAGAAATGAGCAAGTTACAGGATCCATGGCTGGAGGTTGAAGATGAAGTCATTTTCAAGACTTGACTTGTGTTATGTATTTATTATTTTGTTTATGTTACCGGATGTACAGCCGCCCCAGTGGCAAAGGTAGCACACGTGCAAGGTGAGGGTCATGGGTTCAACACCCAACACTACCTTTTGTTTATTTTCCCCCCACATTTTTCACCCTTTTTGTCACAAACAGCGCTGGGCCTCCTCTCAGTTGGGCCTTGCCATTTTGCTGCACCATCCCCACCCTGTCTGCTTTCACACACCTTGCCCAATTTTTTATTATTTCATTTTATTTATTTATTTTCTTTTTCTTATTTTATTTTATTTCTGTTTTCTTTTATTATTTTTTATTTACCATTACTATTATTATTAAAAAAATCCAAAAATATTTTTATTTATCATTTTCACAATTATATGTTTAATTTCTTTATAAAACAAAAAGAACAAAAATATTTTCTTAACAAATTAATTTCTTTTTTAAATAATTAATATTTAGATTTAGGTTTAATGATTATTTTTCTTTTTTTCATTTAAAATTAATTTAGAATTTAGGTTTCTTTTAATTGATTAATTTTCATATTATTTTCATTAACTTAAAACCTTTTCATAAAAAATCCTAAAAATATTTCAAACTTAATTTATTTTCTTAATTAGTTTAGGTTTAATTTTAATTAATCATTTTCTTTAATTAGGTCAAGATTAAACCCCTTTCAAAAATCCAAACAAAAATCATTTCTTTTCCATTTATCTTCTTGTACATTATATTTTCAATTTTTGTATATTATTCAATATGGTTGTAATAGATAATTAAATTTAATTTTCTTACAATCCCCATTTATAAATTTGTATACCCCCTCCCCTAATAATGTAATAGTGTAGTAATTTTACTTTCGACAATTTATCGCTTTATATAAATGTTAGTAATTAGGGTTTGTATGGCAAGATTAAAATCAACAAGTAGCAAACCCTAATTCAAGATAAATAATACATGTAAATCAAACACACTTGTACACTTGCACCCTTAGGGTAATTCCACTTTGTTGCCTTACAAAAATGGCCATGTTATACATGTGGGGTATCTTAGCAAAAAACAATAAAAAATACAAGATCATAGTCCCTCGATGACGCTATCAATGTTGCCTTTCAAAATAATCTTAGTCCCTCAAAAAGAAATGCTAAGATATCTCACAACATTGCTATCATGACTATACGATGATCCACGCTCGTCTCTTTACATCCAAAGATAAGGCTTCTTACCAAATCAATGGTAAGATAGCAATATCAAAGGAAAGGAATAAATGAACAAAGACTTTTGAGTAGGTAGATTGTTCCTAGTTGCTTGCTCACTTTCAAATCAAACATTCTTGCTTATTTTCAAAAATAAACACCAAACACTTTCAAAACACTTTCCAAACATGAAACATTTTCAAAAGTCAAACACTTTGTATACGTTCTTACGAACGAGAACTATTACAAAGTTTTCCTAAACAAAGACGCCTTTTCAAAATACTTTCAAAAACACCACAAAGCAAATTTTCAAACAAAAGCAAGTGATCTAGCAAGCAACTAAGAGCCCATAGATAACTATGGATGAAAAGGGTGCTAATACCTTCCCTTTTCATAATCTACCCCCCGAACTCAAGAAATAATCTCAAAGGCCTTTCTTGTTCTTTTCAGCCTTTCCTTTTGGATAAAAGAAAAGTCGGTGGCGAATCTTGCTAACTACAACATTTGCGATAAAACACAAAACACCAAGTCAGTTCTCCCACCTATCACAGAACTGGCGACTCTGCTGGGAAAAACTTAAAAGTTGGGTTACCTTAGGGCTAGATCACCTTCATTTGCTTTCATTGTTTGACTTGTTTGTGTTACATTTTAGTTCCTTGTTTGGGCTTGTTCTAATCCTCTACCCGTATTTGGGATACCTTATAGGTAAGTAGCAATACATTGTGGAAACTATACGGGGTATATCGACATGGTCTAAGCAATATCTATGTTAGTGTGACACATTTGTGGGTACCGGTAGCCCTTGAATAGTCAAGGAGAATACGAGGCTGTTGTGTTGTGTCATGAAGCACTAACTGACTTTAGAACCTTTACTTGACCAACTTGGCCATTAGGAAGTAGTGAGATAACCAGCTTTGGTGCAGTCTGAAGTTGGTTTATACTCGATACTACACTTATTGAGATCATACTTCTCAGGATTATTCGGTCGCTATTAAAGAGGGTTGCGCTGAAACCATGCCCGACAAGAAAGATCAATGATATTGAGATCCCTTAGAACTCGGTTACTATTTCTAGGACATGTTTGAGCCAACTAAACTTCAAGAGGGTACTTATCTATGATACTCCATAAAAGCCTAAACCTAAGGACTTGTTTCTCTTGTGTGTATATGCTTACTTGTACATAACATCATAAACATCATAACATCATACTCATTCTCATTAACCATTTCAAGGATTATTGGGATTTATCTTTGTTCTATTTTGTAGGACATGGCTTCTATTTTCCGGAAAACCATTCAAGTCAATCTCGTAAGAATTCCTTCTCAACTCAAAGAGTTAGCATCAAGGGTCCCTAAGAATTCTTCATTCACTGAAAGACATGGTCGCCTCCTTAACTTGGTTACCTCTAGCACTAATGAAGATATGATGAAGGTGCTTTTCCAATTCTTTGATCCTCTACACCATTGCTTCACCTTTCCTGATTATCATCTTGTACCTACTCTGGAAGAATTCTCTCAACTCTTGAGGATTCCTATCCTCAATCAACTACCTTTCAATGGTACGGAAAGAGATCCAAAACCTGAAGAGATTGCCTGAGCAATACACTTGCAACAATATGATATCACGACTAATTGGGAAACAAGGAGTGGTGTCAAAGGTTTCTTAGCCAAGTTCTTGTTTGAGAAAGCTCAAGATTGTTGGAACTCTTTGGACTTACAAGATTTTGAAGAAATCTTGGCCCTTATCATCTATGGTATGATTTTGTTTCCAAACCCTGACCAACTTATAGATGTAAATGATGTCAAAATCTTCATGTCTCGAAATCCGGTGCCTACCTTGTTGGGAGATATCCTACATTATCTCCACACTCGCACTACGAGGAAGAGAGGGTACCTCATGTGTTTCACTTCTCTCTTGGCTAGATGGTTTATTTCGCATCTTCCCCGATCTGTGTTGAAGAACGAGAAAGGTATGAGGTGGTCCCATAGGTTGATGACGCTCAGACATTCGGATATTCATTGGTGTTCTCGATCCTTGGAGAACATTACTATCATCGACCGTTATGGGGAATTACCTAATGTCCCTTTGCTTGGTATTAGGGGAGTTATCACTTGCAACCATTACTTAGCCTTGCGACAGTTTGGTTACACTCGAAGGGATGGTCCACATGAGATACTCATCTATGGAGTGGTATTCGACTATGAGAGCGACAATCAAGGTTGCTGTCAGAGGTTTATACGAGCTTAGAGGATGGAAATCAAAGTGGATAGCAAGATGTTGGGACACAAGAATTCTATTCCACTCGAGCCTTATCTTAGGTGGGTACGAGCTCGTGCTCAGAAACTTGTGATGCCTTATCCCTCCATCTTACCAGTTATAATGGAACATGTGGTTGAAGGAGATGTCCCGTACAATGTCCTCCATCCCGACATGCCTACTTCTATTGAAGACTTGCAAAAGGGTTGAATTCATCTAAAGGAGGAACAATATACCTTCAAAGCTCAATTCTGCGCTAGTGATAAGAGATTCTTGGAGCTTACAAAGCAGCTACATGAGGAGCAAAGCGTGAACACCTACATTGAACCGAAGAGGATGCGCTCGGTCTTTCTATCTTAGAGATTTATTTTGTAAGCCCAAGAGGCACGTTGTAGTCATTTTGAACTAATTAATGAAATTTGACATTTGTTCATTCTTTGTCTATGTAAATTTAAATCACATAAATCCTTGAAATCATTTGCATATACATCTTCCATGCATCATAACATGACAGGTTTTCACTTAACAAGTTTCCTTATCTTTCTGCTATTTATTTCAGCAAGATGGATCTAGAGAAAACAGTGAAGGACCTTTAACTACAAAACTCTCAATTCCAAGAGAATCTACTGACCCTAACCAAGGGGAAACAAGATATGATGGCATTTCTGGAAGCTAAGAAGAAACCCAAGAGGAATTCCCTGGTCAACATGGGTAGAAGGTTCAAAGAGTCGGTCCGCCAGATCCCAGTAATGGAAGACTCATCTGAGGAAGACGAGAATTAGATCGGAGAGGCTAGGAGCACCCAGGATGACTATACTAATGATCAAGCGCCCGATGAGGACGATTATTTTGACGAGCAGTATCCTCCCACCGATGTCAAGTACAAGCAGTTAGAAGACAAATTGAAGGCCGTCGTGATTCAAGCCATCCCCGATTTGGATTTTGATGATCTGGGTTTGATATATGGGGTTGTCATTCCAAAAAAATTCAAAATACCAGTCTTTGCAAAGTACGACGGAGTTTCCTGTCCAAAACTTCACCTGAAATCTTATGAGCGCAAGATACAACCGCACACCGCTGATAAAAAACTTTGGGTTCACTTTTTTCAAGAGAGCTTGGTCGGAACGCAACTAGAGTGGTTCTACCAGTTGGATGGTTCTTGTATCAATACATGGGAAGATTTAGCCACCGCATTCTACCACCAATACCAGTATAATACCGACTTGGCGCCGACAAGAGTTTAGTTGCAAGATATGACAATGGGGAAGAATGAAGGATCCAAGGAATATGCACAAAAGTGGAGAGACCTTGCCAGTAGGGTTCAACCACCTTTGACTGATAGGGAGCACATTGACATGTTTATGGGCACTTTATCTGGTCCATTCTTTAACTTATTGGTTGGTTGTTCTTCTTCCAGTTTCACGAGCTAATCTTAACTGATGAAAGAGTTGAAAGCGGCATCAAAAGCGGGAAGATTCCCATGGCATCTGCCTCCACTTCCAATCCTGTAAAGAAACCTTTTGCCGTAAAGAAAGAAATCAATGTTGTGTATGGGGAAAGGGCCCATACCAAGAAGGATGATCGCCAGTCTGTTAATGCTGTCCGAATCTCCAATCCAACTCTTTCTCAAAGACCATCTGCGAATCATCAACGTTTTAAAACTCCAAGAAGACAATTCACGAGGTTAGGCATGTCACTATCTCAATCCTTACAACACTTACTAAAGGCTAATTTGGTGACATTGCGCAATCCTCCGGCCAATCCAGATACCTCTTCACCAAAGTACAACCCGAACGCCAAGTATGCTTATCACTCAAGTAGTCCCGGGCATGAGACTGACCAATGCTGGGCCATGAAGAATAAAATTTAGGATTTGATCGATAACAATACTGTTGAATTTGATCCTCCTCCAACTCCAAATATTATCACCGCACCTATGCCAAATCATGGTGTTGTACCCCAAAATTTGCCCTCCCATTTCCTCAACATTTTCTCATCACAAGACCTTTGAAGATCAAGATACAGTTATGGTTTCCTCTGCTCAAGACTTCTCCTTGCACTGTGGACTCAAATTAGGGTTTGTGTTTGCCCTCAGATATTTTGACCTAAAATGCCTAAGATGACTTTCATGCTTCATATTGGACTCCCAAGTTTACCTATACCAAGTTTCAAGTCTTGATTCCAAGTTTTGCCCAGTCAATTGGACAGTTGACCTAGAAATCAGCTGTATTGGGGAAAAAGTCAACTGTGGCCAATTGACAGTCAAACCTCATGAAATTTGATCCACATCAACATTATGAACTCATATGGACCATTTGATCAAGTTTGGATCACAATTCCACAAGGAATTTGATCAGATCACCAAAAGGGCAAAATGGTCATTTTTAGGGTTTTGACTGCACAAAGGCAATTTTTGACTGTTTGACCTAGCCAATAGCAAACCAAGCTCACATATGGACTCAAGAACCCAATGGAATTATCTTGACATGTTCATCAAGCTCAAAAGATCCCAAGTACACAAGATTGACAGTTGAATTTCCCAGTCAATTGATCAATTTTGACTGTATACTGAAAAGTCAAACTTTGACTTTTTGGTCAAAATCAAGAGTCAAGATTCATTTTTCATCAAAACTTGCCAAATCATGAAACTTGTTCACCAAGAAATCTCAAAATGCAAATTAGGGTTTGAAAATGGAATTTTTCATAACTTAGAATTTTTCTAAGTTATGGAAAACCCTAATTTTTTCCCAACTTTGCCCCATCTTTTCACCATGATCCATTTGGATTCAAACAAAAGTCAAAACATGAAAGTTGTAGCTTGTTGCATAGTCTACAACTTTGATTCACAAAGTTTTCTTATTTGAAGCTTGTATCTCAAGTTATGATTTTTTGAATAAGGGCACTAAACCATCTTTTAACTTAGTGAAATTTGACCTATTTTGACAAGGTTTTCTACCCTACTTCAAGGCCACTTTTCATACCCTTCCACTTGGAATTTTGATTTGCATTTCAAAGATGGATTGTAGTACACATTCCAAGCTTTCCAAAATGTCCAAGAACTCATCAAACAACCTCATAACTTGAGAGATTCGAATTTCACAAGTTGGCAAAAATTCACTTTTGTTCTTCATCAAAGCATGTTCATAAACTTGGCAAATTTGAACTCAGCATAGTTTGTGCTACTTTGCAGGTCCTTAAACCACATTACACTCCTTAATTTAATGCTTGTTCATTGTGTCTAAGTGTTGTTCCATGAATTCAAGCATTATACACAAGATTGATCCATTTTTGGATAAAGTGAACTTTCCATTTTTACAAAAGTTTGCTTTATGTCAATTGGTAAATCAAACAAGTACATAGAAGATCTGCTTAGCACAAGATTATGTGCATAACACACTGATCAAGAGATGTTTATGCAGCACATTAGGGGGTCCTATACTGACCTAGAACACCAACTTGCTTTTGTTGCTTAGAAAAGAAGAAAAGTCCATAACTTATCACAACTCTCTCTTCAGCAAAAAGACACAACACAAAAGCTATCAAACACATTCCAAACTACCCAACCAAGCTTTTGCACGAGCCATTTGCCTTTCAAACACTCTCCATCTCAGAAACACCACAAAACTGCTCAAACAGAGCAAGCCCTGCAGATTGAGTGCTATCTCTCAATCCCTTCAAGCATTTTTGTCCAAACTTGTTTCTCTACCTTCCTTACAACCTATGCAAGCTATCCAGAAGCTAAGGCACGATCTGTAGTTGCTCTAACCACTTCC
Organism: Vicia faba; assembly: GCA_948472305.1. NCBI lineage: Eukaryota > Viridiplantae > Streptophyta > Magnoliopsida > Fabales > Fabaceae > Vicia > Vicia faba. The sequence goes on along the minus strand of OX451736.1, from coordinate 1,310,377,698 downwards.
ACCATTTTCACATCTTTGATTTGCAGGTGAAGTTCTACAGCTTGATACAAGAAGGTTCAAGACAAAGTAAGCATTGAAAAAGCATCCCTGAACCTCAAGGAAGCTTTTCCAATCATTACATTGCACTGAAAGTCCCTCATTCTCCACATAGAAGTTCAACTGCACAGGTAAAACTTTGAACTCGTATCTCTCTTATCATGCATCTTTAGTCTTAAGTTTGTGAAGAAACAAGGTCCTACTCATAGCCCTGAACATGTACATATCTTTACATTTCATTTCTTTTGCCTGAGTAGAGAGAATTTGGAGTTTGAAAATGGTAGAAAAATTAGGTCAGAAAAGAGGGGGAGAGAAATCCTCCCTCATCTTAGAGAGATAGGTCAAGTTATTTATATGGTTAGAACCGTCTCTTCATGCTGAACATTTCTTGTGTTATGAGTTTTTGCTGAAAAGCCAAGAATCAGGAGTTAGACATTGAAGAACAGGGGCGCGCGTTTTTCAAACGTTTGAAGCTGGAGGTTGAAGAAGGAGTGAAGTGGGCTGGGCCTGTGTAATTTTGATTTCCACACCATCTTTCTTGATTCACACCCCCCTGAGCCCATTTGTTTATTTTTTAACATTTTTGACTTTTTCTTTTTTGTTTGACTTTGTTTATTTTTTCTCATGACATTAGAAAATTAAAAATATTTTTTTTATCATTTTTTGCATTTATTGCATATTTATTTGTTTATTTTCTTTATTTGTACATAAATACATATATACTATTATTAGAGTAAATATAAAAATATTATAAATACAATTTTTATTTTTATTTACTTTCTGAAAATATTTCACACAAAAAATACTCTTTTCAATATTTTATTAAAATATTAAATAAATATTTATTTTTTTGTATAATACATATTTAGGGTTTAATATAAATATATATATATATGATTATTAATATATTTAAGACAAAATATAAAAATACTTGATTTTTCATTTTATTTAATATTTGATACAAAAATACCTTTTTTTCACAATACACTTCATTTTTATAAATAATAAATAAATAGTTGTATTAAATTAAATAATACCTTTTTTCTTTAAAAATTAGGGTTTTTACCCTAAGTTCAAAATACTCAAAAAATAATACATTTTTTATTTTCTTTTCTCTTTTACACAAATAATATTTTCTCATACACATAAAAACTTTCTTTTTGCATTTCACATATTTATTTAATTTACATTTAATTATGCATTATTTAAATTGCAAATATTCAATTGATGTAATAACTTAGATTTAAATTCTTGTCAATATCCCCATTTGAACATTTGTACCCCCCTTCCCATATTTGGTTTTGTAATAGCTTAGTAATTTTAATTTCGCATTTTATTGCTTTCTAATGATAACATGTTAGAATTAGGGTTTGTATGCGAAAAACGATAAAAAATAGTTTGACCTAATACAAGATAAACAAGCATGAAAATGGACACACAAATCACACTTGCACCCCCTAGGGTATTCCACTTGTTGCCTTCAAATAAATGGGCCATATTGCATGTTGAACTTCTTTGGGCAAAACAAACAACTTGAATGATCATAGTCCCTCGATAAAACTTTTCAAAAACAAACAAAAACAAATGATCAAGTCCCTTAAAGAAATTGCCCAAAGACATTTAACGCCGTTGCAATTATGGTCTAAAACGATGACTCGCGCCTGTCCCTTTCACATCCTAACACAAGGTTGCCCACCAAATACAATGGTGGAGCAAACTTGTTAAAAGGGTTAAAGTATAGCAATAGTCTTTTGAGAAATTTAGGAGTAGATAGCCTCTTAGTTACTTGAATCAACTTGCAAAACAAAACACTTGTCTAAATTCAAAATCACACATCACAACACTTTCAAAACAAAACTTTCAAAAAATGAAAACTTTTTCAAAAGACATACATCTTTGTATACATCCCCACATGGATCATTACAAAGGTTGCCACCACATTGGCCTCTTTTCAAAAACATTTTCAAAACCCACACACTCAAGCACCATTTAAAACAATTGAAAACAAAAGGCAAGTGATCTAAGCAAGTAACTAAGAGCCCATGGATAACCATGGATAGAAAGGGTGCTAATACCTTCCCTTTCTATAATCTACTCCCCGAACCCAAGAAAACATCTCAAAAGGTTTTTGCTGTGCTTTTTAACCTTTCCTTAGGATAAAATAAAAAGTCGGTGGCGACTCTTGCTAACCGCAACATTTGCGAATACAAACGCAAACCTCAAGTCAGTTCTCCCACCGTATCACAGAACTGGCGACTCTGCTGGGGAAATTCTTTTAAAGTGGAGTAACCTTAGGGTTTAGATCACCTTTGTTTTCAATTGCTTGCTTTGTTTGCTTTTACATCTTGTGGGCTTTGTATCGGAGTTTTATAGATCCTAACCCGGATCTGGGAAACCCTTTTAGGTAGCAACAAGGCTGTGAGGGAACTGTGCGGGGTATACCGACATGGTTGAAACAGTCTGCTACGTTGATGTGGCACTTCGGTGTGTACCGGTAACACTTGAGTTCAGTCAAGGAGAGTACGGGGCTGCCGCGTGGTGTCGTGAAGCATCAACTGACCTTAAGAACCTTAATTGAACCATCTTGGCCTTGTTAGGGTAGTGAGATAACTGACTTTGGTGCAGTCCGAGGTTGGTTGATACTCGATACTACACTCAATTGAGGGTTGCTTTCCTGGAATATTTCGGTCGCCAGTTCAGTGGCTAAATCGAAACGATGAACAATGAAAGCAATCCAGTGATATTGGGACCTTTAGAACCCGGTTACTTTTGATAGGACAGGTTGAACCCACCAAACTTCGAGAGGGTAATACCCAGACCCCATGCAGGCCTAAACTCTAAGGGTTTGTGTGATTTGTGTGCCTTACCATGTTTGCCTTTGTGAATATTTATAGTATATTTAATCATCACATCATTACATCATACAAACATCATGAGCATTGACTAACCATTTCAAGGGTTTCGAATCTTCATATTTGTCTTTGTTTTATAGGACATGGAAACTGCTCGCAGAAAGACAATTCAGATTGGCCTTGTAAAGATCCCCCCTCAGCTTAAGGAACTTCTGTCCAGGATTCCCGAGAGTTCTTCATTCAGTGAGAGACATGGAAGACTCATCAACTTGGTTAACACCAACATTGAGGAGGACTTGATAAAGGTCCTATTCCAATTCTTTGACCCTCTGCATCACTGCTTCACCTTCCCGGATTATCAATTGGTGCCTACATTGGAAGAATTCTCCCGACTTCTGAAGGTCCCTATCCTTGATCAACTACCCTACAACGGTACGGAAGAGGAGCCCAAGCTTGAAGAGATTGCTAAAGCCTTGCACCTACAGACATCTGACCTCAAGGGACATTGGGAAGTTAGAAGTGGTATCAAAGGGTTCTTAGCTAGGTTTCTGTTTGAAAAGGCCCAAGAATGTTGGAACTCTCTTGACCTACGAGCTTTTGAGGAAGTTATGGCCCTCCTTGTCTATGGTTTGGTGTTGTTCCCTAATCCAGATCAGCTTATTGATATCAGTGTTGTCCAGATCTTCATGACCAAGAATCCTATACCTACGTTGCTGGGGGACATCCTTCACTCATGTTACACTCGAACCATGAGAAGAAGGGGTGTCCTTATGTGTTGCACTCCTCTCCTGGGAAGGTGGTTTATTTCGCACCTTCCACAATCAGTTTTGAAGAACGAGCGGGGTTTGAGATGGTCACAACGGTTAATGACTCTCACGCATGCAGATATACATTGGTGCCCTAGGTCCAGGGAAGATGTCACTATCATTGATCGTTGTGGGGGGTACCCTAATGTTCCTTTATTTGGAATCAAAGGAGGTATTACCTACAACCCATGCCTGGCTTGGAGACAGTTTGGTTATGCTCGGAAGGATGGCCCTCATGACATGTTAATTCCTGACATAGTTTTCGACTTCGACAACGATACTCAAGGACTTCGTCAGAGATTTATCAGAGCTTGGAGGATGCCAAGTAGGATAGACAGCAAGACATTGGGGCACCGGAACTCCATCCCGTTGGAACCTTACCTCAAGTGGGTACGAGCCCGCTCCCAGAAATTAGTGATGCCTTATCCTCATATGCTTCCTGTAATCAAAGAACCAGTCTTGGAAGGAGAAGCATCCTACACCATTCAACATCCCGACATGCCCACCTCCTGGGAAGAGATGCAGAAGAGATGGATCCAGCTTAAGGAAGAACGGAATTCTCTTGAGACCAGTCTACATGCTAGTGAAAAGAAGGTCCTGGAACTCACCCGCCTGCTGCACGAGGAAAGGAATCTCAACACCTACATCGCGCCAAAGAGGATGCGCAATGTTTTTTTATCTTAAGGAGTTATTTTGTAATATTTGGCCCATGAGGCATTTATGTACTAACGAATTTCTCCTTATTAATATAATGTGCGTTCCTTTTTGTCTACAACAAATTTTGAATATTCTAAATCCTTGAATGCATTGCATACATACGCATTCCATTGCACCATATGCATAGCAGGTACCCTATTTCACAGGTTGCTTAATTTTCTTCGCTGTTTATGTGCACAGTCATCATGAATCCAGAGTCCTCCAGTGAGCAAGCAATCAAGGCCCTTCAGGCCCAAAGTGCACAGTTTCAAGAAATGGTCCTAAGCCTAGACCAAGGTCAGCAAGAGTTGAAGACTCTACTCCTGAAGAAGAAGAAGAAAAAGAGGACTGCATTGTTCAACACCGGACGCAGATTTGGGAACACACTTCACAATGAAGCTGATCCAACCACTTCTTCTGCTGAGAAAAATAGTCCCCAAGGGGGAGGAGCTCCTAGTCCCGCAGTCTCCGACAACGAGACGGACTATAACGATGAACAATACCCACCTGCTGCTGACCGATACAAGCAATTGGAGGACCGCTTGAGCGTCATGGAAATTCAGAATGTGCCGGGACTGGATTTCGGAGATTTAGGGTTATCTTCTGGGGTAGTCATTCCACACAAGTTTAAGGCGCCTGCCTTCGCCAAGTATGATGGGGTCTCCTGCCCAAAGCTGCATCTAAGGTCGTACGTAAGGAAAATCCAACCTTACACGGCAGATAAGAACCTCTGGATTCACTTCTTCCAAGACAGCCTCTCGGGGTCACAGCTTGAATGGTTCTACCAATTGGATGGAGCTAGCATCCGACACTGGGAAGATTTGGCAACCGCATTCTACAGACAATACCAATACAATTCTGATCTCGCTCCCACGCGTACCCAACTTCAGGGTATGTCTCTAGGAACGGGTGAAGGGTTCAAGGAGTACGCTCAAAAATGGAGAGATTTGGCTGGCAGGGTGCAGCCTCCATTAACTGATCGAGAGCTGGTTGATATGTTTCTGGGGACATTGTCTGGTCCGTTTTTCAATCATTTGGTTGGTAACTCCTCCGCTGGATTTACAGATTTGATATTAACGGGAGAAAGAATTGAAGCTGGCATCAGGTCAGGCAAGATACAGAAGGCTGCCTCTACAAGTGCTGAGAAGAGGCCGTTTAAGAAAGAAGCAAGTGCCGTCTATGGTCCTAGAAGACAAGTCAAGCCCGAAAGTCGCCAAGCCGTCAATGCTTTGGTCATCTCCAAACCTGTTGCTGCTCCTCAGCAGTACAATCAACAAAGAAGCGAAAGGCCCAAGAGGCAGTATACCCGACTGAGTATGACATTATCTCAAATTTTACCCCAACTGTTATCCACCAACCTGGTGACCCTCAAAGAAGCTCCTAAGGTCGTCAACACTGCGTCTCCTAAATACAACCCAAATGCCCGGTGTGCTTATCATTCTGATAGTCCCGGGCACACTACTGACGATTGCTGGGCCTTGAGAAACAAAGTGCAAGATCTGATCGACGCGAAGGAAATTCAGTTTGAAGCGCCAGAAAGACCAAATGTTGTAACGGCTCCTATGCCCCAGCATAGGGTGAATGCCATTGAGGAAGAAGTGTATGCTGTTTCGATAGATGAAGTTGTTACCCCTCTGAAGACCGTTAAGAAGAACCTACTGCGGGCCGGTTTATTTCCGGGTTGCGGTGAAGGTTTCCCATTCTGTGCTATTTCCCCATCTGATTGTCCCTTGCTGAGGTTAGGCATCCAAGGCCTAATGGATAGCAAGGAAATTCTGTTCAAAAAGACTGATGTTCAATTGGTTCCGATGAAAGAAGTTTCTGTGATTACCATCTTCAAAAATCCAATCAAGGCTCCCCCGAAGAAGCCTATTCAAATCATGACAATTGCGCCTGTGATCATTACTGTTCCAGGGCCCCTCTCCTACGTGTCTGATAAAGCTGTCCCCTGGCATTATAGGGCAGACGTGTATGTAAATGGAATCAAGCAAGAATTCGACGCTAGTGTCAGTATCTGCGATATCACTGGTCCAGCCAAGGTCACCCGCAGTGGCAGGCTCTTCTCGCCTGACATTGCACCGCCCGCTATTCGAAAACCCCTCCTCATAAAACCTGCAAGTTTACCTAGTCCTGTTGCTGATCAAATTATGTCCCCTGCTGCCGAGTCATCAAATGCTCGGGGCAAAGGGATTGAAGAAGAGCCTGCCCGGATGGAGGCACCAATACCCGTAAATGCTGAGGCCACCCGACAAGAAATGGAGGAGATTCTGAAAATAATAAAGAAGAGTGATTTTAATGTTGTCGAGCAGTTGGGGCATACGCCCTCCAAGATCTCCCTGCTTTCCTTATTGCTATGTTCCGAGGCCCATGCTAAGGCCTTGATCTCATTTCTCAAGACGGCCCATGTGCCGCAGGAGACGTCTGCAGTTCAGTTCACTGACTGCATAGCGAATTTGACGGCGGACAACGGCTTGGGTTTTTCAGATGCTGACCTGACCGCAAAAGGAAGAGACCACAATGATGCCCTGCATGTCTCTATTGAATGCAGGGGCACTACTCTGGCCCATGTATTGGTGGACACTGGTTCTTCCTTGAATGTTCTTCCGAAAAAGGCTTTAGATCGTCTGGATTATGAAGGCCTGGAGTTGAAACCCAGCAATATCATCGTCAGGGCTTTCGATGGTTCAAAGAGGATGGTTCATGGAGAGGTTAACATCCCTATCCGTGTGGGCTCTCAAGTGTTTGACTCTACCTTTTACGTTATGGATATACGTCCATCATACTCTTGTCTGTTGGGTCGACCTTGGATCCATAAAGCTGGGGCCGTGACCTCCACCTTGCACCAGAAGTTGAAATATCCCGTCAGGGGGAAGATCGTCACTGTGCAAGGAGAAGAGGAGTATATGGTGAGCCATTTGAATTCCTTCAGGTACATCGAGATGGACGGAGAGTTCATTGAAACCCCCTTCCAGCATTTCGAGGAGGTACATCCAATTTCGGCAGCTGCAGAGACAATGGCCGAAGAGAATGATTCCTTGAAGATGGCTTCCCTAAGGGATGACCGGGCTGTGGTTCAGAAAGGCAATTGTGCACACTGGGGTCAGCTTCCTGACTTCACTCAGAAGAACGACAAGTTTGGGCTAGGCTTTACTGCAGAGGCTCAGAAGGCGGTGCGCAAAGAGAAGATCGGAAAGGCTCCGGTGTTTATTTCCAGCTCAAGGGTGAATGCTATCGAGGAGGATGTGGAGGAAGTTGAGTTTGACAGTTGGATCTACCCGACTACCAGCGACGGACCAAGCAACTGGACAGCAAAGGATTTTACCCCTATCACATTTGTCACGCAGTAATTGATTTCTTTTGATTTCCAAATTTGTAACAAACAATATGTTAAAACTTTGTTGGCTCGGTGTCCTACCCGGGGCATCGTAGCTCCATTTGTGAGGGCTTTCTGTATGACATTTTCATATATCATCAATCAAAACATTGGACGTTTGTTGCATTCCAAATCTTGTGATCTTTTTTCTTTCTGTGTTATACATATTGCAAAACAGCTATATTTACACACACTCACTTATACAGGTTTCAATCCACTCTGGATCTCACTGGTAACAGCTCTGCTACCGCCAGTTATGACTTCGAAAATCCGATCAACTTGGCCGAAGACGAAGGTGAAGATGATTGCGAAGTGCCTGGTGAACTCGCAAGACTGCTACTCCAGGAAGAGAGGGCTATTCAACCACACGAAGAGCCTGTGGAGACAATTAACTTGGGTACTGAGACAGATAGGAAAGAAGTCAAGATTGGTGCCAATCTAGAGCTCAGCGTGAAGCAACGATTGATCCAGATGCTACAAGACTACATGGAGATTTTTGCTTGGTCCTATGAAGATATGCCTGGTTTGGATGCCGACATTGTAGTTCACCACCTGCCAACCAAGGAAGATTGCCCTCCGGTAAAACAGAAAGTTCGACGGATGCGTCCAGAGATGTCTGAAAAGATCAAGGCCGAGGTTATGAAGCAGTTTGATGCCGGATTCCTTGCAGTGACTTCTTACCCTCAGTGGGTTGCCAATGTTGTGCCAGTACCGAAGAAGGACGGTAAAGTCAGAATGTGTGTCGACTACAGGGATCTGAACAGGGCTAGCCCCAAGGATGACTTCCCCCTACCTCACATCGATGTCCTTGTTGACAATACAGCTCAACACAAGGTGTTCTCCTTCATGGATGGTTTTTCAGGGTATAATCAGATCAAGATGGCTCCAGAAGATATGGAGAAGACGACCTTCGTGACTCAGTGGGGCACCTTCTGTTATAAGGTCATGCCATTCGGATTGAAAAATGCTGGGGCAACCTATCAGCGTGCCATGGTTGCTTTATTTCATGATATGATCCATCATGAGATTGAAGTATACGTTGATGACATGATTGCAAGGTCTCAAACTGAGGAGGAGCACCTTGACCATCTGAGGAAGTTATTTGACCGACTCAAGTTGTACAAGCTGAGGTTGAATCCCAACAAATGCACCTTTGGGGTAAGATCCGGAAAGTTGCTAGGTTTCATTGTGAGTGATAAAGGTATTCAGGTGGATCCTGCCAAGGTAAAAGCCATACAAGAGATGCCGACTCCAAAAACAGAAAAAGAAGTCAGAGGTTTCCTAGGACGACTGAATTACATTGCTCGATTCATCTCACATCTAACTGCTACTTGTGAGCCAATCTTCAAATTACTGAAGAAAGATCAAGTGGTACGCTGGAATGATGAATGTCAGGACGCCTTTGAAAGAATAAAGGAATATCTCCAAGAGCCACCCATTCTTATGCCACCGGTGGAAGGAAGACCTCTGATACTTTACTTGACAGTGCTTGATAATTCAATGGGGTGTGTGCTGGGGCAGCATGACAAGTCTGGCCGAAAAGAGCACGCTATTTATTACTTGAGCAAAAAGTTTACCGACTGTGAGTCTCGTTACTCACTGCTTGAGAAAACTTGCTGCGCTCTTGTATGGGCTGCTCGCCGGCTGAGACAGTATATGCTGACTCACACTACCTTATTGATCTCAAAGATGGATCCCATCAAGTATATATTTGAAAAGCCCGCTCTGTCTGGGAGAATAGCGAGATGGCAAATGATCTTAACAGAATATGATATCCAGTATACAACTCAGAAAGCAATTAAGGGAAGTGTACTGGCTGATCATTTGGCACACCAACCTGTGGACGATTACCAATCATTGAACTTTGATTTTCCGGACGAAGACATCATGGTGGTAACTGACTGTGAAGTACCTGGACCGGATGAAGGACCTGAGGAAGGATCCCGATGGTCTATGCATTTTGATGGAGCCTCCAATGCTTTGGGTAACGGCGTCGGCGCTGTAATCATATCTCCCAAGGGGACTCATACTCCACTCACCGCCCGATTATGTTTCAGCTGCACCAACAATATGGCAGAATATGAGGCATGTATCATGGGTTTACAAGCTGCAATCGATTTGAGGATCAAGTTTCTAAGTGTCTTCGGAGATTCCGCTCTCGTGATCAATCAGATCAAGGGCGAGTGGGATACGAAACACCCGAATCTTATTCCTTACAAAGAGTATGTGTCGACCTTGCTCCCCCACTTTGAAGAGATAACTTTTGAGCATTTCCCCAGAGAGGAAAATCAGCTAGCGGACGCACTAGCCACGATGTCTTCAATGTTCAAAGTTAAATGGGACAATGAGGCTCCCCGAATCATTATCTGGAAGTTGGATGAACCGGCGTACTGCTGTGAGCTCGAGGCTGAGAAGGTGACTGAGAAACCCTGGTATCACGAGGTAAAGAGGTACTTGGAAGCTCAGGAATACCCGGAAGGTGCATCTGTCAATGATAAGAAGTTCATGAGAAGGTTTGCTGCAAAATTTTTCCTCAGCAACGGCATTCTCTACAAACGGAATCATGATTCAACCTTGCTACGTTGTGTGGATAAGGCTGAAGCGGAGAAAATCATGATGGAACTGCATGAAGGTACATTTGGAACACACTCCAGTGGACACACCATGGCTAAGAAAATCCTTCGGGCAGGATATTTCTGGTCCACAATGGAAGCCGATTGTTACCAACACTCCCGAACTTGTCATAAGTGCCAGATCTATGCTGACAAGGTACATATCCCTCCAGTTCCTTTGAATGTCCTGACGGCACCTTGGCCTTTCGCAATGTGGGGCATCGATATGATCGGTGAAATCCGACCAACGGCATCCAATGGGCATCGCTTCATCTTGGTGGCGATCGATTACTTCACGAAATGGGTTGAGGCAACTTCCTATGCCACAGTAACCAAGAGCGTCGTGGCACGTTTCATCCGGCATAATCTGATCTGTCGGTACGGCGTCCCAGAAAGAATCATTACGGACAATGGTACCAATCTCAACAACAAGATGATCACTGAACTCTGTGAACAATTCAAGATACAACATCACAATTCTTCTCCCTACCGGCCGAAGATGAATGGGGCTATAGAGGCAACCAATAAAAATATCAAGAAAATTGTGCAGAAGATGACAGTGACCTATAAGGATTGGCACGAGATGTTACCGTTCGCTCTACATGGGTACCGCACCTCAGCAAGGACATCAACCGGGGCAACTCCTTTCTCCTTGGTCTATGGCATGGAGGCAGTCTTGCCGATTGAAATCCAGATACCCTCCCTCCGGATAATGAAGGATGCAGACTTGAATGAAGATGATTGGATCCAGACTCGACTTGATCAATTAAATCTGATTGACGAAAAGAGGCTCACTGCTATCTGTCATGGTCAGACGTATCAAAAACGGATGATCAGGGCATTTAACAAGAAAGTCAGACCGCAAGAGTATCAAGTTGGGGACCTGGTAATCAAACGCATCATCCTTCCTCAAAGTGATCCCCGGGGCAAATGGACCCCTACTTACGAAGGGCCATTCGTGGTTAAACGTGTGTTCTCAGGAGGAGCCATGATCCTAACCACCATGGATGGTGACGACCTTCCTCACCCCGCCAATGCAGACATAGTGAAAAAATACTACGCATAAATAAAGGACCCGCTAGGTTGACATACCTAGGCAAAAATAAGGGCTTCCCGGCGAACCAAAAGGGTTCGGGCAAAAATAAGGGATGAAACGAATAAAAAAATGTACACCCGGCAAGTCGAAAACCTGAAAGGGCGGCTTGGGCAAAAATGGGTATCCCGGTGGACTGAAAACCCGAAAGGGCGGTCCAGGCAAAAGTTAGGGATAAAAGCGTAACACTATGTCTCATTGGGTCACTTCGCATCCGGAATTCGGCATCAACTATCTGGCTCCAGATTTCGGCATTGACCAATCAGCTTCATCTTCAAATTAGGCAGCAAAGCGATGAGATGTTCGAAGACATAAAGGCGATAGCAGAGTTGGAACCCAGTGGGATTGTTCACATAGCTGTTTTGTTTCCTTTTTCAAATTGTAAACTCTATGCTATTTGGCGATATCCTCTTACTAGGATGTCAGCCTCTTGTACAAAAACGCCTATTCACGGGCAAAGTTTAAATCAATACAAATTCACTTGTCCATACAAATTACCATTGTTTTCCCTTTTTTCTGTTTTGTCTTGCGAAGAACGTCCAATGTTCATTTTTGATATATGCATTTGACATTAAATTGCTGATTCATAAATATTTGCATATAAAACAAGAGATTAATTACAGGTGACATCAAAGACAGGGGCAATGTGGAGTTGTCTAATGCAGTCTAGTTGTTTTGTCCGCCAAGGCACCAAGGTAGGTTCAACTGAAAATGTGGCCAAATCATCTTAACTCCCCGCAGAGTAAAACAAGGTTCAGCAATACTTTCCCCAAGCGGAATTGATTCCCCGTCAATCCTGAAAAGGACACAACATTCCCCGGCAGGTCTTAAAGCTCATCCCCAGTAGATTCTGCAAGCTTATCCCCTGCGAAGTACGGACGTCTCTCCCGAGTTTTATTTAGAGTTATTTCCTCACAAGGACTTATAACTGGGTTATCCTCAGCTAAAAGCCACGGAAGATCGCTCTCGGAAAAATTCCTTCAATCCCCAGCGGAATCTATCTTTGGTATTCCCAAGCAGAGTTCATCTTCGGAGTTCCCCAGCGGAGTTTATCATCATTATCCTCAGCGGAATCCATCATTAAAGTCCTCAGCGGGCCTCTCATCAAAACTTCGGCCAAGTATCTCTTCCACAGAGCAATTCTCCGGCCGTTCGTCAAGGATTTATTTTCCTAAGATGAAATTACACTCATAAACATTTCACATCTTCATACATCTTGCTTACATACATGACGAAACGCATACAACCTCTCATGTTGAACATCATCATGCATATCATACATCATGACATTGCATACAACTTACATTTTTTGCCTTTTCAGGAAAGAGACAATCTCAAAAACGACTACCTTCAACTGTCACAATTCCAGATTCGATTCCTGTATCCAGCCAGGGCATATCTGTTGACCACATTTCCAGACTCGATTCCTGTATCTAGCCAGGGCACGTCTGAAGAGTTTGAAGATTCGATTCCTGTATCCAGCCAGGGCACATCTGTCAGCTACAACATTTCCGGATTCGACTCCTGTATCCAGCCAGGGCATATCTGTTGACTACATTTCCAGACTCGATTCCTATATCTAGCCAGGGCACATCTGAAGAGTTCAAAGATTCGATTCCTGTATCCAGCCAGGGCACATCTATTGACGACTATTTCCAGATTCGACTCCTGTATCCAGCCAGGGCACATCTGTGAGCAACCAATTGTAGATTCGATACCTGTATCCAGCCAGGGCATATCTGCATCAGGAGACTGAGGATCAAACACCTGTAACAAGCCAGGAAGACATCTTCCTTCCTCAAATACACAAGTTCTCGCTAAGGAATCTCTTATGCGATCGACACTTCCAAATGGCATCTATAAGCCCATTCCCGACAAGGTTCTGTCACGTCTCCAGATGGCATCTATAAGCCCATCTCCCTATCCACCATCTCTCCAAATGGCATCTGTAAGCCCACTCCTGACATCACATTGCTGATACTTCAACATGCGAGTGCAAATTTCCGGGCACTCTAGTGTCCAATCTCCTTTTACCCTCGAGTCACGAAAGGCAAACTTGCCAATCTAACTCATCAGGTCCAAGAAGATTGAACAGGGGCAACTGTTGTACCCCAAAATTTGCCCTCCCATTTCCTCAACATTTTCTCATCACAAGACCTTTGAAGATCAAGATACAGTTATGGTTTCCTCTGCTCAAGACTTCTCCTTGCACTGTGGACTCAAATTAGGGTTTGTGTTTGCCCTCAGATATTTTGACCTAAAATGCCTAAGATGACTTTCATGCTTCATATTGGACTCCCAAGTTTACCTATACCAAGTTTCAAGTCTTGATTCCAAGTTTTGCCCAGTCAATTGGACAGTTGACCTAGAAATCAACTGTATTGGGGAAAAAGTCAACTGTGGCCAATTGACAGTCAAACCTCATGAAATTTGATCCACATCAACATTATGAACTCATATGGACCATTTGATCAAGTTTGGATCACAATTCCACAAGGAATTTGATCAGATCACCAAAAGGGCAAAATGGTCATTTTTAGGGTTTTGACTGCACAAAGGCAATTTTTGACTGTTTGACCTAGCCAATAGCAAACCAAGCTCACATATGGACTCAAGAACCCAATGGAATTATCTTGACATGTTCATCAAGCTCAAAAGATCCCAAGTACACAAGATTGACAGTTGAATTTCCCAGTCAATTGATCAATTTTGACTGTATACTGAAAAGTCAAACTTTGACTTTTTGGTCAAAATCAAGAGTCAAGATTCATTTTTCATCAAAACTTGCCAAATCATGAAACTTGTTCACCAAGAAATCTCAAAATGCAAATTAGGGTTTGAAAATGGAATTTTTCATAACTTAGAATTTTTCTAAGTTATGGAAAACCCTAATTTTTTCCCAACTTTGCCCCATCTTTTCACCATGATCCATTTGGATTCAAACAAAAGTCAAAACATGAAAGTTGTAGCTTGTTGCATAGTCTACAACTTTGATTCACAAAGTTTTCTTATTTGAAGCTTGTATCTCAAGTTATGATTTTTTGAATAAGGGCACTAAACCATCTTTTAACTTAGTGAAATTTGACCTATTTTGACAAGGTTTTCTACCCTACTTCAAGGCCACTTTTCATACCCTTCCACTTGGAATTTTGATTTGCATTTCAAAGATGGATTGTAGTACACATTCCAAGCTTTCCAAAATGTCCAAGAACTCATCAAACAACCTCATAACTTGAGAGATTCGAATTTCACAAGTTGGCAAAAATTCACTTTTGTTCTTCATCAAAGCATGTTCATAAACTTGGCAAATTTGAACTCAACATAGTTTGTGCTACTTTGCAGGTCCTTAAACCACATTACACTCCTTAATTTAATGCTTGTTCATTGTGTCTAAGTGTTGTTCCATGAATTCAAGCATTATACACAAGATTGATCCATTTTTGGATAAAGTGAACTTTCCATTTTTACAAAAGTTTGCTTTATGTCAATTGGTAAATCAAACAAGTACATAGAAGATCTGCTTAGCACAAGATTATGTGCATAACACACTGATCAAGAGATGTTTATGCAGCACATTAGGGGGTCCTATACTGACCTAGAACACCAACTTGCTTTTGTTGCTTAGAAAAGAAGAAAAGTCCATAACTTATCACAACTCTCTCTTCAGCAAAAAGACACAACACAAAAGCTATCAAACACATTCCAAACTACCCAACCAAGCTTTTGCACGAGCCATTTGCCTTTCAAACACTCTCCATCTCAGAAACACCACAAAACTGCTCAAACAGAGCAAGCCCTGCAGATTGAGTGATATCTCTCAATCCCTTCAAGCATTTTTGTCCAAACTTGTTTCTCTACCTTCCTTACAACCTATGCAAGCTATCCAGAAGCTAAGGCACGATCTGTAGTTGCTCTAACCACTTCCACCATTTTCACATCTTTGATTTGCAGGTGAAGTTCTACAGCTTGATACAAGAAGGTTCAAGACAAAGTAAGCATTGAAAAAGCATCCCTGAACCTCAAGGAAGCTTTTCCAATCATTACATTGCACTGAAAGTCCCTCATTCTCCACATAGAAGTTCAACTGCACAGGTAAAACTTTGAACTCGTATCTCTCTTATCATGCATCTTTAGTCTTAAGTTTGTGAAGAAACAAGGTCCTACTCATAGCCCTGAACATGTACATATCTTTACATTTCATTTCTTTTGCCTGAGTAGAGAGAATTTGGAGTTTGAAAATGGTAGAAAAATTAGGTCAGAAAAGAGGGGGAGAGAAATTCTCCCTCATCTTAGAGAGATAGGTCAAGTTATTTATATGGTTAGAACCGTCTCTTCATGCTGAACATTTCTTGTGTTATGAGTTTTTGCTGAAAAGCCAAGAATCAGGAGTTAGACATTGAAGAACAGGGGCGCGCGTTTTTCAAACGTTTGAAGCTGGAGGTTGAAGAAGGAGTGAAGTGGGCTGGGCCTGTGTAATTTTGATTTCCACACCATCTTTCTTGATTCACACCCCCCTGAGCCCATTTGTTTATTTTTTAACATTTTTGACTTTTTCTTTTTTGTTTGACTTTGTTTATTTTTTCTCATGACATTAGAAAATTAAAAATATTTTTTTTATCATTTTTTGCATTTATTGCATATTTATTTGTTTATTTTCTTTATTTGTACATAAATACATATATACTATTATTAGAGTAAATATAAAAATATTATAAATACAATTTTTATTTTTATTTACTTTCTGAAAATATTTCACACAAAAAATACTCTTTTCAATATTTTATTAAAATATTAAATAAATATTTATTTTTTTGTATAATACATATTTAGGGTTTAATATAAATATATATATATATGATTATTAATATATTTAAGACAAAATATAAAAATACTTGATTTTTCATTTTATTTAATATTTGATACAAAAATACCTTTTTTTCACAATACACTTCATTTTTATAAATAATAAATAAATAGTTGTATTAAATTAAATAATACCTTTTTTCTTTAAAAATTAGGGTTTTTACCCTAAGTTCAAAATACTCAAAAAATAATACATTTTTTATTTTCTTTTCTCTTTTACACAAATAATATTTTCTCATACACATAAAAACTTTCTTTTTGCATTTCACATATTTATTTAATTTACATTTAATTATGCATTATTTAAATTGCAAATATTCAATTGATGTAATAACTTAGATTTAAATTCTTGTCAATATCCCCATTTGAACATTTGTACCCCCCTTCCCATATTTGGTTTTGTAATAGCTTAGTAATTTTAATTTCGCATTTTATTGCTTTCTAATGATAACATGTTAGAATTAGGGTTTGTATGCGAAAAACGATAAAAAATAGTTTGACCTAATACAAGATAAACAAGCATGAAAATGGACACACAAATCACACTTGCACCCCCTAGGGTATTCCACTTGTTGCCTTCAAATAAATGGGCCATATTGCATGTTGAACTTCTTTGGGCAAAACAAACAACTTGAATGATCATAGTCCCTCGATAAAACTTTTCAAAAACAAACAAAAACAAATGATCAAGTCCCTTAAAGAAATTGCCCAAAGACATTTAACGCCGTTGCAATTATGGTCTAAAACGATGACTCGCGCCTGTCCCTTTCACATCCTAACACAAGGTTGCCCACCAAATACAATGGTGGAGCAAACTTGTTAAAAGGGTTAAAGTATAGCAATAGTCTTTTGAGAAATTTAGGAGTAGATAGCCTCTTAGTTACTTGAATCAACTTGCAAAACAAAACACTTGTCTAAATTCAAAATCACACATCACAACACTTTCAAAACAAAACTTTCAAAAAATGAAAACTTTTTCAAAAGACATACATCTTTGTATACATCCCCACATGGATCATTACAAAGGTTGCCACCACATTGGCCTCTTTTCAAAAACATTTTCAAAACCCACACACTCAAGCACCATTTAAAACAATTGAAAACAAAAGGCAAGTGATCTAAGCAAGTAACTAAGAGCCCATGGATAACCATGGATAGAAAGGGTGCTAATACCTTCCCTTTCTATAATCTACTCCCCGAACCCAAGAAAACATCTCAAAAGGTTTTTGCTGTGCTTTTTAACCTTTCCTTAGGATAAAATAAAAAGTCGGTGGCGACTCTTGCTAACCGCAACATTTGCGAATACAAACGCAAACCTCAAGTCAGTTCTCCCACCGTATCACACATGGCAAGGGTGTCAATGAAGTTAACATTGTGGGTGATTCTGATGAAGAAGCTGCATTTGAAGATTGAGTGTATCCTACTACAACGGAGCTCAAGAATTGGCATGAAAAGGACTTCGTGCCCATTTCCTTCATTGAGGAGTAATCACTTGTTTTTTGCTTTCTTATTAATTCAAGAACATTTTGTCTGTAATATTTAACAATGACTTTTAAGCTATGTGCCTAGCCCGGGGCACTATGGTCCATTTGTCAAGGGTTTTGTTTATGTTCATCTTATCATATGATCATTCAATATAAATCATTGGACTCTTTTGCATTCAAATCTTTGTGCTCATTGTCTTTCTTTTTCTTCAAATATATTTTTCAAAATAGCCATGTATCTTACATGCACACGCACACGCTCTTGCAGGTCCTCATCCACTCTGGATCTCATTGCCAATGACTCTACTATGAATTTTTTTTATTAATAACCATGTATTAAAAATATATTTCGCAAATAACCGGGTTTCGGGAAAAATTACGCAAATAACCATGTTTGAGATGGCTCCACAAAGGAGGAGCCATCTCATTTGGCGCATCCTCCTCTTTTTTTAAGGGCGGCGCCATCTCACTTGGCGCCTAAGGGCAAAGGGCAAGCCCTAAGCCAAGTGAGATGGCGCCTATGTACAAAATTAGGTCAAAAAAAAATTTTTTTTTCTTTCCTGCGCGTTGCGTATTAGACAGAGATAAACAAAATGGATTTTTTATTTAAAAAAAAATAATTACATTCAACTGTTTTACATTTAAAGAACAATAAAAAAATAGATACAAAAAAATACTGGGAAAAAAAAAGATACATCAGTGATCCCCAGGAACTCGGTAATGACCCCCAGTTCCGCATCCCCGTCCCCGCCTTTCTCTTGCTGGGTGCCGTCTCGTTTCCTGCTGCGGCAAGGTCGATGGCCCAGCGAAGTCAATGCGATCCGAATCCATAAAATCAGTAAGATCTCCATATCTCGAAGATCCGCTCTGGTACAGTCGGTTACCCATACCCTCGAAGTTTGGTCGTGTTGGCGGTGGGTGGGGTTCCATGGTTGGTCGGTAGCATTGGTCGTCTGAGTATGGGGGGTAGAAAGGAAATGGATCTTGGGGTGTTTGGTATTGTGGATGTTGGGTTGTTTGGTGATATGGTGGTTGATGGTAGGTTTGGTCGGGTTGGTCATAATCTTCTGACATTCCCATATCAGGGCTAAGGCTGGATGTTGAGGGCGCCATATTGGGATATGTGGAAGACTGAAATTGTGTATGGGGTATGTGGGTTTGCTGGTATTGGGGTTGGTATTGTGGTTGGGTTTGAGGCATTTCCGGGTATTGGTAGTTTGGCGGTGATTGTGGTTGGTAGTACGGCATTTGGTTGTAGTTGTGTTGTGCTGGGGAATGTGGTTGTGTGTTTGTTGGTTTGTTTCTTCTTGGGGGTTGGTTTGAGGTTGATGGATTTTGGGTTTGTTGGTGGGGAATCGAGGGTTGTGCCCATTGTGTGCGTGGGTCAACCAAGTACCTCGGATGAGACACGTGCATATCTGGGTTACTAACCGACCTGTACCACGACATATATTGATCGGTGTGTCGCATGTTACCTTGAGTAAGGAAAACCGGGGATTGCAAGATGTAGCGGTGACGCCTTTGCCACATTTTACACCATTCTGGAGCAAAGTCTTTCCAGTTGGTAAGATTCCACTGGGCGTCGACCCTTTTTAGATGCCAGGGGGACAAATCTGTTGGATCACTTGGTATCTCCTGGATCATTCCGAACTGCATCTTCACACGGTCGCTGTGGTGCATCTCCACAATGTTGAACCGAATGAGTGCAGTCTTTGCAGTCCAAGTTGCTGCATACTCTGGATTTGGAGAATGGTCCAAACCCAAATATGGTCTCCAGACGAACTGCGATAAAATTTAAATCAGGTAAGCGCAAAAGTAATGTATAAATAATTAAAATGAACAAAAGTTAAAAGCTACGACGTACGTCATCTGGGCCTAAGTGATCCAACAGATTCCGGTAGAGTGCGACATTGAATCTGGGATTCTTGCCGTAATCCATACCCCTCACGCAGTACCTAAAGGAAATGAGAAACATGTTATTTTTAGCATATATTTTGGAAAGAGAAGAATAGTTATAAATGCTATAACTTAATGACTTACTTTGTTGCGTAAGGGAAACCAAAAGTGTTGTTGTTGATGGGGTTTAAGGACTCCATCCTCCACCAACCCCAGGCTTGTAGTAAAAATGCGCACCCATAAAATGTACATTTTTCCTTGACTGCGTTTTTGCACAAGGAACTGTACAGGTGGGCTAATACTGCAGAACCCCAACTAAATTTTCTAGTTTTATCAAAATTTGTTAGTAAATGTAAGTACATGAAATTTACACTATTTCCCGTACTTTCGGGAAATAAAAATGTACCAAAAAGTATCATAATATACGTTCGGGCTTTTACTACTCGGTCATTCTCTGAGGAATTTTCATTTAATTCCATACTTGCATAATGCCGTTTCAGGTCAGTGAGTAGTATTCCCTGCCCTCTTGCTCCACCACCTTCTACCATGTCCCTACCCAACAGTTCTTCACACTGTGAGTTCGGTTGTTGAACCGACCCGTTCACCGCCTTACCGTCAATAGGGAGGCCCAGTAGCATGTACACATCTTCGAGAGTGATGGTACATTCACCTATTGGTAGGTGAAATGTATGGGTCTCCGGTCTCCACCTCTCCAACATTGCAAGAATGAATTTGGAGTCAATGGTGCAGTTGGAGATCTTTATCACGTGTCCAAAACCTGCATATTCCAGATAAGGGACGATAAATGGGTCGGGAGCAAGGTATTTGTGCGAACGGATTCTGAATCTTTGTGTATCCTGAGATCATAATTAAACAAGAGTAAGATTAATTAAGATGAACAACACGTTATTTGAAGTATGAAAAATGTATAACCAAAGAAGAGACTTACAAATGCAGCAATGTTTTCCCTTGTGCCTCTGTGAGTATCTCCCATTGTTAGAAGGGCCATTGTTCAGAACGCTTGAGAGAATGAAAGACTTAGGAAGAAATAGAGAGTATGATAGACTTAAGAAATATTTCGTAGCAGAGAGTGAGAGTTGTGTGGGTGTGAGAGATGTTTCATAAGGTATGTATTTATAGTCAAATAAGTTTGATGTAGTGGTTGCATGCCTGCGATGTGTCACATTTGCATGCTTAGGGTGTTACACATATGCATGCATGCATTTACAAAACATGTAAGGTGTCACTCTTGCAGGCTAGGTGGCAGCCCATGCATGTATCACGATTGGACAGTAAGGGAGGCGCCATCTCACTTGGCGAAATAGTACAAAAATGAATGGTGTCGCCACCCCATTTGGCGAATAAGAGGTGTGACGTTTTACAGCATTGGCTCAGGCTACGTGACAGCCTTTAGGATTCCTTTGTTTGTTGCATGCAAGGCCATTGGAGTTGATGGGTGGAGTCTTACACAAAACATTTATGTGTGCAGAATAGGGCCAGGCTAGGTGGCAGCATAAGCCCATGCATGTATCACAATTGGACAGTAAGGGAGGCGCCATCTCACTTGGCGAAATAGTACAAAAATGAATGGTGTCGCCACCCCATTTGGCGAATAAGAGGTGTGACGTTTTACAGCATTGGCTCAGGCTACGTGACAGCCTTTGGGATTCCTTTGTTTGTTGCATGCAAGGCCATTGGAGTTGATGGGTGGAGTCTTACACAAAACATTTATGTGTGCAGAATAGGGCCAGGCTAGGTGGCAGCATAAGCCCATGCATGTATCACGATTGGACAGTAAGGGAGGCGCCATCTCACTTGGCGAAATAGTACAAAAATGAATGGTGTCGCCACCCCATTTGGCGAATAAGAGGTGTGACGTTTTACAGCATTGGCTCAAGCTACGTGACAGCCTTTGGGATTCCTTTGTTTGTTGCATGCAAGGCCATTGGAGTTGATGGGTGGAGTCTTACACAAAACATTTATGTGTGCAGAATAGGGCCAGGCTAGGTGGCAGCATAAGCCCATGCATGTATCACGATTGGACAGTAAGGGAGGCGCCATCTCACTTGGCGAAATAGTACAAAAATGAATGGTGTCGCCACCCCATTTGGCGAATAAGAGGTGTGACGTTTTACAGCATTGGCTCAGGCTACGTGACAGCCTTTGGGATTCCTTTGTTTGTTGCATGCAAGGCCATTGGAGTTGATGGGTGGAGTCTTACACAAAACATTTATGTGTGCAGAATAGGGCCAGGCTAGGTGGCAGCATAAGCCCATGCATGTATCACGATTGGACAGTAAGGGAGGCGCCATCTCACTTGGCGAAATAGTACAAAAATGAATGGTGTCGCCACCCCATTTGGCGAATAAGAGGTGTGACGTTTTACAGCATTGGCTCAGGCTACGTGACAGCCTTTGGGATTCCTTTCTTTGTTGCATGCAAGGCCATTGGAGTTGATGGGTGGAGTCTTACACAAAACATTTATGTGCGCAGAATAGGGCCAGGCTAGGTGGCAGCATAAGCCCATGCATGTATCACGATTGGACAGTAAGGGAGGCGCCATCTCACTTGGCGAAATAGTACAAAAATGAATGGTGTCGCCACCCCATTTGGCGAATAAGAGGTGTGACGTTTTACAGCATTGGCTCGGGCTACGTGACAGCCTTTGGGATTCCTTTCTTTGTTGCATGCAAGGCCATTGGAGTTGATGGGTGGCAGGCTAGGTGGCTGCATAAGCCCATGCATGTAATATTATTGGCAGCCTTGGGGGGTTGCATCACTTACTTAATTGAAATTTTTTGCCTTACGTTGAACATAACATTCATTCACATAAACTGTAAAATTTTCCAACCTTCGAATCAGTCATCTAACCTTCAAACATTCCAGCATTCATACCTTCATACAATCAATAAACCCAAAACATTCCCACCTTCATACCTAAAACAATTCTACACAATGGCCTCTTCACCACAATTTGTTGTCAAAGCACATTTCAACGGTGAGACATACATGTGTCCCACAGTTAGGTTTTTGTTTAGAAACACCGACAATGTCCGATTTCTCTTAAACGGGAAAGCAAATTTCTCGTACTTTAAGAAAAGATTGGAGGCCAAACTTGAACGAGGCCCGATATCCCAGATATTTTATCAGAGTCCAGTCTTTTTTGGAAACAACCAAGTTATTTTTTATAAGGTTGTAATTCAAGATGACGAGGATTTCCAGAACATGATTTCCAGCCATGTCTATTCTGGAAACGACTCTATTGAGTTGTACCTTCTGTTTCAAGAGCCTCCGGTGACACAGGAGGTAGAGCCTCCGGTGACACAGGAGGTTGATCCTTTGGAGAATGAGCAAGATGAGGTGGATGCAGTTGACGATGAAGAAGAAGATAACGAGTTAGAGTTTGATGAAATGGTGAACGACGATTCTGACGATGATGGCATCCCAAGTATTCCTACCGACAAAATCTACACACCACCTACGCACATGACAAACTTCAACATGGGCGGAGATGAACCTTCTACGGACTTGTTTTTCCAACCGTATATGCAATCGGATGAAAATTTAAAAGAGAAGGACAAGTTTCGTAATAGAGAGGAATGCATAAGGGCCATCAAAAAATTTCACATGCTCAACTCGGTTGATTATAAGGTGGATCGTGTAAACCCGGAAAGGTACAAGATCAAGTGTGTCCACCCTGACTGTATGTTCAAGCTGACCGCTTCATACAGACTAAGGGGTGACTGCTGGGTCATAGGTTCCATGACTACCCATACTTGTGTAAGTTCCACTCAATCACAAGACCACCGAAAACTCAACCATGATCTAATCTGTCAAGAAATCCTACCCCTGGTCAGCAACGACCCTTCTTTGAAGGTGAAAACAATCATCTCCCACATCACCACGGTTTTTAACTACACTCCGTCTTACCGTAAGGCGTGGTTAGCAAAGACTAAGGCGATTGAAAGGGTGTACGGGAACTGGGAGGAGTCATACCGAGAACTTCCACGCTACCTAAATGCACTCAAGACATATTCTCCAGGTAGTGTTTATGTTCTGGAAACATTGCCAGCGTACGCCCAAGATGGTAGTCTACTACATGGCAACGGAATATTCAGTCGCGTCTTTTGGGCATTTCAACCATGCATCACAGGGTTTGCTTCATGCAAACCAATTCTACAAATAGACGGGACTTGGTTGTATGGGAAGTACAAAGGCACGCTTTTGATGGCAGTTGCACAAGATGGCAACAATAACATTTTCCCCGTTGCGTTTGCCCTTGTCGAGGGGGAGACCGGTGGTGCTTGGAGCTTTTTCCTGAAAAATCTTCGTACACACGTGGCTCCTCAACCAGACCTCTGTTTGATCTCGGACAGACATGCCTCCATTGAAAGTGCCTATAATAATCTGGCAAATGGTTGGCATGACCCTCCTTCTACGCATGTCTATTGCGTCAGGCATATCGTCCAGAATTTCTCAAGGGAGGTCAAAGACAAAACATTGAGGAAAGCGGTGATGAATGCGGGATACGCACTGACACAGCCCACATTCAAATATTACCGCAACGAGATCCGTTTGTCTAACCCAGAAGCCGGTACGTGGATCGACAATATACCGGTCGAAAAGTGGACTAGGTCATACGAAAATGGCCAAAGATGGGGGCATATGACAACAAATCTTATTGAATCAATGAATGGGGTATTCAAGGGCATACGAAACCTCCCCATCACTGCCTTGGTGAAATCCACGTATTTTAGGATGGCTGCGTTATTTGCCAAAAGAGGTGAAATGTGGTATGCGGTCTTGCAATCAGGACAACTATGGAGTGAAAGCTGTATGAAATACATTAAGGCTGAAAGTGCTAAAGCCAACACTCACATGGTTACACGGTTTGACCGCCATAGCCACAACTTCATTGTGAAAGAGACAATTGACAACAATGAAGGCCTGGCAAGACAAGAATACAGGGTCATTTTACCTTCTCAATGGTGCGATTGTGGCAGGTTTCAAGCTTTTCGTATGCCTTGCTCTCATGTCATTGCCGCTTGTGCGCATACCCATCAAGACGCGCTTCAACTGCTCTCAAACGTTTATAAATCTGAAACATTGCTCACTGTTTACAACAACAACTTTCCTTTGGTGGCAAAACCGGACTATTGGCCTGAATACAACGGTGATATAGTTTGGCACAATGACCAAATGCGAAGGAACAAGAAGGGTCGTCCCAAAAGCAGGCGCATAACAACAGAAATGGACGATCTTGACAGGTTGGAAAGAAAGTGTGGTTTATGCCGTCAGGTCGGACACAATCGCAAAAACTGTCTGAATCGGGCGTCTGGCTCGACCACATAAATTTTGTAATACATTAAATCTTTTCAATATTTGTGTTGTAAACATTATGGGTTTCCCGTTAATAAAACTGTTCACACAATTTAAGAAATTCAATATAGGAAATTACATTAGGGTTTTCGCGTACAACAATGATTAACGATATTCAATCTAGGAAATTACAACTGTTAACACAATTTCATCTGACCCATGCATCATCAGCATTACATCACTGTCTGTTTTGACTTCCTCCAACCACACATTAGGTCTTCCTGTCGCATGCGAGGTTGTTGTTCGTTTTCGCTGGATCTTTCGAATTTTTTCCCCCTCGGCGATGTCTCCATCTAGCCACCGCATCAACTCCCGCTTTAGACGCTCCATGGAGTGAATGTGCCAGAATTTCATTTTCATCGCAGGTTTCGTGGCGGAGAATATAACGTAACCATCTCTGCTAAAAATCATAGGCGACGTCATTACGTAAATAAGGGAGTACAAAATAAAAATACAGTGCGAGAAAGTGTGAGAAATTTCAAAGAAACGGACGAATTATTTATAAAACAGCAAAAAACCCTAGTTTTGCCCTAGGCGCCAAGTGAGATGGCGCCTCCTCTTCTTTTTAAGGAGCATGCGCCATCTCACTTGGCTAAATGCCAAGGGAGGCGCCAAGTGAGATGGCGCCTAGGGCAAAACCCTAGGTGCATGCGCCAAATGAGATGGCTCCTCCTTTGTGGAGCCATCTGAAACATGGTTATTTGCGTATTTTTTTCCGAAACCCGGTTATTTGCGAAATATTTTTTTAATACATGGTTATTAATAAAAAAAATTCCTCTACTATTGTCGACTATGATTTCGAATGTCCAATTAACCAAGCCGAAGACGAAGGCGAGGAAGATTGTGAAATACCGGGAGAACTAGCCAGACTTCTATTACAAGAGGAAAAAGCTATTTAGTCGCACGAAGTGAAACACCCAATTTCTACCCGACAGATAATAAGAAAATCAGAGTTCAACATAAATAAGATGCTACATTTTCAACTAAAAATCAATCTTCATTTAATCGCATACAAACAGATACATAACACTTAAACTCGGATGAACCGATAATAATCTAATTTATTCTTCAAAATCAAACAACTTTTTATTGATAAGCAACTGAATATACATACTCAACTTCAATTAATTAACATATTTTATTCAACTAAAACAACCTCAAGACAACAATTATTTCATGTAATCACTTAACAATTCAGCAACTGAAATAATAATCAACAACTAAACATCAAGTGTTCATCCCCCTGAGTGCTATGTATCAGAGCGACAACACCGACTTGAACTAATAAGGCTAAGCAAATCTTCATTCTTGAATACCTGCATGTTACCAACAGAGGGAAACATTACAACAGAAGGGGTGAGATATCAACCAATATAAACACGTGTATGATAAACAATAAATTAGGTTAGATCATACAAATATCACCACTTTATAACAACAATTATACAACAACCAACAAACATCTTAATAGCAACATCAACTTTAATCAACTAATACCTCAACATAACAACTTATGATATACAACTTCGATTTATCACAACTTAACACCAACAACAACTTTAACACACAACTCAAGATGCAACTCAACTATGCGACTCAACATAATGCATATGCATGTGGTACCATTGGAGCAGAACTCTCATCTTAAATATTTGCCAATTAATAGAGGCATCAACAAGGCATAGCCTTCATCTCAAAATTCGCCAATATAGGTCATCTCAACGAGCATAAGCTCCATCTCAAAAATGCAATGTATGCGACACAACCATGAATGTAATAACAACACCCAAGTTAACAACATCTCAAATTATTAACATCTCAAAAGCATCTCAAATTAACAACATCTCAAAATTCATCTCAAATTAACAACATCTCAAAATTCATCTCAAATTAACAACATCTCAAAAGTGTCTCAACGTCTCGTCATCAACATCTCATATCATCATAATAATTCATCAAACATCATTTATTTATTATAAATCATCAACACAATATTATTAATAACTTCTCACTAACAACTCAGTTGTACATTAATTCCATAGTAATTTAATACTGCTACTAATCAATTTATTCTACTAAATTACGCTACCTCTGTTATTTAGCTTACTGCTATTATCGGTCTTCGCCAAAACTACTTGTTTGCTATCTACAACTTCTATTACTACAACTTCCTGTCAGTGACAAATATTAGTTATAAACCAAAACCAATTTCAACTCATTCCTCCTGTTATTGAAATTCTCCGTTATACTTTCTGTATGATAATTTTCAATTTCTACATCTACTAATACTTCCTAACAATACTCAGCTAAATTAGCCCATACATTATTATTTCTGCTACTCTTACATATACATCCTGCTATTCATTTGACTAAAACATTACAATTTATTCCTACAACTTCTTTAATCCAATCTGATACTAAATTATTTTACTAATTATATTAACTTATTAATAATATAAGATATGACATAGTCTTTCCACCACGCCTATATGTTCTTTCGAGCCTCATCTCAGGATAACAACTAAATAATAGCCATAACAACATCATAACAGAAATACGATTCAAATAAATTGCAGAACAACTTCACCAGCATATTATGAACATTCACTGACAACTAAAATTATAGGACTGATAATCTTCACAAAATCACAATATAACCGAATCGACAATAATTCATGGCACAAATTTATACAATCCAACCCCACATACGGTTTATCATATACCCGGTTATAGAGATTGAACTCCACCCTTACCTGGTTTGGATTGAAGGTAACTCTAAGGGTCTCTGATTGAATCTCCTCTTGTACGCTTGGTGTAACTTCCACATATCCCTCTTCTTCTCCTCAAAACCCTTATTTTTCTCTTCTCTGCAACTTCTCTTGTACCAAAACCTTCCAAATTTTTTTTCTCTCTAGATCAAAATCAAAGCTGAAAATTTCCCCAAATATACAGCTACAGTGCGATGATGATATCTCCCAACTCAGACCTTATTTTTAAGATCCCAACGGTCAAAAGTTAGATATAAGTGTTGCCAACCTACCCTCAAAATTTGAGCATGATCCAACGGTTAACGAATCGGAGATCGCCGATTTAGTGATACTGCTGCAATAAAAACGGGAATGAGTTTCTCCCATCTATTCTCTCACTTTTTCTCAATTAACCTAATTCCTTTTATATCCACTTAACCTTGTAATTCTAGTAATTTCTATTGGGTCAATATCCACACTCCCATATTTACTACATGACATCACTTAAATGAGTACAACAATTAATCTTATAATGCTCCAATATATTTAATATTATTAAACCACCGTTTAATCAAATAATATCACATAGCAACTTAACAATAATTCGCAACATTGCGCAACTCCAACTAATAATTTTAATTAAATAATTAATTAAATTATCGGGGCGTTACACGAAGAGTTAGTGGAAGTCATTAATCTAGGTACCGAGACAGACAAGAAAGAGGTCAAGATCGGCGCTAACTTAGAAAGCAGTGTCAAAAGCGGATTAGTTCAGATGTTGCATGATTATATGGAAGTGTTTGCATGGTCGTATGAAGATATGCCAAGGTTGTATACCGACATCGTAGTTCATCGTTTGCCGACAAAGGAAGATTGTCCTCCTGTCAAACAAAAAGTTCTTCGCATGAGGCCTGACATGTCTGAAAAGATAAAAGCTGAAGTGATAAAACAATTTGATGCAGGATTCCTAGCTGTGACATCTTACCCCCAATGGGTTGCCATTGTGGTTCCAGTGCCAAATAAAGATGGAAAAGTTTGCATGTGCATAGACTATAGGGATCTGAATAGGGCAAGCCACAAGGATGATTTCCCTCTACCTCATATTGATGTCTTATTCGATAATACTGCTCGACATAAAGTCTTCTCTTTCATGGATGGCTTCTCCGGCTACAATCAAATTAGGATGGCTCCCAAATACATGGAGAAGACAACTTTCGTCACACAATGGGGCACCTTTTTCTATAAGGTCATGTCGTTCGGATTGAAGAATACATGGGCAACATATCAAAGGGCTATGGTAGCTTTGTTTCATGATATGATCCATCATGAAATATAGGTATATGTGGATGATATGATTGCCAGATCACAAACTGAAGAGGAACATCTCAATCACCTGTACAAACTATTCGAAAGGTTGAAAAAGTACAAGTTGAGATTGAACCCTAACAAGTGCACATTTAGGGAACGATCTGGAAAGCTTCTAGGTTTTGTTGTCAGTGGTAAAGGCATCGACGCCGATCCTGCCAAGGTAAAGGCCATCCAAGAAATTCCAGTTCCCCAATCTGAAAAGGAAGTTAGAGGATTCTTGGGTCATCTCAATTACATCGCCCGCTTCATATCTCACTTCACTGCTACTTGTGAGCCAATCTTCAAACTCTTGAAGAAAGATCAAGTAGTCAGGTGGAATGATGAATGCCAAGCTGCCTTCGACAAAATCAAAGAATATATGCAAGAACCTTCTATTCTCATGCCTCCAGTTGAAGGAAGACCCTTGATCATGTACTTGATAGTACTAGAGAACTCTATGGGGTGTGTTTTGGGCCAACATGACGAGTTTGGCCGAAAATAGCAAGCTATTTATTACCTTAGAAAAAAGTTATCGATTGTGAAACCAGATATTCACTGCTCGAGAAAACTTGTTGCGGTATGGCATGGGCTGCTCGCCAGCTAAGACAGTATATGTTGACTCATACCACTCTATTAATTTCTAAGATGAACCTAATCAAATACATCTTCGAGAAACCTTCTCTCTCTGGACGGATAGCTAGGTGGCAAATGATCTTGACTGAGTACGATATTCAATACACAATGCAAAAGGCCATCAAAGGAAGCGTACTAGCAGATCATTTGGCCCACCAAGCTGTTGATGATTATCAGTCTATGAACTTTGACTTCCCAGATGAGAATATCATGCTAGTGACAGACTGCGCGAAACCTGGACCGTATGACGGACCTCAACAAGGATCCCGATGGACTATGGTATTGGACGAGGCTTCTAACACCTTGGGCAACGAAATTGGTGATATGATTATCTCCCCTGAAGGTTTCCACACTCCTTTTACTGCCAGATTATGCTTCAATTGCACGAACAACATGGCTGAGTATGAAGCAAGTATTTTGGGTCTGAAGGCTGCCATTGATTTGAGGATCAAGCATTTGAATGTGTTTGGGGATTATGCTTTAGTGATTAGTCAAGTAAAAGGAGATTGGGACACTAAACATCCTAATCTCATCCCTTACAAGGAACTTGTGTTATCTCTTATTCCTTACTTCGAAGGGATCACATTTGAGCACTTCCCCAGGGAAGAAAATTAGTTGGCTGACGCCTTGGAAACCGTGTCTTCAGTGTTCAAGGTTAGATGGGACAACGAAGCTCCTATGATTACCATTGAAAGATTCGACGAACCTGCGCACTGCTGTGAGCTTGACACTGACACAGAAAATCCATGGTACCATGAGGTGATGAGATATCTTGAAACGCAAGAGTATCCCGAGGGAGCATCCATCAATGACAGAAAGTTCTTACGAAGATTTCCAGCCAAATTCTTCCTAAGTAACAATATTATACAAACGCAATCATGACTCTACTCTACTCCTATGTATGGACAAGAAGGAGGCAGGGGAAATTATGGAAGACATGCATGATGGTTTCTTTGGGACTCACTCAAGCAGACATACCATGGCCAAGAAGATCTTGAGAGCTGGTTACTATTGGTCAACAATGGAGACTGGTTGCCATCAACACTCAAGGACTTGTCACAAATGTCAAATCCATGCTGACAAGGTCCATGTGCCTCCTATCCCTTTGAATGTCATGACCGCTCCATGGCCATTTGCAATGTGGGGCATTGACATGATTGGAGAGATCAAACCCATCGCTTCCAATGGACATCACTTTATTCTGGTCGCTATTGATTATTTCACCAAATGGGTCGAAGCCGCTTCATTTTCCTCAATCACCAAGAATATGGTAGCCAGATTCATCAACCATAACCTCATCTGCTGCTATGGTATCCCCGAAAGGATCATCACCGACAATGGAACTAACCTCACGAATGCTATGATTACCAAACTTTACACTCAGTTCAAGATCAAGCATTATAATTCTTCTCCTTATAGACCTAAAATGAATGGCGCGCTCGAAGCATCCAACAAAAATATTAAGAAGATTATGCAGAAGATGGTAGTAACATACAAGGATTGGCATGAGATGTTACCATTTGCTCTCCATGGCTACCGTACTTCAACTAGAACATTAACTGGGGCAACTCCTTTTTTTCTAGTCTATGGCATGGAAGTTGTTTTACAAGTGGAAGTTCAGATTCCATCACTAAGGATTATGAATGAGGCAGGCCTAGGCAAAGATGAGTGGGTTCAGACGAGATTGGATCAGCTAAACTTGATCTACGAAAAGCGATTGGCTGCTGTTTGTCATGGTCAGACGTACCAAAAACGCATGATCAATGCTTTCAACAAAAATATCAAGCCTCGAGTATATAAAGCTGGTGACTTGGTGATAAAGCGTATCATTCTGCCATAAGGCGACCCCAGGGGAAAATGGACTCCACCTATGAAGGGCCATTTGTTGTCAAGAGAGTGTTCTTTGGTGGTGCCATGATGCTGACTACCATTGACGGTGAAGACTTCCCATATCTTGTGAACGTGGACATAGTTAAAAAATACTACGCATAAAGGACCCGCTAGATTAACACACCTAGGCAAAACAAGGGCATCCCGGCAAACCAAAAGGTTTGGGCAAAAATTAGGGATATACGCAAAAGATTGTATACACGGCAAGTTGAAAACCCGAAAGGCCGACTTGGGCAAAAATGGGCATCCTGGCGGGCTGAAAACCCGAAAGGGTGGTCCAGGAAAAAATTAAGGATTGAAAGCGTATGACTATGTCCCATGGAATCACCACAGTCAACTTTATCAAGGTCCGAGTTCAAACGGTCCAAGATCAATCCAATCAACTTCTGTCAACGACAAGGGGAATTCGAAGACATTGGGACAATAATAGAGTTGGAATGCAATGAGATCACTTCCACGTGGCTATTTGTTTTTGTTTTCAAAATATTTGTTTTCCTTTCGATGATTTCCTCTTACTAGGATCTCCTTCTCTTTGTACAAAAACGCCTATTCATGGGTAAAATATCAATACAAATATACTTTGAAGTGCAAACTTTATGTTTTGTTTTGAGTGCAAAATTGTCCAATGACTAAAATTGAATGAACATATGCATATGAACATGATTAAAACTATTTGGCACATGTGTCCTGCTAAGCAGCGAGCATCTCTTTAATGTATATGAAATATCCCCACAGAGTTATTTCATTAGTATTATCCCCATAAGACCAGTTACAATAAACCTTTCCTCAACAGAGTTACCCACAAAGTCTCTTTGCATAAGTTAATCTCACACCAGAGTCTCAATCTCTTGACAACTCTCTCTCCAACTAAGTTGATCTTACAAGAAGAAGCCTTGTAGATCTCTTCTTAAAAAAGGAACTCACCTCGTCAGCAATTCATCGAGTATTCATCAGCAGGGTTTATTTCCCCAATATGGTTTATTTCCCCAACAAACAACGAGTAGCATAACTCCCCAGCTGAGTTTGTATTCCTCCACCATAGTCTATCCTCCCCAGCATAGTCTATCTTCCCCAGCTGAGTCTACACTCTCCAGCTTGAGTATGCCTTTCAGACTATTACAAATTAGAGGGCCACAACCCCTAATCCCCAGTCAAGTCGTCAACCAAACCTTTACTATCTCCAAAAGATACTATGAAGCCTGGACCCGACCAGATAATAGTCATCTTTTCAAAACACTGTGAAGCCTGGACCCGACCAGATATTAGTGTAATTTTTCAAATACCATGAAGACTGGACCCGACCAGATAATAGTACAACTTTCCAAATGCTATGAAGGTTGGACCTGACCAGATAATAGTGTAACTTCTCCAAGTATTTTGAAGCTTGGACCCGACCAGATAAAAGTTTTAGCTCTTCAAGATATTGAAGAACCTTGACTCAACCAAACCATGGTTTAACTTCTTTTCCCAATAGAGTTTGCCTTTACCCCAGTAAGTTACTGTGAAGCCTGGATCCGACTAGATATCAGTTTTCAACTTCATCTTTTCAAGTAAGTTATTGTGAAGCCTGGATCCGACCAGATAGCAATTCCCCTCAGAAGTTTGTTGTGAAACCTGGAATCCGACCAGATAACAACTAAATTCCAAGCAAGTTACTATAAATCCTGGACCCGACCAGATATCAGTTCAACCCTATCTCTTCAAACAAGTTTATTGCAAAGCCTGGACCCAACCAGATAGTAATTAACTTCATCTACCTCAAAATCTGTGAAGCCTGGATCCGACCAGATATCAGTTCAACTTCGTCTATTCAAGCAAGTTATTGTGAAGCCTGAAGTCCGACCAGATAACAACTAACATTATCCCCAGCAAAACACTATGAAGCCTGGACCCGACCATATAATAGCATAACTTTTCAAAAACCATGAAGCCTGGACCCGACCAGATAGTAGTTACCACTTCAAGTTATTATGAAGCCTGGACCCGACCAGATAACAGTTCAAGTTCAAGAAATTTTCTACGAAGCCTGGAATCCGACCAGATAACAGTTAATTTGTTCTTCCCCAGTAAGTTACCGTGAAGCCTGGATCCGACCAAACAACAGTTAACTTCCTTATCCTTAGCAAATTGTTGTGAAGCCTGGATCCAACCAGTTAACAGCTAACATTCAAGAGATATTCTCCAGCGGAAGCATTCTTTTAACAAAGTTTGAAGATGTGTATATTCTTCATCCCCAACAGCAATCCGGAATTCAACTTCCCAGGAACTCCTCAGCAGTAATCAGGGATTTATTTTCCCGGAAAAACATGCATCTCACATTCATGCATTATAGCATATACATACAAAATGCATTTAGCATAATACCACATCTTGTGAAGATCATGCATACATCTGCATTTAACTAACCATTTTCCCCACAGGTAAAACATCAAGTTTTAGTATAAATCGACCAAAGATTTGTGTTGATACTTCTTCCCAATGTTTACCATCATTCCTCCACATGGCGTTTATAAGCCCATTCCCAATACATCTTTGAGTGCAAATTTCTGGGCACTCTAGTGTTTAATCATCTTCCACCTTCAAGTCACGAATGACGGATCCGCCAATCTAACTCTTCAGATCTAAGAATATTGAACAGGGGCAGTTGTTGTACCCCAAAATTTTCCCTCTCATTTCTCAAGTAATATCTCATAAGATCTCCATTGATTCAAAACTACACAAGGTTTTGATCAGCTCAAGACACTTCCTCAACACCGATGACTCAAATTAGGGTTTGAGTTTGCACAAGGACAAATGAACTTTTAATGCCCCATATGACTTTCATTGATCAATTTGGACTCTCAAGATTTCTCATGGCATGTTTCAAGTCTTGGATCACACTTTTGCTCAGTCAATTAACCAGTTGACCTAAAATCAGCTGTATTGGGGAAAAAGTCAACTATGATCAATTTACAGTCAAACTTCATAATTTTTTATCCATGTCAACATCATGAACTCATATATGTCATTTTATCAAGTTTGGATCACAATTCCTCAAGAAATTTGATCAGATCATTAAAAGGGCGAAATGGTCAAAATTAGGGTTTTGATTGAGAAAATGCAATTTCTGATTTTTGACCTAACAAATGACCTATTGGTTCAAGGAATAATCTCAAGGATTCAAATGATTCATTTTTACCTAATGTCATGGCTCAAAACATTCCTCAAGATCAATTGATTGATAGTTGATTTTTAGTCAACTGATGAAAAGTCAACTGTACATCGAAAAGTCAAACTTTGACTTTTTGGTCAAAATCAAGCTTCAAAGATTAAAATTCATCAAGATATGTCAAAATATGGAAATTGTTCATCAAGAAATCAAAAATTCAAGATTTCATTTTGAAAAGTCAAAATTTCAAGACAAATTTTTTCTAAGTGTTGAAAATTCATGTTTTTTTCTCAACTTTGAGCCAAATTTTCACCATGATGCAAGATGATTCAAAGGAAACTTCCAACATGAAAATTATAGATATCAATGATATCTAAAACATTTTAGAGCATAATTTTCTAGAAATTCTTGGATTTTAAGTTATGATTTTGGGAAGACATGTTCATGAAACTTGGAAACTTAGTGAAATTATGCCCTAGTTTAGGCAGGATTTTGACCTAACTTCATGACAATTTTTCATATAGTTCCAAGATGAATCTTCAAAAATGTCCAACATAGAGGTTGTAGAGGATGTTACAAGCTTTCCAAAATATCTAATAACTCAATGAGATCATATTTGAGCTAGGAGAATCGGAGGCAAGAAGTTAGGGTTTCATTCTTGAATTACAAGTCATTTCTTGATGAACACATGAACCAAATCCATGCCAGGCTGCATAATATTTGCTTTGCAGGCCTCAAACTTGTTTGTCACTCCATAATTTATGTTTTACACAGCTTCTATAAGCTTTAATCCAAACATTCAACGCACTGCCCATGCTTAATACCATTTTAGGAAGAAAGGCAACATTGCCATTTTGGAAAAGTAGCTTTATGCACAAAGTCCACTCTTCTTGAGTCTCTAACTTGTTGTTCTGAACATACATAACTTGTATACTCAGAAGTAACATGTTTAAAGCTTCTAAGCCACCCTATGAGCCAGGTACTTGTACATTGGAACCACATTTTTCAAACTTTCTTCAAAATCAAGCAAAAAGCCACAAACATGTGATTTTGAATTCTAATCAAATACATATCTCCAAACTTGTTGCTTATAAATAGAGGCCTTATTTGTAAGCTAACACATGAGCTTAAGCACTCTGAAACTCTCCCAAATTCCCTTAAATCAGAACTTACATCAAAACTGCATTGTTGTGCACATTCTGATTTTGAAACCTAAACTCACATTTCCCTCGTGCGTTTTAATTCCTAATCATTCACAAAGCTCCTATACATCAAATGTAGTCCATCCATCCCTGAACCTGTTTCATAACTGTAACTTCATCTTCATCATCTTCCAAACTCAAAAATAGAGCACTAGAAGTTGACTTATACAAGCCATTCCAGCCATCCATTGCTCAAGCTAATCATTGCATTAGCTTCCTGGGAACTTGAGGAAGCTAACCTAATTATTGCAGCACCTTGAATCAAGCTCCTTTTCATTTCACAATTTCCAGTTTTGAGGTATCATTTATGAAGTTCTATCTTTTCATTTAGTCATTATTAGGCTTGCATTTGTGAAGATAAAATATAGATATCATTGCCCTGAAATTGTACATGTCCATATATTTCATTTATATTGATTGAGCTTAGAGAATTTTAGGTTTAAATCTCTGAAAAAGTTAGGTCAAAATTTGATACTTTTAGAAATTCTCATTCATCTTTGATTTATAGCTTATGATATTTATATGGTTGGATTCATATGGAAAAATGGAGCAACTTTCATGTTTGCATCTTTCATTTTTATTGAGAAATGAGCAAGTTACAGGATCCATGGCTGGAGGTTGAAGATGAAGTCATTTTCAGGACTTGACTTGTGTTATGTATTTATTGTTTTGTTTATGTTACCGGATGTACAGCCACCCCAATGGCAAAGGTAGCGCGCGTGTAAGGTGAGGGTCATGGGTTCAACACCCAGCGCTACCTTTTGTTTATTTATCCCCACATTTTCACCCTTTTTGTCACAAACAGCATTGGGCCTCCTCTCAGTTGGGCCTTTCCATTTTGCTGCACCATCCCCCCTGCCCGCTTTTACACACATGGCCCAACTTTTTATTATTTCATTTTTTTATTTATTTCCTTTTTCTTATTTTTTATTTATTTATGTTTTCTTTTATTATTTTTTATTACCATTACTATTATTATTATTATTATTATTATTATTATTTTTATTTAAAAAATCCAAAATATTTTT
Source organism: Vicia faba (assembly GCA_948472305.1). Taxonomy (NCBI): domain Eukaryota; kingdom Viridiplantae; phylum Streptophyta; class Magnoliopsida; order Fabales; family Fabaceae; genus Vicia; species Vicia faba. The sequence continues at coordinate 1,310,340,613 of OX451736.1, read as the reverse complement.
ATTTATTATTTTCACAATTATATGTTTATTTTCTTTATAAAACAAAAAGAACAAAAATATATTCTTAACAAATTAATTTCTTTTTTAAATAATTAATATTTAGATTTAGGTTTAATTATTATTTTTCTTTTTTTCATTTAAAATTAATTTAGAATTTAGGTTTCTTTTAATTGATTAATTTTCATATTATTTTCATTAACTTAAAACCTTTTCATAAAAAACCCTAAAAATATTTCAAACTTAATTTCTTTTCTTAATTAGTTTAGGTTTAATTTTATTTAATTTTAATTAAACATTTTCTTTAATTAGGTCAAGACTAAATCCTTTCAAAAATCCAAACAAAAATCATTTCATTTTCATTTATCTTCTTGTACATTATATTTTTAATTTTTTTATATTATTCAATATGGTTGTAATAGATAACTATGTTTAATTTTCTTGCAATCCCTATTTGTAAATTTGTATACCCCATTTCCTAATGATGTAATAATGTAGTAATTTTACTTTCCGCAATTTATCGCTTTATTTAAATGTTAGTAATTAGGGTTTGTATGGCAAGATTAAAATCAACAAGTAGCAAACCGTAATTTAAGATAAACAACGCATGTAAATCAAACACACTTGTACACTTGCACCCTTAGGATAATTTCACTTTATTGCCTTACAAAAATGGCCATGTTATGCATGTGGGGTATCTTAGCAAAAAACAATAAAAAATACAAGATCATAGTCCCTCGATGACGCTATCAATGTTGCCTTTCAAAATGATCTTAGTCCCTCAAAAAGAAATGCTAAGATATCTCATAACATTGCTATCATGATTATACGATGACCCACGTCTGTCCCTTTACATTCAAATATAAGGCTTCTTACCAAATCGATGGTAAGATAGAAATATCAAAGGAAAGGAAGAAATGAACAAAGACTTTTGAGTAGGTAGATTTTTCCTAGTTGCTTGCTCACTTTCAAATCAAACATGCTTGCTTATTTTCAAAAACAAACACCAAACACTTTCAAAACACTTTCCAAATATGAAACATTTTTAAAAGTCAAACACTTTGTATACGTTCTTACGAACGAGAACTATTACAAAGTTTGCCTAAACGAAGGCGCCTTTTCAAAATACTTTCAAAAATACCACAAAGCACATTTTCAAACAAAAGCAAGTGATCTAGCAAGAAACTAAGATCCCATAGATAACTATGGATGAAAAGGGTGTTAATACCTTCCCTTTTCATAATCTACCCCCTGAACTCAAGAAGTAATCTCAAAGGTCTTTCCTGTTCTTTTCAGCCTTTCCTTTTGGATAAAAGAAAAGTCGGTGGCGACTCTTGCTAACCGCAACATTTGTGATAAAATGCAAAACACCAAGTCAGTTCTCCCACCGTATCACACTATTAATGAAAAATCGTAATGTTTATAACTTAAAAAATTAAAGATGTTTTGTAATACAATTTTTATGTGGTTGAGCTAGTAGCCCGAGTCAGACAATTTTTGTGATTGTGTCCGACCTGAAGTCATAAACCACACTTTCTTTCCAGCTTGTCAAGGGAGTCCATTTCAGTTGTGATGCGCTTACTTTTGGGATGACCCTTTTTATTCCTTCGTATTTGGTCATTGTGCCATACTATTTCATCGTTGTATACAGGTCAATAATCAGGTTTTGCTACCAAAGGGAAGTTGTTGTTGTATACGTTGAGCACGGTTTCAAACTTGTAAATGGGAGACAGAAGTTGTAATGCATCTTGATGAGTATAGGCAGACGTAACAATTACATGAGAGTAAGGCATATGAAAGGCTTGAAACTTGCCACAATCGCACCAACGAGAAGGTAGTATAACCCTATACTCTTGTCTTGGCAGCCCCTCGTTGTGGTCGATAGTATCTTTGACAATGAAGTTGTGGCTGTGTCGGTCGAACCGTATAACCAGATGGGTGTTGGCTTTGGCACTTTCTGCCTTAATATACTTCATGCATCTTTCACTCCATAGTTGTCCCGATTGCAACACATCGTTCCATATTTCACCTCTTTTGGCAAACAACGAAGCCATCCTAAAATATGTTGATTTAACCAAATCAGTTACTGGGAGGTTTCGTATGCCTTTGAATACCCCGTTCATGGATTCAATCAGATTTGTTGTCATGTGGCCCCATCGTTGTCCATTGTCGTATAACCTAGTCCATTTCTCTACCGGAATGTTATTGATCCACCTACTGGCATCCATATTTGACAATCGGATCTCGTTGCGATAATATTTGAACGTGGGTTGTGTTAATGCATACCCTGCATTCATAACCGCTTTCCTAAGAGCTTTGTATTTGATCTCCCTCGTGAAATTTTGGATGATATGTCTAATGCAATAGACATGCGTCGAAGGAGGGTCATGCCAACCGTTTTCAAGATTATTGTATGCACTCTCAATAGATGCATGTCTATCAGAGATCAAACAGAGATCTGGTTGAGGAGCCACATGTGTTCGGAGATTCTTGAGAAAGAAGCTCCAAGCACCGCCAGTCTCTCCCTCGACTAGGGCAAAGGCAAATTGGGAAAATGTTGTTGTTTCCATCTTGTGCAACTTCCATCAGTAGTGTGCCTTTGTATTTCCCATACAACCAAGTCCCATAAATTTGAATAATTAGTTTGCATGACGCAAACCCTGTGACGCAAGGTTGAAAATCCCAAAACACTCGACTGAATATTCCATTTCCGGTGAGTTGACTACCATCTAGGGCGTACACCGATAGTGTTTCCATAATATAAACAGTACCCGGAGAATAAGTCTGAAGTGCATTCAAGTAGCGAGGAAGTTCTTTGTATGACTCCTCCCAGTTTCCATATACCTTTTCAATCGCATTGGTCTTTGCTAACCACGCCTTTCGGTATGACAGAGTATAGTTAAATACCATAGTGATGTGAGAGATTATGGTTTTCACCTTCAATGATGGATCATTGTTGACGAGGGGTAGGATTTCTTGACATATGAGATCATAATTTAGTTTCCGATGATCCTGTGATTGAGTAGAACTGACACACGTGTGGGTGCACATAGAAACTATGACCCAACAATCACCTCTTAATCTGTATGATGCAGTGAGCTTGAACATACAATCTGGATGGATACACTTGATCTTGTACCTTTCTGGATTTACACGATCTACCTTAAAATCGACCGAGTTGAGCATGTGAAACTTTTTTATGGCTCGAATACATTCTTCTATTACGAAATTTGTCTTTCTCTTTTAAGTTTTCATACGAATGCATATACGGATTGAAAAATAAATCAGATAACGGTTCATCTCTGCCCATGTTGAAGTTTGTCATATGCGGAGGTGGTGTGTAGATCTCGTTTGAAGGTATACCAGGTATCCCATCGTCTTCGGAATCATCGTTGACCATGTCGTCAAACTCTAACTCGTCATCTTCTTCTTCTTCGTCAATCACATCTACTTCTGCTTGTTCGGTCTCCAAATGATCAACCACTTGTGACAGCTGAGGCTCTCGCAGCATAATGTACAACTCAATAGAGTCATACCCAGAATACTCATGAATGGAAAACATATTCTGAAGGTACTCGTCATCTTGAACCTCAACCTTATAAAATATTATTTGGTTGTTAAAAAAAAAACACGGATTCTGATAAAAGATTTGTGTCACGGGACCTCGTCCAAGTTTAGCCTCCAATCATTTTTTGAAATACAAGAAATTGGCTTTCCTGTTTAAACAAAATTGAATGTTCTCAGTGTCTCTAAACAAAAACCCAGAGGTGGGACAAATGTATGTCTCACTGTTGAAATATGCATTAATCACATATTATGGTGCAGAGGCCATTGTGTATGACTGTTTGAAGGTTTGAAGGTTTAAGTGTTTGATTTTTTGAGTCTTTGAGTTAATTGTTTGAATTTTTGAATGTTCGAGTGTTTGAGTGATTAAGTGTAGAAGTGTTTTGATAAATGTAGTATTAAATAAGTTGTACTAAATTTGAATAAAACAATAATAACCAACCTTTAATTTGCCAACTGGGATGTCCAATCGTATTACATGCATGCAGAGATGCCTTCCCCAAGGCTGTCACCTAGCCTGCACCTACACTGCAACCCATGCCACCTCTAATTCGCCAACAGGGATGGAAACACCTTTCATTTTTGTACTCATTCGCCAAGTCCAATGGCGCCTCCCTACACGTCCAATCATATTACATGCATGCAGAGATGCCTTCCCCAAGGCTGCCACCTAGCCTGCAACCCATGCCACCTCTAATTCGCCAACAGGGATGGCAACACCTTTCATTTTTATACTCATTCACCCAGTCCAACGGCACCTCCCTACACGTCCAATCATATTACATGCATGTAGAGATACCTTTCCCGAGGCTGTTACCTAGCCTGCACCTACACTGCAACCCATGTCACCTCTAATTCGCCAACAGGGATGGCAACACCTTTCATTTTTGTACTCATTCGCCAAGCCCAATGGTGCCTCCATACACATCCAATCGTATTACATGCATGCAGAGATGCCTTCCCCAAGGCTGCCACCTAGCCTGCACCTATACTGCAACCCATGCCACCTCTAATTCGCCAACAGGGATGGAAACACCTTTCATTTTTATACTCATTCGCCAAGTCCAATGGCGCCTCCCTACACGTCTAATCATATTACATGCATGTAGAGATGCCTTCCCCAAGGCTGTCACCTAGCCTGCACCTACACTGCAACCCATGCCACCTCTAATTCGCCAACATGGATGACGACACCTTTCACTTTTGTACTCATTCTCCAAGTCCAATGACGCCTCCCTACATGCCCAATCGTATTACATGCATGTAGAGATAAATTCCCCAAGGATGCCACCTAGCCTGCACTTACACTGCAAGAGTGACACTTATCATACACGCATACACCCACCTGACTTACTCTGTGATAAAATTTTGCCTATAAATACATAGCCTTACATACTTCTATTGCATCTACACTCATCTCACTCTCTGCTACAAACTCTTTTATAATCTCAGACAATTTCAACAATGGCTATTCTTACAATGGGCGATTCTCACAGAGGCACAAGGGACAACATTGTAGCGTTTGTAAGTTTCTTGTATACTTATACATTTTTCATACTTATATTAATGCTTTATACATCTTATGGACTCTTACACTTTTTACATTCTTAACTTAGGATACTAAAAGATTCAGAATTCGGTCACACAACTACCTTGCTCCCGACCCGTTGATTATACCCTATCTCGAATACGCATGTTTCGGAAATGTTATAAAGATCTCCAACTGCACGATTGATTCAAAGTTCATACTTGCAATGTTGGAAAGGTGGAGACCAGAGACCCACACATTTCATCTACCAATAGGCGAATGTACCGTCACACTAGAGGACGTGTACATGTTATTGGGTATCCCTGTCGATGGTAAGGCGGCTAACGGGTCGATTCAACAGCCCAATTCTCTGTGTGAAGAATTGTTGGGCAGGGATCTGGTTGAAGGTGGTGGTACGAGAGGTCAGGGTATACTACTTACTGAGCTCAAAAATCATTATGCGACTCTAGAATTGAATGAAAATTCCTCCGAGCTAGCTAAGGTAATAAAAGCTAGAAATTATATAATGATACTTTTTAGAATCTTTTTATTTCCTGAAAATACTGGAAATAGTGTAAATTTCATGTATTTAAATTTACTTAGAGACTTTGTAAAAACTAGAAAGTATAGTTGAGGTTCTGCTGTTTTAACCCATATATACAGTTCCTTGTGTAAAAATGCAATCAAGGAAAAATGTACCTTTTATGGCTGCGCTTTTTTACTTCAAGCCTGGGGTTGGTAGAGAATGGAGTCCCTAAACCCCGTCAATAAAAACACATTCGTTTTCCCATACGCAACAAAGTAAGTCATTAACTTATATCATTTATTATTATTCATCTCTTCACCAGATATATGATAAAAATAAAATATTTTTCAATTCCTTTAGGTATTGCGTGAGGGGTATGGATTACGGCAAGAATCCAAGATTCAATGTCACTCTATATCGCAATTTATTGGATCACCTTGGCCCGGATGATGTACGTCATACCTTTCAACTTTTCTACTTTTAAATTATTTATTTATTACATTTTCATTAAGCTGGTTTAATTTTATCCGCAGTTTGTCTGGAGACCATATTTGGGTTTGGACTATGAACCAAACTCCGAGGATGCAACAATTTGGAGCGCAAAGATTGCAATCATATGATTCATTGTTATGGAGATGCACCACATCGACCGTGTCAAGATGCAGTTTGGAATACATCAAGAGATACCTTGCGATCCAACTTGTTTGTCCCTGTGGCATCTCAAAAAGGTCGACGCCCAATGGGGTCTTACCAACTGGAAATATTTTGCTCCAGAATAGTGTAAGATGTGGCAGAGGCGTCATCGACATGTCTTGCAATTCCCAGTTTTCCTTAACCATGGTAATATGCAACACATGGATCAATATTTAGCTTGGTACAGGTACCCCAGAAATGCACGTGTCTCATCCAAGGTATTTGGTTGACCCACAAACACAATGGTCACAACCCTCATTTCCCCAACAACAAACTCAACACACATCAACCTCTCACCAACCTCCCTGACAAAACAGAACCACGAACAACCAACCACAATCACCACCACAATACGATTACACCCACATGCCCCACAACCAACCACAGTCACCACCACAATACCAATACCCCCATATGCCTCACACCCAACCACAATTTCAATCACAATATCAATACACCTGCATGCCCCACACACAATTCCAGTCTTCTACATATCCCAATATGGACCCCTCAACATCTAACCTTAGCCCTGATCTGGAATTTTCCGAAGATTATGAACCAACCGACCAACTTACCATCAACTACCACATCACCAAAGCACCCGAAATTCCCAATTCCAAACACCCCAGGATTCATTTCCTTTCTACCCCTCGTACTCAGACGACCAGTGCTATAGACCAACCATGGAACCCTATCCACCACCAACACGACCAAACTTTGAGGGTATGGGTAACCGACTGTACCAAAGAGGATCTTCTAGATATGGTGATCTGACCGATTTCATGGATCCGGAATGCATTGAATTCGCTGGGTCATCGACCCTGCCACAATAGGAAACACGATGAAACCCTGCACGGGAAAGGCGAGGATGGGGATGCCGAACCGCGGGTCATTACCGGGTTCCGGGGGACCACTGATTATTTTATATTTTTTATGTAATCGTTTTGTGTAATCATATTGTGTAAATAAAAAGTCGAATTTTCGTAATCCTATATTGTTTACGTAATATACCGCATTTAAAATAAAAAAACACGAAAAATCGCTTCCCCATTGCACTAAGGCGCCATCTCACTTGGCTTAGGGCAAACCTTTCACACCTAGGCACCAAGTGAGGTGGTGCCTCCCCTTTAAAATAAGGTGTAGGCGCCAATTGAGATGACTCATCCCTTGTGGGGTTTTCTGAAACATGGTTATTTGCATAATTTTCTCCGAAACATGGTTATTTGCGGAAAAAAAAAATTCTATACCTAGTTATTGCAAAAAAAAAAAGCTGCTTATCATTAGCAAAAGTGAGAAGTTAAAAATTAGTTCAAATATTCTGATTTACTTTAATGTTAATGTTGTAGATTCGAAAGTATAAATATTTTAACTTACTTTTATTTTGTCATATTTATAGATATTTTTATGTTACTGTTATATGTTATTAACCTATATATTATAAAACTGTTTGCAGATTCATTTTTTCAAGTTTTTAACAATCTTAAATTTATTATAATCTATGCATTTTTCAATTTGAACGAATGAATATTATTTTAATAAAAAAAAACAAGACTATTTTATTGATGTGAATTGAAAATTAAATTAAGAGTTAAATACTAACTTTTGTTTTTTTAGTATTATCAACCATACTCTTGAAACTTGAAATGTTATAATGACCAATGAATATAACAATAAATATGTATACTCAAGGATTATACTTAATAAAATAGATTTAATTTTAACATAAAAATTTGAAATTAAATTATACAATAACAATTTTAGATAAATATTTCATAACCATCTATTAAACATAGGAAATAATAATTTTAAATATTTTTATGGGAACTGCTCTTTGCATCTTTAGTGAGTTCATCCATCACAGTGAAAAATATCCTTAAATTTCTAAATTTAATTTCTAGACACACACCTCACACCTAAAATGAAATCATAGAGTTTCAGATTCAAGATAAAATAAAGCTGAAATAATCTGAAGATTAATCTCTGCATTTTTTACGAAGGGTAACTTACGAATTTCTTATGGAGGTTTATTTATGGACCAATTTTATAAAATTGCACCAGACTTCACTCTTCCATCTTCATTTTAAAAACTTATTTATAGAACTTCAATGAGACGGCCTTCTACTTCTGATGGTTAGCTTATGGATCACAGTTGATGTATCCACTTCTACTTGAGCGTGTCATGCAACAGTTCAGGTATATGTAGGATATTCCTATAGCCCTTATTATGTCTGCTCTTTCCACTGTCATCCGTAGAGATGTTGCTTCTATATTTGCAGAGTACTATGATCCTTTGGTCCTGTTGTATGTAGTGTGTCAACCCCTCAACCATGGAGTGTTGTATACGGCTACATCCAATAATTTTTAGAGTATCACATCCTTAGATGACACTAGATGTGTAACACTCAGTTTTTCATTTCCTTTATTTTAAATGAGTATAGATGCTTTATATTACTTATTTGGATGCTTTATTATTTTTGCTGGAATATTTGAAGTTGGGTAGAATTTTATTAAAATTTTACTAATTATATTTAATTAAAATAATAGAAATAATGAGAATATGAGTTTTGAGGAGGAAATTAGTGTTTTAATTAAAATTAAGGATAAGGGGGGAAGTAATAAGAATTAAGGATAAGGGGGGGAAGTAGTAAGAATTGAGAAGAGTTTTAGAATTAATAAAAGTTATTAGGGTTTATTTAAATAGAGAAGGAAATTAGAGTTATGAGTTATTTGGTGAGAAACATTATCAATAAAGTCACAGAAAGCGCTAACATAGCAAAAAGTAGGAGAGAGAGCCTTTGTAGTTGTAGCTTGATATTTTCTACGAATTTGAGGTAAGGGAGGGAACTATTCATCTTATGGATGTTTTAAGCATGAAGGACAGAGAGGATTCCTTATCCTATTCATTTTTCCCCTTTTCTTGTTTCTTCCACTGATTAAGATTTTGATTCTTGAGATGGTTATACAAATCTCTCTAGATTATGGTAATGAAATATTGTTTTTGTGTTTGGTCATCGCTGATTTTCGTATTGATTTATATGTATAATCCTGATTTTTGATATTCATGATTATATGCCTTGGCTTGATGAACATGTTGATTTTGTGGCAAATTGATGATATGGATGTTTGATATTTGCGTGATTGATGTGAAAAATGTTTACGATTCAAGTACCATAATTTGTTATGCATTTGGGGCGGTTTGGGACTCAAATAATGGGGTTTTGGATTTGTTTCAAATGGAAGGAAAAAATAATAAGAAAATCGCATAAAATCACAGAAAACACATGAGTATTGATCGACTTGTTTCATGTGTAACTTGAGTTTCGTAAGTCCATTTGAGGTGCGGTCAATTGCGTTGGAAAGCTAATGCAATATCTTTCTGCTGAAGGGCGAAAATTAGGTCTAGGAGTGCTACAACAGTAGTAGTTTTCTGGTTTTTGTACTAGAAGTATAGTCAAATTTCAACCTTGTATTGGTTATCTTGTTTCGCGCATAACTTTAGTTTCGCAAGTCCTTTAAGAGTAAATCTTATATCATAAGAAAATAGATAAATTTTCCTAGATATTAGATTTAATAATTATCTCATTTCATTAAGTTAAGTAGGAGAAATATTAGTTACAAGTCTAACAAAACATTACGCTCAATGTCAGTTCCAGTTTTCATTGTTCGATTAAACTATACTGATTGGGACCTTAAGTCCAAAAATAAAAATTATAGTATGATAATAGACATCCTAAGGTTACCAAAACATATTAATTTACTTGATTTCAACTCCATTTGATATTTTAAATAGTTATTTGTATCTGAGGTATGACTAGTAGGAAACATTCTGCCAGGTGTTTGCACCAATTTTTTTGTTTGATTAAACTGTATCGATTGGGATCTGAAGTTCCAAAATAAAAATTATATTGTTAAAATATAAGTTCTAAGCTTTCTGAAACATATTTATTTTCTTTATTCCGACTCCATTTGATATTTTAAATAATTATTTGAATCTAAGGTATGATTAGCATGAAACATGATTTGGGGTTGTTTTGATAAGGAGGTATGTGAATTAAGTTGTTAATGCTTTAAGGCACAAGTACAATAATTGATTATCAAAATATAATTTTTATTATTATGTTAAGTTTATAATGAATGCCTCATGATGAGGAAATTGTTGATGTTCAGATGTGCGGTTCGGTGGAACCATTGATGTGGCCTTACAATGGTGATGAATATATATATATATATATATATATATATATATATATATATATATATATATATATATATATATATATATATATATATATATATATATATATATATATATATATATATATATATATATATATATATATATATTGTGTTTTAGGTTTGAGAGGAACCAGTGACAGTTATTGGAGACGAAGATTGATACGATTATTACATTTGTTTGTGTAGCATTCATGCATTATGTATATCAGAGTTTAGGTTGCAATGAGAGTTCTACGGTGACAGACTTGGTCTTGTGATTATAGTCCTACACTAATGGACTTGGCTTTGCGATGATGGTCATACGCTGATGGACTTGACCTTGTGATGTTGGATATTTCAGTAATACACCTCTGAATATCCTAATTTTGGTACCACTTATATTGGAGTAAAGGAGATGAATACATTACATATATTATTGCATTTGTGAATGATGGTTGTTATGGACGGATTATGTGTTTGATTAATTATGCTAATTTTTTTATCCTTGTTGTTTTATGCCCCGTTAACATATGTGAATGTATTCTCACCCCCTGCTTGTTTCATGTGTTATTATTTACGCTTGTTGTGTAGATACTCAGGTAGAGCCTGAGGAGCATTAAATGTTTCTTAAGTTGGAGGATGACGTAGTTGGACTTCTTCATTTATTATTTTTGCATTGTTTAGTTTCAGTGAGTCGATCTGGTAACACTTGGGTTGGGATTATTTGATGATGTGTTCTGTGAGTGGTTATGATTTTAATAAAGTAGATTTCTATTTTATGATATTAATTGAATATGTTTTTAATTATTTAATTATACTACGGTTATATTTTGAGAAAGATGTTATGCTGAGAAAATGTGACACCCTTTTTTAGTTTTATCTCCACATTATGTTATAAAATTGTATGTTGGGGTTTAGGGTGTTACTGTAAGAACAAGATTTGGTTCTGCAATATTATCTTAGTTTTGATGATAACAAATGAGTATGTTTGTATGAACAATTTTGATACTCTAATGTTTTTTATTGTTGAGTACTTAACAAATAGGTTATGCTTCTGATGGATGGCATGGCCAAGACATTAGAAGAGAATTAATTCTGCTTCTACACTACACAAGTTATGTTGAACAGTAGCAAGACACTCCAGAAGGCTCTGAAGTGTAAGCTCTGATGTTTGTCTAAAGAAACCAGTTAGAATATCTGAATACAGAAGTTTCTACTTACGTCCAGATACTAAAGACTCAAGCTTCTAAAGAAAACGTATTCTAAGGAAACAGACAAAAGACCTGAAGACAGAAGTTACCACTTAAGTCCAAATGCTGAAGACTCGAGTTTCTAAAGACAATGTGTTCCAAAGAAACAAAGTTAGAAGATATGAAGATAAAGTTTCTACTAAAATCCAGATGCTGAAAAATTAGTTTCTAAAAGACAACTTGTTTCAAAGAAGACAAAGTTAAAAGATATGAAGACAACATTTCTAATGAAGTCTATATGCTGAAGACTCTGTGTTTCTAAAGACCCAAGGTTATAACGATAAGGATTATTAAAGAACCAAGTGCTAAATATTCTAAAGACAGAAGTTCTGAAGATTCTAAAGACTTGAAGTTCTAAAGATCCAAGGTTCTCTACAAAGGGTTCTCACGACCAAGTGGTTAAGACTCTGAAGACGCAGTTCTGAAGACTCTGAAGAGTTGAAGTCCTGAAGACCTTATGTTATGTTCCCACTTATAAACTCATGATCGCATAAGCCTATGAAGTTCAGAAGGAAATAATATAACAGTAACATGGTACAATATTACACAGTACGAAAAAGCCTTATTCCACTACCTCTCCACTAGCTTGAATTGTGGAAGAGATAAGGACGTAGCAGTACTATTTGTAACGACTCTTTTTCAAATAACCAACAACTCTGTTTTGATTGGTTATATAATAAAATAATCACATGTTTAAAAACTTTCGAAGAAAAATTACAAGATGAACATTTTTGGTGTTCAATGTTAAAAAATGAAAGCTATCACTATTGGAACACAACCAAAAAATTATCAACCACTACAACAACTACAAGAACAACAGTTATGTTGAACATGTCAAAGCTAACCAAAGAAGATAAAAATTAATAATTCTACAAGATGTTATTCAAACTACCAATCATGTACATCTTGATAGAATTATGAAAAAGTAATGAGTTGTTGCTCATATCTTGCTTAATAATGAAAGAATATGAAGATGAAGAATTCTACAAGGTGTTATTCAAACTATCAATCATATACATCTTGAAAGAATTATGAAGAAGTGTTGTACCCTAAAATTTCCCCTCTCTATTCTCAAAACATTTCTCACAAAATATCTCAAATGCTCAAGGATTCTTAAGACTTGATAAGACAAGCTCACCTCTTAAGCACTAAGCCTCCAAATTAGGGTTTTGATTTTCAAAAGGAAAATTGGACTTCTAATGCCTAAAATGACTTTCATGGTTCATAATAGACCTCCAAGAATAATCATGCCAAGTTTCAAGTCTTGCATCTCAAAATTGCTCAGTCAATTGCTCAGATGACTGAAAATTAACTATATTGGATAAAAAGTCAATTATGGTCAAACTACAGTCAAACTTCATGGTTTTTGGCCAACACAAACATTTTTAAGTCATATTCATAAATTGATTAAGTTTTGATCACAACTCCTCAAGAAAAACATTCAAATCATCAAAGGGGCAAAATTATCAAAATTAGGGTTTTGATTGAGAATGACTGATCATTGACTTTTGACCTAGTACCTGACCCAATGGCTTGAAGTATGATATTAAGGACTCAAACAAAATATATTGACCTAATTTCATGACTCAAATCATTTCTCAAGATCAATGGATTGATAGTTGAATTTTGGATCAACTGATGAAAAGTCAACTGATACACAAAAAGTCAAACTTTGACTTTTCGATCAACATTGACTTTCAAAGATCAATATTCATCAAGATACTCAAAAATGTCAAATTTGATCATCAAGAATCAAGAAAGTCCATAAAAAGTCAAAGTTTTTAATACTTGGAAATTTTCTAAGTGTTTTTATTTATACTTGATAAATTCATTACTTCATGACAATTTTTCACCAAGATGCAAGATGATTCAAGGAAAACTTTCAACATGAAAGTTGTAGATCTTGATGAACTCTACAACTTTGTATTAGAGGGTTGATGCCCAAAAAATTCTTAGATTTGAAGGTATAAGCTCATAAAGTCATGACATTTTTCATAAAACACTTAGTGAAAATTTTGGCAAGTTAGGCAGATTTTTTGTCCCAACTTCTTAGCAATTTTTCACCTAACTCCAATTTGATTTATCCAAATTGGTCAACATGAAGGTTGTAGACAACGTTTCAAGCTTTCCAAAATGTCCAAGAACTTGAAGAGATCATTCTTGAGCTAAGAGAATCGAAGAGAAGAAGTTGGGCATCCATTCTTAAATTACAAGCCATTTTCTTGATGAACACGTAATCCAATCTCAATGTTATGCTACATAATATTACTTTTCAGGAACTCTAACTTATGTATCTATCCATAATTAATGGATTACACAAACTTTTGAGCTATGATCCAAGTGGTTTAAGCATTGTCCAAGTCAATTTTCCATTTTGGGAAGAAAGTTAACATTGCCATTCTTGAAAAGCAAGCTTTATGCACAAAATCAATTCTTGAGCCTATCACGTGTTCCCTCTTATAACACTTCATCTACAAGGTTAGAATAAATGTGATTAAAGTGTTTAACCACTCTATGATCAAAGGTACAAAGCATTGAAACTTGATTTTTCAAGAAAATCACATGTTGAGCTTAACATGTGATTTTGAATTCTGACCAGCTTGAAATTCTCCAACCTTTCCCTATAAATAGAGACACCATTTTGCAATTTAAGACACAAATTAACAAGCCTAGAATCTCCCTCAAACTCTCTCAAACAAGAAATTGCAACAAAAGCTCCAAAACTTGCCATTTCTGACTTAAAATCCCAAACTTCAAATCCACTCATGCGTTTTTCATTTTAATCCTTCAAACATCATCTATACATAATATAGAAGTGACCCAAACACTTGAATCACTTCTGTAACACCTCCATCACCATTCACCATTTTCATAACTCAGTTCTGCAACTTGACTTCTCTAAGAAGATTCAAGCACTCTCAGCTCAAACTAAGCATTGCGTTAGCTTCCTAGGAGTCCACTAAAGTTATTCAGATCATCACCACACCTCCAGGAGTGCTCAAACTAAAAACACGATTCTCACTTTCAAGGTAAGTTTTCTGAACTTTCAAATCCTTATACAAGCATCATTTGTCTCTGATTTGTGAAGATAAAATGTACACATCATAGTCCTGAAGCTAACCGTACCCTTAGATTTCATTTATATTGCCTGAATGATGTAAATTTTGAGTTTGAACTTTCTGAAAAATTAGGTCAGAATTTGGTACCAATCAAAATTCGTGTTCATCTTTGATCCATAGCTTAAGTTATTTATATATTTGAAATCATGATGAAATTTCTAACAAGTTTGATGTTTACAATTTCTGAAATGGTTGAGAAATGAGCAAGTTACAAAGTTCAAAAATGTTGTTCTGGTTATGGCGCGAGGAAGAAGATGAAGTACAGTCAGGACTTGGTTTATTTTAAATTTATTGCAACCGTTTTATTACCGAATGAAACAGCCGCCCCAGTAGTAGAGAAGCGCGCGCTAATGCATTGAACTATAGGGACCTAGGTTCAAGCCCCAGTGGTACCCTTTTGATATTTTTGTGATTTTCTTCTCCCTTTTCTCATTTCCAGCATGTTGGGCCTTCCCCTCTTGGGTCTGTATCCTTTATCTATTCTTCACCTCCCTTTTTACTAACTTGCCAAGCCCATTTCCTTTTTTTTTAATTTTATTTTTCTTGATTCAACAAAAATCAGATTGGGCCCCAATGTTTTTCTTTTTAACCTACTTTCTACTTTTTAACCCTCTGGCCCAACTTTTCATTTTTTATTTTTATTTTATTTTATTCTATTCTATTAAAATACAAAATACATTTTCTTAAATAATTTTCTAATTTTATTTTATCTTCACTTTATTTATTTTTTTAAAACACTAAAAATATTTCCTTAATTAACTAGTCTCTTTTTAGAATTAAAAATGATTAGACTTAGGTTTTATTTAATAAAATTAGACTTTAGTATTTGATAAATAATTAACTTCTCTTGTAAATTAATTAGATTAATTAGGTTAACCATAAAACCTCCTCCATCAAAAATTACCACAAAAACAATTTCTTCTCTCTTATATTTTCTTTGCGCATTTCACTATTTCGCATTATAATTTATGTAATTGTCAAAGCCTTGTAATAGTAATTAGGGTTTATTTTACTTGTCATCCCCGTTTGTAAATTTGTGTCCCCCATCCCCTAAAGTATTGTAATAGCATAGGATATTTAATTTCCGCAATTTATCGCTTTCCATATTATTGCTAGTAATTAGGGTTTGTATGACAAGACTTAAAACCAATCATAGACAACCCTAATTCAAGATAAATACATGAAAAAACACACTTTGCTCACATGCACCTCTAGGGTAACCCATACTTGTTGCCTCGAATATAAACAGTCATGCCCCTCGAACGTGGGATGTTTTAGCAAAGACACTCGATTAAAATATCATAGTCCATTGATGACCCTTCAAAGTTATCTTCGGTAAATGATCTTAGTCCCTTACGACAATTACAAAAACATCTTATAAGTTGTCTTCTATGACTGTACGATGACCCACGCATGTTCCTCATATCCAATGATAAGGCTTCCTACTAACTAATGGTAGATAAGCACTATCTAAAGAAAGAGAAAAAGAACAAAGACTTTTTGAGTAGGTAGATTGCTCGTAATTGCTTACTCACAAACTAAAACTGTTTTTTTACACCTCACATTTTCAAAACACTTTTCAAGCAAACATTTTGTATACATTTTCAACGATACGAGAACCATTACAAAATGGCCTTACATTTGTATATTTCAAACATCTTTCCAAACATTCATTTTCAACAAATATTTTTGAAACCAACACTTTGTATACATTCTTAACGATGCGAGAATCATTGCAAAGTTTTCCAAACTTAGGCGTTTTTCAAAATATTTTCAACTTACACAAACACAAAAGCATTTCAAAGTGATCAAGTAATTAAGATCCCGCAGATGACTACAGGTGAAAAGGGTGCTAATACCTTCCCTTTTCATAACCTAACCCCCGAACTCAAGAAAATTATCAAAAGTTATTTCCTGTTCTTTTCACCCTTTCCTTTATTGGATAAAAGAAAAGTCGATGGAAACTCTTGCTATCCGTAACATTTGCGATCAAATGCAAAACACCAAGTCATTTCTCCCACCGTATTACAAGAAGCAAGGAGTTTTTTCTCATAGCTTGCTCAACGATGAAGATGAATATAAGAAGACTACAAGATGCTGCACTTAACTTAGATTATAATCATCCTTGTAGAAATATGTAAAACACAAGAGTTGTTGCTCAGATTGTGTTATTGCTTAAGATCTTTATGTAAATTGTTTGTACACAAGAGTGGTTGCTCAGAATTGTGTTAAACAATATGTACTTAAATTAGGAGTAGTATGCTTGATAAGAAGCACTCATGTAATCTCCAGAAAAAAAAATCTATTTAGAATTGGTTGTTTCCTCAAGTGATCGAGTGCGGTCATCATAGATTAAATCATGGTAGTGGTTCTATTGGGTCAATGGTAGTCATATCTCAAAGGGGACTGAGTAAAATCCAGCCTTTTGAGATCACTGATGGATATCATTGGAAGGAAATCCTAATTGGAGATTATGAAGAATAGGATTTTGTTGGGTCAATGAATGTTATATCCAGTCTGGATCATTGAACGTGTCATTGGATGTTAGTCACCGGTGGTTGCCCATGCGACTGTAATTAGATTTGTTATAGTGGATTAAGTCCTTGAGTTCAAGGCGAAATCACCTTGGTAAGGTGGAGTGGACTAGCTTGGGGGTTTCTCAAGTGAACCAGGATATATAACGTGTTCTTTACTTTTGCTTATGCTTTATATTTTATGTTTTCTTAATTAATTAGAAGTATTACTTAAAAGTAACACTCAGAAGCATTGTTCAATGTATAATGCTTAGAAGCGAAAGTTATTCAAGAAATTAAAAATCAGTTCAAACCCCATATTTCTTGTGTTTTCTTCACACCTTCAGTTACATAGTTGGTATTAGAGTAGGTTGGTTCATTCGGCTTAGGTTTTTGAACTTTTTAATATCTTGAAGTATGACATATCTGTGAAACACTATCAACACTCTTTCTCTTTTAACCGTTATCCAACAAGAGGCTGTAGGTGGGAATAAGACAAATTTGGGATGAACCGTTGAGGGTAGCGTGACATGGAATTTAGAGGGTCATGTGAGGAAGTCTTATCTAGAGAGATTTCCTTCAGAGAATTTTTGAGGGCGAAAATTCTTTAAGTGGGAGAGAGTTATAACACCCTATTTTTCATTTATTTTATTTTAAATGAGTTTAAATGCTTTATATTATTTATTTGGGTGTGTTATTGTTTTAGTTGGAGTATTTGAGCTTGGGTAGAATTTTAATAGAATTATTACTATATTATTTAATTAAAGTAATATAAATAATGAGAAAATGAGTTTTAGGGAGGAAATTAGAGTTTTAATTAAAATTGATGTTAAAGGTGGAAGTAGTAAGAATTGAGAAGAGTTTTAGAATTAATAAAGTTATTAGAGTTTTATTTAAATATAGAATGAAATTGGAGTTAGGAGTTGTTTGGTGAGAAAAGTTGTCAGCAGAGTTAGAGAAAGCCCTAGCAGAGTAAAAAGCAAGAGAAGAGAGAGCCTCCATTATTGTAGCTTATGATTTTATTCTAATTCGAGATAGGGGGACTATTCATCTTATGATTGTTTTAAGCATGAAGGATAGATTTAATTCCTTATCCTCTCTGTTTTTCCCTTTTTCTTGTTTCTTTCATTGATGAAGATTTTGATTCTTGAGATGGTTGTGCAAACCTCTCTAGATCGTGGTGATGGAATGTTGTTTTCTTAATTGGTTGATCTTTGATTTTCATATTGATTTATATATATAATGATGATTTTTAATGTCCATGATTATATGCCTTGGCTTGATGAACATGATGTTGATTTTGTGACAAATTAATGATGTGAATGTTTAATCTTTGCGTGATTGATGTGAAAATGTTTATGATTGAAGTATCATAATTTGTTATGTGTTTGGGGCTGTTTGGGACTCAAACAATGGGGGGGGGGGGGGGGGGGGGGGGGGGGGTTGGATCTGTTTCAAATGGAAGAATTTTTTTAAAAGAAACGCATAAAATCGCATAAGTCACATGAGAGTATTGATCAACTTGTTTCATGCTTAACTTGAGTTTCATAAGCCCATTTGGGGGCAGTCAATTGTGTTAGAAAGCTAACACGATAATATTCATATTGAAGTTGAGAAATTGGATCTAGGAGCACTACAACATTAACAATTATCTGGTTTTTATACTTGAAGTGTAGTCAAATTTCAGTCTTGTATTCGTTGTCTTGTTTCACGCATAACTCGAGTTTTAAAAAGTCCTTTAAGAGTAAATCTTATATCATAATAAAATAGACAAAATTTACTATATATTAGACTTAATAAGTATCTCATTTCATTAAGTTCAATAGGATAAATACTAGTTACAATTCCAATGAAATATTCTACTTGATGTCGGTACAAGTTTCTATTGTTCGATTAAACTATACTGAGTAGGACCTTAAGTCCAAAAATAAAATTATAGTCGTCCTTTGGTTGGATGGATCATGAGAGATTGCCTTGTATTCTTGGTTTTTGGAATAATAAAGTCTTGCATTGTTCAAAAAAATTATGGTCTGGTAATAGACATTCTAAGCTTTCAAAAACATACTATTTTACTTGATGTCGACTTTGTTTGATACTTTAAATAGTTATTCGAATCTGAGGTATGACTAGTAGGAATTATTATGCCCGTGTCTACACCAATTCTTATTGTTTGATTAAACTGTACATATTGGGATATCAAGTTCTAAAATATAAATTATATTCTTAAAATATAAATTCTAATCTTTCTGAAACATATTCATTTGCTTGATTCCGACTCCGTTCATATTTTAAATAATCATTTGAATCTGAGGTATGATTAACAAGAAACATGATTTGGGGTTGTTTAGATAAGATGCTATGTGAACTAAGTTGTTAATGCTTTATAACATAACTCTAATGTTTGATGATCAAAATATAGTTTGTATTATTGTGTTGAGTTTATAATGAATGCCTCACGAGGATGAAATTATTGATGTTGAGATGTGCGGTTCGATGGAACCATTGAAGTGTCAATAGAATAACGACGGATATTGATATTGTGTTTTAGGTTCGAGAGGAACCAATGAGGAGTATTGGAGATGGAGGTTGATACACTTATTATATTTGTTTGTGCAACATTCATGCATCATGTATATTGGAGTTTAGGTTGCAATGAGAGTCCTACGGTGATGGACTTGGCCTTGTGATGATAGTCCTGTGGTGGTGGACTTGATTTACGATGATGGTCCTACGTTGATGGACTTGACCTTGAAATGTTGGAAGTTTCAGTAATAAACCTCTAAATATCCTAATTTAGGTACCACATGCATTGGTGTAGAAGAGATGGATACATTGCATATATATTACATCTGTGAATGATGGTTGTTATGGATGGATTATGTGTTTGATTAACTGTGCTAATTTTTTTATCCTTACTGTTGTATACACCATTAACATATGTGCGTATTCTCACCCTTATTTATTTACTGTGTTATTATTTACGCTTGTGGTGCAGATATTTGGGTAGAGCTCGGGGAGCATTAGATGTTTCTTATGTTGGAGGATGAGATGTTGTCCTTCTTCGTTTATTGTTTTTGTGTTGTTTAGTTTCTACGAGTCACTCTGATAGTGTAACACTTGGGTTGGGATTATTTGATGATGTGTTCTGCGAGTTGTTGGTTTAACTGAATTATGATTTTAATAAATTCGAGTTATATTTTATGAGATTAATTGAAGATGTTTTTAATTATTTAATTCCACTGCGATAAAATTTTGAGAAAGATGTTATGCTAAGAAAATGTGACACCCTTTTTGAGTTTTATTTACATATTATGTTATAAAATTGTATGTTAGGATTTAGGGTGTTACAAAATGCTTAGGGAGGTCCACCTAGGCAAGCTCGCCGAGAGATATTGGAAGAAGAGCGTGCTAAGGTAGACCATATCGTTGATGTGTTACTGAGCCGTTAGTGTATTATGGTTGTTGAAAGAGGTGCATAAAGAGATGAGAGTTTCAAGAAGGCACTCTTGGGAGGGCCATTGTAGAGATCATAATAGCCAGGGCCCGACATGCCTTATAGTGTATGAGGCAGAGGAGGAACTGGGGGAGGGTCACATATATCTAGTAGTTGACTTTTTCTTTGTATTTTGATAATTTGTATTATAGTTTGTATTTTGTGAACAATGTATAGTTTGAATTTTTGACTTAATATATGGTATTCTGATTGGATTACATATGTGTATGATTTAATTAATAACAGTTATATATACTTTTATAAATGGCTTAAAATCTAAGATTTATTAAAATATGTCAAGTTTATAACAAACTTAGTGCGCAAGAGGAAAACTTATCATCCTGAGGGTTAGTACAGAACTTAACTTCCAAATTATACATTGAGTTGTAAAATAAACACACTATTATTAGTTCAAAATGTATCCAGAGCTTAGTCCAAAACTTAACCTACGGACTCACCCTTCCATCAATATGGAGATTGACTCCCGTAATATTTTTTGGCAAAATGTGAGTGACTAATTTAAGAAGTATTTTTGTGCGTATTAGGGACGTTCAGGAGTTTTATTTTGAACTAGGTCAAAGACAATTTTGAGTTTCATAAGAGTCAGTCTTCACCTCTAAAGGTGCTAAGAACAACCTCCATTTTTTTATGATTTTCAACTGTATTTTTAAACACAAAAATTAAATATCATGTCTATTTAAATACCTTCAAAATCATATATATTTAAACATAATTTAGATAATTAATGTTATGATCGATCTAAAGTCCACATCACTATAATTACAAGATATTATCGATTTTGAATTTGAGAACTCTCATAACTTTATTTTTTATTTTTTAAAATGTCTCATTAAATTAAAGTGTATAAATATTGTATTAAATTATCCTTAATCTCAAAGCTAAGGAGGACTAGAACAAATTTTATATATATATATATATATATATATATATATATATATATATATATATATATATATATATATATATATATATATATATATATCGTTGAAGTATGTCTTAAAATATTTGTTGATGAAGAGAAAGAAAATATATTTCAAAATTGTCAAAAATCATGAAGCCGAAAAGCAGCAAGAATGTCTGGTTTGGGTGGTTCGCTGATTTCAGGTTTGACCGGTTCGCATTATTTAATGTTTAGAATATTATATATATATATATATAATATATATATATATATATATATATATATATATATATATATATATATATATATATATATATATATATATATATATATATATATATATATATATATATATATATATATATATATATATATATATATATATATATATATATATATATATTTATATATATATATATATATATATATATATATATATATATATATATATATATTATATATATATATATATATATATATATATATATATATATATATATATATATTATATATATATATATTATATATATATATATATGTATGTATCTTTTGTTGTTTGAATGTGAGACAATCTTAAAGTTTACAACAAAAGGGTAGAGCAAAGGGTTTAGGATCTTCTCAAGGGAGAACTTAGAATGACAAAGGTTTAGGGAAATCTTTGGATTATCTAAGAGTATTGGGAAATACTTGTTACATATTGGGCTTGTGTGTTTACATTATTGAGAGTTGGAGAGGCTGGAAAACACTTGGATAGAAAATAGGGTTATTCTTGGGCGCTTTCAGGGTTGTTCTTGGGAACTCTGAAGGCGAAGACTATTTTCTTGTAACTCATCAGTAATCTCTTGTAACAACTATGACAATAGTGAATTAGAGAGTTGCTCTCTCCCCTAGAGTAGATCTTTTGATCGAACTAGGTAAACAAGCCTTTCGCCTTTTCTCGCCTTATTCTATTATATTTTCTATTTATTGATTATCATTGTCGAAGGCCATTTATTTTGATTGCTACTATTATTTGCCTCATATATTGAAATTTAACCTTGTCGTTATTCACAACAAGTGGCACCCACCGTGGTGGCAAAAGGATATTGTTTACAAGTGAGCAGCATGGGTAGATCGGAGGTCGAAAATTTTTCTGAAAAAAAGGACTTTGGATTATGGAAAATAAAGATGCAAGCAATTTTAATTCAAGAGAAGTGTATTGATGCTTTGAATGGAGAATCATCGATGCCTTCAGGGCTTACAGAAGCATAAAAGACCGAGATGGTGGGTAAGACCAAGAGTGCTATTATCTTGTGCCTCGAGGATAAAGTT